>CM063108.1:22954189-23554189 GCA_031841125.1 Acanthococcus lagerstroemiae | reverse complement strand
ATATCACAAAGCCCCCCTTTCACTCTCCGATGTGTCCCTGAGTTAGGCGTACAGCATATATTACAACTCCCCGGCGGTGCTACAGAAGACAGAGTCGAAATTGAAATAACGTCCGATATGAAATCAGTGAGTCCATTTCTCCATTTTCATAAGCCTGAATTCTGCTAACTCTCCTCCGGGAAAAAGGTCAAATAGCTCACACAGATGAAAAAACATACTAAGGAGATCTGATATTACAAGATTCAGTTGGACCGTAAAACAGGTGGCGGGCAGAATTACCGACATATAGACAGAGACAGAAAGACTAACAGACAGGCAGTTGAGTAAATCATTAGGCAAATATAAACAGGCGAAAAAGTAGCCCCAATTCCTGAAAAAAAAAAAAAATAATAATTACATCAGCCAAAAAGCAAGATCCAGAATTTGGAAGCCAGGAATTCTCCAACTATTGGTATCTTTACCTATTTTACACCACCCGTTAAAAGTTTTCTTAATTCTGATAAGCTAACAAAAATATTTCGCCTTGAATTCGCCTACAGAAACAGGCAGAAAAATAAAAATTAATTTTATTTCGAATTTTGTTCAAATTCATGATTGAAAAGTAGAAAACAGACAGCGCTACTGAATGTCGCCGTATTTCTCATTCACTACACTGAACAAAACTATAAAAAAATCATTACTCATTTTGGTTTTGTACAAATACTGATCTATCGCCATCCAAAAAGAAAATTGTCTACAATTTGTATAATTACTCATAATTCTGGTTCACAACCACAGATATCGAGTACATTTTAGCACATTTTGTTCACTGAATTTTGTTTCAGATGTTAAATTGACCCAGGGATGAAACTATAGGGAGTGTTGGGGGTTGAAACACGCCCCCCAATAAATTGACAGTTAACGAATTTTGAAATTGTTTTGAATTTTTCATTTTTAATAAATATTTGTTTATTTTATTTTATTATTAAAAAAATATTTCGATTAAAAAATCAGCAAATTTCTAAACTTTTAAAAATTTTGTCGGCTAATTTTACTTCTTTCTGAAAATGGAGTACCGTGGACTTCTGTCAGAGACTAGTCAGTCAACACCCGAAAGCTTCAAGCTGAATATCGAACGTTATCTGAAAAGTTGAAACAAAGCTGAAACATGGAAGACATTTCGAAAATCTGAAAGTCAGTGGCAAACGTTGAATTTAGAATTTCAATTACCATTCTGTTTTTACTAGATTCTCTGTTTAACCTAGAGACTGAAATTTGAAAAAGTCGAAAATTTAATTAAAAACTAAAAGTTGAAAGCAAATGACTTATTTTCCAATGTCACAAACTGATTCTGATAGCAAACGTTGTGTCGTTTAATTTACGGGATTTGGTTCCTGGTGAATATTCGTCTAGGAGGGAAATTTAGTCCGGAGCAAAATTCAAAATTCCACGTGTTTTCTCCATAAGAACGAAAGGAAGCTTGTGGCACAGATAGATACCCCTAATCCGATTGACCTGAAACTTTGTAGGTATTTTTTTGATTTTATTGGAACCATTTTAGGAGACAAATCAGAGGAAATTCAGAAAAAAATATCATTAAGAGTAAATAACGACCACTTTAATGTGTAATGGAAGTTATTGTGAGTTCCTCTTAAGTATTTCTAACATCCTTCCAGCTTAACCTCCCACACTAAGGTATGCTCATGTGCGCAAATGCGAGTGCTGAAGAATATTTTGATTGAAAAGTCGGGAAATTTTCAATTAAAAAAAAATTTATTGACGGATTTTTAGTCTTCAAAAAATTTTGTCCTTCTCCAACCCCCCCCCCCCCCCCCCGCTCACCAACTAGAAGTCAAGTTTCGTCTGGGAAGAAGGATTGGTTTTTTAGTTATTTTAAATTTCTATAAATCCTAATTCGTTAGCGTAACAAAATGTCCATTTAAAAATTTCATTGCAAATTTTGGGTGAACATAATGTAACAAAAATAATAAGGAAAAATACAATGACACTGGCTCAGATATCTGCACAAATCTCAATATGATGTATGTTAAGATCCCTTTTGACGAAACACTGACACAATTTCCTCATTTTCACGACATTTTGATTCCAGAGGCGGCTTAAATATGATCCAAATCAGAAGTCTGATGCGATATCCGAAATCGACAACTAAATGAGGAACTCGTCTAGATAATCATGCCAACGCTAATTATTATTCAAGTATTCGCCAGTGCGTGTCTGGAACTGTTTCCCGGGGAGGGCACATCAAAAATTTGGGTACTAAAATCCTGATCGTGAGCAGAGCTAGCGAAACTTTTTTGAATTTTCAATATATTAGAAAGTACTCCTCCAAACATTTCGAGAGGAACATGTGCCGCTGCACCCCCCCGCCCCTCTAAACGTGCCTGGGTAGTCATGTTTCAACGCACTGACCTGCAGTGCGGGATCCGCGAGGCGGAAGTCTATCAAGTCTATCTGCATCCGCTCAGCACAAGCTTTCAGAGCTCTGAGTCCAGGTAATTTCAAAATGTGTTTTGTAGAAGGGGAGATTTTGTAGAAGTTTCTAAAAAATTACAGAAAACAGAAAGGATCTTCCTTTCCATTCTCGTTTCTTTGTCCTTTTTCATCCATTCTTGGAGGCTGTACCTGTACTTGTTTTACTTGTTTTTTCTTGGGCAGATCTGAAGTCAAAGAGGTTTACTTCGAAGTGGAAAATTTTTTAAGGTCGATGACTAACAATACATATAGAATCATTATCCGCGCCGAAATACAGAAAATCAAAAACACTGTTTTCAGATGGAAAATTTTTGATAATCAGTTGCGAGTATTGCGTATTTCTTCTTAAATTTAAGCAGAGCCTAATGAACAACTGCGAATTTCAATTTTTCCGTATAAATTCTGTTTGAAAACGGAGATATAATGAACTTACACTCTTTTAAATTGTTGATACAGTTCATTAAGGAATACTGATTAAATACGAAATGAATAGGAGAAAACATTGCACAAAAAGAAAAACAAATAAATTATATTCAGTAGGGAATAATTTAAATGTTCTTTGTTACGACTGCGTATTTAAACACTCTCATTTCCTGCTCAAGTTACTTGATCTTGTGAGTAGTTATAACAAACAACGAAGTAATCGACAAGCAAAATGAAGTGTGTATTTTTCACGATTTTCCTGGCCGCTGCTCTGATGCAGGTAAGTTAAAATGTACTTCTATGGTGAGTTATCTAGATGATCTACTAAGACTAAGAATAAAGTTAACTAATCCATTTTTTCCTGAAACTCAGTTTTTCTATTTGAATCTTTTTAGATTCACTGGGATAAATTGTTTCGTAAAACTGACTAAAATTCTAGTAAGCCTTCATATTCAGCGAATTCACACCTTCTTCACATGATAATTTTCGTAATTTTTACCAAATTCTGCAAGGTGTCTACTAGAAACAAGATAAATTTTTAGTAGCGTCAAAAAAAAATGATTGCTGACTCCGATGACTTTATGTTGCGTTTAAAAAATCACTCCTATTCTTTCTTTCTACTCACGTATTTCATTCATACTCGTTGAATATTTACTCAGTAGCAAATATCGTTCAATAAACCAATGTTATTTTGGCATTTTTCCCCAACTAAATTTAATAGTATAAACATTTTTTAGATAACCTACAGTTAAAAAATATGACTTTAGATGACCTAGATGACATTTTTTTAAATAGACAACTTTAGGTGACTTAAATGACCAGTAGACACCCGATTGTAATACATAAGTTACTGCCTTTCTACCAAGTTTTTATACAACTACTGTAATATGTGATGCAGTACAGGAAATCGCGCCCAAAGTCGGAAAAATCGTTTGTTACATCGTCTAATTCCAGACGAGCTGTTTTGTAGATCTGATTTTATACATTGTCCCGTGCAACGAAAATTTCTCCATTTTTTTACCCGCCTCAAAATTTTTATTTTCAACTTATGGTGGGGTTTTCGATGCTCTCGCAATAAGAATTATTAGAATTCCCAGGGAAAGAATGGGTGAATTCACTGAAAGTCAAAGTCTAACCGCGAATACTAATAATTTTCATCGAACATCTTACAGCATAAAGAGGTTTCTATTGGGTCATGCAATATTTGCACAAACCAGTCCTCCTGTTCTGACTCACTTTAACGCGGAAAATTATTATTACGGTTGTTCTTCAACTTCTCTATAGACCATCAAATCTGACTCGAAAAAATGTATGTGTGTAAAAGGTATCAGAGGGGGAGTGCCAACAGTGTCGACGAATATTTGTATTTTTAGCTGCCGAAAAAGTATTAAATTTCCCAGGAAAAATTCCAAACATCTGCTAAAATTCATCATAATAATGAACAACGTTTTGGAAGTTTATTGAGACGGGTACATCCATCCCACCTTCCCCACTTGCATAGCCCGAAAGATTATGTATATCCATAAATCCCCGGAATTCGAACCCTCTAGTTGTCTGGCTCAATATTTGGTGACAACGATGCATGCTGGGGTGAGAGGGCATTCTATTTGTTCCAGTCCACAAAAATCCTAGGCGGAGCAATTCGCATGGAAACTTATAGTTTCTTCAAACCTTGTTGAGTGATAGAGGAGGAAGAGGAGGAGGAGGGGAGGTCTAGCTTCTAATGCAGGGAGATAATACTTTCTATTCCTTTAGACTACAGAAAAATAAATACAGGAAATTATAAAGATGAGAGAATTATCTAATGATAACTACCACCTGTCTATCTGTCCACTGAACTATCAGTCTGTTTATCTATCAGTCCACATACCTGACTCTGGACGCCAATTTTCCAAGGCTTTGACTTGGCCCGTGTCAAGCCTGAAAAATGGCCTGCTAGTCTGAAAAATCCTCCGAAGAGTGGGCAAAATCGGTTTTATCAAAAACTAATTTAGCAAGAGCTATTCAAAAAATGTTGAAACTTTAGGAGTCGTTTCCATCAGAGTTAAGGAATTATGGGTTAGCCACTTTTATCCCGAAAAACTCTTCTTTAAACATGCTGGTCGTTCATAGTGAAAAGTTGGTTTCTGTTAGTTAAATTTTGCACCCGTCCCTGCCTGTAGAAGTGAAAAATCGCCGGCTACAAAGTCACCTCTGCTTCCCGATAAATTATCGGATAGAGTGGCGTAATACATCAATAATAACAGTATATTTGATATATCAATGTATTTCTTGCAGGTAAACTCATCAACATCAAAAGATTCAAAACGGAATTCTTCAGCCAAGTCGTCGAATCCGCTCGAAATGCCATCCTCCACTGAGCCAACTCCAGCGGCTATTCATACATTAGACCTCCAGTCGTTGATCTCAAGCGTCACCAAATTACGTCCAAGCGTTATCGATAAAAGTCTTTCCCATTTGAAAGACTTAGGCAAAATATTACCCACGAATTCGCCCATTGGATCAATGATCCGTGAACTCCAGTTTCTGCTTGAAAATCAGCACATGCTGAAGTCATTCGACTCGACTTCGGCTGTGTTAAACAATCATCCTACCGGTGCCAATGGCCTAAATAACGCAGACGATAACGTTTTCTTGAAGACCGCTACTGGTATACCAAATAGAAAAGGAAAAGATAAAAGGGTATCAAATAAGACTTCGAGTGCCTCCGGCTTGCCTGATAACGTCAAGATCCAGCCCAATTCAGTTAAAGGACCGGATGCGAAAATGAATAAACGTGAACGACTAATGTCGCAGAACAAGAAAACATTGCTGGAGAATAGAGATACATCAGATAACGAGTTCATTTCGGAATCTGACTTTTAGAAAACATGTTTCTCGAAACGTTAAAGGGCATGTTTTGTCAAAAAGTGTCCCGTCCCCTCCATTATCCTACAAATGTAAGTTTTAAGTTTAAGTACATAATTTTTTTCGTTTTGGGGTTTCAAAATAGGTAAATATTCCTCTACATCTTTGGTTCAATCTTTTGTTCTTTGAATGCTCCTTGATTTTCTTACATTTCTGGTATCTTTAAAATGTTAATCTCCGCAGATAATTATGACGTCAGACTTCATTCTTAAGAACGTAGAACGTACCTCCGAGGATTGTAGTATTGTCGTAGGAAGTAAATGTGAACCTCGCTATTAAAAATCGAATGCAAAGTATTTACATCTAATTATGTTTCCATGACTAACAAAATTCTGAGAAACGCAGAATTATCGTTGTTACTAATATTTAGTCCATTTAAATTAAGATTTTGAATTACCATGTTACTTTTATTATTACATTAATATAGTGTTGCATTTTATTTTCCTGTCCTTTTTTCCTCTGACATATAACTTTCTCGTAGAAAAATGATAAATAGCTGACCTCTTCCTGCAATAATGCTTGCAGCAAACGAGGCGTGTTCAAAAAGTAAGTTAATAAAAATCTGTACAAAAAAAGACGTATCGAAAAAATTATTCTAATGAAATCTTAGATACATTCATGTACTACTCCTCGACATAATTTCGGAGTCTAGTTAAACGTTTTTGTCCGACCGACAAATTGATTTATCCACACCACTGCATAAAACTTTGCGCCAGCAAATTGAACCAATTTGACACACCCATGATCAACTCATCGTCGTTGTCAAATCTTTTTCCGGACAAATACTGATTCAGGTGCAAGAAAGGATGAAAATCGCTGGGTGCTAAATCTGGGGAGTGGAGCAGTTGTTCCGAAACTTCCTATATCCGAATTTCTGCAGCAAACTCTCCATGTCATTCGCAGTGTAAGGGGTCGCATTGTCTTGAGGGAAAATCACCCTCGTGTCGTACGGTGAATGTAGAAGGGTACTAGTGATTATTTAAAATGATGAAACGGACCACACAAAATGAACGTCACGGTTTATTGACACCAAGAGTGATCAGCAATTTTGATGCGAATTTGAAACTAACGTCAAAATCGAATTCAACGACCCTCAAAACTTAAGAAATGATACCCGAATTTTGATTCTCGTTATGTTCATTTTTGTTACCCCGTCTCTAACCTATATAAATGCCTCAGTTTTAAAACGACATCCAAATTAATGTCAAAATGGAATTCAGCGACCTTCAGAATCTGAGAAATGATAAGCATATTGTATTTTATGAAATGGTTTCATCTTCTCTCTGCCCGCTGGTGCCACAATTTCGAAATGAAATTCAAATTAATATCAAAATCGAATTGAACGAGCCCTGAAACTTAAGAAATGATACCCATATTTTGATTCTTCTTATGTTCATTTTTATGCCCTTCCTTCTGTCCCCTAAGGGCCTTCATTCTGAAATTACCACCAAATATAGGTCGAAATCGAATTCAATCCCCAAAACCTATGAAATTATACCAATATTTATCTCGTACTATTTTTCATCTCCCCCTGCTCCCTATCATCACAGTTTCGAATTCAGAGTATAAATAATATTAAAAATGAATTCGGTGATCTTAAAAACCATACACTTACCTTATTTTCACTATTCGGACTGATGAAAAGTCAACAATTCCATCATTTTCTTCAAAGACCTACAAAACACAAAGAAAACAATTTTTAGAGATGTGATATTTATGGGCTGGGGGAAGGGATAAGAAATTTCAATAGATAAAGGATATCGATGTAGGGAAACGGTAGTCGAGATTCCTTGAGTTCACTGAAGTCGATGAGAGGGAATGAATATCACAAATTCTGCATTGTTTCCTAAAGAGCCCGTGTTAATGTATGATAATGTTAAGGGTCGTGCTAGAGTCCCCTCCCCTTATAACAAAATCTGGAAGAAAGTACGGGAAAAAAATGATGAAAGACCTTTTTTTATCCTTTTTTATGAAGAATTCAACGAAAGTTAATTTGGGTTACTCCTTTTCCTAGTATAGTTGATTGTTCTCAAGATTTTTGAGAAAGATTGATTTTCGTGGTACGTTCAGCTCCTGGGAGAAATGCTTCACCGAGATCACTGAGAACTTTTGATACATAGATTAGGAAGCCAATCTGAAGAGATTTATGAACAAATTTTTGCTGGAAGTTTTGTCCCGCTGTCCTCTTGTTCTAATCTAATTTTCCTGGACTAATGAAGAAGCCTCAGCAAAAGTTGTAAACAGTTCGAACATGGTCTTCACAAGTCTCAACCATTCCTGAAGAGAGGGAGAAAAAAGGAGGATTCTTCCGGGGTTCATGGGCCCGGATTTTTCATTGTCTGATTATTTTGTGGGAGGGGGGGCGCTCTTTAGAAACAAAATATTAATTTTCAAGGTAGGCCAAAAAAAATCGCACGTTTTTAATTTATTACTTATTTTATTGTTTTGTTTTTCACTTGGCCCGGATTTTTTCTCGACGGCCTGGGTCTTAACAAACTTTAATAGGTAGTCTTCACGAGTCACAAGAATTACCCACTCTGTCTTAACGAGTCTTTACATCATAACCAGTCAATTAGTTGCAGTCCTGTACGAATCATAAGGAAAAATCATACAATTTTGCTCACTAAAACCTTTTGTCTATCCTTCCTTCTCATTTTCTAGTTAATCGACAACTAATTCAAACAATTCCAGGATCTGAGAGCTACGATCTCACTAATGAAGGAAAGCCAGCTAATCTGATGACGACAGTTTATTCACGACAGCAGGCATTTCTGTGATATGTTATCACATGTGGGCTTTCAGATTTCATTTTCGCAGAAAATCAGGTGATTACTTGACATAAATCTCAAAACTGACTGGAAAGCTTGTTTTCACTTCAGTTCAGAAAAAAATATATTAAGTAAATTGAAAGTAAGATAACAGGTTTCACGCAAATGATACTGATAATTGCTTTTTGGATTCAAACGGCTTTCGGCTCAGTACGTCAGAAAAAAAGTATGACTACCAAGGAAGTCAGAGGCCACACGGCCAAACATCTTTTCAAGAATACTAAAACAGATCATCTTGATACCATATGGCAACGTTAGATTCATTAAGTAGTCAAGTCTCCCAAGAGGCACCACCTTTTCGTTCTCCGTCTTTGTCGATTGTTTTGAAAGAGGGTTCTGAAATACAGACCAGATTGTTCACCAAGTGACTGTTCGAAATTTGAAAGATGTGATGGTTCGGCTCTATCACTAATTCTCCCGGTCACATTTAGGAATAAAGGGCCCCGGGACCCGAGTTTGGTGGAGCCCAACTCCCTCCAAACGTCAGGCCTAAAATAATATTTATATCAATGGGTCCCTTACTTTAGAATTTTTCGAAATTTGCCGGGCCACCCCCAGAAGTTTTTCCTTATCCTATGAAACTAATTTCAGATTTTAAAAATAATTTTAACACGTGTTCTCGGGGCTTTGAAGTTTAACACACGATATTAGTTTTTTTGCTATTAATTATTAACCCCGCTTTTTTGCTAACCCCTTCCAGTTTTGAAACCGATTGTAGTTCTTTTGTGTTTGTTGCATTTAGGACTAGGTCGTCGGCGAACGTAAGTTGCTAAGCCATTTCCCATCGATCTTTATACTTTCGCCTCCCAGCCTAACTCGCAAAATATCTCCTCTATTATACAGTTAAATAGATTTGGTGATTAGAGAATCATCTTGTTTTACTCCTCTTTGCAATCCAAATAGTTCCCTTCAGTGTCAAGACGTACCCTGGCACTAGAGTTTCCGTACATTTCTTTTATAACCTTTATTAGTTTCCAGGGACACAGTTAACCAAACATACCTCTGGCAGGCCTTAGCTTACAAGGAGTACCCTGAAAACTAATAAAGGTTATAAAAGGAATTTTATTAACTCAGCATGAAAGCTGGACATTTTTGAGAAAACAATTTTTGCGTTTTCCGTATGAGAGGTTGGATGATGAAGAATAAATTTTCTTCGAATTCCATTTTATGTCTTTTGTGGATGATTGGGAGTCAAAAGTCGAAGTACGTTCTCTAAAATGGGGATCTCTCACCATTATCAAATCGAGCTCCATTCATGATATTACCTGTTCATCAAGTGGAATAATAATCAGTTTAGCACGGTTAATAGATATTTTGATTACCTACATTGTTCAAAAACTAGGTGGCTCTAGGCAGCAGCGTAGACAGAAAAAATTTTGAAGGGATAGCTTATAATTAGAGCGTCGATTCTCTGGCATTTGTCAAATCATTTAAAGGGTAAGTGCTTGCGGAAATGAAACTGAAATTCATTTCGTGGCTTGAGGGGGGCCAGGGAAAAAATTCTATTTAGCCGGAAAATGGATTAAACGCCAAAAATGAAGTAACTGCCGAAAAATTGCCGAAAGCGCCTATTTCCTAATAAAAAAGAAGTGAAGAATGTGCATAGGAACTGTAAGGTACCCCCAGATGTTGTAATTATCACGGCGGTGGACGTGGATCGTAGCAGCTCAATTTTTGCAGAAAACTACGATGACACAGAAAATTTTTAAATGTTATTTCAAAAAGCTACTCTCCCCTCCGACTTGGCATTCTTTATTCATATTTGTCTTTCCTCCACGGGGTAACAATATGCTTGCTGCCAAGGCGCATTTCACTCATTGCTCAATTTGAATTTCTGGATAATATCCGTGTACAAATTGGTAAGAATCGAGGATCACGCGGATTGAAAAACTGGACGAAATCTTTGGGAAAAATAAAGGACTGATACTGTTAAGGTCGATAAACGATACTTGTTCTCCATGGCATAAGGGTTGAAAGTACTTTATTAAATCTGACAATCAAGGGGAGACATATGCACCTCCTTCCCAGTCTCTGCGTGGATGTGGAATGTTCATTCAGTGAATACAAGTTAATAATTTCAACAGAGGGACGATTTGGATTTAAGGAAGAAAATGTAGGAAAACGCCTATTTGTTATAATGATGCCTGATTAATCGATTTTTACTAAAAGAAATCGATTAAAAATCTATTTCGACACAACGCGCAGCAAAATAATTGGTTAATCTATTTCTTGGCAAAAAAATCGATTTTTTTATCATTGCGTGTTTTTGAGTGTTCTCTCATTATTGGCTGGGAGAAAAAAATGAGAATACAGAATTGCAGTCTTCAGACAGTGCTCAAACCTGGAGCAGGGACGAGAAAAAAAGCTGAAAGCCGAAAGCCAAACCTATTTCCCCCACAAGGTCAGACGTTGAAAGCTGAAAGTTGAATGGTGAAAAGTCAAAAGCGAAATCAGAAGCCAATGGAGTTTTTTTTCTGAAAGCTAAATCCGAAAGCAAAATCTTTACGTAGGGCAGGAACGAGAAAAAAGCTGAAAGCCGAAAGTCAAACCTTTTTTCACTACAAGGTCAGAAGTTGAAAGCTGAAAGTTGAATGGTGGAAAGTCGAAAGCGAAATCAGAAGCCAATAAAATTTTCTCTGGAAGCTAAATCCGAAAGCAAAATCTTTATATAGGGCTTTCACGTCCCTAACCTGGAGTAACAGTACTAGGCATGGGTCTAGTATCTCTAGGAGTACCAGAGCGCGGTGCGCTACTAGCGCTAAGGTGACTTGAGTGAGAACTAAAAATAGGTTTCGCGGAAAATTGTTCGAGTCCGTCATCTATTTCAGGAAGTACCTATAAGTTGACTTATTTCGTCTTTTATTTTATATTTTCAATTTTTTCATTACAACCACTTACCAAAACAATCGATTAAAAGTCGATTCATCGAATTTTTTTCTGCAAAATAATTGACCCGGGAAATACCGAATAATCGATTTCTGAGCATCACTGCTATTTGTAATGTATAACACCAAATTTTTAAAATGAATGTTTACATATTAAGTTCATATTTTTGTGTGTGTGTGTTTTTTAAAATACTTTTGCAAAATAATGCCGAAAATAGAGTTTTCATTGCCGAATTTCATCACTAATAATGCCTAAAAATCCGAACTCTACTTATAAGTAAAAAAAAATCTTGTTAGTAAGAGTACAGTTGCAAACTGAGCGAATGGAAACTTATGATTTTTTTTTTTCAACGATCTGAGCGATAAAATTTGATAATTTTCAACGGAATGCATCCCCATATTTCTTTAATATTCTTTCAAACGCATTACAACTGGCAAGGATCTCCCAGAAGAAACATTTTCGGATTTGTTTAACATTATTATTCCTGACTCTACAAAGACCTTTTCTGAGACGCTTCCATACTTTTACTAGATCCTTCAACATTCTTTAAGATGAGTCATAAAACAGACATCTTGTAATTTTATTACTGCCGGAGGAAGGGGTAGGAAATATATCCGCATAGTTTTTTAAACTTCTTTAATGCGTATTTCATTCTTGAAAGCTCTTCGAAAATTTTTCAATGCCATATCTAAAACTTTTTCATTCTTGTTCAAGATTATTATATCAAACTCCACAAAGACTTTTTTATACTCTTTCAGACTTTTATAAGAACCTTTCAGACTCGTTAAGATAAGCAATAAAATGGCATTTTCTAATTTTTTTCCGGAGGAGGGGGGCAAGGAGGGAGTAAATCCCCACATTTCTTTGAAATTCTTCTTTCAGAGTATTTTACTCTTCAAAACCCTTCCAGCATTGTTCAGGGATATCTCTAAAACTTTTTCGAATTTAAGATTACTACTTTACGCTCTATACAGACTTTCTTATACTCTTCTAGACGTTTACAAAACCCCTTAAGACTCGCTGACATGGGTTGTAAAATTGGTATTTCCAACTTTTTGCAGTCTGCAGCTTTTGCAATTTGAAGGTGTTGCCGACCCTCTTCGAGGAGCGAAGTTACTTGTTCTATTCTGTTTTGAACCCCTCGGGGGCACACAGTGGTGAAATTCACCACTTCTATTATTATCATAATAATACTTTAGAGTCTAGAATAAACGACGCAATCATTTACAGTAGTGAGGCGTGTAAGTCCTTCAGCCTGACTGTAACGGATGAATACAGGCCAAATTCGCTACTTAAATGTACGAGTGTTGCATACTTAGAGCGGGTTAGGCGATGTTCCTGTGGCACCTTTAGGATAGGGGTTACAGCCAAATTAACTTCATAAATGAATTCAGCGACTCCGGAAACCTCCTTTAGAATAGTATGAAAACAAGTGTACGCCACTTAAAAATTTTATGAGGTCAATGCCCCCTATGGCACCTTTTGGAAGGAGGAAATCGACAAAAATAAGTCCAAAAATGAATTTAGCGTCCTTACAAACTACAAAACTGTCATTGTGAAACGAGGTAAAGAAAATTTTCCATTTTTCCCAATTGGTGGTGAAATTTACCACCGTGCAGTGGCGGATCCAGTGGGAGGGGGGTGGCTAAAGGGGCTATAGCCCCCCCCCCAAAAAAAAAAAAATGTTCACTCGCTTTTCCACTTATTTTAGCCACCGATGTTTTTAATGACAGTAGCGCTCATACAGCACAGTTCGTGAATACATATCGCGTTATCAATGAATCAACATTATCACTTATCAACAATCATGCGTTCATGCTTAAAATTTTGTTTGCTCTTTTTTTCTCCAACACTTAGCCCCCCCCCCTCTTGGATCCGCCACTGCATGGTGGTAAATTTCACCACCAATTGGGAAAAATGGAAAATTATGTAATCCTGGATCCGCCACTGCCACCGTGTGCCAAAGAATGAAAAAAAAAGTATACTTCTGAAGGGTGAAGAAGGTCAGAGAGAGGGAGGGGTTACAAACCATACACAGTTTTCGTTTGAAAAAAAAATTAAGCATTGGCCACGTAGTTTAATTTCTTTAAAAATCTGGGTGATAGCTGGAGTAGATTCTGAGCCATCATAGAGCCTGTGACGTCCAGAGAGTGATGTCGCAATCATCTGGCGAACAGTCGACTCGACACAGGTTTTGGTACACATTCGGCCTGATCGTTTTTCTTTGGTCTAATTCGTCTACTAATTGAGGCAAATAAGAAAAAAAAAAGCATTTTTGCCAAGCAAAGATTTCATTGCGAAAAATTGTCGAGAGTGGTCCCCTGAATAACCCCAAAGAGTTACCACCCCACAGACCTCCGGCCAATTTTTTTAGGGGGGTTAACCCCTCAAAATCGGTTTTTTCACATGATCTGCCCAGGGTTTGATTTTGCGGCAAAAATAGCTCAGTACTTTTTTGTTATACACTAAATTCCCTACAACTCTTGTCTGACAACTTTTTTTCTACAATCATCAGGGAAGGAGGTGGGGAGTCTTGTGGGAACGGGTTTTCGGGAAATATGCGTAAAATCGTTCTAAAATTTATTTATTGAAATCTATTATCACTACATATACTACAAATCCTCATCGATCTCTTCCACGGGAGTTTCGGTTTTAAGGTCATCGTCCACATCACTGTCTGCTGTCTCTGCGGTCTTGGAATCGAGACACGACTGTCCCAAGCAATGCGTGCATACACTTGAGCAATTCAAACCTGAAAACAGAACACATGAATGTATTAGTTCTAAAAATTAGACACGATGGTGCTACTCTAAATGACAAACAGGTACCAGCTTTTCTGCAACTGTAGGCGTTTTTACACCCTTTCGCACATGCACATGATATTAATTTCAGTAATTGTCGAGGAGCTGGTTCTGCAGACATCATAACCGGCAAAAACATTTCATTCTCCAGCTTCCATCCCCAATCACACGCTTGTTTCTGGTTGCCAAGCCATGTTTGGAAGGGGACAGAAGCTGGAGAATGAAATGTTTTTGCCGGTTATGATGTCTGCAGAACCAGCTCCTCGACAATTACTGAAATTAATATCATGTGCATGTACGAAAGGGTGTAAAAATGCCTACAGTTGCAGAAAAGCTGGTACCTGTTTGTCATTTAGTGTAGCACCATCGTGTCTAATTTCTAGAACTAATAAATTCATGTGTTCTGTTTTCAGGTTTGAATTGCTCAAGTGTATGCACACATTGCTTGGGACAGTCGTGTCTCAATTCCAGTACCGCAGAGACAGAAGACAGTGATGTAAACGATGACCTTGAAACCGAAACTCCTGTAGAAGAGATCGTTGATATTTCTAGTATATGTAGTGATAATATATTTTAATTAATAAATTTTAGAACGATTTTACGCATATTTGCCGAAAACCCGTTCCCACAAGACTCTCCACCTCCTTCCCTGATGGTTGTAGAAAAAAAGTTGTCGGACAAAAGTTGTAGGGAATTTAGTGTAGAACAAAAAAGTACTGAGCTACTTTTACCGTAAAATCAAACCCTGGAGAGATAATGTGAAAAACTTTTTTTTGAGGGCGGGGGGGTTAACTCCCCCAAGGAAAGTTAGCCGGAGGTCTGTGGGGTGGTAACTCTTTGGGGTTATTCAGGGGACCACTCTCGACAATTTTTCGCAATGAAAGCTTTGCTAGGTAAAAATGTTTTTTTCCCCCAAATGATGCTAATTCGCCTCCACTATACACTCTACAATCCTAGATGAAGTCGTTTCGGGCAGACGGAAATTACTCGAGCCCGGTAATCGCTGTAAGACACGACGATATACCGGCGAGATTAATATGAAAAGTCATCATATCTGCTCGACGAGAACGCGCCGCTATTATATTCAAATTTCCAGCAGATTCGAGCACACACGTGTTGAAAAAGCGCCGTCGTCTGTTCGCTTCTCTAAATATGTATACAGCGAAATGGAGCGTTCGAAAATACACTGCACGATATTGTTTGGCTGAAGAAGCACGCAGCAGTGGAGGAAGAAAGTGCCAATGCGGAAAAAATATTCGATTTACGGGTATATTGTGTTGCCGTTCGAAATCATTGCTTGAAAAAATACGTCGAGTCACGTCGCAGCTGTAGGGGCACTCACACGTCTAAATGCCGACGTATGCGAGAGTCGCGCACGTCTATCGTTGGTGCCCCCCCCCCCCAAAAAAAAAGAGCGTCCATAAATTCCGCTTTTGAGTGGGCTTCGTTTAGCCACATTCGGCGCGGCTAATTCTCCGGCATCCGCTCTCCGCTGTTGGTTGTCGTGCCGCACGCCGCTACTGGTCGCCGCTGCGAGCCTGTATGGTCATCCGTGTGACAATATGTGCTTTTCGTTAACGCAGCACGAGCACACTCATTCCAGCGTCCCCTTTTCTCGGTGTTGGCGTTGAATTAGGTAGGATTCGCGGAAACAACAAACCATAAACAAGAGGGACAGTCGAACGACGGCCGATGACCAACCAGCCGGGGCCGAGCCGGCGTTGGATACACGAAAAGTGGACCCGTTTGTACGTACGGGCAGAGAACGTCGAACGGCTTCCTGTTGTGACAGGTACGGCTCGAATTTGAATAACCGAACAGGTTATCCGAAAGGCGATGGTGAATTTACAAGCAATCAATGGCATTGTTAAGAGTTTTACGAGAGGATTACGTGGTGTTGCGTGTAATAGATTATATCTCCGGATCGCCGGAGAAACATTGTTTCACGATGCCTTCCGACCGATCCAGCAGGGTGTGTGATTGTAGGACCGGAAAGAGTCGCCGGAGAAGCTTTGTGGTTGTATGCCGAATACTATATACCTAATTGGACGCTGGTAAGCAAACACCGCCCAAGCGACATTCGTTGACAAAATTACTTATTAGTATCGTTGAAAAGAGCGTAAAAAGTAGAATTTTTAAGGATTGGGCTCCGATACAAAAATGTGTATCCACGTTGAAAAAAGCTTATCAGTAACACTATGTCCGTCAACCGGCATTATTCATTGGCTTTTAATGTTACGTTTTCTCAAAAAACAGATTTTGTCGCTTGGGTGGTTCTTGCTTAACAGCGTCCAATTGATAATTTAGGCGGCAGGGGCGCAGTAGGATCAGACAAGCCACCGGGAAAATCAGTTTTGCGGGCCACTACAGTAACAATCGCAAGCCGATACCCCTTTCCACTCCCTCTCCCAGGGTGAAAGTCGAAAAAATAAGGGCGGCTTCGAGTTGCGACCAATGTCATATTTAGCAGCCGAATTTCGTCCTTAGAGGAAGTCCGAATTGCGTCCGAACAGTAGCCGAGTTACGTCCAACCAGAAGTCAAATTACGTCCCTACCAAACTCCACATTTTTCTTCTCACTTCAACAGACTTAGGACTGTCAGCGAGCAGCTGGTGTCGGGCTGAATCGGGAGAATGTTGTCCACAATGCAGTCTTCCACTTCGCGCGGGTCAAGCAGAGGTAAGCCGAAAAAAAGTTTCAGAAATTTTCCTTCATCGGAGTCATTGTCCTTGTACTTTTTAGTGAGACCCAATAGTAAACGAAATGTATAACCGTCGATTATTTTCAATTCTATTCATTTTTGCTAAAAATTGCAGGAATTGACATCATTACTACGGAAGAACAACACACGAACTGACACTTGTTGCTATTCACCTAAAGGCCGGTACAGACTAGCGCGCATCAGCTGTAATGCAACATGTTACATTACATGTTGCATTGCAGTTGATGCGCATTAGTCTGTACCGGCCTTAACAAGAAGCACGTTTTTCATAAGGCTGGTACAGACTAGCACGCATCAACTGCGATGCAACATGTGATGTAACATGTAACGAACAAAATTCGGGCAAATGCGCGCATGTATGGATTCGCCTGAATTTTGTTCATTACATTACATGTTGCATTACAGTTGACGCGCGCTAGTCTGTACCGGCCTATAGAAGCATTACTCATTCAAACGAAGCTGATAACAGTGATCATGTAACAATCAGCAGGTCAACATTCTAATCTATAGGCCGGTACAGACTAGCGCGCATCAGCAGCAATGCAACATGTAATGTAACATGTAACAAACAAAATTCGGGCGAATGCGCGTATGTATGGACGTCCATAGATGCGCGCATTTGTCCGAATTTTGTTTGTTACATGTTAAGGCCGGTACAGACTAGCGCGCATCAACTGTAATGCAATATATGTAATGTAACATATAACAAACAATATTCGGACAAATGCGCGCATGTACGGACGTCCATTCATGCGCGCATTCGTCCAAATTTTGTTTGTTACATTACATGTTGCATTACAGTTGATGCGCGCTAGTCTGTACCGGCCTTTACGTACACTGTGCATGTTCCGATCCGGTTTGAAAGCCAGTATGTACATATGGTTTACTATATCTTTACTAATCACTAACCAGATTTTTTCGTTGGTCAGGTCATGGTGCAAATAAAAGTTCATGGTAGACGCAATTGAGTAATTTCTGAGTAAATTTCTTCCTACTCGCATACCTATAGTTGCTCTGGAGATTCCTCCACATTTTTAATCACACCAGCTGCCTGCTGACCGTCCTAAGTCTGTTGAAGTGAGAAGGAAACTGTGGAATTTGGTAGGAACGCAATTCGGCTACTGGTCGGGCGCAATTTGGATAGAATCCAGGACGCAAATCCACCCCTCTTGGTCTGCAATTAAGCCCTCATTTTCGTCTTTTGGCCGCAATTCGGATGCAGTCAAAAATAACTTTCTTCATCCCGATTGTCATTTCCTTAATTTTCTTTTTCTTTAGCCCGCTTCTGTTTTCGACACCCTTCCCAGAAAAAAAAACGGCACAATGGTTTGAAGTAACGGTAGCAAGCTATACAACAGACCTTTTTGATTGTTTACGAATTGCCAAGGTTGGTTGAAGTAATGGTAGCAAACAGCAATCAAACTTTTCAGTCGCTAGAAAATCGCCATGGTAAATTGAGGAAATGGAAGCGAGCTACAACCGAGCTTTTTGATTCATTAAAAATCTTCATAATGAGTTGAGGTAACAGCAGCAAGGTAGAATTAAACTTTCTGATTGGTTGCAAATCATCACAGTGGCTTGATGTAATAGTAGCAGGCTACTATGGAGCTTAAAATTCTTCAAGGATCTTAAACGAAGCTTTTAGAAGATCTGAAGATTTAAATTAGTTCCAACGGTTCGAGTTTTAATCTTAGCAAGTCTGAAAGGGCCGACTGACGATATTATGCTCCAAGGAACGTTTACATAACACTTTAAAAAGTCCTAAAGAATCGTGAGGCGTATTAAAGAATCATAGAGAGGTTTAGAAGAGTCCTCGAGAACATTAGATAAATCTGGTAGAGTAATGAAAAGTCTTGCAGGATCCTTAAATGGTTCTAATGAGTTTTGAACAAGTCATACAGAAGTCTTGCAGATATCCGGAAGTTTCCTACCTCACTACCCGACCGCTTATGTCCTTAGTCTCCAGTCTATGATTATCTTCCTCACCCACCTTGACGTCCTGTATCTCCTATAATCGCCCAAATTATTAGGCCCATAGCCCTCAAGTACACCCACGGCTGGAAGAAAATATGTGTCTCCTACAGAGACACGTAGTGTACCATTTTATATGCTTTCGTGCCCTAATACAGAAAATTTCCATGAAAATATCTATTAACCACACGGCTGTAGACTGCAATCGCGCAAGACGCAGCAAAGATCAAGATCAACATGGCTGGAAGAAAAATTAATTTCCGTGGAAATGTTAACCACATTGAACTGAATTGTCGCCATGAAGAGCTACATAAATCATACGGATTGGTTTCGTGGGGGGGGGGGATGGAAATTTCTCACACATGATTAAAACAAAATTACAAAAACAGGTTCAGAAGCCTGGAAATGTTTTAAACTAAATTTAAGAAGCCTAAAAGAGTCTCAAAGAGTTCCAAACTTATTTAGATGGATGTCAGCATTATTTTACATCAGCCCTCCCGTCATGGGCCCCTCAACCCAGTTCAGCTATTTGTGGTTATGGCAGGGACACTTATATAAAATCATAAACGAAAAAATAATTTTCTGGTTGGGGGACGGGTTAGGGGAAACTGCACTTCTTCTTAAGTGGTAGGTTTTTTTTTCATTTTTAGTTTTATTTATTTATTGTATTTATTCTTTTTCTTTCTTCTTTATTCAAATTGAGAGGAGGTTAATTGAAAGCTTCTTTTCGTTTTCCCCCTTATTTCAGTTGTTTTAGTTATTTATTTTAAGCTTTATTATTATTATTTTTTACTTCCTTTCCCCCCTTTTCAATTTGTATTTTCTATTTAAAATTTAATACCCCTGTAATGAATGACCATATACGCTGTTAAAAGGTGTCAGAAATAACATCTTTAAGACTCATCAATGCTCGTTCGGATTAGCTCAAGACAATCCAAGGCCTGATCAAGATTTCTAAAACTCAAGATTTTTTTTGAGATTCTTAATCCTTATTTTAGACTTGCTACGACTTTGATTTTCAAACCGTAATCTATTTATGACAGTTAAACTGATTTCAGACTTTTGGAAACTCATCCAGACAGGTTTAGTACTTTGTGAAACTCTTTGAGATCTTGTTTCAGAATTTTACGAGTAAAGGAATGTTTTACTTTTTTTTTGAGATTCTCTCAGACATGTTCATGACTGTGAACACTCTTTTGGACTAGTTCAAGACTATCCCAGACGTGATCGAGATTTTTCTAAGATACGGGATTTCTTCTGGATCCCTTGAGATGAAGATTTTTCTATACTCACCAAATACGTTTATCTCAAACTGTTACCTATTGAAGATCATAATGGACTAATTTCAAACTTTTGGAGACTCATCCAGGTGTGTTTACAGGACTCGCTCAGACGCTTTATGGCTTTGTTTATCATTTTTAAAGCAATGTTTTAGCTCTCTTAAGATTCTTCAAGACATTTTTCAAGACTGATTAACTCTCATTCGGACTAGTTTAAAGACTATCTCACACTAGGTTTTTTCGTTTGAAAATGGAGAAACAAACTTTCTTACATGTACACCCATGTTCAAAATTCAGCTGTTTTATAATTATAGATACTGACTTGCTTTTGTACATGCTCATTTTTGTTCAATGTGAATAAAAAGTTACAAGTTTGAAAAGTTTCTTATAGTTTTATCAACATCGAACACCCTTTTTTTCATCAGTCCACAGAATCTTTTTTCGCCACTAATGCTCAATATGTTCTTTCGGCAAATGGACCAGCTGTAGTTTCCACATCTACGCAACCTTTCAACAAAGCACATGATATGTTCTGTGTCGCACATGTCATCAAACATTGGTACGTTAATCAGTAACTGGATGTCATCATCTGGTTGAGAACACCTGCATAACATGTGTGCAATGACATATGTACCACTCCACTTGTGGCTGAATAACAGACTCTCTAAAAAAAAACCTGAAGCAGTCTGATAACATTCCTTTCAGTGCATGGTTTCGGGGAGTTTTCTACGCGAATATAGTCGGATCCACACATCTGGTAATTCCATTACTCAGAAAATACACGTGGTTCTTTGAGAAACCCTACGGTCATCTTTCACATTAGTAAAAGGGACATCAATTTCTAAATCTAACTACAATGAATTATGTATAGGTTGGCTTTCTCAAATCCCTAAAATCTTTTTGGAATTTATTTTCTACGGGAATATTTTCTGCGATCATTCCGGAGGTGAATTTTGTGAATATCGTGAAAGGAAGGAGCATTTCCTCCCTGGACACATCCTAGTACTGATCAAAACTTAAAAAAACTTCATCTCGTATTCATCTAATGTGTATACATGCCATAGAGAAGGTCCTTCTTTGTCGATATGGAGTTATTGATATGGAGAGGGAGGGAAGTAATCCCCCGCCACTTCAAAATGAGCCGTTTAGCACGAAAATTGGCTGAGGTACGCCTTCTTAAAGGCGGAATACAAAAAAAAAATCCATTTCGAGAAAATCAACTTCTTAACTTGAAGAAGTACGAAAAAGGCGAAACTGAGATTAGTAGCTGTTGTCAAGTACAACTTTGTAAACATATACATAATTCTAAACGTAGAGAGGCGATTTTTTTTAGAAAATAAGACCCTGACAAGTTTTCTAGTACGAAATCTGGCTGAGGTAAACCCTGGTGAAGATGCATGGAATACGAAAAAACCCTATTTACAGAAAATTGATTTTTTATGTAAAGAAATGCGGAAAATGTATACCTACGTGGCTTCCCTGGATCGATAAAGTGGGACCCTTTCAAGGGCATTATACACCGTAAATTCGTGTAGTTAAACACGTTAAAATTGTTACAAAATATTGTTGATTTGTTTCTTCAATATTTATTAATGAGGTATTGTTGAAATTGGCACTTTGGTTTCATTGTTCTTTTTTGTTTTTATATGAATAAGTGTGACTTTTGAGAAAATACATTCCGCTTGGAAAGCCTTTTCATAGGGGTCCCGAATCTTCGGAGTCAGCATATTTCGGCAAATCCGATTATTTGGTCGGCATTTTGGACCAGTAGTTGGCAAATCAAAAACCATCTAATTCATCGACTTTTTTGCATGGATAAAAAATTTTCTATAATACTGAATCGAAATTTTCAAACTCAAGTCAGCAAAATGTGAACATCTTTTGCTTCGAATCTTTTTGTCAGCTGAACTCCACTCCCCCACCCTAATTGACAGGGCTCTGTCTACTCTGGCTTTTTCGGATCTGAGTTCGATCATGCTTTCAAATTTCTCATTTCCGACGTGAATTAAGGAGGTAAGTATGCAATTTTTGGGTCATGACGTTCATAATTTTGCTTTGTGAGTGATGTAATATTAAAACAATGTCATATTTTGCTCCGCAGTTCTTACTCAGGGCTGATGAGAAGCAGAGCAAAATCGAAAATGATTCGTCTTCAACAAAGTTACAGGGAGTCGAGCTAAGGCGAAGCAAGAACGCAAACGTCTTCAATCTTGCTAACTGCGGCGAAAGGTTTGGAAGAGCATTTCTCATCCCCTTTCCCACCCAGCCAGTCAGTTTTACTACAGTTGATAAAATTCGTGATTCTTCGAACTGCATTTAAGAAATCACAAAATAGATCCTTTAACCAATGACAGAATACTGCTTGTCTACCGGAGTCCATACTTAGTTATGTAGCTACCTACTGCACTGCATGTCTTTATAGTTAGATAAACTGATACGGGGTCCTGGTAAATAAAGTATAGATAGCATAGATGAATGAAAGAACCATGAAAGAACCATGAATGAACAAGCGTTCGAGTAAATAGTGAACAACTACCTGCGAATGAATGCCGGTTGTACCCGGGTAAGAATAAAATTAATCCTAAACGCAATTCGATTCGAAATACAATGTAAATTGAACCATTTGGGACACATTGACATAATGTAAACTCCGGATTTAATTCTCATTCGTAACTATTTACAAGGACGGTTTCGATTTTCAGCTTTAACTAACACAAACCGTTGACTAAATACATACTTAGACAAGTAAATTCAGTCATGGTATGGAAGCCTTTCGATGTAGTGGGACTTCTGACTTTTTCGTTCTTGTGACAGAAAATCATTGACCTTCTATCCAGGGCTAGCGTGAAAGAAAAGGTGGGTGTTTCATCTTCAATAAGCCTCAGAACTCGTCATTATTAGCATAATTTTTGACATTTTCGGTGGAGTTCAGTAACCAGCAGGTAAAATAGAGGAAGTGAAAAAAACTCTATTTTATTTTACTATTTGAACCAGTCAACTGAAATCTGTAATATTTTAGTTGATTTTCTCCCCCTCTCACTCCAAAGAAGTTATGCAGGGCGTTTCAAAAGTAACCGGAAATTGTCTATAACTCAGCGCGTAGTGAATGGAATTAAATAAAAATTGCAGGGAATATTTTCCCGCAGCTTACGGTAACACTGTAAAGAAATCACGGCTGGTTATGAAATGCGATGCGAGATACACGTCACTAAACATGGAGCTACCGTTCGAGACGTATGTAGAAATGGAAGTGCGTAGTAGTACTCGTCAACTTTTGAAAACCCAATACATCATGAATTATTCGCCACACAGAGCTATGAGAGCAGTTTGGCGATTGCAATCAAAAACACATTTCCCGCGTTGACATTCTTCGATCTTCATCCAACAGATTGCGTATCTGTTGAATATTCGCGAACAGTACTACGTAGTACGTACTTCTATATCTACATACGTCTCAAATGGTAGGTAGCTCTATGTTTAGTGACGTGTATCTCGCATCGCATTTCATAACCAGCCGTGATTTTTTGACAGTGTTACCGTAAGCTGCAGAAAAATATTCCCTGCAATTTTTATTCAATCCCATTCACTAGGCGGAAGGCGCTGAGTTATAGACAATTTCCGGTCGCTCTTGAAACCCCCTCGTATTCATGCTAGTTTTTGTAGAGCTAATGCCTATAATAGCAGTTTTCCCACATGAATACATAACATTTATCACGGTCATGTTTCCACCTGTTTGTAGCCCGTCTCTTGTACCAAGTAGGAGGGGAAAGATTAGTTATACATTGGGGAAGCAGTAAATATTTTCGTGGAAGATCCATTTTTTAGTATTTCTTCCTATTTTAGTCATAAAATTTGGTTAAAGTTAGTATGTTTTAAATACTATAGTGTGGTAACTAGCTTCGCGGTTTCCGGATGACCAAGACAGTTGATATCGAATATTTGATTGATACTGAAAACGAGTTCTCTTTCTCTCACTTCTCCAAATCCGTCTATTCCTGTTATTACTTGTCCGTCCTGATAATACATTCCTGTCCGCTCTTTTCGATGCTTATCGACTTTTCCTAAAATTACTTGACTTCCTTGACCTAACGAGAGAGGGGAAAAACGCACCAACGGTCATCGTGGAAAACGCGGCAGCGAGGACTCGGTTCTTGGACGTGATCAAAGGAAGATCAGAGGAAATTACTAACGCCATATTTTCTGTCTGGGACCAAATTTTGAGTCTTTTTTCTCTTTTACTTGCAAAGATCTTGTGAACATTAAGTGCGTGATTCGTTTTCGATTTCGAACAAACCCAGTATCGCGAAGTTTGCGTATCTGGAATTCGTGATTGTGACGATTTGATACTTCCCGGAACACGTGTGGAAACATCAAGATCTCCCCTCCGTGTTCAACGCCCACGATCAACCCGGAAGGTCCAAATTGCCCGATATTCAACGAGGAATCATCACTGTGTTCGAATAGATCCTAAGTTTCGAGAAACAGTAACGTACATTAATTTGTCGCTCGTTTCGTTAATTACACGTTATCTCGTACTTGTGTCTTTCCTGCCTGCCATCCGACCAGAGTAAGGTCAGGTACTTGAGGTGTCTCGAAATCTTAATACTCAGTCAAACCCTGAGTTACCTCGCAAGCCGTCCACGTAAGATCACCTAAGCCCCCAGTGCTCGACACCATCCGCCCTGTAGACAGCATTAGCTAGTCGTGGCCCTGCAGTGGTCCTAACGAGTCCCGACGCTCCTTCTTCTCCTCAAGGAGCCTTGCCGTCGGTTACCACAATAGTACTAAATAAGATTCTTCCTGGTCCTCCTCGGTTAGATAATCAGGGGCCTGCGCTTATGCATATCTACTCACGTAGGAACTTACAAAGAAAGGATTGGATTGGATGCCAGAATGTTGGCCAGCTTTTAAATCTGCTCCTGAATGAGCACTGCCATAGCCCCTGTGAGAATGTAAACCTTCGAAATTTCATCTTAGAGTATTAAAGATCCCCACGTGGACATGTAACGTATCTGTTCAATGGAAGAGACAACTTGAGGTTCAGTGCCCAGTACTGACACTTCCGACTACGTTTTTGAATTTCTCATCATTCTACAATTCGTACCGAAAGTAATCTTTTGCTATTTATTAAGAGATATTGCCCCCTCCCATTTTTCACAATTATGCTTTCATTGTATTTTTCATAAAGCCATCCTCCTACTAAAGATTCTTCCATAAAAATGAAAAACTCTGAACACAGCTGCATCAGAACCGGTACCAAAATTCGTTCATGAGACGGATTTCTTGGTTTTGACACCCCTCCGCACTATCCTCGGGCTATATATTTCACCAAATTCGATTCAAAATTTCAGCTCGGAGGCTGGGATGCATGTTTTCTATCTCCCAACCAGAACATAACACAGAAAAAGGGTAAGTACAGAATTGGGAATGACGGTACAAAATAGTACAAAATGAGCACGGAATTATAGTACCAAATTCGACCCGAACTTCCAACTGTGATGGGGGGCTAGCAACATGGACCTTGTACCACAGGCCATTGCGGTTTTTGTTCTCAACTGAATTTTGGGACGTGTTTAATCAAGAGGGAATGTTGAGAACTAGTACGAGTACGGAAAATAAGATCGGCGAATCAACTGTTGGGATTACTGGAGCTTTCAATAGGGTCACTGAGTTCGTGCTCACTTTTTCACTTCTGAAGAAAATATTAAGGCACTTTAATGGTTTTGATTGCGATGTAGAAATTGTTTCTCAGGTTTTCAGAGTCAGTTCGAAATCCATTTTACACCGACATGAAAACTGAGACAACTACAGAGTCACAGAAGGGACTGAAAAGGTCTACATGTATAATATGGACATCAGTTTTCGGTTTTGAAGGTCGCTGAATGCATCGTTTACATAGTTTTAAACCCAGTCTTGAGAATTAGGGAAAGGGAGTGGAGGTGAAATATCGAAAATTGTAAACTTCACCTCAGTCAGCGGTGGCAGCCTAGATTTTTTTACGTGTAGCAAAACCCCATTTTGACGAGAGTAAAAAACATGATTTTTCGGGGTGTAGCAAAAATTTCAAGGTAATTTCAGGGGCTCCTATCACCAAAATCACCCCCCCTCCAAAAAAAAGTTGTTCTTCAACGCAAAAATTCTCTACTTATTTTACTACAACTGCAAAACCTGTCTGTACTCTGTACTCTTAGATGAAGATGATTTTGGATTAAAACATTCTAAAAAGAGGGAGATTTTTCGGGGTGTAGCAAACATTTTTGAGGTGTAGCAAACGTTTTTCCGAGGGGTAACAAGCTATTTTGGGGTGTAGCAACTTGCTACACACGCTATACAAAGGCTGCCACCGCTGACCTCAGTGTTGAGAATTAGGAAACGATAGAGGAGGTGAAACATCGGAAATTGTATAAACGCCAAAACGGATACTTATAAACACCAGTTTTATTATAATGTGCTAAAAGATGCACCTCTGGAGGAGTGACTGGAAATGGAGCAATTTTACGCGCCATAAAAAAGATATGTAAGTAGTAAGAATACCGCCGAGACAGAGGAGGGAGCCACTGAAGAAACAAAGTTGAGAAGGGATAGTTTGCAGATTTGCTTCCATTTTTCCAGAAAATTCGAAATCAAAACACTGACCAAAATTCTACGTTTCCGTCACCAACCTCTGCGTTAAGCTGTAACAGCAGGATGGGTTATTTTGAATATCTCATTTACGACTGCGGCAGTATTTTCTGCTGCCATGGCTTTGTTCTCCAGAAAATCCCCCAAAAAGAGGGGGCTACACTCTTACCCCCTTAAATCCAAACGAGGTGGGATTTTACGTAGGTATGCCACTATATGTCATCCAATCGGGCGTCGGATCGAGATGGAGTCGGCGACAGGACCAGTCACGAGGGCGATGACGTGCGGCGTTCCTCAGGGGTCGGTCCTTGGACCCATCCTGTGGAACGTCGCCTTCAACGGGTTGCTGCGGCTGGCGGTCCCACCAGGCGTGAAACTCATCTATTATGCCGATGACACGCTGGTGGTGTGCCAAGCCGCGGCAACAGCGGAGGTCGTGACCAAAGTCAACCGGGCGTTGGAGTTGCTGACCGGATGGATCGAGTCGGCGGGATTGTGCTTGGCGGTGCAGAAGTCGGAGGCAATTCTGTTCACGACGCGCCGCAAGTACGACCAACCAACGTTCGTGCTGAAAGGCGAGAGGATCGCGCCATGTCCAGCGCCGAAATACCTGGGGCTGTGGTTCGACGGGAAGCTGACGTTCCGCAAGCACTTCCGGAGAGCGGCGGAGAAGGCGGACCGGGTCGCCGGGCAGCTGTCGCGACCGATGGCGAACCTGGGCGGCCCGCGGGAGCAGAAGCGGAGGTTGTACGCGAACGTCGTGCTGTCGGTCCTGATGTACGGCGCACCGGTATTCGCGGACGCCGTCCAGATCCCGTACCGGAGAGTGGAGCTGGAGAAGGTGCAGCGGAGAGTCGCGGTAAGGTGCGTCAGCGCGTATCGCACCGTGTCAACGGAGGCGGTAGGCGTGCTGGCGCGCCTTCCACCCATCGAGCTGAAGGTCGACGAGTTGGCGCAGTCCTACAAGGCGCAGAAGAAGGCGAGGACGCGGCAGAAAGCACGCCGGGCGAAGCGAGGCATTCAGCTTACCACGCTTCAGCGATGGACGGAGAGGCTCGTCCAGTCTTCGAAAGGCGAGTGGACCCGGGAGCTGATCGGTGAGCTCGACCTGTGGTTAGGTAGGAGGCACGGAAGCCTGAACTTCCATCTGACCCAGGTCTTGAGCGGACACGGTTGTTTCGGCTCGTACCTGCACCGGATGGGTTTGTGCACCCATTGTGCAAGTGGAGAGGAGGACACGCCGTGGCATACGCTGTTCGAGTGCGACGCCTGGGAGGAGGAGAGGCGCGGGGCGGTCACGATCGATCCCGGAGACGGCGTGATCGACCGTCTTGCGCCGGACACCCTGGTCCCGGAGCTGTTGAGGAACCGAAGCGGTTGGAACCGGGTGTCGGGTTTCGTTTCGGCCATCATGCGACGGAAGATGGAGGCTGAGTGGTCGAGACAGAGGACGCCAGGAGGAGGAGAAGCTGGACTTGCTGCTGCTGCTGCTGCTGCGGCGGCGGCGGATACCATCCAGCGAAGCTCGTCCGCAGCACCAGGGCTAGAGCAGAGCTCGCCCGCAGTGCAAGGGCTGGAGCTTCAATCAGACGAGTCTCACACACGACGAGTGAGTGAAGAGGAAGAGGCAGCGCGTCCGGCTGCGGGGGACCTGAAATTTCCAGGCGAGCGCTCTGGGAGTGCGGACCTCGGTCGGTAGGGAACTCCGTGGTGGCTCTGGCAGGACGCGCGCACCGTTCCGGCCAGGAGAAATGGGGGCTCGGGCCCGGCCCCAAAGCGTTCCCCTCGGTACTGATGCGATGCCCGAAAGGGTAGTTTCCGGTGCCGGGGGTGCGGTGTCTCAGGGGCCACTTTGGCATGCGTGCATCGCCATACGTCCCACCACACCAAGATAGATGTCATCCAATATGGAATCCAAACGATAAGTTTTTCTCAACTCACTCTTTGTTATGTCAGCAATATTTTTCAACATTTCTCATTTGCCGAGACTGACAGGAAGCTCGAATTCTTCGTCTCCAGAGATTCCCGGAGATCTTCGAATTTCGGTTCAAAATTTCCGCCGATTCTCTTTTCCCCTAAATTACCCCTTTTATTATCAGCAATATTTCTCTTTATGTCGAGGCTGACAGGAAGACCGAATTCTCCGTCTCCAGAGCTTCCCGGAGATTTTTGTTCGGATTTTGTTTTGGTTAGAAGTCGCTGTCGATTCTCTCGGACGACTTCACTTCGGAGTGGCAATATTTTTAAAAATACGAGTATGATTAGAACGAGCCGCGAACCTTTTTTGTTTCGCGCACTTCTGTCGTCCTCCGACACAGATCAGCGAGCAGTAAATAGAAAGGGACATTCGGAGTTGTTTTTGTACTCGGATGGTGTAACAATAACAGTGATACCGAGCACTGAAGAAGCCGACGTTGTCTGTGCTGGCATTCAGGATTCTTTTTTGTGCTTTGAGGATAAACGCAGCTGTTCCATACAAATTCCTATAATATATGTTAATTAAACACAAATACCGAGTCCCCGAAGTTTCTTTTATGCTCGCCAGAGAGAGAGAAAGACACGCTGCGAGAGGAGAAGAAAAAAAAGGGAAGTATAAAGAAAAATACCCGCCTACAAAGAAATTCCAAACAAAGCAAACGTGTTACCTATCATACGGTAGCGTATAACTTCAAACACGTCACAAAAGGGCTTTGGTGGTGGCCTTTGTAGCAATGCCACCAAGGTAACAATACTTCTTAACTATATACAGCTTCAAAATCTAATCCCTCTATTCCAGTCTTGTTGTTTTACCGCGTCCATTCATCCTTTTGAGTTTTTGTACCATCGGCTGGTTCTAGTTTTCTGTACGCTTGCCTCTGAACAAATATTATACAAAATGATAATGTGGGACGAGAAAAATATAAGAAAACTGGTAAAGAGACTAAAACAAAAATACGTATTCACATCGCAAACACGAGTTAATTGGAGGGAAACCCTAATGGATTCGGTGCTTTGATCAACGACTCTTGTACAAGAAACTTATATTATGTGTGCTTACTATACTTCGAACTATTAATGCTCATCATTTTGGTAGAGCAAGGCTAAAAGTAAATCATTACTAGGTACTATCTACTATATTAGCAGCGGCGCCGGGGCTGGAAGCAAGTGAGCACTTGACTCCCCCCCCCTTTTACCCCGGTGAAACTGTGGCGTGGTAGTATCTTTTAGTACACATGCACATACGCGACTGTCAAGATTTCAGGTTGTAGCCCTCAATGGACCTTGATGGCAGGGGGAGGGGTTAGAGCTAAGATAATCTCAAAACTGAACTCAGCAATTCAAGAAACCGTACTTTCAATGTCACTGATATACACACATCTGACTTTCAAAATTTCAGGTTAAAGCCCTCAGTGGGCCTCGACGGGGGGAGGGGTAGGAGCTGTAATAACCTTAAAATTGAACTGAGCGACTCAAGAAATCCTACTTTTGATATCATTGACGGGCACATGTGTGACTTTCCACGCCACCTTCCTGCGTCGTCACACGTACCAAGACGAGGAAGTGAGGGGTGAAGGAAGGAAGCGCGTCCGGCTGCGGTGCACCCGAATTCCAGGTTAATGCTGCGTGAACGGTGCCTCGGTCAGTAGGGTGTCCCATAATGGCCCAGGCAGGATAGCGCGAATCCGAAGCGGAAAGGCGAAATAAAGGCCCGGGCCAGCCTTAAGACGTCCATCTGATCACTGATGCGATACTCGAAAGGGTAGTTTCCGTGGCTAGGGATGCGGTGTCTTGGAGCCAATCTGGCATGCGTGCGTCACCATACGCTCCACCAATGGCATATGTGACCTTCCAAATTACATTCTGTTTTAAAGGTGTGCTAATTCACTTTTTTGTCCCTGTTGTCCATAGCGCTTTCTGCTGTTATGCCATCTTCAGTGGAGTTCCCTACTGTTTCTCTTTTTGTCGGTCCTGTAGTTAAAGTAATATTTTTGGAAAACACTGCAACGATCAGGGACACAACAACCAAAAATTGACAAAAAAGTACAAAATCCTACACATAGAAAACAACACAAGGAAAAGAAAATTAAAAGAACAACTAGAGATAATAAAGGCAAAAACAAAACAAAACAACCCAATAAACATAACAATTAACTTCCAAAGCGAGAACCAATTCAAATTAATACCATAACACTCTCTGATTGGACAGACTTCATTACATAACCACAGACAACCAATAGGAACACACACCAATAGGTTTCCCATACGGTACTACTATAATAATAACCTTTATTTGCAAGTACATTAGTGGGTGTTTTGCCGACACGCCGTGATTTTTATATTCTATTTACACCTACATACATTTCGTTCCTGTACACGCTAGCGGCCTTTACCCTGAATGTACCCCCGGTCCATATCGGGCAAAGGTGTATCTCACCCTTTCCCATTCCTTTCGTTCCTGCGTGATTTGCTGGAATTGTTTGTTTTTTTAGGAACAGATCGATCTCGTCCTTCCACCTAATTTTGGGTTTTCCTCTTTTCCTTTTTTTGTGTCCTAGAACCCAGAACGTGGTTTGGTATGCCCTTCGGTTGGGAGGTAGCCTGGCTACGTGTCCCGTCCACTCCTATTTCAGATTTCGAATAGTCTGTATCCAGTTTTTTATATTGGGCAGTCTGTTGTGAATGGTTGTTATGCTGGTGTGATCTTTTAATTTACATCCTAGAATTGATCTCATCATTGAATTTTGGGCAGTTTGTATTCTTTTTATTAGATTTGTGATGAGGAACCAGGTGGGGGAGTCGTACGTACGTAGGAACTGGAGCGACACACATATTTAAGATTTCGCTTTTATGGTCATTTTTAAAGTTTCCTTTAAAGATATCTTTAAGAGCCCAAAATGTTTTCCATGCCAAAGTGATCCTACAATTTACTTCTTTTTCTGTTCTATTTTCTAATGAAATTGTTTGTCCTAGGTAGATTGTTTTCGATACTATTTCCAGCTCTTTCTTTTCGACTTTTATTCTCGGGGGTTTGGGGTTGTAGTTATAATTTTTGATTTTCCGATGTTTATTGACAATGCCGCCGTTTTCCCTTCCTCGTTCAACTCTTTAATCATTTTTACCAGCTCCTCTATTGATTCCGATATAAGCACTATATCGTCTGCAAATCTCAAGTTGGATAGCTTTGTTCCATTTATCCGTAAACCTTTGTCTTTCCATTCTAACTTTCTTAGGATCTCTTCCAAGGCTGTATTAAATAAAATGGGAGACAATGGATCCCCCTGACGAACACCTTTTTTTATTTCGAAATACAATCCAATTCTGTCTGTTGTAATGCGGCTTTGGGGGCTTGCATACATACTCCTTATTAGTTTTGTTAGTTGTGTGGGAACCCCTTGCTTTTGCAGTGACTTGAGTATGTATTTATGGTCAAGAGAGTCGAAGGCTTTGTTGTAGTCAATGAATGCCAGGTTCAACTCCATTCCGTATTCTTGTGATTTTTCTATAATTTGATTAATGGCATGAAGGTGATCGAGAGTCGAGTAACCTCAGTAGGAAATGAGACTGTTGTAATATATCAGTGGGGAAGAAGCTGATGGTTGTCAGATTTATATCGGGTAGACTTTTCATGCCTATCGTATATCTTTCTCTGTCATTATGTCTTTTATCAGCCGTAGACTGACAGTCTCATGTCTGTCTTCAGGTCTTATCTCAGTAATGAAGTAGAAGTTGACTGATCTGTCCCTACAATTCTTTGGATTTTTTCTTTCTCGTATCAGTCATTATGTCTTATCAGTAATGAAGGAGACGGTAACTTGTCAATTTTTTGAATTTTTCCTTTGTCTTATCAAAAATATATAGACAAGTCTCATGTCTGTTTTTATGTTTAGAAAAGGAGATTGCCTTAATACTTTGTAAGTAGGGAAGGAGAAGGTGTTGGTGATATTTATATCAGATACAGTGTAAGTCTCATGCCTATCTTGTATCTTTCACAATGTCGTTATGTCTTATCAGCCATAGAATGACAGTGTCATGTCTGTCTTTAGGTCTTATCAGTAATGAAGGAGAAGGTAACTGATCTTTTTCTGTAATTTTTTAGTTTTTTGACATTTTTATGTCTTTACTTTGACACACGACGAAAAATGCGTTACAAAAATCGCGCTGGCTAGGTACTGGGCAGGTCGGTGACTGACAACGGAAAAAAGCGTTACTTCGAAGGAGATTGTTAGGACTGTCTTAGCTCTCTTCTGTTCTCGCCGAAAAACCGATCTAGGTCAAAATGCAGCAGGTTGCTACGTGGGCTCAAATCCGGGACCTCCGGATTTCGAGATAATCGTGCTAACCACTCGGCCAACCAGACCCCTCGAAAAGGGAACAAGCTTGTATGTATCGTGAGTTGCCTACAAACTCAATTGCAGGAAAGAAAAATTGTTTCATAAAGAGTTGCACCAAAATAACGCATTTCGAAGAAAATGGCTCTTAGAGGTATTGTAATTTACACGGCGTTCATTTATGTACATAGAACTGACTCACTTTCCTCTTTCCTCAACAAAAATTCTGTGATCATTCGATGTTCACTTTATTAGTATTCCTTTTTTTCCAGAACTTTCAAAGCTTCTTCCTTTGAATTAAGTTTTTTAGGCACAAAGTTTCAAATATTTTTAGTAGATCGAATTTTATAACCACCGAGTTGCACTTGCACTTATTTTGGAGGAAGTTTCCTCTAGTCGCACGCGCCTTAGTCTTAATTACTTATCGACCATCTGATTCCTTATATGATTTAGACGTACACATATATGAAAACACATTAGACCAACCAACGAAATAGAGGTTTCTTGGATCGCTGACTGTAAATGTTCCGTCAAATTTTCAATATAGCAACGGTTTGGCTATCAAAACCGAAAATTTACCCTTTGAATGAACGGAATTGACTAGACAAATCAAGGTATCATAGTACATAGTTGGAAGTTTATGTTAAGTAAAATACAAATACAAAGAGAAAATCTGATTTTTGACCCCCTTTCTGTCAGACAGTAGGTCAAAAGGAAAATTGTAAAGGGCAAAATCGACTCAACGAAAAAAATAAGGACGTTATTGAAATAATTTTTGCTGAGTTTTTCTGTTCGCTAATTTCGAATATTGCAACAGATTCCTTATGTTGCTCCAAATTGAGCCTCAAAATTCAAGTTTCATGATGAAATTAACGATTTCACAATTTTTATATGAGTTATTTTCACGAACCCCGCTATAAAGCTTACAAAATCGTTGGAGAAAAATCGAGATTTCTTAAGATTCCTCGTATTGGATCGCACACATGGTCGCAGAATGCCTCTTGAAATAAGCACATTTAAATTGACTAAAAAATTGACTATCGAAGAACAGATTATTTTAGTCACTTATTATTTTGATTATTGTATTGAGTATGTGATCTGACTTCAATTCCAGTTTTCAAGATCCAAATTTTACACGAGAAGCGCAGCATATTTTAAGGGTAGCCTCCTGTCAATTATGATGCGGCAATAAGATTCAGCCTCAAATATTCTTTGGACCTATAGAAACGAGTATTCTGAAAATTTCAACCTCCCAGAGCTATTATGACTCAGGAGCCAACTTCAAACGCTCGAACAAACTTTTAGTAACCTGATCTATGAGTAATCATTCGTAATTCCTCACGGAAGGGGCTTTACATCCACTATTATAGGGGATATAGAAAAGTTCAATACATTCCGACAGTTTCAGGGTTGATAAAAATAAAGATGGCCAGAGAGAATCAAATTTTACGTACCTCCTTCTACTTGGGGTACAGACAATTTTCAGCTTGAATCCCAGTTCTCATAGTTCACGCGCCAATTCCAAATTAATATTCACGCTAAAAAACAAACAGATAATTAAGTAAATAAATGAATAAACAAACGCTTTTATTAGAAACGAGATAAATCAAAAATCAGAATTATTATTACTTAAACTGTTTGTAATCTGATCTGTAAGTCATTAAGTAGTATGGTCATGGGGACTCTGTCTTAAATCTAATCAAAAGGTATTTTAGGCATTTTCTATGAACATTGAGGTCCCTGACCCTTTATGATTCCTAACCTATCGGGGGAGGGGAGAGGATTACATTCACCAAATTAAAAGGGGATATAGAAAAGCCCTATACATTTCCGAAAGTTTCAGGTTTGATAAAGAATGAAGATGGTCAGAGGGGATCAAATTTTGCGGACCTCCTTGTAATTGGGGTACAGACAATTTTTAGCTTAAATTCTAGTTCTCATATGAGGGGTCTAGGTGCAAACAAGACGAGTGCCAAATTTCTCGAAATGAGTTAGGCATGATACTGGATAGAACATTTCAAGCCGAATCAAATTCTGTAAAGATTTTTCCTAGCTTCACCTTGTTCAGTGTAAAGAGGGCCTTGAAAGTACAGGGTTGCAGTCAAAAGTGACACGTTCCCATGGATCATGTTAATTTTGGGGATTAGGCTTTGCGTTATCAAATTTTGGGTAAGCTGGTTGATAAAAATGAAGTTGCATTGTGTGAAAAGTTCTCAGTTCACGTTGGAATGATAAACGAATGTTTTTGTCGCTGTTCTGATGATTTTTCAAACGTATTCTGATGACGTATTTCTTTGGAATTTTTCATCAGTTTTCGCCAAAATGAAGGGATAAAGGGTTATTTTAATGCACCTTCAATTTCAGTAAACGTTAGTCAGTAATATTCGACGCTTCTACACGAATTAGGTATATGCCTTAAAAATAGCTTGGGAGTTAAAACTGACACGTTCCAACGGAGGGGGAGCCATTAATTTTTTTTTTGTAAACATGTCTTAAACCTCTGAACGATGTTTTAAAGTACTTTTTTTACCGAAATAAGAGATAAAGTTTTTGGGAATCAGTTTTTCACGTTTCCTGAAAAAAAAAAAGTTTTTGGAACATGTCTTGTTTGCACCTGGACCCCTCATATTTATGTCATTCACGCGCCAACTCTAAACATTCATATATTAACCCGTATAAGGTACATAAATTTTGTAACCGGTTGTTGAATTCTTGAATATAATGAAGATACTCATCCTGAGGATGTTTAAGTTGCGACAGATTGTTTTTCTGTTTTTTGATCATTCTTGTCAATGCTGAAGTATGTAGTTATGATGAACATATGTACTTCCAATGTTCTCAAAACTGGATGCCAGTCTATATACAAGTATTGATAGTATTGGTGATGATCTTAGTTATGTCTATTCAAATTGCGTAAACTTTATTTGAATCGAAATAAAATCCCTTCTTTGTCGTTAGCGTATGAAGAATTACAATTTCCTAAAATGCCACCTGAATTGTTTGGAATTGATTGACGAGTACCTTCCTGTTGATAGAGTGATACTGATAACCTGATAAGGTGATACGTGATAACGCTACGTGACTGTAGTCTGCAGGTTTGCAATTTGAAGGTGTTGCCGACCCTCTTCGAGTAGCGAAGTTACTTGTTGATGTTTGAGCAATTGTACTACATTTGTTTCATGAGAGTACTCGTTTCCTACCACTAGTATACCAACCCTGGAGGTGAAAACCTGGTTGGGGTAAAATTCACCTGAATTTGCCCTTTAGCGTTCATTTTGTACGGTGGGTTTTACGGGTTAATAAAGAGTTTTCAGCATTTTTATATGTACCTAGTCTATTTTCAGTGGTAGTAATTTTGCCCCAAGGAAATACTCATCTTGTCCCAGCTATACGGACAAGATGAGTAAATGACTTTTTTTTTGTTGAAGCATTATGAAAGAATTTCAAAAGCTTCAAGAATAAAAAAAAAAGTTTAAATTTTATCTTTAAAAAGTGATTCAGAGTCAAACAAAGCGTCCAAAATAGTCCAAAGCTTAGGTGAGTCAACTTCCCCCCCCCCCCCTTCTACTCTACTATTATTTTAGATCAAATTTTACTACCAACATGGTCGTTTACGTAATGTTGAAAAACTACCAACTGCCCTATCCCACCAATGGATTTCTAGGAAATTTGAAACTGAAACTGAACTTTATTGCGTCTTATTTTTTGGCTCACTGAGTAAAGCTTGTCTTCAGGCGGCGGTATTATAGTATTTTTTGAGTTTTCCGAATATTTACGCAGACTAAAAAAAGGAAAAATAAAATAAAATATAAAATAAAAAAAAGCTACCAGTGCAATTTGGGGGGGGAAGAAAAAGAAAGAAAGAAAGAAAAAAAAAAGGAAACCCAGAAATATAAAAACAAAATAAAATAAAAAGAACAAATGAATAGTAGAAAACAAAACTAAGCCATGAAAAACTACCGATCCCGCCCCCATCCGCCATTTACAAATTAATAAATTAGAAACTAGGGAAACGAAAATGAATTTTGTTATATTTTTCCAGCACCAGAAAATTTACTGTTTATTTATTTATTTATTTATTTATTTATTTATTTATTTATTTAATTAATTTATTAATTTATTTAATTTTTATTGTGTTTGTTTATTCTAATCTAAATACCTTTATTTCGATTAAAGTACCTATAGTTTAGTTTGTACGTTTGTTTTTCGGACCCCAAAGTGGAGCCCCCAAAATCGATGGTCCGTAACGGGCAAAGGTTTCTCGTAGACAATCCCATTCAGTCCTAGTAGTGGCTCGTGTATGTTTATTAGTTGTTGTTTATTTATTTCGTGCGTGTTTACATAGTAGGCTATTTATAAGTTTTTTATTTTTTTAGTATTTTTTGCTGGGGTACACGTGATTTCTGCTTTATGGGATGGACTGAGGTTACTGAAAAATGAGATGCCCTGGTACCTATAGTTTTGTTGTCCCCTTGCTGTATTTTTTTTTTGGTACCCTAATGTTACAAAGGTGGTTATGTCTAGTTGTTATACTACGATTTTTCTATATACGTAGTAAGTTATTGGTTTTCATGTAAGTCAAGGTGTTTTTAATATGTAATTTTCGTATGTTTAATAAGTTTGTTATTTTATGGATCTGAGTCATAGACGTCCTTGGGTGGAAATTGAATATGATTTTTATGATCTTATTTTGCACCATTTGTAAGGGCTTTATTGTTGTTGGATAAGCACTACCCCGTGCTATTACGCCATAGTTTAATATGGATTGTACTAGCGTGTAGTAGACATCATATTTTATTTTAGTATTTGTCATGTTTCTTATACATAACACGAAATATGTGAGTTTTCTCAATCTTGAAGCCAGACAATTTATTTGGCTTTTCCATGTTAAATTTCTATCTATAATTATTCCCAGATATCGAACTTCATTTACTTTTTTTATTTGCGGGCAGCTACAAGTTTGCTGGTCATTTACTTTACAAGATTGTATGTGCTGTACCAAATGTGAAGCGGGTTCATTCCTAGTTGTAGGCGGGGTGAATGCTATGAATTTTGTTTTTGGTATTTTCATTTTTTTAGTTTCTACGCCTCCCCCTTTCAAAAAAATATTGCTTTCACTGTTTCGCTATGGTTCTGGGAGGATCGAGTGCAAGAAGGAGACAATTTCATGCACGTATTTTTTGAAGTGGCAAACTGTGCCAAACCAGCTCGTGTTAAAGTTGGTTAACATTGTTAGTCGCCGTAGGAAAATCGACTTAACCACTTCTTGCACTCAGCCCTCTACTTGTCTCAAATTGTAACGGGGACAATAGGACGCACCTGTTTCGGAAAAACCAAACAATCCCTAGAATTTGCGAGGAGCGAGTTGCGAATACCAACGCCGTACTGGAATAAGAATTCAAATTTATTCGGCGCATGTGCGTCCCCTTCCCTACCCCGCGATTTAGAGTTTCAGGATAAGCAATGGGAGCTCGCGTCAATATTTATACCCCTTCCTTACATTGAAAAATTGAGTAATTTTCAACGGTGTTTGAAATTTTCTTATTATGTTTTAGAAATATTTTTACGCTCTTCATTTAATCGTCGCCGACGTCCCCGCGATTGTCAAATCCTATTTAATATTTTGATGCGGAACTAAACATTACACTAACTTATTTTTACGGTTTTTTTTTCTCTTTCTTTTTTTTTCGTCTTTCGAATAGGCTCGATGGGTCCCCCGTTTATTTTCAACCATTATAAGAGGGTTGATACATCTTGGAAGTTATGTGTCGCTTGCCAAGCCGCATTGTACCCGACAATGGTACTGTCAATATTTCTAAAGCCGTTTTTGTACCTTTGCCGTACATTATTTAAGTGTCACAGTGCGTACCTCCTTTTGTACACGGCGACATTTATCGACTATTTCGTGAAAATTTCCTCGTAATAAAAGACGAATTCGGCCCCCGAACTAAGCGACTGTGATGGGTACTTCCGCCTTAAAAATTATAATCATAGCCTTGAATTTCGAGGGACTCGCTTGAGAAAATTTTCGCAACCGTCACGTGTCGCGAGAAAATTGTCAGAAATGGATATAGGAGGCACTCGGTCTGGCCGCGATTGAGAGATGCGGAGTCGCCGACCATACGGCTGGAGGAGGCGTATACTGGAGCTGGATACCGCGGAGTCCGGCACATTGTAGTCGTTCATTGGCCGTTATTAAAACGATAAAAACAAGCCCGGAATTCGAGCGAGGCTGCCGCATTTCAAAAGATTACAAAAGCCACAGAGATAAGCCTGTGAGAAAAAGGTGTGTGTTTTTACTTTTTAGTTATGCGGTTATCTATTTCGCGTTTCCTATATACGAGAGGGAGCCGTACACATATACGGTTTTATATATATTAGTAAAATTGGTGGAAAAAGGGGAGAGACCTTACAAAAGCATCTTCAAGGGTCAACCCGGGATTCATTGTTGAAAAGCTATTGAAAAGGCGCAATCTTTTATAAAATTAGCTTTATACCTTAGACCCAGGTGAATACGTTCCAACTGTTCTGACCGTAATCGCACATTCTCCATTGTTACTGTATTATTGTTCCCCCTAAGCCATTACTTGTAAAACTTCGCGCGGCATAATATCGCCCAACTTATTCTACGAGTTTACAAAAGATTTATGCGAAGACGGTCTCTTTTTTATCCTGTCTTGTTACTGGCTTAATATTTATAATTTTTTTTTTTTTTTTTCTACTTCTATTTTATTACGAAAATGTAAGTCGTTATTTTTTTATTTGTTAAACCGGAACAATATGATGTAACATGTAAATCACACGTTTATGAACGTGGCTCGCTTGTGCTGGCGTATTATTGCCGCATTCTACAATACACGTAACTTATTACATAGTGTACATTTCCCCTATTTTTAAGATAGATCGCATTTTCTAATACGAATAAATGTTCGAAAGTAACCATAATGTCTCGTGTGTCCAGCTCCTTACTTAGTTTTAGAATAATTTGTGGATGTACTCTCTAAATCAGCGATAAGTCTATACCATATATAGCAAATCAGCAACCATTTTCGCGTTTTTCAGCGTAAATTTGCCGACTGAATTAGTATATTAGATCGCTATTTCAACGAATATACCCTGGAAAATGAGCGAAACAGGTCGTTCAGTAGACTAATCGCCAATTCAAATTTAAAAAGTAATAATTGTCTGATAAAAATCAACCGCTGATTGGACGCATGTACTAACTTGAAGTCGACCAGAAAATCGAATTATTTGTGATCAATTCTCAGAAAGATGGATGAACGAAGAAAATATAATAATGCCAGAGGCGAAACTTGACTTTCAGTTGGGGGGGGGGGGGGTGGAGAGGGAAAATTTGCCGACAAGACAAAATTTTCTAAAAATTTGAAAATTCAGCGATTTTTTAATCAAAATATTTTTTAATTAAAAAATAATAATAATAAACAAACAAACGTTCTTAGAAAATGAAAAATTCAAATAAACAGTTTCAAAATTTGCTGACTGCCTAATTATTGGGGGTGTTTCACCCCCCCCCCCCATAGTTTCGTCCCTGCAAATGCAGATTGGAACCTTATGCCCCAAGCACTCACGTTTGCGCACATGAGCACACCCTATTCTGGGAGGGTAAAGTGGAAGGATGTTGGGAATACTCAAGAGGAACACACAACTTCCTATGTACATTGAGGTGGTCGTCGTTTACTCTTGGTGATCTTTTTTTCTGAATTTCCTCTGATTCTTCTCCTAAATTGATTCCAATAAAATCAAATCAAATAAATAATACTATTTAAAAAAAAAAAAATAAATACGAAGTTTCCTGTCGATTGGATTAGGGGAATCTGTGTCAGAAGTTCCCTTTCGTTCTTATGGGAAAAATACATGGAGTTTTGACTTTTGTTCCAGAATAAATTTCCCTCCTATTCGGGCCATACAGCGCTAGTACTGACTACTTTTATCTGCGACCAAAAGGTGAAGTTTGTATAACTACATTACAGAATGAGTGAAAAACTAAGTAAGTGAGTGAGTAACTGAGTGAATCACTAAATAAGTAAGTAAGTGACTGGGTGAATCACTGAGTCACTGAGTAAGTGATTGGGTAACCGTGTGAATAACTGAATAAATAATCAAGTAACTGGGTGAATCACTGAATCACTGAGTGAGTGACGGAGTAACTGAGTGAATAACTCAATAAATAAGCGTATGACTGAGTGAATCACAAAATAAGTAAGCGAATGACTGAGTGAGTGAGTGAATTACTGACTCAGTGAGCGACGGAGTGACGAAGTGAATGAATAACTGAATTAGAGAATAAATGAATAACTGAATAAGCGAGTCAATCACTTAATAAGTAAGTGAGTGACTGAGTGAATCACTGACTTATTGACTGAGTGATGGAGCGAGGAAGTGAATTAATAGCTAAATTAGAGAATGTGTGAATGACTAAGTAAGTGAGTGAATCCCTAAATCACTGAGTAAGTGATTGATCTACTGATAGAATCGCTAAATAAGTAAACGAATGATTGAGTGAGTGAGTGAGTAAATCACTAACTTATTGAGTGAGTAAGTGAATGAATAACTACATTACAGAATGTAACCCTGATCGAGAGGAATATTTCATTTACAGGAATACGAAGAAATCTCAAAATATTATGAAAACGAAAGCGTTTATTGAAAAAATGATTAGGACAAGATTTATAGTACATAAAATTTTCTTTCCATTGAGACCATTTTCATTAATCTGATGAATTTTTCTAAAATATGTAGGGTTTCAATAGTTCCTTTTTTTCACATGCCTAAAATTATAGAGGGCGACTCTTTCGCGCTGGCAGTCCGAATAGTCATTGAAATTTGAAGTTCAACGTTTGCTACCGACTTTCAGATTTTCCAAATGTCTTCTACATTTCAGCTTTGTTTCAACCTTTTAAATAACGTTCGACACTCAGCTTGAAACCTTCTCTTTTTGACTGACTAGTCTCTAACAGGGGTCCAGGGTACTCCATTTTCAGAAACGAAATTTTACTTTCAGTTTGGAAAGATGGAGAAGAAAAATTTGCCGACAAATATTTTTTTTTAACTAAAAATTATCTATTCGTCCAAATAGACCAATCAGCCGGCCGCATTTCACTAGGCCGCTAGAGAGCGACTCTTTAGCATCCAAACGCGAATCGAACCAACACTCATGCGAATTATGAAGAGTGCAGGCGGACTGACTTATCGACACGGTGTTACCTCTGGCATTTTGCAGCAGTGGATTCTTAGCGCCCCGTCATATGCATCGTCTTTGCCAAGGTTTGAAAAAGTTCACAAACTGTCAACCAGAAACGAGTGCTCAGCATAAAGAATTGAGGTAATCGAGTGCAGCACGATAGAAGGGATGTTCAAACTTTTTTAAACTAGCTGAGAGCCCACCATCCCTTCCTACATGTATCTGAATTACAAGAGGGGATCTACCCGAGTTTACGGAGGGGATTCATGAAGGGATATGGAAGGGCTAAACGATGAGTCTACAAAATGCATACATAAAGGGTATACAGAAGAGCTATACAATAGTTTTCAAAGGGGACACTTAGAGGCATACAGAGGGGCTATACGACGGGTCTACAAAGGACATACATAAAGGGTATAGCACGGGTGTCTCAACGCCGGTGTATAGCTCGGGTAGTGAGAGAGTTACACGTAAATGAAGCTCTGTGATTGGCTAACCTGATGGCTCCCCTCGAATGGAGTGCTCTGATTAGCTGCTGGAGGGGAAACATACCGGGTTGAGACAGGGCTAACGAGGGTCGATTTTCCAAGGGTATCGAGTGGGTTTACACGAACTTAAGTTTTGCGCATCGGGATCACGAGCTTGTGGTTGCCGTAAAGTGGGTATCTCTTGTAGCCACGCGTTTGTAGAGGAGGTCGTTTAAACGCAGAAAATTGTATACATGTAGATTTGGATGAAGATGAATTCTCATAGTAACAAAGATAATAAATTGAAATTATATCATGTAACATATTATGCATCCAGTCATGTGTTTTCGCGATTATTTCAGCGTTTGTATACTGCGTATGTTGTAGGTTACTCCATATTTACATGCTCGTGGTCGCCTCGGTGGCGTAGCGGTAAGAATGACGGCTTTTGAAATCCAAAGGTCCCGAGTTCGAATACCGCTACAGCCAGCGTTTCAGGTAATGTCAACGTGCATTGTACAACTATTACCTGGGACGTACCGAGGCGCAACAGTTAGCAGCAGAGGTAATGGAAAAGCACGCAATCTGTTACCAGTATCTAAACGCTGTTAACTGGCCGGAGCGTCGGTGGGAGTGCTCCAACGGAACTCAGGGTTGTAATAACCCGGCTAGTGAAGTTGGCGTAGTACTACACGGACAATGTAGAAAGCGACCTGGCGCTACTACATAATATGGCTCAACACGTTAGAGGCATAGTGCAATGGACATTACAGTCTGAGCACTCGGTGTAACCACCACCTCTCCCACAACATTTAACATAACATTTTATACATGCTCGTGTGATCTTGAACGCCGATTATCTTGGTTGGCATGGGATTCACGAAAAAAACATAGATATCATTTTTGTTAAGAATTTTACGCTCTTTAATTTTGGTAAGGAATATTTTTACCTATAACTCAATTTTAGGCTATATACAAGCCAAAAACTGTTTCCGGGGGCACTTTTTGGATTCTGAGGGGTGATGCTCACACCGGAAGAGGGGGAGGGGGAGGGAATCACGGGGCTTTCCCGAAGAGGGTACTAAACAATCGTACCAAGTTTCAGCTGTGCTGCAATTAATTCCATCAAACACCATTTTTTTTTAGCTAATTCTCCTGGACTAACATTCTGCGAATCAAACGGGTACCAATTACGACTTTTGTAATGTGTTTTTTTGTAAACAGCGCTCCCAGAGATCACTTTCGAATCATCAATTAGGTGTTGGTACTGTAGAGAGACAAATCATATTCCCATGATATCTAGAGCTTTTCTCCATGGTGCGCCATTGGGGCTTGGAACTTTGATATACTGAGAAAAGAACATCCTCTCAAGTGTAAATAAATAAAATTTCGTGTGCTGTCCGCATCGACTACAGCACACGAAATGGCGAGCAGAATACGTCAGTCTTTCTTTATCATCAGTTCATTATCGGTGCGGTGAAAGGCATCACTCACATTCAGACAGACCGTATCACAATTGAATTCAGATCTGACGGAGGCGTTCATTCTCATTCCGGCGAGTAGGTTAAAAATAAATAAAATAAGAGGGCATTAGTTGCATTCACGTCGGTGTCATTATCAGCTGGTGTATGAAAACGCGTTCGCGTATTGATTTAAGAGCGCGAAAAAATAATAATATAAAAACAGAGTACATTTATTATGTTTATCAATAGAAGATTGATCGATTAAGATCGGGTAAAGCCACGAACTCCTTATTACGAGTTCGTTGTATTTTTTACTATGTCAGCTTTTCCATTTTTCTTTCGTCAAACAAACGCCACGTTGTAGCCTTAAATTTGATGTGAAAATTACATAGGTACGTCAAGACAGATAAATATTAATAATCGGAATCGGACATGTAACAGTTTTGGTTGCGGCTGTGTTTACAGTGCGGCGGCGAAAGGGGATGGGTTTGGCTCAAGAATGGAATTGTATAAGAAGTATAAAGGTATATAGCATAGTATACGGCGGAGAGTTGCAACACGAAATAACAAAAATGAACCCTCCTACCATCAATACTTTTAACAAAACAACTTCAACAATAGAAAAATACGGGTCTTTCTATAAACCTACATTCAAACTTCTACTTCTCCTTTGAACGATTTCTTCTCGAACAACAAAACCTTCCTTCCTGCCTTCGACGTTGGAAACAAGAATGGAAAAGTTAATATCCCATTCATTATTACATTTGCTACCGAATTAAAGTTCAGGCTTTCGGATTAAAATTTGATTGAGAAAGCTCTCCTTTAATAGACTAGAGTAAAGGCGAAAGGTCTCTTTTGTTGGAAAACTGTTTTAACGCTAAATGAAGAGTCTTCCGACAATGGAAGACTTTTTTCCAAATTGAAAACTGCGCTTTTATTTTCGACTTCGTGTTTATTTGGACATGATTTTGTATTGTCTGTACCGCTACTTTTTATTTATTTATTTGCGAGCTGACGACAGTAACGAGTTTTTTGAGGGGTAGTACGAAAGGCCGGACGGGTACTTCGCCATATAACGTTACGTTTTCCTGTCATAGGTCGAGTCTCGAGAAAAATTGAGTTAATAAGCATTGTGTAAATCAATTTGAGCGATTTACTTCGAGGGAGAAGTTGCCAGCATGCGAAGCTGGTATTTCAGGTTATTTTTACCGTGACACTATAGACGATCCAGGCAAACGTAAATCATCGAACGTTCGCGGTAGTAGTTTCATCCCCTGTAATGAATATGAGAGGTCAAAGAATCAGATCACTATAACAAAGTCGGATTTCTTGACACGGGGTACAATGACGGAGATTTGCCCTGTTCTCCATTTTCATTATAGTAATAACGAAGACGGGGAAGATTGATAGTGCGCCTTATATACGTGATTTCGAGAGAGGAAGATTAAAAAGACAGGTGGCAGGGATGGCTGTTTCTCATATCTGAATAGCAAAGTAAATCTTAGAATCAACGATTGAGAAAAACATAATCAGTACAGTGAAATGAAAATCGACTGTCGTTATAGCAGCAATATTCTTGAACTCAAAACAGAGATGCACACTCTAAAAGCCAAGACCTCTCTACCTCTCTCATGCTAGTGAAAGACAGACATTCGATACACGAGTCTCTCTCTCTCCATATAGCAAGAAATCTGCTACAGCGCCCCTTTCAGCAGGGCCAGGAGCGGTAGAAAAATAGCATCCACCCTTCTCGGCCTCTGTTTATTCAAAATTTAAAATTACCAGCGGGAGAAGGAACTCGGCAAGGGGCGGGGAGAAATTCACTCCCTTTGGCCATGGTAATATCTGCAAGAGACAGACAAAGTTGGACTTGATTGACTAAAACTAGGACAAGCTAACAGACAACACCAACAGGACTCTATTTATCTTTCCGGAAGGAACACGATCGAGAAGTCCATTCTGCAGAGGACTTTTCGGAAAAAGATCAGGACTAAGACTCGACCAGACTCTACTTGTTAGGAGAAAGGACTAAAGACAAAACAGAGGACACGACACCTTCCGTCTCGGGACCCTGGCCAGGCTGGCGGCGCTCTCCTGGGGGGCTTGCTGGCAGCAAACTTCTGGAAGGGGCGCCTTCACGTCCGGTTTACCAGGTTACGTGCCTTCCGGGTTACGTACAGCGATGTCGTCACTGGCTCTCTGGGGTGTACGACTAGTCAGGAACCACCAGGTTCACTCAGACGCAACAGGCAAGGGTTGCACGAGAGTTCTTCCCCGTAAAGGCCTTAATTTCCATACGGTGTGTATGGCCAGTTCAGGCACATATGGGCAACCGGTGAACACCACCTGGTCAGCATGCCGTATGGGTTAAGTACTGCTCTCGAAGGGAAGTCCGAGGACGTTTGCTCAGCGACCAACGCGTCCCCCCTCCCCACATGTAGACTGAGAACCCGCCAAGTGCGGCCTACCGAAAAATAAGCCTCTTAGCGGCAGTGTGAGATGGTGGCAGCAGACGACTCTCTTGTGGAAGACGGGTCAGGTTGGGTAATGCGCTTCCCCCCGGGTGGGGGTTCATCTGTTAATATTCTTAATTATGTCTCGACGGGTCTGCCGCAGGACCATAGTCAGCCTCTTGTACCAGGGAGGGAACATTTTCGCATGGGAACAAAGGGTAACGATGAATTTATGTTTCGCTGAAGGCAAAGAAAGTAGCCAGATAGCAGTGCCCTTCTCCTCAGCTACAGAACTGCGTTCAGGCGTCTCAGAAAGTCTGAATGAGTTTCATACGTGTGGCCAGATGAGTTTTGAAAAAAGATTGATATAGAGCAATCGTTAGGCCGCAAAAAGGAGAGAGAGAGGTTAAGTTAAAAGGGTAAGATAACCAGTGGCGTATTTAAGGGGGGGATCCGGGTTCAAACCCCATGGCCAAAAAAGCTCTAAAAAATATCAAAAATATGCTCATTTAACACTTCTTTTTTTAGGAATACCCTCAAAATCAAACGTCAACCCCCCCCCCTATAATTTTATCCTAGATACGCTACTGAAGATAACTGTTCACGAGTTTAAAGAGTGAACATTCGTTGAATTTTCAGCAAATTGGAGCTTGTTTTCGTTAACAAACATAACAATAAATTGTCATCAGGACTGACAAGAGGGGGAGGAAAAGAGGAATTTCCTGGGCCCAGACTTTTTTAGGGGCTTGGACTTTTCATCGTCTCATCATTTTTTCTTTTGTAGGTCTTCAAATACAAAATTGTGCTCAAAATTGAATCCTTGACACCTAACGGAGGGGTCTCAACCCAGGGCCGCCGATGTTTCATTTACTCACCTGGGGTAAATACAGAATTTCTGAATAAGGAACCCAGGACATCCTCTTGAAACACAAAAAACATCCAACAAATACTAATAAGTCTTACAAAAATTAGATTGAAAAAAATTGGATTTTTCCACCTGGTGCACGTGCTTTTTAATACAACTTAACTGAACCCCCGAAACCACGATAGAGGTTTCGAGGAAGTTCATTTTCTTATTGACAATCGATTTAATGTTTTCAAAGTAAATTATTTCAAAATTAATATTAATAATGAATTAATTAGCAAACTCCTGAACGCAACATTTCGCTCGTACCGGCAGCCTCCCTTGCTTAAATATTACAGAAGAATAGATTAAAAAGTTTTTCGACTTTGTGGTCTTGACTCAGTTTTTTCGGCGAGAATGTGGGCAATGTTCAGTATGGTGATAGAAGAGATCTTCAATTATTTCTGTCATCAAATCTAGTCTAAAATACATACTTTCGCTTACTATAATGCGCATCAAGCATTACAATAAGCTCAATTTTCAAGCCATATCACGGAGTTGGGAAAAGGCACATGCTTTTACTTTTTAATTCTGAGCAAAGCCCAGCAAAACTTTGAAGCAACCTTTCTTTTATTTGTCTTTTTTTGGACTTTGAATTTGAGAGCAGTCCGACAACAAGCCCAAACATGAAAAAAACTCAAAACTGAAAAATATCTAAGAGTGACAAGCAACTTGAAAGTATTGGTGAACGGCCTAAGACTTACGAAAATCCAAAAATAGACAGACAGCTTAGTAAAAGCAAACGGCCGAAAGCAAAAAACATCTCAAAAGTGATGAACTGGTCAACCCCTCAAACAACCCATAAAATTATGAACAACTGACTAACAGCAGGAAACAAATAATCAGGTAAAATCTAACGGATAGCTCGAAGTTGATGAACAAACGAATGGGAGTGGAGGCTCCCTCAGATTCCTAAATAGTTTTTCCAGAACTGGCAGAAAATAATAAATTCTTGACCCATAAGCCACCAGTGAGAAATAGATACATACGAAGCAAAAATAGCCTTATCCTGTATAAAATTAAAAACCGAGACAAAATTAAAAATGCTTTCGCAAGCAGCACTTCTAAGGCCTCAGTTCTCCTCTCTCCAACCCCAGTTCTGAGAGGCTAGTTCGTGCTTTTATAGGTAAACTGAAACTGACGAGTAACCCACAACAAAATGTGGCCAAGATTATTGACCCAATCCGATCACAAACTACCAGAATAACCAAATGGAACCAAAATTGATCCTTAAGACAAAAACTAAAACGATCTACTTTTAAAACATGACTCAAAATAACCAAATCTGACCAAAAATACCTGAACAGTCGGGGTATATCAACCATGGTCAAAATAGACTAAGTCTAACCAAAACTGAACAGACGTAATGACCAATAATTCTGAGAACTGATCAAAATGAAGAGACTGGCTAATATTACAATATATATCTACATAAAAAATGTTTGAAAATGACCAAAAATGACCAATCGCAGGCGTAGCAATATAGTAGCAAACATTTTTTGTCAGGAGGAATAGGCTCTTAGTTTGCCTAGCCTTGTCCCAATCATCAATTTTCGATTATCTGAACCTCATCAATGGGTGAGGGAAAACTCCCAGCCCTAATTTGAGAAACGGCAAAAACCACAATAACTGACAAAAATTTACAAAAAAGGATCAAAACAACTCAATTTGAGTAAGACGAACGAAAATAACGAAAATACATTCAGATTAAATTAAATTAAATAATCTCCAATTACAAAAAAAATTTAAAAAAATCGAAACTGCAAATGGACCAAAACTAACGCCCCGGAAGTTCAAAAGAAACCGAAATACAGACAAACAGTTTAGAACTGAAAAATGCCCCAAAATGGACACTTCGAGATCCTTACAGCAATATATAAAACTCTATAACTCAACTACGTACTCGTTCGGTAGTTTTTTTTCATGGCTTGGTTTTTTTGTTTTTTTCTAGTTTTTTTCCCTCTTTTTTTCTAGTTTCCTTTTCTACTTTTCTTTTGTTTTTTTTATTCCTTTTTATTTTGTTTTTGTATTTTTGATTTCCGATTTTCCTTTTCCAAATTGTTCTATCTAGTAGTTTTTTTAAAATCATTTTATATATTTTTTTTTAATCCGCGTAATTACACAAAAAATTCAAAAAATATTATAATACAGCCTCGAAATGAGCTCCACTCAGTGAGTGCAAGAAAAAAAAAGACGCAAATAAAGTTTTTTATAAGTTAAGTTCGCGACTATTTCAGGGCTTGATATTGACTTTCTAGGATTTTTCTCGCTATGTTTGAGACTCACCAAAATTCTTCAGAATTTCTTTTAGACTCTGTAACTCATTCAAAGCGACTTCAAATCTCATTGAGATCCTTTTTGATTCGTTCAAAACATGTCGAAATTCATATTATAATACAGACAGATTTTACACCCTCTTGAGATTCTTTAAGGCGTATACGAATTTACTCGAGACTCATCAAGATTTCTCTGAGACTCGCACAGTCATGCGTAAGACTGTTTCCCAAGTATCTTAGACTTGTTTGCCATTCTAAGCTCAACGGAGACTCTTTCAGGCTGTTTCCAACTTTTACACGAATCTTTAAGACTCATCTGTAACTAAAACACGTTGCAAATGGTCGTAAACAAGCTTCAACAGGCTTTAAAGAAACTAAAAGAGTAAACAAATATGTTTAGATCAGCTTTGAAGACGGTTTGAACAACTGAACAACTATGGATGGAAACGTCTTAAGATTCTCAATCAGATATAGAATAGTTTTTAAAAGTTTCGATCTTATGAAGATAGTAGTTATAATGTGTCTGGAAGAGTATTTGCAATTTTCGTTTTGTTTGGGGGGGGGGGGATAAGAAGAGGTGAAGGCAGTAAAAATATCAAGAAAATACAATACTAAAACTAAATTAAAGAAAAGGGTTTTCACTTTCCCGGCTACTAGAATTCGACAAAGGCATTGACTTTTCAAACAAGATAGAACAACAGAAAAATTTGTTCTTATTCCATCCTAATAATAACAAAATTCAAAAAATTGCTGCACTGCAAAGAGCAGGGAATGTGTATGCTCTTTCCCTCGCTGAAGTCCGTCTTTTTGTTAAGAAAATCTTGTGTGTAATATTCGGCATAAGACCTTGCAATCTCAAAGACCCGGTTTCTGTAGGGGGAGGGGGGTAAACACATGAGAAAAAGTTCCTATCGTCTTATTTACTAGACTTCCTTTTTGCGCACTAGCTGGCGGAAACTTTGGGGACACATAAATTGTTGACAGTTGGCCCCGTCTTAAATACACTCATTATATCTCCGAGCCATGAAATGTGTACGTTTCCTAAAAATAGTCCCAGTTTGTGTCGATATGGAGTTATTGGCATTGGGGGAGGGGGGGGGCAGGTAATTGTAACTTCAAAATGAGATCTGAATGAGCCGTTCAGTACGAAAATTAACTCGGGTACGTCTTCTTAAAAGTGGAGCACACAAAAACCTATTTCGAGAAAATCACCTTTTTAACTCAAGAAATACGAGGAACCAGAAATTGAGATTAGTAATTGCTGGTCTTGTAAATATACTCATATTCTGAGAATACAGGCAATTTGCTACAAAATAAAACCTTGAGAAGCTTTCTAGCATGAAATTTGGCTGAGGTACACTTTGGTGAACATGGAATACGAAAAAACCCTATTTTGAGAAAATTGATTTTTTACCGTGAAGAAATGCGGAAAAAATAAGCCACGGGGCTTCCCAAGATCGACAAAAAGGAACCTTTTCTAGGGCACGTATAGAAATAATAAGATAATTTGACTTGGTTACATCAATCATCAAATTTTCAATGAGCATGGTCGTACTGAAGCTAATTTATTGAATGGAGGAGAATCAAAAATTTTCCAATGTTTGAAGAAGAAAACAAACTTCAGATGCGTACATTTGCCAACTGAGTACTTGAAATTTTCAATTTTGGCAACTCTAAAAGATGATGGGGAATGTAAGCTGTCCTTCATGCCCTACATGACTACGGCCTTGTCAAAAGAGCCATTCTCTTCAATTTTGGTCCGAAGGCTGCCCTACAGCCCACACTACGCCACTCACTGACACAACTAGCGCTTTTGAAAGCATGGAAGATGGGGCAGTGGCCACAACTAGAAAAACCAATGCTAAGACGAGAGAAAATCATATATTCTGGAAAGGCCAGACGAGCTATAATAAAACGAATGAAGATATCGAAGAGAAAAAGTTGAAATATATTTTTCCTTCTGATACCGACTTTTACCAGATATGATTTATCGAACAATAATTCGACGAGAAGATTTACTGCTATGTTTTGCTTTTACCAAGAATCACACGGACACGGGGTTACAAAAATAAAATGTTTACACAGAATAAATCTTACGTAAAGTATATACGATGTGTACCATTATAATACTTCAAACAGCTTTCTCGCAGTACTCGTAATATTTCATCTCGAGTACCCGTTGTTTGTTTTTGTTTCCCTTACAATTACATCTCGTTCTGTTTACTCCAATAAAAATTCGAAATTCTTTTCACGAAAACCGCGACTCCCCCGCAAATATTCAGCGAACGGTTCGACGACATTCATCCGCACCCCGTTTCGTTTTCTTTTTTTGCCCCGGTAAAATACTCGAGCAAACAATAAAAATGAAAAAAAAGCGAATTGCAAAGAAAACAACCTATAAGTAAATCGTTTACCAAAAAATGATACAGTACGAAAAGAAGTGAAAAAACTTCCCACAGTGGCATTAATGGAAGTAAGTTTCGAAAAATCGCGCACAGTTACTCGGAAGAGAGAGAAAAAAAAACGCAATCTTATCTCTAGAATAAACAATTCGATCCGACCGGAATCAATTTTCCCAGTGCTTAACTATTTTTTCATTGTATCTTCATTGATCGGTGTATAGAATTCCGTTTTTAATTCTTAAAGAATTCGTTACTCTATATCAGAAGGGACGAAAACTTTTCGCAACACAAATCCCCGAATAAGTTTTAACAGGAATCATCCCTTCCATACGGATAACAATACTCCTAAATGGATAAATATCCAGTCCGAGTTCGAGTACAATGAAGACCAGTGTTTAACTTAAGGAAGGTTCATTCTTCCAGTCTTCCGTTCTGTCTGTCGCTTCTCAAATTTATAAAGCCCCCTTTTTTTCTCTCTCTCTTTCGCTCTTAAGTAGGTGCATACGTTATTTCTTTCATAACAATCCCCCCTCCTCCAAATATCACCCTTTTTTCGTACGTCGTATACGGTTTCGATCTGATTTCAAAGATATCGTGAGAGGCGTATGATTTAATTTATATTTTACGCGAAGGTTTTTTTTTAATGGTAATTTTTTCGAAGTTATGAATTGGTAAATAAAGCGAAGCGGCGGGTCAAAAGATACATATACGCTACTTTTACATGTGAATGTGGCTATAATTCGTGTTAAATTCATTTGATTCTCGTTTCTAAATCGTTATTATGCTATTTTACAGCGTAGGGGAAAAAAAAATCGTAATAAATTTAATAAAAGGAAAAATAAATTTAGAAGAATGAGATGAGGGGAATTGTGTACGTGCAAGTGTGTAACCGTGTACACAATTCCATTTACGTATTTTAAAATACTTTTTTTTTTTTTTTTTTTTTAATCATATGGAAGAAGGTATAAGCGCCGAATTATCAATTACACGGGGACGTATGCATCTTGACGTGCTGCAGTACGTACAACGTGTTGATTGTAATTTTCGGTGCATGTGATTATGCGAAGATTTGCGGCCTAGATAAAAATCACTCGGTATCCGAAAAGGTTTTAAACGTTTAGACTTTTAAATTAATCGAATTAGATGTACGTTGCCTTCGATAGGCAGTTCTACTCGCCGATTTTGAATTTGAAAAGGCTGATCTGGGTGTCGCGTATATGCGGTGAACTCTCAGAATCTTCTATGCTGCAAAAGTGTCTGCGGTATGCCCTTAATACATTCGCTGATTCGACGAGATAATGTCGCACCTCATATGCGCCGACTTCCGTCGGTGCGCTGGGTCAGAGCATCCACCAGGGGCGCAGTAAGAGGAGCCTACCTCCACACGTTCGACAGTTGTTTCAGTTGGAAAATCAGTATGGCCTTCAGCTGGAAAGTTCGAAGCTTGGTTGTTTTCTGCTCGAGGCTTTCCAATTGGCAAGTTTGGGTTTGTCACCCTAGTCACAGGAGCAAACTATAGGGGGTGTGGGGGTTGAAACCCCCTCCCCCACAATAATTTGACAGTCGGCAAATTTTGAAACTGTTCATTTGAATTTTCATTCTCTATGCATGTTTGTTTGTTTATTCATATTCTTTTTCAATTAAAAAATATTTAGATTGAAAAATTGGCAAATTTTTAATTTTTTAAACATTTTATCAGCGAACTTTTAGTTTTCAAAGAATATTTGTCGGCAAATTTTTCTTCTCCATCTTTCCAAGCTGAAAGTCAGATTTCGTTTCTCAAAATGGAGTACCCTGGACTCCTGTTAGAGACTAGTCGGTGAAAAGCAAAAAGCAGAAGGTTTCAAGCTGAGTATCGAACATTATTTGAAAGATTGAAACAAAGCTGAAATGTGGAAGACATTTCGAAAATCTGAAAGTCGGTAGCAAACGTTGAATTCCAAATTTCAATCACTATTCGGACTGCCAGCGCGAAAGAGTCGCCCTGTATAATTTTAGGTATGTGAAAAAAAGGAACTATTGTAACCCTACATATTTTAGAAAAATTCATCAGATTGAAATGAAAATGGTCTCAATGGAAGGAAACTTTTATGTATCTACTATAAATTTTGTCCCAATCATTTTTTCGATCAATGTTTTCGTTTTCATAATATTTTGAGATTTCTTCGTATGCCTGTAAATGAAATGTTCCCCTCGACCAGGGTTACAAGGTAAACGACTACTACAGTACGCCACCGCTTTGAGCAGCCCGAAATCTGTTGTTACTAGATTCTCTGAGAAAGTTGAACTCGACTGCTTTCATATTTCCCTTTGCCTTTCTTAGCTAATGCGGCGTTTTTTTGTAAAACGGTTTCACCTTGTCCATAATTTTATGACCATTGTTCACATCACGTCTCCAGTACTCAGTACAGAGATATGATACGACTCAATCGACCCATGACGCGTCCATTTTTTCCTCCTGTGAATCTGTTAGGTGAAACTGGAAAAATTGCATATAATATAGCGACATCTAGGGCAGTGATTCACTAATTCACTCAGTCACTTACTTACTTACTTATTTAGTGATTCACTCACTCATTCATTCATTCACATCGTCACTCCATCACTCACTGAGTTACTGATTCACTCACTCAGCCATTCGCTTACTTATTTAGTAATTAACTCAGTCACTCGCTAACTTATTCAGTTATTCACACAGTTACTCAATTACTTACTCAGTGACTCAGTGATTCACTCACTCACTCACTCAATCATTTGCGTACTTATTTAGTGATTCACTTAGTTACTCAATCACGTGCTCAGTGATTAAGTGATTTACTCACTTACTTGGTCATTCGCTCATTCTCCAATTTAGTTATTCATTCACTTTCTCACTCCATTACTCACTCAATAAGTCAGTGATTCACTCAGTCACTCGCTTACTTATTGAGTGATTCACTTACTTACTCAGTTATTCATTCATTCTATAATTCAGTTATTCATTCACTTCCTCACTCGGTCACTCACCCAATGAGTCAGTGATTCACTCACTCACTCAGTCATTCGCTTACTTATTTAATGATTCACTCAGTTACTCAGTTACTCACTCAATCATTTTTAAACGATTACAGCGCGCCACCGCTTTGAGCAGCCCGAAATCTATGATGTTACTAGATTTTCTGTTTGACCTAGAGCCTGAAATTTGAACTGGATATACATCAGCACTATTTTGATCTAAGATATCGATTTGGATGAAACGAAAAGAAAATTGGTTTGTACTTTAATGAATTAAAATGGAGCGTTTTGAAAAATAACGTGGGTATAACATTTCAACGACTAATATTAATACTCATGTTTTACCTAAGGAGCTTGATGTTATGAACGATTAAAATACTCTTTCAAATTTTTCCAGCCATGGTCACATCTTCAAAATTGCTTCAGACTTGTTTAAGACTCTTGAAGCGGGAAATCAAGTTTTAAATTCTTTAAGATTTAAGACTCGTTAACACTCTTCCGGACCAGGTCAAGATAATCCCAACCCTCACTGGAACTTTTTTAAGACCTTCAGAATCTTTTTGAGAATTCTCAAGGTTTTCGAAACTATTTTTGAACTCGTTGAGACCTATTTTTAGTAACATAGTTCAATTATTACTTGTTCACGAATCTTTTAGACTAATTTCAGACTTTTGGAAGCTCATCTAAACGTGCGGTTAGAATTTTCTGAATTTCGAAGTTTTCACGTCCCCACTCTTCGTGGGCTTTTATTAGTAGGACTTTTACACTGAAAATAATCTTGAAAATACATTTAGCGATTTTAAATCCTGTCGATGAGAAAAATGTTAGATAATTTTGAAGTTTTCTTATCCCTGTCCCTTGTAGACTCTTATTAGTAAGAGGTACGGCCAAAATAACCTAAAAAACAAATTCAGTGACGCCACACGCCGTTTTCGATATACTTACATACAGTATTATGTGTAATTTTTGGGCCCTGCCTCATCAGTGGAGCCTTCAAAATTGGGATTTGGGCCACATACCACAGAGGCCATTGAACTTTGTATTGACTTTTACTTCAGAATTCTCGGCAGGTCCTCCATTCTTACACCAATTAGAACGATATTTTATGGAGGAAACATTTTTTTCAACCGAACTTGATTGTTTGGAAACTTTAAAATTGCAGATTGTCTTGACGCCATCCTGAGTTAAATTGGCTCATGGGGCAAAACTCCTTATAATTTTTCTATCTCCAAAAAAAAAAAAAATAAAAAAAATAAAAAATAGCTGGCAGATTTTTATACCAAAAGGAACAAGTTCGACTAATAGAAGCAAAACATTTCAAAAACAGCTAAATTTTAAACCACCCTCGCACAGTGACACATAGTACCCCATATAAAATTTGGAGGTTCTGAGTATCATACATATCAGCCTACAAAAATGTTGGATAAATTGAAAATTATTTACAGACAAGATTTACGAGATTTTTGGAGACGTAAACAAGATTTTTTGTTCTGAAAGACAAAAGAACCATTTTCTCCTGGTTGACTTGAATTTCCAATTTTGTATTCTTTAAAAAAACCTTTAAGTGCCACTGATTGTTAGTGCTAGTTTTAGAAAAGCTGCTGTCGCGGCAGTCGCCGCAATAGTGAGAAGACTGACAGGTTGTAAATCAAATCAACCGCAAAATATTAAAGAAATATTATGCATTTATTAACTGCCCCCAAGTAAATAAATGCGTAATATTTCTTCATGAGAAGGGGGACAGAGCTGAAATTAGTAATTATAAGCCGATTAATTTATTCACAAACGTGTGTTAGATTTTTATGGCCCTAACCAAACTAAGAATGTATAAAAATAGTCAACCAACCAGGCAGGCTACAGGAGAAACACTACTGACCATATTCAAGCCCCCAGCCAATTACTGGGAAAGTCTAATGAATAATTTTAATTAGATCTAGCAATTATGTTTATCGATTTCAATAAGGTATTTGATTACCTATGTCACGATAAAACATGGGAGACATTAGCAGTCCAGGGAGTCCCCGAAAGGTGGAAAACATTATTCAAACTCTTAGACGCGAATAAAATTCGACAGAAAAGCTAATTGGTTCCAAATTGGAAAGGGAGTTAAATGATCCATATCACCAATTATTTTCAATGCAATATTGGAACAGGTGTTCCGTCAATTCAGTTGGGCGGGGAAAGGGATAAAAATTAAAGTTAGAGATCAAAATCTGCTTAATTTTAAATTCCTAAATAACCTCAAGTTGGTGGATGACATAGTTCTTTCAGGCAGAAACGCGGCTGAGCTTGCCGAAATGGCGGAGGACCTGAGGAGACAGAGCGGGAAGGTGGGACTGACAATCAATCAATCTAAAACTGAAATCATGACAAACGTTGTGAACATGAGCGAAATTAAAATTGACGTAGCAATAATCGAATTGCGCCCGAAGAGGAAGATGAAAGAAACTTTGGTCCAGGAAGAAGGAATAAAGAAGAAAAAGGTTGTGCCCAAAACGAAGAAAGCTGCCGAACCCAAAACTAATTTTCCCAAAACCTCCCTCCGAGGCACGAAGGGATGATGAAGTGCCATGCTTACTTTGCATGTCGTTCGCTTCCACGAGCCGAGAGATTCGGCTACAGTGTAATATTTGCAGTAAGTGGGCCCATGAAGCTTGTACCAGTTATTCGGGTGTTGGTTTTTACGTCTGTGATTTTTGAATGACGTAATTTGACGAAAAAAATTGTAATTTTGTATTTTAGGTTATTACTTATTGTTTTTATATCGAAATAGATTTGTTTTGCAGCACAGGACATGTATTCTTGAAAAGTTGTTATGCGATGTTATGATAACAACCGTTGTTATGAGTTGTTATGGAAAATGAGAGGGATATTCTTGAATCGTTGTTACGAGTTGCTATGGCTTGTTAACTCGAGTTATTGAGTGTTATATAACACCTCCTCGGGACTAGGTGTAAACGGTGGTTATGAGATGTTAATACTTTCCTTATCAAATTTGACGGCATCATAAATATAAGTTATCACTTTATCAGCTTGTACTTAAGTTGGAAAATATTTCTTGGCTCATATTTAAATGTAAAAGGGATGGCGTTTCCACCTATTGCTGCTTATAATATTAATATTTTAAATGATGCCGACATTTTACTCAAAATTAAACAACTTGAAATTCGCTGTTTCACTTCTACTTTCACACAGTTTATTAGAATGTTACTGACCGGCGTAGGAAATTCTTATTATAAATAAAATAATAATAAATAACAACAACAAGTGTGATAACTTGATGTTAAAAAAGGTTTTCAAGAATACGCATTGACTTAACATCTCGTAACAACCAATAACAACCTCAAACTTTACCACGTTGATAACAACTCATAACAACGGTTGTTATCATAACATCGTGTAACAACTTTTCAAGAATACATGTCCAGAACTTTTTTCCCCTCGAATTTTGGATGTTTTATAGGTGGTTCTTTTTGCCCGGCCATTTTTCAAGTACTATAAAAATAGACCTTCGGTAGAACTAAATTTTGACCAACTTAGAGGTTGTTTTTTTTTCATGTAAATACACTATTTGATATGGCAAAGTATGCTTTATCCAATGGTGTATTGAGATTTCAGATCGCCACATAAATAAAAATTCTACAGCCATTTTGAAATAAGTGGTTCCACTTGCCCGAACTTCGCTTATGTATTGAATGAATAAAATAGGCCCTCCAACTCGAGGTCCTGGCCGAAGTTATGGCTGTACCAAAGCCCACCATTTCAAAAAGTTTGAAATAATCTCATACAAAATTAAGTTGACTAGCAAACTAACAAAATCCCTTCCTTTTGGCCCGACTTAAAATATTTGGACTAACGTCCTGCTAGTACCTTATTCCATCCCATTGTGCGACGGTCAAAATTTTCCAGTATACTAGAAATTCGAATACATCGAAATCCGTTGATTAGGCTTATGTGATTCGTATAATTCACATCCCAGCCCCACTCACCCGCAATGATTGGGGACATCGCAAATCAATCGTAATTTTCTCATTCTTCGAAATTTCATCACAGGCGGAACCACAACGACCTACTGATCCAAATTTCCAAAACATCTATTATCGCAAGCACAGAGAGGAAAAGAAAAGAGCAAAATGATCCACGAATTCAACGTAAACGGATTACGAAACAATATATTTACTTTTTATCCCCATTCACTGGATCACAATACGCGTTATAAATTTTGGCAAATGGTCAGCTTAAGACGTGAAATCGGATTACAAATCTTTTATCTTATTAGACGTTACGTCACTTACATCCCGAACTCGTATTCGGAGCTACCGGAATGAAATAACGTATTTAAGATGTCGTTTCGTATTGACGAAAATCGGAGTAAGTGCTCGCGCATAAAAGAGATCTCAGACGATTTAAAAGATTTAGACGGCGTGTCGGAATTTAATCGTTCGTGGACCAAAAAATGCACAAAAACTTTTAATAGGATTACGGCCCGTGTTTTAGGTAAATAAATACTACGACGAATCGCGGCGGAGATGCAAAATTTCCGAAAAGCGGATCACAGTCTTGATGGATTAGATCGGGAAATATTTTTCGTCGACGGCATTCTGCACGGCTTATCACCTTATCAGCGAATTCGTATGATGTAAATAAGAGGAAATAAAAGGGACAGAAAGAAGTTAAAGGGCGGCGGAGACACGCGTGTATGGAGGCGAATCCGTGGGTGAGGAATGAGGAAGCGACACGAACGGAGAGATGGAGATGAGGATCGAATTAGCCGTACCTCTGGTGTAGTTGAAATGGGCATCGCGACTATTGTGATGGACGTAGATGAGGAGCAGGGATACTGCAGATTTCAAAGTGTATCGGAGCAGTGTAAGTAAATGATCCAGAGCCTTTGAAAACCATTTCTACTTTCTGTAATTTTGATCCTGTCAATTTGCTATAGCGTTAGTGGTTCCAAGATGACACAGGTTCCAAAATGACTGAATCCATCAAATACCTCGATACTCGCGCTACCTACACGAAACTCATGCAGCCTACCCACATGTTCGTTGGATTTATGTGGCTGCGAAAACGGAACTGATGTCAGCGACAAAGCTTCACATTTTGAAAGGTGAATGTTTTTCGCTACCAAAAGAGAAATTTTCGAATTCAGGTATTTTTAAACCAGGTATGCATTTTAATTTGGTGTTGCTGGTATGTGGTTCGTGAACACGTTATAGAGTTTGAATTCCTCTATCGAATGCATTTGTATTACCTGAAAGCATAATTTGGTCCAGGTAAGAATATGAAGCATTTATCTGTTAGATTGTGACCAGTTCCTAGATGAAAATTTGTTCTGGTATCAAGATGACACGCAATAAATTGCCAATAAGTTTGTAGGAATGGGTCGAGGATATAAACGTGAAACTAATCGTAGGAGGTTTGAACCTGCGGATATGAAGAAAGCCGCGTCTCATTGGTATTAGAAGAGAGTCATTCTTATCAAGCGGCAGCGAATAAATTTAAACACATCAGCCAGAAAACACTATATGGCGGTAAGATCATGTCCTGTTTACTATCATCAGGGGTAGGTCCTAAGTAGAGAATGAAACGCTCGCTGTATTACAGGTATGTGCAGAAAGAACGGCGAAGTGCCAAACAGAGTGACATGGTCACAACATATAATTTCAAGAAAGTAACTTCATTGGTTGAATACATAGAAGTGCGGGCGAGGATGGCTCATGGATTGACACATCGGGATACAAGAAGAGCAGTATACGAGTTTGCTATTGCAAACAAATTGCAGGTACCGGATGAGTGGAGAACTCAGAAAAGTGCCGGTGAGGAATGGATAAATCTCTTCCGGAAAAGACATCCGAGTCTTGTTCTGAAGACGCCGGAAGCATGCATGCTTGTCGCGAGCAACTTCCTTCAACCAGCGTTTTTTGACAATTTAAGAACCCTGCTTGCCAGACATCCGAAATTTGCTGATGGAACACGAATCTACAGTCTCGATGAAACTCCTCTGAGTACCGTGCATTCACCGAGAAAAGTTCTAGTGGTGATACGAAGCGACTGATAAGGTCACCAGTGGAGAGAGAGGTACTTCGGTTACTGGATGCTGTGTCATACGAGCCAACAGAACCTTCCTTTTCCCAGCTCTGTTGTTTCAATGGATAAAATTCAAACCGCACATGGTAAAAAATGCGCCGACTGGAACCCTTGGTTTGGCCTATCCAAATGGATGGATGAACGGGGTCCTGTTTCTCAAGGTGTTACGGAATTTCATTTTTCATTCGCACTCATGTACAGAAAAGGAAATACTCTTAATTCTTGATAATTATGAGTCGCACGGCACTCTTGAAGTCGTCTACCTTGCAAATGGAATAGAGCTGTTGACGCTCTGCAGCGATTGGCTTCAGCCCTTAGACGTTGCTGTGTGTACAGTGGTTTGAAAGGGTTGTTCAATACAGCGTCCGACGGCTAGATGACAGCGCACCCTGGCCTCATCACGGTTACAATTTATGAGATATCAGAACATTTCGGTAGTGCGTTTAGAAGGTCAATGACACCTAAAGATATAAAATCTGGGTTCCGAGCCACAGGTATTTTTCTATACAACCCAGTGGCGTGCGGTGATTTTAGTTCAACGATAAGCGTAGAGGTGAAGTAAAAATCAGAATAAAATTTAGTATGAAACATGCTACTACGTAGGCGTTTCAATAAAGACTGAGCCAAGTCGCGTTGCGCAGTGTGGCAACACTGAAGAAACAAAAAGTTGCGACGTGAAAGAACAACGAAATCTGCACATGTGTCTGTAATTTTGTGGCGATTGGTAATGGTATTCTCGAATTACTAACAAAATAAGAAAATGTGTTCGTGTTAGGTCTATAACTTTTTTGTGATGTCCAATTCTGTCGAAAGTGAACGTTTGTCGGATTTGTTGAAACTAGCCTATGGAGACAGTATGGTGTGGGGTATATCGTTGGTACCAGTCATTCGAGATTCAACAGAGTAGTCAACGTTCTGCAGTGAAGATGATGACCGTCACCTTTTTTGACCAGCAAGGAATGATTTACACGCATGCTGTGCCAGCCAAAACGAAGACTGACAAGATGACGATCACTGGAGCACCGTTATAAGGCGATTTAGGAGACATTCATGCGGGTTCATCTGCCATGGAAGCGTCTGCAATACGCGCACGGCAATTGGAAGTTGCCCATGGACAATGCACGGCCGCATACATGCGCTCTCATGTCCGCTCTTCTAGCGAAAAAGGCCGTCGAGATCATTCCGCACCCCCCTACTGCTCGGATTTGGCTCCCTCTGACTTTTTTCTCTATCCTTTGATGAAAAAGGACATGCGCGGGGTCCGTTATAACGACAGGGAGAAGATCATCCAGAGTGTATATAGCTAACTCCAAAGGCTTTCAAAGGATGGCCTGGCACACGTGTCCCGGAAGTGGCGGAAACGCTGGGATAAGTGCATTAAATTAGGCGGGGAATATATCGAACGTAATCGCGTTGTCAAACCGAAATGTCAATAAATTAATTTTTTAGAATTTTTGTCTCAGTCTTTATTGAAACAGCACCCTCGTCCAAAACGGCATTGATGAAATTATTCAGATTGTCGTATCCCTGTGTAGTGTGCACGTCATTCCATATGCATTTATTCTTTTCTGTGACGAATAACAGACACAGGGACGTACCACCGAAGAGTTTTTCCTGGAGGGAAAGTCTTAACTGACTCAACTCAAAATTACCAAGTATCAAAACAACAAATCTTTGACTTGTTGGATTTTTCCAACTCTGCAACTCAATTCCCACGAGTATCAAAGCAAAAAAAAAAACCTTTTGACTTCTTGGATTTTCCCAACTCCGCCTGATTGAAATTGTAAATTTTCCCAACTACTGAGTGAAAAATTCTTACAAGGGGAAGTTGTCCTCCCCCTACCCTATCGGTACGTCCCTGAATAGACATGGCTAACAAAACAGTTTTCCACCATCTTCACAACGGGTTAACCATGAAATGAGGAGCGATATTCCAAAACGGCCTCGGTGTATTTTTTTGAAAAATCGTTTTGTAGCGCCATCTGGTGAGGAATCTAGTAATACATATTCTGACCCGAACAAAATCACGATATCGCGAATCTAACGCATACGTAAGAAGCCAACATAGACTCGCAAGGAGAAGAAAAAAGTTGTTTCAAAATGGCCTCTGTCCACATATTTTTATCACAATAGAGGAGTCGACATTATCTTGAGAATTTTATGAATTAGAGTCTACTGAAAGGCACAGTATGTCCTGTGTCAAACAAAAAATAATTCAAAAATGTTCCAAAACGGCCTCTATCCAGGAGATCTCCCACTTCGTGATTGTCATGCGCATCTCCTGTACAAGGTACATTCAATATTTCAATGAGATAAATTCCTGTAAGTGTTCTACTAGGCAACCCAACTATCAGCCGTGACATGTATGTATAATCCCACACCAGGTTTTTTCTTCCCCGTGAAAATAATATAAAACTGGACAAAGGCCGTTTTGGAATATCGCTTCTCAAATGTTTTCATATTACAATACGTGGCAATGTTTAGTACAACTCGAACCACTTCTCTTTTATTTAGTTTTTCAAAATGGTAATTCTGGTTTAGGCCTCCGACCATTAATAATTTCTTATTGTTCATTGAGAAAGTCGCAAAAAAGGGTTTTCAATAAGATCTCGAATACGCATTTTGCGGACACAAAAAAAACACAGAGCATTCAAACATAACGTGTTGACTAGTAGAAGAACATAATCACACTTCACTGTCAACTTCAACGTTCGTGTGTAGCCAAACCAAGCCGGAAGTGCTTTAAGAAGCGCTTCCAGAACACAACCAAACGCATAAGTTTTGTTGCGTTGAACATGCTAGTGTGATTTTGTGTTGGTAATATGAGAAAGAAGCGTTAGATCCAGCGCACACCTCTCTGGCCTATACAAATATACATGTACAAGGATTGCCTAACGCCAAACAGTATACATCTCCTGTGAATTTATTATACAAATATACTTAAGCGTAAGCGCCAATACAGTCGCTGTTTTGCCCTATGTTTCATTATCTTTTATTTGTTACAAGTTGAAGTTGGAGGGAGACATGCATTGAAAAATAGCATGAAATAACAGAGTAACACGATTTACCAAGGCTCAACAACGATCAGTGTATTTGAAACTGTACTAAGTTGAAAAGAAAAAAAAATTGGTAAAAATGCAATTAGCTTTTTTTTTTTTTAGATAGATCAGTTTAGAACTTGACCCGTTTACGCTATCTATGAGCAATTTTTTTTTCTCTTCATTATTGTACCTACATTTATAGTGAAGCATTCATAATAATTGAATATTACAAACTATTTTATTTTTTAGGTTTTCTGTATTATTTTCTGGAGAAATTTTACTCTATATATAAAGTAAAAAAGGAGAAACAAAATTTTAAAAATTCGGTATAAAAGCAGGTCAACTTCAAAGTTTTTTTCTCGTGCAGTTGTATCCAGAGCGTTATATGTTTTTATCGTTTTTTGAAGAACTGGCAAAATGTGACGTAAGTATGTACAAACTGATCACGTAGATTGGTCGGAAATTTCTGACCAACGACGGTCGCCGGGTCTTGGAAGTAGACCTATTCAATTTTTAAAGGGACCTTACTTTGTTAATAGTAAATACATTTTCTAAAAAAAAAAGTGTGCATTGGGGCCCCAGTGACTTCCTCACCGTGGATCCTAAGTTTGTCTCAACTCGTAGATCGTAGTCTATTTCAAAAAATTAAAAAAATAAAATAAAACTGACTTGTCCGTGACAATACGTGCGCGGATACTACATAGGAGAGTGCAAAAAGGTCAATTACCCCCTCCCAGAATGAGCTTTTGAATCGAAGATGTTTCAGAAATAGTTGACCCGTTCACCAGTCTCCAAAACTGTCGGTTCAAAAAAAGGTTCCTAAAAAACAAGGTAGAAAAAAGAATAAAAGTAAGAAGGAAAAAGAAAAAATGAAGAAAGGAAATGATAAAAAAGAAAAAAAGAAATTTTGATCCCTTTCAAAGATTTAGTTCAGGATGCACTGCCCCTAAATCAAATGTTGATTTTTGGAAGGTCTTGCGGAAATATTTAAAGGTCTAAAATAAATCCATAAAATCTCTAATAAATGCAAGGTGTTCCGCGAAACGTGTTGAATATTTTAAGGAGTTACAGCGGCATACAAATTGAAAACTGTAATATAGGTTGCATATGCATATCGTGTAAGGAACTGGGGATAAGTGGGGTAAAGGAGTGAACAAATTTTTCGCATCATGGGATGACTTAGAAATTAACGAATCGAAAGTAGGTGATCAGAGGTGAAAGTTTCAATATTCTTAGCACAGTAGAAATTGAAATATGCGCGAATAAACGTTGAAGAATTAGTAAAAATATTATTTTTATTTTAGTTTTTTCAATATTTTTTAAGAATGCTCCTCATGAAGAATAGACAATGCGTGGAAAATTGATCCCAAAGAAAATTTTGATTTAAGGTACTTCTTTCATATTGTTTTAAGATTCTCGTGTATTGCCCTTCACTAAAGTAAATACTCAATGTTTAGCATCTGTAGTCACTGTTTTCATAAGATCGGTAATGCTCAGGTAAAATTTATCAAGTATTTTTCAAAATTACCCGGTCTGTCTGTCTCTGTTTTTTTTTTTTACTCACTCCCATAAGTATACATGACAGCACTACAAATCAGAGTAACTGGTAGCGTCCTCATCCTCATAAGAAAATGAGGGATTGAATCTTGCTCGTGACATTAATGATGGAAGAGACGAAGATGTAGCACTGGATCATGTACAAATGTAAAAAAAACAATATACCTAACATTCCAAGAGAGAAGATCACAAGAGCCATATCTGGCGATTATCAGAGATCTCAAAGGCGATAAATGTGCCAATTTTTTGCAAAAGAAAACGGGGTAATGATTCCAGTCAAATGTATTGGCGTGTCATCATGCAAGAGTCTAGCTCCCCATCACGTACATTAGTATCAAGGAGAAAGGCAATTGATACGCTGAAAAACACGATCTGGTACTCAACTAACTTCTAATGCGATGCATTTCCACTCCCCCCTCCCCCTTGAAGTTGCAAGCACCCGTACTTGTACCTAGTCAAGATTTATAGAATATTGTAGTTTGCCCATTATTAGTCCTTATTAGTTTTGTTTTGATCAGAATTGAAACTTTTTAGATTGGCCAGGCCCGGGACCAGAACTATTTTACAGGGATGGATTTCATTGTGTCGATCCTGAAAAGTAATAAAAATCCCTGTTTAAGTGAACAAAATTTCTCCAATTTTTCGGAGAATTTCACTTAGCAAGTTCTATTTTGAATAGTCCAAGGTGAAATTATTCCCTAAATCCTCTCACGTAAAACCGACTATGAGGCTGGGGTACCATGCCCATCAAATTTCTTCATAATTTCGCTGTAGCATTTTGACTTTTTTTTGCTCACCTGATATGCGAAAAAGGGTGAGATGACTGAATTGTTTGTTTTGTTAGATATGCTCTTTTTTGAAACTGGAAAATGGTCAGCTGCTGGCTGATGAAGGGAACAGAAAAAAAAATTTTAAACACCGGCTCAATTTGATTTGAAATTTGTTGTTTTATGATCAATTAATTCGTTAACAAGCATATTAAAAATTTTGTTGTCTCAGTGTTAGCCATGAATTATTCGAAAAAATTATCAAAAATTGATTTTACTGAAACAATAACAATGTACTTCACAAAACAACTTTCTTCAAATTGATTTTTCATGAGTTTTATTTTGGCTTCAGAAAAACTTCAATATTTCAATCCCTAATGAAAGTACAGAGGTACAGTGGCGTAGCCGGGGGGGGATTAGGGGAGATGATTCCCCCTTGCCCCCCCTTGAGATGAGAATTTTTCTGGGGAACTTTGAGAAGTCAGAATGAATCATAGTATAGTTCTCAATCATATCTAAGTACTAAATAATCTTCAGAAAGTTTGAAAAAAACCGTATTGAGTCTCAAAGAGTCAGAAACCTGTCTGGATGAGTTTCACTGAATCTTGAAACGAGTCCTGAGGAGCCTTAAAGATGAACCAAAACATGTTTGGCAGAATTTTGCAAATTCTCAAATAAATTTGAAAACGCTTAAGAGATTTTCAAAGGATATTAAAACCATTTCAAACAGTCCAAAATCAGTCTAAAAACTTGAATAGGTAATATTTAAAATAAAAAAAAATGTCTCAGCGAATCTAAAAGTTTTCATTCTACTTAAGGCCATCATCAAAGTTCGAAAATATTTTGTTTTCTTTGCACCACATATTCGCCAAACAAAATTTGAAAACTTTGATGTCCGGAAGACTCTTCTTTCCAGTTATACCTACACATTCATAACCAAAATGACTTTTGGGAGGCCAATTTGGGATGGCTAGGTCATATTTGTGCTGAGCTACTGGATATTTGTCCGGCTAACGGACGAACCAGTCCGCTTGTTCTCTTCCAATTTCACTTCAGACTCTTTGAGACTCTTTTTACGTCCCTCATTGAATTGCTTCCTGGATCCGTCACTGCCTTGAATCAACTTCATCCCGCATTAACAAACAAAATGATCTTAGGTGTGAAGAATCGAAATTACTCGGCGTACGTTTCCGAAAAGGAAAAAGAAAGGAATGAAAAAAAAGAGAGAAAAAGAGAAAAGCTAATACCTTGTTTCACAGAAGCTCTTAGCTTAATTTTATTCGGACCGCGGCACACCCTTCTTTATTCTATACGGCGACCAGTTCACACAATGTATATAGGCAACCGATGAAACGATAATATTATTTAAATAAACACTACACACTCGACGTAATTGTACAACGCTATTACCTCCACAATATGACTCTATAGTGCCATTATATTACGCCTTTTGTCGAAATTATTACGATTATTATTGTGATATTGTAGTCATTGTTACCTCTCCGGTTAATATGTACGTCTATGTATATTTTTCGGCCGATTGTAAAAATTCATGAATACGAAGAAACGTTGGTTAAAAATTCATCGAGCATAGCATGTACTCATTTTCCTTTACTGCATTAAATAATCGCTTTTTCGATTATAAAGGACGACTAAACGCGTCCCAGTGAGTGTTAAACAAATTGGGAAGAGTTTCAGTTTTGAAAGTCTCATTTGGGCATAGAATAGTCTTACAACATCAATCAAGCCTTGATTGGAAACACGTCCGGAAGAATCTTATAAAGATAGCCTTAAACATGTCTGGAAAAGTTTTAGAGAAGTTTCGAAGAGGCCTTGAACTATTTTTAAACGTCTTAAAAAGCGTCAAAGAGTTAAGCCCATTTGGATGAGTCTCAAAACATTTTGAATAAATTTGAAGTTTTGAGAGTCATAAACACGCAAGCGGGCCAGAAGGAGACTTGACAAGAGTCCAAACCGGTTTTAGAGATAGTTTGAAATATGTCAGAAAAAACCTTTAAGAAATTTTCAAAAGTTTAAATACGGTTAGAAACTCCCAACGAATCTTAGAGAGTCCGAAATTTACAGGAATGAGTTCCTAAAAGTTTGAAGTCAATCTCAAAGAGTCTTAAATAGGTAACGGTTCAAAAGGTGAGACTTACTGGGTCAAAAAAAGTTTTGAGAATCTCAAAAAATTCCAAAGAAAAATCCCTAGATTTACAATAACTCAGTTCAGGCCTGGGATAGTCTTGAACTCTTAAACGGTCTTGAACTAATCAGGAAGAGTGTTTACGAGTCTCAGAAATGTTTAAAAGAATCTCAAAGGAGCTACAAAGTGGCTCCAAAAATACATCTTAAATGAAGCATTACAGAGTCTTAGAGAGCTTTAAGTCAGCCTGGACGACTGTCACAGTTAACAGTTCGAGTACGCTTAAAAAATGTACTGAAAATCTAAAAGGATCCCTTCCGAATCCTCGGGTTTCGATCATGTTTGAGTCTTGAATTATTTCGGAAGAGTGTTAACGAGTCATAAACATGTCTTAAAGAATCTTGAAGGATGTAGAACACCATAAGCGCAAATAGGGGAGGTTTGGGAGCTGAACCTCAAATCCTCTTCTGCCAAACAACAACTGAAAAATTAAAAGAGCGAAAAAATCTTCAACATCATTATTATACTTCTGAGCCCCTATGAGCTTTCCTCCTTCAGGTCGGCTACTTGCGCTTATGGGTAGAACGTTCCATCAAAAATCTTAAACAACACCTTGAAGAGTTTCACATCTATGGATAAATCTTCAAAGTCTTAAATTATAGTTTAAGATTATTAAATAGGTAACGGTTCAAATTTGCGATGCATTTTCAACCGGAAATTATCTGTTCTCAGTATTCTTCGATATGGAAAAGGCCTTCGATAGAGTATGGAGGTATCACATCTGTTCTCTGCTTAATAAATACGGTTTACGCGGACACCTTCCTCTAATTCTACAAAGCTTCCTGCAAAACCGTTTCATTAAGGTACGTGTAGGAGGACATATTTCTTGCCCCAACCGCTCGTCAATGGAGTCCCTTAAGGCTCAGTTCTCAGCGTAACCTTGTTCTTGATTGCTATTAATGAGATCACTCTCCAGGTTCGTTTCCTTCTCACACAAATACTTTTGCCGATGACTTCAGCATTCACCTCAAATCAGAAACCCACAGCGTGCCCATAGACTACTCCAAGAAAACATAAAACTAATCGAAACATGGTCCTCTAGACACGAATTCCGCATATCACCAAGCAAAACAGAATCCATGATGTTCGAACATCGAAAAAAAAACCCTAACTTTCCCACCTCTTCTACTCAACTCACGATCGATTCCTCGCTCTAAATCAGTCAAATTTCTCGGCCTCTATCTTGACACTCGCCTCTCGTGGTTACCTCATATGCAACACATAAAAGCCGAATGTATGCGTTCACTCAATGTTCTGAAGTGCCTCTCACATCCTTCTAAAGGATGTAACAAACTACTCATTCAGTTATACCAGACTCTGATTCGATCTATCACGGATTACGAATCACCCATAAATGGACTTGCTCCTTCCTCATACTTAAAGCTCCGTGATGTTCTTCAAAATGCGGGTTTACGTATCGCCATTGGCGCCTTTCGCACTAGCCCAGCTTTGAGTATGTGCGCCGATGCTGGAATTCCTCCTCTCTCTTACCACCGAATGCCACTCACTGCAAATTTCTCGTTACGATAGCACACAACCCCAATCTTCCTGCCAATCAGTATCCCTTTAACCCTTCAAACTACACCCCTGTTCCAAAATCCTCACTGCAATTACGTTCACACTTTGAAGGGACACTGTCCCGTACCTTTTCCAATACAATTCACTACCAACAATCCATACATCACCCCCCCCCCCCTCTGGTTGTTGAACCTGTGCCCATGCAATTTTGAACTTACAGAATTCCCTAAGAAATCTACACCCCCAAGTTTATCGGACATATTTGCAAGAAATTCTGGACCGCTTTCCTGACCGTATCCTAGCCTACTACACTCCTTCCGACTTGAAAACACAGCTTCCATCTACACAGCCGAACTCCATGCTATCCTACAGTGCCTAGTCATGATCTCCTCGCTCGAAGACCCACCCACCCGCACCTACTAGCTGGTCCTCTCAGATTCACTTTTCTCCTTAAGGTCTATTTCTGATCGCCTTTCAACGCTCGCTTTCGTCCAACACATTCATCTCATTCTCTATCTCATTTCCGTCACCACCAAGAGCATTTCACTCATCTGGATCCCAAGCCATATTGTTATCTCAGGAAATGAGGCTGTTGATCAAGCAGCACAGCAAAGCTACACAGCTCCCATACATCGCTCGTCACCTCCCTATCTCAACAGATCTCACTTCCGCCATTCGCAGAGCCATTTTGCGTAAGTGGTTCAAAGAGTGGCGGCATCAAGCCTCTCGGCACAACAAGCTTGCACAAATCAAGCATACACCTGTCCCCTGGTCAACGTCCCAACGTTCCTCCCGCTGCGAGGAAGTTATCATCACCCGCCTAAGGATTGGACATACACACCTCACACATATGCATCTTCTAACTAACCTTTATCCTCTCAACTGCCCACACTGTGAAGATAAAAACCCTCTCAGCGTGGATCACCCTCTTCTCATGCCCCTACCTCACCCGCCTTCGTAACTCTCACCACTCCTCCATAGTCGAATTTTGGCCCTTTCCAACTTCCACAAGCACATAAAGAACACCCTCACCTACCTTTCTGCTGTTGGATACCTCTGCGATATATAGACAACAACATTTTCCGAGCCCATAGCCAGAAAACCAAAGTAGTGTCAAGTCTAAAAAAAAAGTACTGAAAATCTCAAAAAGAAATCTTGAAAGTCTCAGTAAATCTTGATCAAGCCTGAGCGTCTTCAACTAATCCGGTCGAGCATTTACGAGTCTTAAACATGTCTTACAGAATCTTAATGGGTGATGTAGAACAGTAGGCGCAAATAGAAGAGTCTTCGGGGCTGAGCCTCAAATCCTCTGAAAACTCCTTTCCCCCGAACAACAACTAAAAAATTAGAAGAGCAAAAACATTTTCAACATTATTTTTATACTTATCAGTCCCCCATGAGCCTCCCTCCTCCAGATCGGCTATTTGCGCTTATGGAGAGAACGTTCCTTCAAAAATTCGAAACAACATACCTTGAAGAGTTTTACAGAACTCAAAGTGCGTCTGCATGAGTCTTCAAGAGTCTTAAATTAGTTTAAGATTATTAAATACGTAACGGTTCAAAAACTAAAGTCGTGGTAAGCCTAAAAAATAATTGAAAATCTCAACAAAAAAAAATCTTAGTGAATCTCGATCAAGCCTGAGACTGTCTTCAACTAATTCGGACGAGTATTTACGAGTCTTAAATTGATGCTGTTTTGAAGGTATATACAACAAATTTGAACAAATCTGAAATAATATTTGAAACTTTCTAATATTTTTCTACGAAATCATGCTCTCGTTATTTTTCAAACTGCAACCTTCTAATTCAAACCATCGCTGAGATATAAAAACAAAATTTCTTTTTGTTCCACCCAAATATATTTGTCGAACAAAATTCAAAAAAATTGGTATCACAAAGAGAAGATGGGCAAGCTTTTTTCTTCGCTTAGGCCTATCTTTTATGCAAAGAAGAAAAAAACCTTGCGTTCATTCGTAATAAAGCCAGACAAACTTAAGGGTCATCTCTGTCGGGGATGGGGCACATAAGAAGAAGGTTCCTGCACCTACTTGCGAGATGGCGACACATGAAACTTTGAGAGTTCACCGCCTATGATCGAAAAGGGACTCGATTCGAATAACGTGGAATGCCTATCGATTTACGCGAAGGAACGACAAATTGCCTATCCGTTGTTGGTAGGAGTTGTGAAGACCTGGAGACATTCACGATTCGATTTTTTGAAATACCTATTTTACAATTCGATGGGGACGATAGAAGTCAAACCGAACATTGTGCCTGTCAGACTGGAATTACGATGATAATGCGATGATCTTATTCTCGAGTAACGCGAACCAGGTTCCTGATTTTTGTACACGCAACACACGAGCAGAAATGCAGATCAATGGAATCGACCGATATTACACAGACGAAGAAATACTCGAATGGCTAAAACGAACCGTAACAAAGATTATTATTGAAATGAATCGAGCTCGAAATCTTCGCCACAAGAAAGAACTGAAGCAGCAGTAGACCCACTCATTCAAAAGAATCGATTTGTAGCGGTTCGGTACCGCACAAAGACGAATAAGAATGAACGTGTGTGTACTTCAGTATCGCATAGGCATTGTACACGAATTCGAGAACCGACGAGTGAAAAAATCGTTTTGCATTTTTACCTCGCGAGCAGAACTTCAACGAATGATTTGTACAGGATCTGAGGTAGTGGCGGCTCCAGAAAACAATTCTGGGAAAAGAATTTCAGAATGTATAAGAATTGAGTAGTTTTCACCCTCACCTCCTTATAGAGGCATATTCCTTACATTCGCATGATGCAACTTGCATCCTCCTAATTTTGTGGGCCCGGGAACATGTACGGAGAAAAAAGAAAAAAAGAGATTTTAAATACGATGAAACAAAATCAAGCACACGACAAGCGCATAATAAGACAAAAGAAAAAACGGACGTACGTGATTAATGAACTACAATCTACTTTCAATACCAACGGCGATATCTAGACAAATACCAAATTGTGTGCTGGCATCATAATGTAATCAACATCACACATGCTAAAAGTTTGTTGAGAAATGGAAATCCTAACCCGTCCATCCGAATCTTAGGAACCCCGGATGTACAGTCTTCCATACTTACTTTCAGCACTTATACAGTAAATAGCGCTAGATCATAATTCTCAACACGACATTTCATAAGAAAATCTTGTCTCAACACAGTAATAATTTCAGGGCCGACTAAAGAGACCCACTTCCCCCGCATACGGCCTCAACCATTCATCTTCTGATATAAATTTTAAATACTTTGAAATTATAATGAGCGCTAGAATGTAATTTTTCTTATGGAGTTTAGGAAGTAAAGACTTTATTTTGAAGACTAAGGCGCTCCCCCGGCAGTCATCTCACGCTAGGGAAACTTTCAATAGCTTACCGAATCAATGTGATCTCTCCTGACCTCTAAATATGTATTAAATTCAATTCAGAGGAAACTGTTTTTTCCACAAATTTTCGAAAATTGAATGGGTTACTCCCTAATCCTTTATTCCACACAATGTAAAAGAATTCTGGAAGTTTCAAAGATTTTCTCAATAACATCAACCCGTGCTGTCAATGGTTCGAAGTTCAACATGGTTCAATGATACGAAAGGATTTTTTCAATAATTTTTTTTCTCGTCGAAAAGATACGTTTTTAAAAGAACACAATTTTTCTAGACTTCAGCTTTTTACACCTCAATCCCAAAAATCTTCCAGAAATTCAAGTATAAACTTACAATTTTTTTGCTGGCGAGAAAATGTTTGAAATTTCATCTGTTTTCGAAAAACGTTAGTGACAAGCCCCTCATTATCCTTAGCGAAGGCCATCTTGGGCGAGGAACAGTTCCCCCCAAAAAACTTTGAGTGGAACGGTAGGTACGAATTGAATTTAAAATACATATTCGAACTCGACTCTAACAATCAATTCGAACTGACTTTTTTTTCTGTTTCCAAAACCAACATTTATATATAAAAAAGATTTTTTTTCAAATTTCTGTATTTTCACACTGCTTTTCAAAAATCTCTTAAGATTCCAATTTTCAAACTGGGAAAATTTTTTCTGTTGAAATGTTTGATATTTGATCTACTTCTGAGACACGTTATCATGCAACGTCTCGTTTTTATTTATAATGAAAAAAAAAAACAAAAAAACAGGTAAGCTGAATTTTGGAATTCAAGTCTCCAGTGAATCCCCCGGGGTGTCCACCACTAGTTAAGAATTAAAAGGGACAGAAATCAGTTTTTGGCCAAAAACTCATCAATTGTGGCCGTGCACGCTGAATGAGCTATGATAAAAACTGAAGCTTGTCACATTATCTATTTTTAAAACAAAAATGTTCTTTGTTTTTTTTCTACCTAACTGCCTTCAGAACGCCACACAATAGCGTAAAAGTTGGCCTCATTTTTCACCATATTTCAACACAAGCCTTATGGGGAGAAACACCTTCTTTATCTTTATTTTGTGGGTTGATGGGACGATAGAAAGGGTCTAAATTTTATATCCGCCTGATTTCCTACCTCCATATTTATGCATTTTTCGCAGTTATTTTCTACCCCTGCGTTCACGCCTCAATTGTTTTGAAACTGCCTCTCCTCACTAAATGGAATGCGTTGTTTTCAAGCTTTCACAATTGCAAAAACTGTACAATAATATCATACGTAAGACATTCAAGGTCCCCGAATTTAAATTAAATTAGTATCATTTTTTTTATAAATTGCAAATTGTGACACCAGGGGCGAAAAGTAGGAATAAAGATTTAGCTACGTGCTATGTAGGTATCGAATAAAGAATTTTCGAGGCTGCTGAATTCGTTTTTGATATTATTTTGACTTTTATTTTGATAAATTATAGAACTGGAGAGGAAGAAAACTGGAACTGAGAATAAGCGAAAAATACAACGAATACATCTTCTCATGAGTTTTAAGAATCACTGAACTCATTTGTGATATCAGTTTGAAGCTAACTTGCAAATTAGGGCGCTTAGAGGTATGAATTGTAGTCAAAAATATTGAAATGCAATAACGGAAGTAAACATGGCTGAAAATGGTTTCAATAATATAACCGTTGTTTTGATATTTGGAGCGTCGAAAGAGTAGAAGGAGCTTAATTTAAAACTCAACGTCAACCCCAATGACCGATTGCCCTCAGTCGTAGTTTGAAGGCAGCAAATATCCGTTTTTGATTTAAAAAATTCGTCAACTATAGCTATAAACGCAAAATGAGTTATAATGTAGATTGAAATTCATCAAATATCTTATAATAATAGCGTAGGCATAAATAGGGGGCTTGGGAGATTATTTCCATCCTTTGACTCCCCCCCCCCCCGAAAAGTAATAAACAAATAAATAAAATAAAATATAAATGAATAATTAAATAAATTATACGAGCATGAGAAATTTATCATTATTTTGATACTTGTCAGCCCCCTACCGAGAGGCCCTCCTCCATGAACTTCCAATTCTAGGTCAACGAAAGTGTGCTCATGAATAATAGTAAATAAAAGTATTTTACGTATTTTGTAATGGTGTCCTCATCAGAGCATTCTCACAGAGCACTATCTTCGAGAGTTCCATAAAATCCAACATGGTTGAAAAATTTGACTTCACCTTTACAGTTTGGCTGGAAGACGGACGAGGACAGCTTAGTTCTGATTAAATAACTATACTAGCAGCTCTAAGTGAAGTATTAAATCAGATTTACTGTACTTACACAAAGGGCTGCGAGGCTAAACGCAGGTTCAAGAAATTTGGTTTACAATGTACATTTACATGTACAACTTGAAATTGTTACAGATCGTTGTGTCACAACAGTGAGCAGATAGTTGAGACGGGCGATTCCAAAGACGAGAACGAGGACAACATATAAGTAAGCAACCTTGTCGAGAGATGGGAGAGGGGGATACCCCGGGCCCGGACTTTCAGGGGGACCTGATATTTTTAAAAGGCCTGAATTTCAACGCTTACGGCTACATCATACTGTACATCAAATCAGCAATCACTCCTTACACCATGAAAGAAACCTCTCATCCTGTAGTTTATAATTTTTTTCTGACAAAAGAACAAAATGAACTGGAAGAAGAGGGGCCCATGGAAATTCCCCCGTGCCCTCTTTTTCTCTTTACGGGGCTGTAAGTAACCGCCGCTTTTCATCATAAAGGGCGTCTCAACAAAATGAGCATCCCCTTCGCTTTTTATTTCGGAATTAATATTTTATATTTTAATCCAATTTAATTAGTCTGCCCCGCCCCTTCAAATAAGACACGTCAATTCGGCATATCACTGATTCCATCCCATCGCGGTGCGTAAGTTAGTGGAGATGAAAAACATTGTACTCCTGAAAGCGGATGTTAATAAATTTGCATACACGAGCGCCCTAAATAACTGATAAAGAAGTACTGAGGAAGTACTTAATATAATGGTGTAGGTCAAGAGAGTGGGTTGATTGATTACATTTTGTCGAACGCAGTATTAGGGGTGTAATTACCCACAAGTAGACTGCACCACCCCGGGAAGTTATAATTTTAAAAGTTAAGAGGGTTTGAAAATTATACTGAAAAACAAATTTCGACATGTTCTGAAGTACTTTTTCATTAGAAATCCGAATCTAGCTTCAGAAATGCTCCATCAAGCACAGTTCTCCTGTAAAATACTTTCGCAGTGGGACTGAGAATTCGAATACTTGTTGAAGCCGAAGAGGGGGTTTTGGTACCTATTATCCAATAAAAAATGATTCATTTTCTCCTTTCTAAAAGTATGTGTTTGGCATACGTATAAGAAATGCCAAAAGTAGATTACTTCTCTCACAATTGCATGGCGACTAGGAATGCCCAACTGTCACAGAATGACCCACATCTGAATTTCTCAAATCTTCTGGAAATCATTCGTTTCTGAATCAATTGGCTGGAAAATTGTTGGTGTAAGTATCAGAGAGTACGACAGCATTAAGAAAAGACAATTTTTAAATAATGAGGTTTTAAGTTGCTTTTCAGTAGACTAAAAAGTATGCAATTTCGGCCTTTTCTTCGTGTTTTTCGAAAATTCAACGTAAAATAGAGAAAAATCCTGATGTACTAGGAAAAAACGGGTTGCGGCATTGATGCGTTCAAAATACTTCCAGATTTGTATATTTTTATCTTTGAGAAAAAAAAAATTTGCAGAACAATGTTATCAAAATTTTTGATAGATGACCTTGGAGTTAAGAGCTTTATTTCTCCTGTGAGACGTCCAAAACAGCCAAGGGGGCATCATCCACTGCCCTCCCTTTGATTACGGGCCTGGGCCTAGGGCAAGGAACGATAAAAAATCAATTTTATACAAAAGCGAATTTCGATCTTTTTCGAAAGCATACTGTATCGTAGTCGTTCATGTTATGTAGGTGTAAATTAGGTCTTTCAGCGGTCCATTTCACCAGCCCCCCCCCAAAAAAAAAACATTTTGAAAAAATAAATGGGGCAAAAATTTGTGTACAATTTGTGTAATTTGGGTACATTGGTCCTAGAATTTGTGTAGGTTCCCCACCCTCGGTAGAAACGTTTAAAGTTTGGGGGAGGGGCTGGAGAAATGCTAGCCCCCACTCCAGACAGAAGTCTGGAGATAGGGGTAAAAATTTATGCACAATTTGTGTATTTCATGTATCCACCTTCCTCAATTTGTGTACTCTTCCCTTCCCCTCTGTGGACGACACAAGATAGGTACCTTGTTAGGTGCTGCCCCCCCCCCCTCGAAGATGAGATAGAGGTCCGGAAATGGCGGCCAAAATTAGTGTACAATTTGTGTAGTTTGTGTACCTACACAAGACAGATAACCTGTTAGGTGCTGCTCCCATCCCATGTTGAGATAGAGGTCCGGAAATGGGGACAAAAACTAGAGTACAATTTGTGTAATTATTGTTTCTACTTTCCGCAATGTTTGCGCCCTTCTCTCCCTGGCGTAAGCTCCCAAATACTGTGGCCACTGGAATTTCAAGCCAACTCCTAAAGTGGGGTGATGATGAGGAATTTTGACCCAATTTTTTTATCTTTTTTTTCTTGTGTAATTCGTTCAATTCTGTTTGTTTTAGCACCCTACCCGTCTCCTAGACGCAGTAGTCTGCAGGACCTGAGCAAGTACATTTTCCCCCCGTTTCAGTTAGTAAGTCTTTGCTGAATGAGAAGCCTTCAAATTTCTGGGCAGGAATGTACTCGAGGTAATTTAGAGAAGTAAATAGGAATACACTGTACACAAATTGTTGCCCCTGTCTCCAGACCTCTATCTCATCTTGAGGCTAGGGGGGGGGGTAGCAAAACTTAACATGTAACATGTAACTCATATTGTATGGTCCATAGAGGGGTTGGCGGGGTACACAACTTAGGGGAGATCGATACACAAATTACACAAATTGTACACTAATTTTTGCCGCCATTTCCGGATCTCTATCTCATCTTTGAGGGGGGGAGGGGCAACACCTAACAGGTTACCTATCTTGTGCTGTTCACAGAGGGGAAGGGAAGGGTACACAAATTGAGGAAGGTGGATACACAAAATACACAAATTGTACACAAATTTTTGCCCCCACTTACTTTTGTAAAATGCACTTTTGGAGGCTGCTGAAATGGACCTGTCTGTCAGTTGGGACGCCATTTATAAAATTAAAACAATTATGAAAGGTGAAACATGTAGCAATTAGAAGCAAAATTATGCCTATTTTCATTGAATCCATTAAAAGAAATACATAATTCCTAAAACGGGCTTAGAAAATTACAAAATAGAAAACATATTATTACTTTCATGTAATAATCACGTAGGGCTGTCAAAAAGTATGCTTTCGCATATTTTTCCTCTGTGAAGGAAGATGAGCAGTTTGAAGATATCTTTGCGAAACATAAAATTCTAAATAAAATAAGCCCTATTTAAAATTGCATATTTTTGCATATTTCGACATAATTACATATTTGGTGTTTTTCTTGCCATGTTTGGAGCATATTTTTATCAAATTTTCTAGATTTGTGCATTTTTGGACATATTGAATAACCACGACTACACTGTGTCGTATTTATTATTATTATTTTTTTACTTTACTGCAAACAGCACTAGTAAGTCGTAAAAAGTTGGAGAAAATGAAAGTTATCAGTTGTGGCAACATTGTTTGGTTCACTGTTGTTGGTCGCGCCAGTAGGGAAAACTCCCTGAAACAATGTGACCGTTGTAATCTACGCATTTCCTCCTCCAAAATGATACCCATATTACAGTAATTAGAGTAGCATATTTTGCAGGGTGCCCATTCTTGTTCGAAAATGATTTTCCCTGACTTTTCCAGGTTTTCCAGGCCAATTTTTCCAGTTTTCTAGACCCTTCAAATATAAATTACGCATGAACAGAGGGGGGGGGGGTCAAATTTTTTCGAACATCGTGAGCGGCGAATATCGTCAATCACTCCACAAACTTTTTTTTTTACTACCGTGTGCTTATGAAGCTGTGGCAGAGGGGGTGTAAAAATTAAATGGTGGAAATGAAAACGCGCTCTATGGGGTGCAGCAATTAAGGACTACATAGATTTTTTTCTCATGTGACTTAATGCCAACCGTGAAGGAGAGGAGGTGAAATAATAAAATTCGAAAATTGGTTTATATAGGTTTTCGAGGTCGCTGCATTCGATTTTAGAGGTAAGTTTTGGATCCTGTCCCTCCCGGTGCGACCAATGAGGTAGCAAGAGTGTAAGACAAGCAACGGTTGACTCGGAATTCACCCTTCCTAATTAAAGCCACCGAATAGGGTAAAAATACAGTGTTATTTATTCAATGTGTTGCTAATAGGAAATAACGTCGTAAGAATTTCTCAACTGAAAAAGCACAGGGCTTAAATTTAGTCCAGATTAATAATCGGAAGCGATATTCGAAATCAACGACAACCCCCCCCCCATATTTCGGTACTTCGTGCAATTTTTCGCCAGAGAAGCTAAATTCGTATTACGTCAGTGTTCTGGACGGGGTCGGATATAAATCTGATGCGATATTCGAAATCAGCGACTCCGAGCTTGGTTGGCTATCCTGTCCAAGAAATTGACTTTAGAATCTTGTAAATAATTTGGAACTCGAGGAAAACTAGAGTAACCGGAATCAGCCCCTCCCTCGTGGAGCCTGAATGGTTTAGGGGGAGGGAAAATAAGTATTAAAATGAATTCTGGAACCCAGGTGAAAATGCTGCAGCATATCTAACGACAAATGCTATGAAAGTAAAAAGGTGGTGAAGATCTGGAAAATTATGGCACCAGGAGGCGGAAGAAGCTTCAATTTAAGAGTATCGACAGATACAATATAAGGTCATACATTTTAAACAATGGACTCTTTCGTAACGCGATAGTAATTATTATGCGGTCTTTAGATTTTTTTCAAATTTTGTGGATCAGTTACTCTTCTCCAAAATCTTGGAAGTCCCTTTCATTCACCCTTATTTACATTTGCGAAGAAAAGGAGAGCCGAAAAAAAAACCGATGGCAGGATGTTCCGGAATGTGAATTCATTGGTTTTCAAATTTTCGTTTCATTACGAGTTTCTTAAAAAAATTTTTACACTAGGGAGGGGAGCTATAGACTGAATACTTTTTCATTTTCGCGTCTTTTCGCGCCGATTTTCAGATTCTCGCGAACAGGATGAGATGAAAACACGAAACAGCTCATATTGGGAGAAGTGTATAGGGATTGGTTCGCGTTTTGTCATATGAAATGCGTTAAGTGTATAGCCGCCTTAATAGAAAGATGTAGACGCAAAACAAAAATACCATGAAAACGATTTCATCACACCGACAAACTCTGTACTACTGCGATAGGAGAGGGGGTTGTATTACCCACGTCCTTCTCCTGTGCAAGAAAAAAGATAAGAAAATTGTCTGAGCGAAGCGAAGGAAATTTTTCTAAAAGAAATTGGGTAAGAATTTGTTTAAAAAATACTACAGAATTTCTCAGTCGATTTTTTACCAAATTCCCTGACTTTTAGGTGAAAACTGCTGAAAACTCCAAAATTCCCTGACTTTTCCAGGTTTTTCAGAGAATGGACACCCTGATTTTGGAATATTTCGACTTTTTAGAGAATGTTTTCGGCATATTTAGCGACAAAAAAAAACATAAAATATGCGCATATTGCACCTGTTTTTTAGGCATATATTTAACAGCCCTAATAATCAGCTGTGTACGCATAACAAGGAAAGGTGTAACGTGAAACGTAAAAAAACTTTTCGCGCTGCAGCAAAAGCGACACTGATTGTCGGTTTACCAGCTAATTCGTTGTTTTACATAAATATAGCGTGAATACAGGTGAAGAGAAATTTTGTCAGTAGCAACAGAAATGCATTAAAAAAAAAAGTAATAAATTAATAATTGAATCAGCGCATGCAAAAACAGGTTAAGTCACCTATTTTGCCAAAATCAGTTCTGTGCACGGGCAATACTGTCATACCAATACCGACACACAGGAAAAATACTGGCTCGATTCGTCAAACCATTGTGCCAAAGAAATATATTTGAAATTTTCATCGCGGAAAAACAGGTTAAGTCCATTTCTTTTCATGGAAGACTAGGTTAAGTCTACAGTTGTTTTTATCAAACCACATGTCGATGGCCGTGCATGTCTGTAGTTTTCGTAATATTTCGCTTGTGCCTGATTGTACCTTTGACTAATGAATTTCGTTTCATTATGGAGGAAAATTCTCTACAATCTATTTCTGCCAAACAGGCAAAACAGAGTCCGGTTAGAAAAAAAGTTAAAGTATGATAGAATTCTTAATGAAAAAAAGAAAGTGAAACGTTTGCCGTAATGAATTTTGATTAGGTATTTCGTAAGATTTGAAAGAAAATTTTGAATAAAAGTAAAATTTTGATTTGTAATTTCGATCAGTGGCGTAGCCAGGATTTTTCCAAGGGAGGGGATCAGCAAAATTTTGTGCGGGGGGGGGGGGTACACCTAATAGGAACTCTATGTTTTTACATTGACTATCAGTATGTTGTGCGTTTCAACCTCAATTATGCATCTAAATTTAAATTTAATTTCGCGCATTTACTGTGATACTGCCAGCATATTAAAAATTCCCATCTCAAGGGGGGATACAGCCCTCTAATCCCCCCCTGGCTACCCCACTGATTTCGATTATCGTACATTATGATGTAAAAGGTGAGTTTTCCCCTAAATAGAAATAATTCTGAAAATGTTTCCGAAAATTTTCCATAGACAGGATTTTTTTAGAACTTCGCACGTGAGAACAGGTTAAGTCCATTTTTCTTTTTGCAATATCTCGCTAGCGCTAACAGATACACGAAAATCGAGACCGGCCACATTTTTATCATCAAAAATACCATATTTGGACCTAGTCATACCGAGCGTCAGTGTTACCACTTTGCCGTAAAACGTTTTTTTACTCTCCTGTAAAATTTCGAAAATGTGACTTAACCTGTTTTTGCAGGCACCGATTCAATTGCAGTGTCGAGGCCAGAGCCAACTATGATGATAAGTGATAAGAAAGAATAATACGTCTATTCGGATAAGTTGCATGTGTTGGCAGTACTGTCAGTATTTTCAATGTATTCTTATCAGTTTGGGCGCCCCAAACTGATAACAATACCCCGACTGCCTACAAAACGTTTGCCTATGGTAGCGCTACCTAGGTGAGGTTTAAGTCCGAATATTTTCGGACGTTATCTTTTTTTTTCGTTTCGTGCGTTTTTTTTTTTGAGAGAGAGAGAATCGAGAATAATATATTTTTCTTTATTTTAATGTCTAATCACTTAAAAATGCAGTAATAAGTAATAACAATATATTATTCAATTTCTAATGAAATGTGATTGCAAGGCCTAATATTAGAGGGGAAAAAATCAGTATTTTACTTTTTCCCAAAAATTTTTATTCCATTTTTTTCTTTTCTTTCACTTTTTTCTTTCTTTTTTTTCTTCGTTTTCTTTCCTTTCTTTCTTTTTTTCTCAAGTGTGAGGCCCTGCTTGGCGCGAGGCCCGGGCAGTCGCCCCGTTTTGCCTGCCCTAAAAACGGACCTGCATAAAATGTAAAAGAACAAATCAAATCACAGCGTAGATACAGTGTTATTTATAAAGGAAAAAGAAGGAAAATTTTCATGGGGGCAAATGGCCGTCTCAAGGAGTGCCGTCCCCCCTCCCCCAAGTTACGGGGGCCGGACTACGTTTTTCAGAACGTATTCACGCTGTACACGTTAATTAAGTATACTGAAATCAACGAACAAAAAGATTTGAATGCACACATTTCGCTCGAGTCAGGTCTACGTCCTTACATTTACGTACGTCTCGTAACAATACAAAAAATTTATGTTTCCGCGATTACAGGACGTGTAAGCCTGCCAGTTCGATACAGGCGAAGTTTTTCCAACGTAGGTTTTCTTGTTCGTTTACAAAACACGGAATTGTAAACCTGTTCAGCTGGTCGGGTCCGCAAGCATAAGAACGTAAAAAAATAATCGGAATATTTACGCGGAACAGAACCGAAGGAGCCGATTCAGACTCACCTGCGAGTCGGCGATGTTCGAGTGGAAAAACAATGGTTAGAATCCGGGAACAGGGCGTCCGGCGAGGTGTAATATTATCCAATAGGGGAATGTGAGAACGTAAGAGATGGCGGTTACATCCCACGAGAAGACTGGATTGGAAGATAAACTCCCATCCAGTAGCGCCAGACGAAGGCGGACTTTCTACTATCACCCGCGTTGTGTTCCTTTTTTTCTTTTTATCATTCGCGACTCGCTTATCGAGATAATATTTCAGTTTACCTTCTTCGCTGTTATCAAAAAGTGATTCGTTCGCGCGGCTTGTTCGATCGCGGAGGGTGGCATACGTTTGTTTTTTTTTTCGTTTCGTGTTCGCGGCTCCTGTAGTTCGCCGACGAGTTATTCATTTCGAAAAATATATACGTCTTTCGAAAAGAAAAAAAAAACCATTTTATTTCGCGGGTTGCTTGTAGGATTAAAACTGGAATTATCACAGAGAAATCTCAATCCTTTCCTCAGGTAATACATTCTAAATTAGCGTAGACTGAAGTAACCCACGTATGTTGTTCATCCTCATTTTGAAAACCATTTGTGTTTACAGTGACATTTTTTCTAGTTAGTTGGCAATTGTATTATTATTTTTTCTAGAGTGGTATCGGTACCTGTAAGTACACGTTTACAACAAGTTTTACAACGTGCAGCAACACGTGTGCAGCTATCAAGCGTTATATACTGTCCTGATGTTTGCTAAGCGCTGAAATGTGGACAGAGCCGTCCAGAGAAAATCCGGGCCCGCAAGAAAACTTTAAAAGTGGGCTTGGAAATTATGTTTTTGCACTCGAAAATAACGATGAAGAATCCGGGCCCGGGGGAATCCACCTTCTCCATCCCCCACTCGACAGTCACGCTTGCACATAGTGATGGACAAATTTGCTCTTTTGTGAAACCAGGCCTGTCTCAGGCCCGTAGCCAGAGGGGTGCTAAGGGGTGCTGAGCACCCTCTAGCGCTTGCTGGAGCCACCCCTGGCAAAATTTCGTGAATAAAATTAATAAATTCCTTATATTTGTCTTGCTAATTTGTTCAAAACTTTTCTTTCCACTACATTTTAATGTTCATAAGCTTGGCAACACTGAGTTTGCTTCGAAAGATAGCCAAATCGTGTGTTTGTCGTTCTTTATATGTGACGTATCAGGGGTCTGGTTGGCCGAGTGGATAGCGCGCTGGTCTTGGAATCCGGAGGCCCCGAGTTCGAGCCCACGTAACAGCTCGCTACATTTCGACCATGGCCGGTTTTTCGGCAAAATGAGAAGAGGGTTAAGACAGCCTTAACAGCCTCCCCGAGTCTCAGAGGTAATGCTCGAAAAGGCAAATTCCAGGGCTCGGGTTGAGAGCAAAATTGGAAACGAGTACATGCGGCGTGTCACAAGAAAATGGCCCGAGTGTCCATCCAGCAGTTTCAGACACACAGACCTTTTTCCTGTGTCATCTTACAATTCACAAACACAGTGATAGGCTCGCAATCCAGTTCACATTGAATATCGATGGCTAAATGCCTGAATAGCTGTTTAAGAATTGATAACTTCATAAGTCCACAGTCAAAAGTTCAAAAATTTGATCGTTGTAAAAGTGTTAACCTTTTTTCACGCGTTATATTCGATTTTTTTTCAATGGGTTGTCAGTAAATTGAATCACCCGTTTTGATTACGAATTTTGAGACCAAATTCAATGTTCTTATCGTAACACTATAAACTGGCTATATTCTTCTTCCAGAATGTTTGGTTTATATATTTTAAACATAATGGATAAGTTGCTGAAAAAATTTAGGATAAAATCCAAAAAATGCGACGGTAAAGATTCGACTCCGACTTTTTTGAATTCGTGCCTGAATAACGAACCTCCAAAAATAATAAAATATAACATGATTTTATTAAATTTATTATAAGTCATGAAGTCATGATTGTTCAGCATCGTAGATGGCGTCACATTGTAGCAGTGGCTAGCTAGGATTTTCCCAAAGGGTGGGATGGAAGGGGGGCAAAGTAAGATTTTCAAAGGAGAAAGAGTCGAAAATTGAATGTAGTTTTTAAAAAATCACCGATATTATAAGACTGTTTATAAAAATGAAGGTAAAATTACTACTTACGCAAAAATTTTTCGAAAAACTTGTTTTAAAGGCGTAAAATTGCTCATTTTTGCATATTTTATATTCAATCGCCTGCCCCCTTTGGCTACACCACTGCCTCATAGAAATCGTCACATTATACACTATATGTATCCTCAAGCCCCGCTGGTAAACAGTCAGCACCCCCTATCGCAGATGGCTGGCTAAGGGCCTGGTCTGTCTGCTCCCTTCAATTTAGTGAATAGTTACATGGGCATGAGTCACTGGTTGATAACTGAAAAAAATGAACATGCGCATTCCCTAATGTTGACGAATGCATTACGCAAACGCTCTCTAATTATGCACAAAAAGAAAAAAAAAATGAAAAGCTTATGGGGCAGCGATCGCTACCTCCGCTACCATCTGCGGGCGCCCATGATACGTGCTGACTGGGCTGCAGTCCAGTGCGGAAAAATGTTGGGGCGGCAAAAAATGCGTCCCAAGAAATAGTTACCTCAATATTTTGGGAGGTGGGGGGGGGTGTAAAATGTAGAGCAAAATTCACTTTTCCGACATATGGTACCATTTCACAGAGTGTCTCACAATTCCCCGTACTAGTAATGTTACAGAAGAAAAATCAGCTGCAAAATTGCTGACATGTTATCGTACATTATCAGTGTTAGTATATGAGTTATTGAATGTTACCAAATCAGAATTCCCTCAAATCAACTTCTATGTACAGGTTACAATACTGATGTGAGTAATGGCTCCATCATCTCCTCCCAAAAACTGTATCGCGGCTGCTGTTGTGGCTGATACTCTGTTTATTCTCGCTCTGCTTTTCCCTCAAAACACTTTCTCTGTGCATGCACATGTTTGCACTGGAAAAATGAGATAACCACAAACATCTGGTGAAGTTGAAGAGAATTTGAAAAGGGCACGATTATCTCGATTTCTAAAAACTAAAAAGCCGAACAAACTGTCGGTAATAAAACGATATTTTCATTCAAAAAACGAAAGTGCGATGATTTTCTTCCTTTTTTAAAAAGAAAATACAATTTTTCATTTTAAAAAACAGAAGTTCTATACTAGAGAAAAAGACACGAACGATTTCTTTTCATTCCTTATGGAAAAGATTCATTTTGTCCTTCCTCGAGAAAGGAAAAAATAACTTCGTTCCTCAAAGAAAGTCAACAAAAAAGCACGCATCTCGACTTTCGACAAGAAATAATGAAAACTAAATCGTAGCCGACCCTAATCATGTCGTAGACGGATTTGCAACCACAGGAGAGCATTTTCATGTCTGTCTTTTAATATCAACTCTTCAGTACCTAATCGATTATAATTAGGGTACGAAAGTATATTAAATGTAAGAAAAGAATTTCCATGGAAATTTCTATTAAATACTGAATAAAAATTTCCTCCGCGGAAATGTGGACTACTCTTGTTCTTCGAGGAGAGTCGGCAAAGAAGCACGCATCTTGACACTCGACAAGAAATAATGGAGGGGAAAATATCCATGTAAGAATTAATAAATAATTCGACCTGATCCTGCCCAATTTAAAAAAAAAAATCCATGGAAATTTCTATTAAGTATAATATATACTGAAGATGGCTGGAAGAAATAAAAATTTCTATAGAAATTTGGATCACTGAACTGAATTATGACCATGAAGAGCTAAATCAAACGGATAAAAGTAACGCTCAAACACAGTCTGCAGCCGTGTTGTTAATAGAATTTTCCACGGAATTTTTTTTTAATTAGGGTATGATCGGGAGAAGTAATGCTCAAAAAGTATAACACTTTTTCCGTTAATGTGTCAAAGCTCTCGATCAGCTGTTTTTTAGTTGTGATGCTTCAAAGTGACGCTCAAAAAGTAACTTTTTCTTCTTTTTTCTTTTTCCGTTTATGTGCCAAAGCAAAGACATGAAAATGTCAAAGATACTGCAGCCCAGGGCGACGAAGTACTTAAAACCGGCCCGGATGCTACTTAATGCAGAAGACGATACCTTAGCTGATACACCACCCCACGATGCAAAAAATAAAGAACCAGAGAATTGTGATTTGTATTCGGATAGCAAAAAGTTCAAGTGGGTTATCCAACTAATGAGTGATAGAGAGAATGCAAGATTTTTGAAAGCAGAATGTCCTAAATTGAAGAGAAAAGTAAAAAGAGAGAGAAAATCTGATAATCTGAAGCAGACCTCTATAAATTCATGTATTTTAAGGAATTACATTGTAAGGAGAAACTGATTGCCGGAAAATAAAATTACATTATTTTTCTGTTTTTCAATGCAGTATTTCTCCTTTGGACTTCTGGAGAGCTTAGAAAATTAGCTGGAATGCAATAAAAATTACCTTTTTATTTCTGTCCCATCTTAAAAAGTTCAAGAAGTTTTTTCAGAGATGAATTAAATAATTAAATTAGATAGTTTACAGAGAATGTTGGATACGCTTAATTCAATTGTGAATGAGGCATTTTATTCAGAAATAATGATATAATTTCCTTTGACCACTGAAAAATTAACACAGATATATTTGTCATACATCTACATAATAGACTTCCCTCGGCTGACATTCACACCAAACTGATCTATTAGCACTACAAAAAAGCCGAAATTTTGTACCACCAATTATGCTGATCAAGTCATTTGAGCTGTTTAAAACATTGTAAATCAAAGTACAAAAAGGAAATATACCTGATGAAATATCCGTTCTGTGTATAGCAAATCATACGAAAAGGGCTTCAACTAAAGTCCTATTTTCGAATTAGTTTTTTCTTATTTTGATTTTTCTAATAATGTAAAATAACTTTTTCGTTAATTGAAGTAGCATTGCCAGTTCTCGTTCAGACAATAAATGAACGACTTTCAGCATCGAAATTGAGTATTAAAAACGATTCTTTCAATTCACTATTACGAAAAAAAAAAAATCCAATGAATTTCGGAGTATTTGGGGCAGAAAGGAGAGCAGAGCAGCTTCGATCCGTAGAGAGCAGTTTCTCGAACGTGCTCTTTTTGAAAACCTGGATCATCGAACCAGACTGCTCCGGAGCAGACCATCCCTACTTGCACATCACATCCAGTTAAGTCTCGGCTGAATATCCAATTGTTGGATGTATAAGCAATATTTTCCCCAGCATTGGTTCAAATGTGGCGATGAGTGGTGGGTGATATGGCTCCCTGAAGAAATACTGAAGAGGGAAGTTGTGGTTGGTATCCCATAAATAACCCGTGTATATAGCCAGTATACTTCCATTCGCGGTGTTATTGATTCCCCAGCGAATATTTTCCAGGAGACGATCCCAATCCTCTTTATTACTGATTACTACAGTCAACCGATTCAGGATTACAATGTTCAACCGTTAAACTTAGCCTTTCCTGCGAGATATGGCGATTCTCTTCATTCTTTGGCGCCGAACCCGTAAGGTGCGAGGAGCAGTTCGTGATGCTCCAAAGTAACGCTTCAAAATAACGCTGCTCCAAGTAACGGTTTTTTCATTTATGTGCCAAACCAAAGACACGAAAATGTCAAAATTGCACAAGACCAATAAAACTAAACAAAGTATAAAATAGGATTTTTTTCGAACTTTTTTCTATTAATTTAAAAAAGAAATGCGACATCAAGAGTAAAAATTTCATCTCGCTCCATATGGGATTTATAAACTTCGGCGCTCTTGTCTTCATTCCAAGGATTTGGCAAAAGTCTGTGAATTGTTGGCTAATAAACGCTGACTCTCGATCACAGATCATTCTCCTTAACGCCCCATAGACATCAAAAACCCGATTTCGAAATAGGGCCGTCGAAAGAAAATACGGGCTCGGAGAAAAGACAAAAACGTTGTGATTTTTCTCGGGCCTTTCTCAGAAATCACGACTTTGCGCCCAAAGACTCGAATATAATCGGACAATGTAAAAAAAAAAAACATATGATGAGAAATCCGGGCCCGGATGGAATCCTCCTTCACGACTTCTCTCGTCAGGCCTGCATGTGGGCCTGAAATGCTCGTCTCAAGTTCATACGTGGGACTTTGGTTATAAGATAAAGGGGCTATATTTAGCCCCTTTTCCAATATACTTTCAAAAATCAACTTTCTAAAAGGAAAAGGTAGCCCCCAGCCCCCGGAAAAGTTCCCCTATATTCAATATTTTAAATTATTAGTAGACATCTACCTGAGTATTATGAGCTTCGTATAAGAATTACTGTACTTCAAAAATTTCAGTTTCTCCGGGGAGGAAGAGCCGATCTGAATCATTTTCGTAAGGGTGCTGAATGAGTCTTTCCAGGAAGTTTAGCTCTTAGCACTCCCACAAAGTCTTCACATGTTCAAGTAATTCGTCCGATTCAAGTATACGAAATCATACTTGTACTAAATATATTCGAACTAAGGTCTCGGTATCTCAGGAGGCAGAGAGTATCTCACGAACACAAGATAACATGTCAAGAATTAATACAGCAGGGATGTACAAAGGTTATTAACTTATTATTTTTTTGGAAGTGGAGAGAGAAAAGTGAAAAGTTATAAATGAATTTTTTGGGAGGGTTGGGTAGGGTACACAAGCAGACTAAAATACTAAAATACGAAACGTAAAACCTAAGAAAATAAAGTAACAAAAAGTTGGACTTTTTAATTTTCTAATTTGCAGATAACTGCTAGAATTTGCCAGGTGCTGATGACACTCTGCCACCAGTTGCTATGGCCTTTCAATGTAAATTTGACCGCCTGAAAGGCCGATTTTTCTGAATGACAAAACCGACACTGTTAAAATCAATAAAACAAAACGTCACAAATTTTGAAATTTTAAAAATTTGCCAAATGTTGATCCAACTTTGCTCGCTGAGAGCCGATTTCACGAGATGTTTCAACTCGGAAGACAGGCGCGGATACAAGGAAAGGGCAAGAGTGGCTATTGCTCCTCTCAGAAGGGAGAAATTCAATTTAAAAAGTGGTGAAAAAAATCTCACCGAGTCCCAAATAAGGCAACCAAAATCTTTGAGAGTCTTAAAGAACCTTGAACATGTATGAAAGATTCTTGAGAGCTTTAACAAGTCTTGAAAAATCTCAGACACTAGCGGATTTTACCGACGCCAGGAATACTTAGCCACCCCCCATCCTCGAAAATATTAAAAATCTATTATTAGGGGCCTTAAAAAATCGACTTTGTGGACAGGATAGCTCCGAGACCTTAAAACCCTAGTCCATTTATATGGCTGTTCAAGTCATGAAGAGTCTTGAACTAATTTGAACCAGTGGCGTAGCGGGGGGATGACCCCCATGAGAATTTTTTATACGCCGGAAGTATCACAGAAAATGCACGAAATGAAATTTAAATTCAGATGCATAATTGAAGTTGAAAAGTACAACATACTGATGATTCGTCAATGTAAAAACATACAGTTCATATTAGGTGTACCCCCAAAAATTCTGCTGACCCCTCCCCCCGGAAAAATCCTGGCTACACCACTGGTTTGAACGTCCTAATTAGGTTTCAAAGAATCCTTATCAAGTTTGAAAGAGTCAATTACAAGAATAGTATTTAGTTTTTCAGTTTCTCAAATTTGCCGACTGGCTGCTAGAAATTAGAGAAAACCAACTTTTCACTTCCTAGTCGTCGCTCCGATCTTGATTGTAAATTTTGCCACCTAAACATTCAATTTTCCTCCTATTGACAAACAACACTGCTAAAATAAAATAAAAAAATCAATATTTTTGAAAATTTGCCGACTGCTGATCCGAGTTTTTCAAAACTAAGAGTCGATGTTACTAAATTTTTCAACTCTGGAAGAAGACTCGGATACATGGAGAGAGCAATTGGGACAATCGCTCGAACCAGAAAATGAAAATTTTGATTCAAAATAGCTTTTTATTTAATGAGAAAGTCTTACACAGTGCCAAACAAGGCAACGATAGTCTTGATGAGTCCCAACAAATCTCAAACATGTCAAAAAGAGTCTTGAAGAAAGCTTGAACAAATCTGGAAAAGTCTCGGACGAGTCTTGAACGAGCACAGTTCTTACAAGTCTAGAAGAATCAATTGAAAAGAAAGTCCTTGGCTTTCCAATTTTTTCGACCAGCTAACAAACAGAGACAGATTAACACGAAAGCATCCTAGGAAGCATTTGCTTAGGACGCGAAGAGAGAGGTATACCACCGGGGGGCGAAAAAACGCAGGCGTGTGCGCACCGATAGAGCTCGCTGAGGGTGCCAATTTTGATCTTGCTTCCTACGCCAGAAAGGGTTAATCCGCCCCTGCCAACAGAATATGAAAAGGCCGACTTTTCGAATGACATTGCTGAGCATGAGTGCTTTCCTTTCAGGTCTCTACGGCCTAGAACGTGAACTTTGCCGAGCAAAAATACGAGATTTTCAATCGACGAACGATGTTGTTGAAATCAAGAAAAAAAAGTCAACATTTTTGAAAGTTTATCGACTGAGAGATGATTTTTTTGACGAATTCGCCAACTTAGAAAGCAGGCACGGGTACATGAGAGCAACGGCGGCCACTGCCCCTCCTAGAAAAATTGTTTGTCATTTTGTGAGAAAAGTCTTCACACACAAGGCAACGACAGTCTTATTCCAAATAATATTGTTAGTAAAAAGAAAAAAACACTGTTGCCATCTCACATATTTCTGAAGCGTGAAGTGCTCCCAAGCCCTCCTTTCTATTTGCGTCTATACCCAAAAGTTACAAGAAATTAAAAAAATTCATCGTCGTAAATCATATTACACGCTTCTTCACAGTAACGAGCTAAGCTGGCAAAGTGCATACAAAGAGATTTCCTTTTCGAATTCACTTTCTTATACCAACAGTTATACATCTAAAAGGTCGTCGAGTTGATTCAACGCCCTGCTTCCTCACCAAGAGCGGAAAGACGACTGATTTACAAACAAACCTGCCGTTTAATTAACTCGCTTCCAACCCAATTGTGAAACATAACTGTTGCTGGGTCCTCCGAGTACTTCTTTCTTTTTATTGAACCATAAATGTAGAACACGAACAAGAATGGTTTTCCGTTACACATAATTCTTGTTTTTCTTTTAGTTTTAAAAAACTTCATCGAGAGAACGTATTTAGCTTGTCAAATATCCAATTATGGGATTGTGAAGAGGTGCTGAAAATACGGGAGAAGTGGATCTATTTAGGCTCGTAACGAATAGTTTTTTCGTTCGTTGGATTTCAGTAATGTAGGAAGACCAAGTCATAAAACTCATCTTCATTTCGACTCCAGCGGATGCCTCGTTTATCGCCCGTCACCACTCAGCACACTCGGTAGCTAGTATTGAATATTTTCACTTGACTGCACGTGGCGCGCATTCCAATAATATCCGTGAATTATCGAGTCGTTTTATCGCAGAAATTCGAGCTGAACCGAAAATTGTAAACCTATTTATATACATAATAACGTTGCAAATCCTACGTGTAAGTTCACTAATTGAAAACCATAAATAATGTCGCTGTATATATTTTAATAATCGAGGAATGAAGACATCACAGAGCTTTCAAAGAGCGGTAGTTTTTGCGAGCAAAACATATTTCAATATTATAATTCATCTAATTATGAGCAATTCAAATGTGTGCCATCAGTGAACATAACAGGTTTTCATTACCTAATACAACCGTCTTTCTATTTTCTCATGATGGTAGTTTTTTATTTTATATTTTGTACAACGCCTATAGCTATGGCACATAATTCATTCAGGCGTATTTTTTTTTTCGATAAAAACGATTTTTATTTTACGAGATATAGCTAATTAATTTGGATTTTCTTTGATTTCAATTCGCAGAAAATTTGTCAACAGTTTACGTAAACGAAATGGAAAATTATTCCTAAATATCAGGGAGAAGATTTCATAAAAAATTCAACAAAATGGGAGAAATAACTTTGACAGTTTAAATCCAGTCGTTAACTATCTTATTTAGTAAACAGTTTGGTCGGTAATTTCATACCAGCTGTTTTACTTAAGAATTCAGTACAGAGCTTATACTTCAAGGTACTTGCAGGACCAGCGTGAGGAACATGTTCTAGGGGAAGGGGGTAGACACAAAAATCCTAACTAAAATTTTAGTTGTCAAGCACAGAAAGAAAAAAAAGACAATTCTTCCAATTTTTAAATTAAAAAAAAAAAGAATCTCAAGTCTGCCTGATTTTTACAATTAAATGTCGGAATTTCCGGACTTTGGAGTTTTCACGAATTTTCGAATACAACTCTGTTCACGATTCTTCATTCTACTGAAGATTACATCATGAAAACTAGAACATTATAAACCCGAGTATGCTTTCATTTTTCATTCGCCGTGCAACCTCGATCTTCGTCGCGGGCAACCTCGATCGTCGCCCGCGACGCGTTTGCTCTTCAACGGAAAAGTAAGGATAAAAATGGTGGCTTAAAATACTCGGATTTATAGGGGTCTAGTGAAACCAATTTGCTAACTATAATTGTGGTAAGACATGCTTGGCTAGATACTGTACCTATGGTATCTGGTAAGTGAACGAAAAAATACTTATTTCGAGCATTTAAGGCTACAATACATAAATTGAATTTTGAAAATTTTAAAGTCCAATTTCTCAAGATATATGAGCGACAGTGTCAACGGCGTTGACAAAATGAAAGTTCAGGTCTGTCATGGCATCTAAAAAAATTCAGAACATAATTCTCGAAAAAATAGTATTGCCAACAAAATTTGAGTTGAAATTATCGATACGGAAATATATCGATCAAAATACGAGTAGTTTGAATTTTGAGTAGAATTTCATTCGATCTGGTAAGTTTCTTTAAACTTCGAGCATTCGCCGAAGGGGGCCAGTTTCACCTCATGCTGGTATAATGCATCGCAAACCAAATTCATTTCCTCTTTTTCGTAATATTCTTAGACTGACGGCAAATGTTTAGGAGAGACCGTGGAACAGTGTAACAGTTATCATTAAATTGCTTCATAACACTCTAAAATGTTGACGTTTTGGTTACTACGAGTAGATAGTAATTTTAGAAAGGAATCTTTTTTTAAAAAAAATGCCTCAACTTTTATCTACACCAAAAAAACTTTTAATTGATTTTTTGGTCTTTCTTCTCTGTAATTTTAAATATTTTTGAATCAAAATTTTTCTAAATAAAATTTAGGCTTTCAACGATCTGATTATATGAAAATTACAAAAAAAGTATGCATCTTTTAATCGAGCAGTACAATTTGGATTTGACTTGATAGTTTTTTCGAAATTATGTCGTAAGTTACTTGATAAAATGATGAGACAGGGAACAGTGTAACAGTATTTCATTCTTTCATACGTCTGTGTATAACAGTATTTCTTTCTTCCATGCGTCTGTAAATGTTTACATTGGTGACCTGCCAGGAAGAAAGGACCTGAGCGCAAAAATGTAAATTTTACAGGAGAGTGGATAAGCAAAATTGATAACGTGAACGTTATGGAGACACTCAACTTTGAAGACTTACAGCCAATAGCATATCTAGGATAAAGTCATGTGGGGGAGGGGTTAAATATCGATATTTTTTCACAATTTTTGGGAATTTTTCAAAAGCAACATGTGTTAAATGAGCATATTTTTGTTATGCAAGGGTTTTCATATTTTTTTAGAGCTTTTTTTGGCCATGGGGGGTTGAACTCGTGAACCCGGAACCCCCTCCCTTAAATACGTCACTGCTTACAGCAGTTAGGGAAATTTTTTTAGAATTTTTTTGACAACACCACGCGAAAGAGCGGCCAAAAATTAGTCAAAAACAGTTGTTATCACAAAAATGATTTTTCTGCGCACGGGTCGCTTTCTTCCTGGCAGGTCACATTTTGATATGCCCAGTATCCGCTAATTTTGATAAAATTGTAGTTTGTACGTTGTACCAAGAGATTTTTGGATCTATTATTCAGAAAATTCTGGATTTTCCGAGCTAAGCGACTACCCTATCAACTTTCTGGCAGTGTTACGCTGTACCCAGGTACTAGAGTACAGTGTAACAAAAAAGTACATGGCTTAAATAATTCTTCAGGTTTAACATTTTCAGGCGGTAATAACACCAAAATGTAGCCGAAGGTTGTATCTTTCAGGTGAGGAGTTAAAGTCTGAATTCAAAATTAATTGTAGTCCACAGATCAAAATGAACGAGGAGTGTTACACTGTTCCCCAGTCTCCCCTAACTGTTTGCGAGTAGGTTCAGTTCAAGACCAGGAGAAGAAAATGGGGTAGTATTTCCTTTTATCATTTGTAACTTGACATAACGCTTACAAAATTTTCAGTATATTTAATTTTCTCAAATCTTTCCATTATCTCGAGAAAACGTTTTCCACCACAGGTTAAAGTTTGAACAGCGCCTTTTCCCTTTAGTTTTTACGTAACTCCTAGGTTCAAACGATCCACCGTACTCGATTTTTTACGCCAATAAACCCCCTCACACCGGTTCTAGATATTTGTAGCAAGCAACTAGCACGTCGTTGATACAGGTAGGAGGCAACTGTGGTACATAAGTACTTATGTCCATGTTTGAAGTTTTCAGCAAGCCAATCCAAGCTCTGACCACAGACTAACATATCTACAGTTCCATACGCCTACATTTTCAAATTCAGTGGCGCGGATCTAAGATTTCAGCCTTCAGTATTACGGGGGTGCAATCAAACAGAATAAAACAGAACTCTTAAGTAACCTTACGATGGAAAAATGTAAACAATTTTGGTTTTCTGAAATCTGAAGAGGGTCCGGACCTGACCTGCTCTCGTGGACAGTGATGTTAAGACGAGGGAAGGGATACAGGGATAATAACTTTATAAATTTAAATTTTTATAATCCAAATTTATGTAATAATCCTAATTTTAAAATAATAATAATAATAATAAATTTTATTTTAAGACCCCTAACCCATATTGAACCTGAATGATACTCTATTTTCTACTTTTTCTATTATCGCTTATTAACTCAACTTTTAAGGACTGTTTTTTCTTCTTTTTCTCCTTTCGTCTTTCTTTTCTGTTTTCCACCAGTCCACTCAAATTTTTGACCTCCCTCCCGCGTAAAAAAAAAAGTTGACGCCACTACCCGTAAATCTGCCACTGTCTGCACTCTAGGCTCGAAGTCTTCATATTCCTGACATTTAGACGGAAACTGAGCCTTAACTTTGTACAGCAAAAGCATTTTCCAAATTCGAAAGCCAAAATGAGTACGGTTTATTTGGGAGGAGAGGTCCCAAGAGGATCCATTGTCAGAGGTTGAAACGTAAGTCAGCAAACACTGTTTGATAAAAGCTCCTTGAGTCCATAAACGGCCTTCAGCCGACTGCAGAGGTTGTGCATTCCACACCCCACTTCTTTTCATTTTTGCTCTCAACTCGAGCCCTGGAATCCGCCCTTTCAAGCATTACCTCAAAGACGTCGGGGAGATCGTTAAGGCTATCTTAGCCCTCTTCTCTTCTTGCCGAAAAACCAAACCGGCCTAGGTCGAAATGTAGGTTGCTACGTGGGCTCGAACCCGGCGGGGCTATCCACTCAGCCAACCAGACCCTAACACACTCCTATAACGCACCCAGTAATCATTCACCTTATTCCTGATTCCAGAGGAACGAGCCTGATTGCCGAAAGTACGCCTACTGATTATGATAGATTCTCCAACAACAATATGGTTACAAGCGATCCGAATCTTCAAATTCAATACAGCCGAGCGCCCAACATGACCACCGACTCAATGCTGCCCACCATAGCCGGCAAGAAACTCATGCACGAAGAACATATCAAGAGGCCGATGAACGCTTTTATGGTTTGGTCTCGGCTACAGCGACGAAAGATAGCGCAGGATAATCCGAAGATGCACAACTCCGAAATCTCCAAACGCCTGGGTAAGTGAATTTGTTTTATCCAAAAAAATGAAGGTCAAGTGTAACACGTATTCAAGACAGCCCAAAGCCCCACAAAAGATTACACGGGTTTTCAAGGATGCTTGAAAGGTGAAAATGAAGAAGAAGGTTAAATTATCGGCGACTAATACGATTAGAAGGCGCTTCTGCTCCTTACTCCGTTTCCATAATAGTGGTAAGTAAGGCGAAAGGAATTGATAATCGTTTCGAAAATTCTATAATTTTCAGAGACGGCTGAACAGAAAAGGATTGGAGTAAGGACGATTGCTTTCTTCGACGTTTTAATTTCAGGTCTGATGAACACAGGTTTTGACCAAGGACGTGCAGGTGGGGGCAGTGGGGGAGCCTCCTCAAACGTCTTTCAAAGTTGTCAAGTTTAGTCAAATCGATTCTCAGTTGGAAAATTGGAAAAGTTGGACCAACGGTTGGCAAAAAAGTGTAGTCTTTTGTCATCCTTTTTTTGGTTGCTCATACATACTCGTAGAATTTTTAGTTGACGAAATTTCAAAAGTGTTGACTTTCCTTTCTTTGCTTATTAATTTGAAAAATTACCTTTGGTTGGTAAAATTCATATTTTTAGTTGGTAGAATTAGGTTTTCTCTTTTACTCCCCCCGCTACCAAAAATAAAAACGAAGAAGCTAGAATACGTTCCTGGTTTTGACATGGTTTGAATTTAGAGAGGAATCTTATCGATTCGTAGCAGAGTCCTAATATGAATTTTAAAAGTGTTTGAGTACGCTTCAAAGGCATTTTATAAGGCTTGTTAGGTTCTAAAGAAAACACCCGAATGATTAGTGGAGTCAGTGGTCTGCTTAACGGAGGGGCATAGCAGCTCCTTTCTCCTCATGCCATGCACTTGTTTCTTTGGAAGACTGTGCAAGTGGAAAGCTTTTTATTTGCCCTTTCCGGCGTTTTTGGACTGTCATTCGGCAAATTTGAGTGCTTCACCTCCGCCTCATCCCCGGTCACAAAAAGGTTTCACGAATATCCTGGCAGGGTCTGAAGAAGTGGGAAACGCATTTGACTGAGTAGCAAGAGAATGTGATTAATCGTAACATGACGTAAAAGCAGCAGAATTAAATTTAGTAAAACCGAGATTGAAGTCTAAAGATGAACCTGATAAGTTTTAATTATTTGAAGCGTAGCCGATAATTATTCTTACGTTAGACGAATCTGAATGTGGCTTTAAAAAGTCCGAGTGGGTGTTAACGAGTCCAGAGTCAATTTAAATGAGCCTGCAGTATGAACTGTTAGTCCTAAGAAAGTCAAAATGAGTTTTAAGACGGTTTTATTCATGTTACAGTCTAAACTGGTCTCATCGGAGCCTTGACCCTCTTAACTAGGAACACATACCAAAATGCTTATTTAAAGGAGGAAGGAAGGAAGCCAGTATCTCCAAATCAGGATGTCAATTTTCCTTACGGGAGCAATTGGTAAATGGCAAGCTGAAAATAAAATAAATATAGTGAATGTCAGAACATCGCATAAAGTAATTTCCTTTGCTTTAAAAAAACAATTGATTTTGTAATGACAGTTCTCCAGTTGAGGACAGACTTTGCCAATTAATGAAGATTTCTTCGGAGGAACAGTTGTACGGATCATGACCGAATCCCAGGGATTTCTCTGGAAGTCTATATGAGTCTTATCGCAGGTGTAAATAACAACTTAGTTGATCTGACAAATTTTGAAACAGAATTAAGTTTTTCGAATGTCTGCCCAGCATGATTTCGATGCTTACATTTTCTTTGGATACAAATTATTCAATTAGTTCCCCTTTGCTGAAAACTAGGTTTCTCCCTCTATTACCAAAAAAATAACTGCTCCAGGTGCACCCGCGTAAATTTATCTACTATTTCTCATTAGTTTCATTGTCAATTTTTCTAGTTTCACAGCGTGGTGCATCATTTTTCTCCAATATGGCATTCTCATTAAAATTATCTTATCACCTCTCCCAAATTGAAATCGAACCTCGCCTGATGATGTAACACCTTACATTAATACCGCACTCGAAAAGTTCATATGAAGTGTCATTTTCCAGAAAAGGATGGTCACGTTTTTAACAAAGAGAAAAAAATTGTCAACTCATAACTGTAAAACGGTAAGGCAATTTTTGTTACTACTTAAGAGCAATAATTGTGAAAGCTCACTGTTTCCAATCTTTATGTGGCAGAAAAATACAATTTACTGTGTTTGAGTTATAGGCCGACAAAACTGCGAATATATACGTTTCTGTTTTTCAAAAAGAGATTTAACGCTTTTGGACGATAAATTTTCATATGATTTAGCTACCCCTCTCCCCGTCGGTAATTATCAGGGATCACGATTATGTTATCGTATCGCCACGAGCTCTAGAGGAAAAAAGTCATTGGATGAGAGCAGGCTCTCATACTATCTATTCACAACAATTTTATCGTCCCTTTTACTTCCAAAGTCTTATTTCGTGATGTACGTCATATATTCATATAACGTACATTTGATACGACTACATTCTAGTTGAAACTTCCTTACACCCCACAGCATGCGCGTATTATTCAGAGGCCTCTTCTGTTTTAAAAATTACCCGGCGAAAATCATCCGAAATGACTCACTCACTCTATATTCATTAACCTCCCACCCCATACAAAACTTATTTCTCATCATGATTCTTTGTAATTTTTTCTGAAGATTGCAAACAATCAGTGACGTGGCCAAGAGGGAGGTGGGCGGATGGGTCGAATGCCCCCCCCCCAGGCATCTGAAATTGAATGTAAAATATGCAAAACCGCGAGCAATTTTTCGCCTTTAAAACACGTTTTTTCGAAAAAATTTTGCGCGAGCAGTAATTTAAAAAATACCTCAATTTTCGACTTTTTCTCCCTTGAAAATCTTACTTTACCCCCCCCCCCCGGGGAAATCCTGGCTATGCTACTGCGAAGAATCAACTCGTTCAACTTACACCCACACCAAAAATATTCAGAATCTGCGCGAAAACTTACCCCAGGATGGGTGAAATTGCTGTGTAGTATTGAGAAATTTTCAAAAGTCAAAAAATTTGAGTCATTGATTACTTGCTCCTACGATTTAAATTTGTCCTGAGAAACTGAGTCACTTCCATCCGGTTCTTGAGCAGACGCTCTCTGAAAACTATTTTACTTGAATCGGTTTCAATTAAGTCAAAGTTAAAATTTCTTTGTAATTGTGAATTAATGAATTTTATTTTTCCAGTTTATAAATTCATCTTATGGTCAAAGTGACTGATTTCCTATTTTTTTTTCAATCAGTTATGTAGAGGAGATCTCAATTTTCTTTACATCTATGATTACCTAAAGCAATGACTGCTCCTCTACCTATTTCTTATCAGTTCATTCATTCATTAAATCCAATCTAAAATTGTGGCAGAGCAGGGAATGAGGTCCCCCACTTTGTCGATATGAAGATGAGTACCAGCATGTACTAGATAAAATTTCCGACAAAATGAGACCTTGAAGAACTTTCCAGCTCCAAAATTCGCCGCGATATGGCTATTTAAAGTTGAGATTTCAAAAAACCTGATTTTGAAGACAAAATATAAAAATAAAAATAAAAAGAATTTAGAAAAGAAAAAATTACAAGTTCAAAGTGACATATCTCTGAGACAAATGAAGCTAAAGAGCTCCGTAAGGTCACATTCCGTCTGAAATTTTATAAAGAATTTGTGACCTTTTCAGAAAACTAATATGAAATGAAAGAGTTTAAATTTCATTGATAACAAAATGAGTTGGGCGGGGGCAAAACAGAGTGAAGGTGGGTTCACATTTTCGTTTGTAATGGACGTACGAAGGCGGGCAGAGAAAAACAGATAACGCCATTCGAAATAGGAGGGTTTATTCTACCAAAATTGTCACGAATCCCGAGTTTGACAGTTGTGACTTTGACTCACAAAAATCACTGTATCTGGAAAACTAGGATCGACAAAGTGGGACCTTATTTCCTGCACTGCCACAATTATTCAAAAGCTTCTAACTTTAATTCAAATAATGCAACTCTTTATTTCAATATTCTTTGAGGTGCAACTTAATAAACAATGTACCGTAAATTATTCTCCAAATTCGACAAGACAGAAGTAAAAGATGAAACTGTTGGGTAATCTTAGTTTCACAATCTTCCCGAGTCCTAGAATTTTGATTTAGATATATACCTAGTGCGGAGACATTTTCAAAATTCAAAAAATCTGAGTCGTCGACACCCTATCTCTATTCAAATTGACAGGATTCCGAAAAATGTTTCGCTTACAAAAGAAAAAAATGGTGAACTCAGTCTTTTGAAATAAACTCAAATCGACCTCCAAAATTGATCTAGAGTAATTCTTCGACCAATTATACCCCTATTTTACGCCATTTCTTCAGTGTACCTCGGCAACAGAGCGTCGCCGCCAAATTCGGATAACGAATTCGAATTTAGCTGCCAAAATGAAATAGAGATAAATTGTCGGCGGCTCACGTTTGTTGATTTCTGAAAATTTCTCCCAACTGTACTTCAGTGGCGCCTCCCTATTTTGAACATTACCCAGCGAAAATCCTCCGGAGAGACTCACCCACCCGGTATTCATTACCCCCTCCCTCACAGTCTGATATTTGCTAGCCTTCATGCTTCCTTGTATTTTTCCTGGCCATTGCGAACCACCCACCTGCACACCCATTCCAGAAGTTCTCGGCATCTGGGGTGAGCGCTACTGGTATTTTTATTCTTCAAACTTGGGAAAAGCCTTAGAGCTGAGCAAGCTTTATCATCCCAGTTTCAATTCGTGAACTTATCCCGATTTCCTCATGCATTTCCAAGTAAGTACTCTCGTTTGTGAATTCGTCTCATACTGCCCCCGAAATGGGCTACAATTACTGTAAAATCCTCGCGCTCCGCTCTGGCTGTAACAAATCAAACTCGAGTCGAACCACAGCCCTCAATGAATTCAAAAAAGCGACAAAAACGTGCTACACACGTAAGATATATAGGCTCGTACCATTTCCAACGCTCGTAAAAATCAAAATAAATTATTCATAGTATCAGAAACAGAAAAGGGAAAAAGAATAGATGTAAAACCGGTATCAGAAGTACAAATGCCTGAAGGGCCAGAAAATTTCAGCCGGCCGATAACCGAATCATTTAACGTAGCCATTTTGACGCCCACCGAGAGCGCTTTAATTATGAACATAATTACCAGTGAATTTTGTCAACGCAATACTTCTTTATTACTTATATTCTTTTTCATGTAATTACCGCGCCACGACGGAGCTGGAGCAGGTATACACACGCATTTGTAAAGTGTAAATTACAAACAAAATTCACCAGCTGAGCAACGGGGATTCGAAAAAATTAAATTATTGTCATTGTGCCACTGCGTCGGTGCTTTTCGAGCCTTCGACAGCGCAATCGGTGCCACCGCAAATTCGGAAGCGCGCAGGAAGCATCAGAATGTGTTTTTCGCTTTTATTGTTCGTTATAAAAGCTCGACCCACATGTTCAGTATCCCTTCTGTATGGTGGAGAAGGGGTGGAGGTCATTTAATCGGGATAGAACGCGCCGACGAGGGCTTTTTCATTCCTGTGAAGAAATGCAGTAGCTAAAGTGATATTAGATTGTCTCTTATTTTAAAAATTTTCGAAATTTGATTGGACCACTCCTGGAAGTTTTTCCTTAACTTATGAAAATACGGTCACCGCATTTTCAGATTCTTAAAATAATTTTAACACGTACCCCCGAGGCCTCGAAGTTTCACACAGAATTTACTTAAGGATTTACCAGCACAGAACTGCCAGAATTCGTCTTTATGGAAAAAGATGAGGCAAATACCACCAACATGTACTAAACGTAGAAGCTATTCTGAGCAATCAGAAAAATGTCATTCCTTGGTTCAAAATTGAATTCCCGATGAGTGTTCAAAATTGGGGTATGGAAATACTAAAATTTGAAGAACATTGAAAATCACACGAAAATGCAGCAAGCGAACTTTACTACGCTGATTTCTCATGCTGATTCCGTATATATGCTTTAAATGACCTCTTTTCCCAACGTTTCCCCATTATTGGCTTTCAAAGTTGCAAAAATCATCATATTTGAATAGAATTATGCTATACATGAAACTAGAATGATATTCTGAAATATGGGCTTATACTTCACACAGCATGTAAACAATGATCCAAGTCCTTTATTGTCACAGTCAACTAGGGAATAATGTCGAAAAGGGGGAGGGGCTAAGACTGTTAGCCAGGGTATTCGATGTTTTGTAGCACAAACCTTACTTTATCGACCAATAACATATTACTTTAGGTGGAACGGGCATTAAGTATTCAGGAAGAAATGGTAAGTGGAGGAGCCATTTAAAGCACATATTCGAAATCAGCATGAAGAATCAGTCTAGGAAAGTTTACTTTTGCTGCATGTATCTTTTACATTTCTTTAATGGTTTGGGACGCATTAAGACTTTTCAGCACTTATACCTATGACCCGCCAAGACTCTTTACGATTCATTAAGATAACGGTAACGATCTCTCATTTTATTTCAGAAAGGGGATGGGGTGGGATCAGCTAAATAACAATTTCTTTCGAAATCAAGATTCTGGAGAACAACACTTTAGCTTTTGAAGAAAAAACTAAAAGTTTTCTTCGTGGCAATTTTTTTGAGAATGTTGTTTGTATTGGAAGTTTAAATCTGCCTCTAATTCCCTAGGATCACCACCATTGCATTTGAAGTCATTAAGAATCTTCTAAACTTATTTAAAACCATTTAGAATTCTGTAAGACATGTTCAGCCTTAATTCATAATCACTAAAACTCTTTGAAAGTCGTTTAAGACCCCTAAAGACTCTTCCAGACATGTCTAAAATCGCTTGAGGCTTTTCAATCCGTATTCAAGGCTCTTTCAAACTCGTTCGGGACCCCTCCCCTGTCCTTAAGTGCTTTTATTTTCCAGTACTTGTCAGTGGCGTATCGGTGGGGGGGGGATTAGGGGATGAATCCCCTTGAGATGAGAATTTTGTATAAGCTGGCAATATCACAGTGAGTAGGCGAAATTAAATTTAAATTCAGATGCGTAACTGGAGCTGAAAAGCACAACATACTGACACATCAATGTAAAAACATACAGTTTATATTAGGTGTACCCCCCCCCCGTTTCGTAAATATTTAGCATGAGGGCTAAGATAGCCCTAACAGCCTCCTCGACGTCTCTGAAGTAATGCTCGAAAGGGCGGATTCCAGGATGCTGATGGAGAGCCAATTAGAAAAAGAAAAAAAAAAACGCCCAAAATTTTGCTGACATCCCCTCCTCCTTGGAAAAATTCTGGCTACGCCACTGGTACTTATTTAAGCACTCATAGATTCATCACGACTAATTTAAAAGTCGTTCAAACTCTTTATGGTTTTTAAGAATCTTCTGGACTCTTCCAATTAAAGTATCACATATTCACTAGAAATAGATAATTACATTAAAATTTTTAATTTGTTAAATCATCATCAAGTCCATCAGTGGTACGTATAAGAAACATCACACACTCTAGTTGCCAAACGTGATACTCGAAAGGGTAGTTTCCAGGGCCAGGGGTGCGGTGTCTGGGGAGCCACTTTGGAATGCTTGCATCGCCATACGCTCCACCAAGTGACCTACTTTTATTTCTTGATTTCTTATTCATTTTTATGTTTTCATTATTTTTTATATCAATTTTTTTAACGTATTTTTTACTGCTGCGCAGGCCAGGGGCACGAATGGACAGAAAGGTAACCTAATGAGGAGAAGATGAATAGAGGCAAAGAAATGGAGGACTTCGTTAGGTGAAGACATGTCATCTCCTTGCAGCTCACAACAAAATAAATTCGTCGAGACTTCCTCAAGATTCACTGAAACCTTCTAAGACGGGTTTAAGCTTCAAAAGTCGTTTGTCTTTTAGGTTTCTTTAATACTCTTAAAGATCGTTACAACCTTAAACGTTACACGATTATTTAAAACTCTTTAGGACACGTCGAGGCAATGAAAAAGAAAATATGGGAACCATGTACACTACTGGTGCTAATGTACGGGGCACAGACATGGGCCGCCACACAAGGCCAAAGTCTGAAGCTAGCCAGGACCCAGACTGCAATGGAGAGAGCTATAATTGAAGTAAAAAGGAAGGGAAGACAACCCAATAAATGGGTAAGGGATAAATCAAAAGTTAAGGACTGCAGATTTGTCATGAAGAAACTGAAATTTGATTACGCGGGTCATGTTGCTAGAGGGGGAATGGATAGGTGGGAAAGAGAAATTTTGAAATGGGTACCCAGGGGAGCAAAAAAGAATGTAGGGAGACCTACTACCCGATGGGTTGATGAAATCAGGCAACATGCCGGTGTTGCCTGGGGAAGAGACGCCAGGGAAAGGGACTGCTGGAAAAGAGTGGGGTGGTCTATGCCCGGCAATGGGCGCATTAACCAAGCAAATTTTTATGTAAACTAATCTTAAGATGTACGAACGGGCTGCAAAATAAAAAAAAAGACACGCCAAAGAGTGATTAAGGAATCGTTAAAACTCTCTAAGACTTGTTCAAGGCTCTTCCAAATTCGTTTGAAGTTCTTTTTGAGACTCCTTCAGACTTGTTCAAGACTTTGGACCAAACATCAGAGCGTTTCAAGATTTATTCATTACATAACTAGATTCTTTAAAACTAATTTAATGAAGACACTTTCTTTTGTTTAAGACGCTTAAAGATTGTTGTAGCATTCCAAGCCTAATTAGGGCACTATGAGACTATGAAAGACTAGTTTAATACTAATTTAAGATCCATTGAGACGCCTCAAGGTAATTCAAGCCTCGCTTAAGATCTCTTAAGCGAGTCTTGAATTACCTTGAAGCATCCCAATGGGTCTTAAATTAATATTAAACTACTCTTTCACAGTCTATTGGGCGGTATTGGACTTAGTGAGCTTTCATCAGGTGAATTATTAAAAGGGCCTCCTACTTAACATCCACCCAGAAATGCTTTTCTTTATTCTTTCTCTTTTCTTTTGAGTACCGTGCTTCCCTACTTTTTTTCTTCTTTTCTATTTCACGTTTTTTGATTCGTTATGCCACCTCCTTCTCCCTCATGTGTAAATTTATAACTCTTAAGTTGAATATCTTGTGAGTGTGTAGGCGAACCTTGTAAGGAGGGACAACGGGGTGACTAGGGAACTCCTTAGGAAACCAAATTAGCCCTTCCAAGAAAATTTTGAAAATATATTACAAATCTACATATTATCAGAAGGGAAGGGGTTTAATCGACGTTTTGGATAGCATAACCCCTAGCCTTCCAAGACCTTACAATTAGAATCCACTTATGCATGAAGGCATGTATAACTGAAAACGTACTGATATCAACGGTTAAAGTGGCAACAATATTGCGGGGTGTATTGATCCATTTTACTCTATGTGTTTGGGGAGGGAACTAAGTTTTACTGACTCAAAAAATTCTTCTAATTCAACCGAGTATGTGACGACCTTCGGCGAATGTAAAATTACTCAACAGAACAAAACAAGTAAATCATACAGAAAATCTTTTCTTGAAAATTAGACGACTCAGAAATAATTCAAGTCAGAAAATTCGTTTTTTAGGGTTGAATTGCAGAATTCCGCTTACAAATAATCTAAAAAAAATCATAATTCAAAAAAGTAAAAACTGCAAGACCCGAATTATCCAAGTCGAATACAATTTTACACTAATAAAATAGATTTATGCACTCACCAATAGGGCTATTTCTCATGTCTTGCAGGCAGATGCTGAACATCGATAAAAACGACTTCGAAGCCTACAACAAATTGAAAAGAAAAAAATAGTTACAAATTTGAAACAAAATATAGAAAAAAAAAGAAAAAAAGTAAGCGATCGTCTAGAATATTCAGCTCCAGTAACTCTTATTAGGTAAACTCGACTTCATTCTCTTCAATCGTTCGAACTTTTGGAATAATAATAATAAAAGTTCGAAAAATGTTTCATTATACGAAATCTCACATTTGTATAAAATTGAAAATTTGCGTAGAATATTTCGGCAAATGTTTCAGAAACGATCCTCGTGTTCGACTGGATGTGAAAATTGGCTGGAAAAATCATACTTTTTAATGCTGGTAATTATGGAAATTAACTTCACATCGTTTTTCCTTTCAGAATGAATATAAAACTATTTCGATATGGTTCAGAGAGTTCCGTTTTGAATTATCTTCCTCCCAGTTTGTACATCCTATATATCTGAGTTAGTGAATGAGGATGGAACTGAAGGGAAACTTCCATTTTTCAATATTTTATCATTATTAGTTTGCTAAATAAAATTGATAAGAATAAGGAGACACAAGGTGTATGCTCAGCAGGAGAGCGACGACAACGTTATTATATTTATTTCAAGATTTTAAGGGTTTCAGTACCAAAATCCAGAAATTTATGTAAATTTTGTCGATAGCATACCCACTAGCTTTCCCAGAAGAAGGAGGATTTTAGGGGGTGCAAACCCCTTTCCCTAATATATGAATACACAGGGAAGGCTGTGTGAAAATATATAGCTTCTCCAAATTGGTGATTCTAGAATTTTTTATCCAATCCTGAAGAGCTCTCCTCTCTTGAATGGGAATTCGTCTCATTTTTACGAGGAAATGGAAAACCTCAATCCCTCTGATTTCGAAGTTTTTAATGTCACCCTGTGATGCATAGTAGGTGCACAAATGTGCAACAAGTCCCATCGTTTATGCACTTACCTGTCTTATAATAAAAACGTGTCATTTAGGGGGGGGGGCTGCAGAAACGGAAGACCCCCAGACTGACCTTTAAGTGTTTTAATATCAATCTTTCGTGCATAATACGAGCAAAACTGTGCAACAAGTCTGATCCTTTGTGTGTCAACCCGGTCGAATTGAAGTGTCACATTGGGAGCGGGGAAGAGATTGAGGACACGGAAGTGTTTCACCCTTTCAATCGCATGTTGAATACATTGTTCGTCTTTGAGCCAGTAGAGAAGAGGTACAGAAGATTGAAGTTTCACTTGATAAGTGTCCCTAACAAATTGGGCCTAAAGGTTCGTTGGTTTACGTAATATTTTTTACCGCAGATGTTTTTTCATTATATTAGTGTTGTCCAGCTGTCATAATTTGAGTGTAGACCTACGAAGCCGAGCAGAGGGGCGGGGGTAAACATTAATTGGGCCTACCGTTTTATCAGTGTATCGATTATTTCCATTATAAATACATTGTCCAGTTTAATTATCGATGTACCGAACATTTATTTTTGAAAAATCAGTTTTCCTACCGTGGTTAGCTGTAATAGATTTTTTTAATTTCAATTCGAAAAAGTTAACAAATACTAAAAATTATCAAAATTAACAATCTGCTCGAACGCAGAAGCTTTTTATTGCACACATGCGAAAGATTTTAGTTTTTATCCCCTAACTATACTGAAATTTTGAAACTGCCTCTTCTCCTTCTCTTCTATCCTCTCGTAACCCTAAAAATTCGCGAGGGTGGCCCAAGTAATTTTCCTAACACAAAAAATAAAACATTGAGTCGGTGTTCTTCCATAAAATTCCCCTCTGCATTCCACTTGTAGCATAAAATCAAAATCCGGGAGTGAATCGTATCGCAAGCCCATAGCCTTTGACAGTCATATGTTATAGTAGACTGATCGACTGTTGGGATTTTGTCAACTTGATTAGGTCCCAGATTCCGATTTCTGGCCACTATGGCCCCTTTCTTTCACCACCGGGAAAAACTATCAACCTGGAACAAAGCAGATGCGAGCAAATAGATCAAACTTCAGTCAGTTAATTCGACTGATAAACAGGAAGTGAGTTGTGAAGCACCGAATAAAAATTCGACCTCAGGGAGGTCCAAAATCTTAATGTTTTCGAAATGTTGACTCTCAGCAGTAGCGTACAAATTTAAGCTCCAAATGAGAATTTCAAATTATCAAAATAAAGGTTATTAGGTCGTTGATTTTGAAGATGGCGGTAGATTTTTAATCAGATCCGGATTTCAGCCCTCAAAATAGAAATTTCACTTTTGATAGGAGGTAAAACCGACTCGACATGGAGAATCAAAATGTCAAAATAAGGGACTGTTAGGTCATTTTATTCGAAAATCCCGTCATATTTTACACTTGGGAACCGAGAACGTATAATCTTCATAAAGAAAAATTGGAATTATTTTTGCTTTTGAATTCAAAGTTTTTTCATACACATCGTCAGCAAACAATGTCAAATGTAATACAAATTTATGAAAGGATTGAATTTCCTTCTCCGTCACCAGTGGGTTCAATGACAATTTAAAATTGGCAAAATTGATTGGACCTGAAAAAGGGATGAAGAATAAAAATTTAAATTGAGGTTTCTCGTCGCTAATTTCAATCGTTTTATCAAAGAGTATAGCAGGGTAAGCATAGGCCACCGGCCTAAAGTCACGAACCGCGTTCATTCCTGCACCATCTGAAGACCTTCCATGAGTACTGTCACCACCCAAAAATTCAGCCCCCACCCCCGCTTTTTACGGGTTCTACAGCTCATTTAGTGTTTTTATTGAAGAATTATCCAAAATTACGTATCCCACGAACGGTAATGTATAAAAAACTGATATTCACAGTGATGTTAGACCATTTGATGAACTTTTCGACCTTTTTTTTCGGAGGTTCTGGAACACATTTTTTGTACTTATACGGCAGTGCTAAGAATACAAACACGCCGAAAAGTAGGAAGGCGAAGCGTAGGCGGTTCGAAAAAAATACTAGGCATTGCCTCGACTATCTAGAATATTTATAAAAAAATTCAAATCGAATGAGTTGGTGCATCATTTTTTTGGAATTTTTTAAAGAACGCGAAAATACGCGGTTTTTCGGCGGGTACTTCGCTGAACGCGCGCCGCGTAACGTTGCAGTGCTGGTAATGCACACAAACGGTCGAACGCGAATTATGCTCGTTCGTGCTCTCTCACGTCAAATATCCAACTTACTGGAGTCAGTTTCTACCGATGGACTCTCATACATACGCACACACACACATATTATATAATATATATACATTCACGAATATGAAAATAATATATTGTGTTGTTTACATTTTGTGATAATGTAGAATTATTCATCGTCAAGATCACTGCCGATTACTGGCTAGTAATGTGGGAAAGGAGCATCTTTTATACAGGTTGAGAGGTATAAAACATGTTGACTCTTGCAGATTGACCATTAAGACGCTTACATACAAAACTGAACTCGTTTGAGGTCTATTATTTCCCCTCGTACTTTCTGTCAGTGACACTTTTTGCGAACCGGAGGCTTAGGGTGAAACGGGTGGAAAATTGAGAGTGACACCATTTTTCATATGACATGAAGTAAGTTGTATCCAAAAGGGTGCCACACTCAATTTTCGACCCGTTTCACCCTTAGCCACGGTTTCGCAGAAAGTGTCACTAAAATTGAAGTAGATAATGCAATGAATGATGATGCAATATTGAAATCGATCCACAAAGCTGAGGGTATTCACAGAATTTAACGTGTGGGAGACGTTCTTATTCTACGAGTATACCGTGGTTTTCGGGACGTCGTGTCCTACTCCGAAGCAGAGACGGTGCGAGCTCCCGAAGCGCTGTTAGCTATCATGAAAATAAGCGCCTTTATTGGGGGAAGGAGGTGTGGTTGCCCCCCCGCCCTTTTTGAGGGGGAAAGATCGCTACCCCTTCTTCTCATAAAATTGCAGTTATGCGCATATGATTTTGCACTGATCCACAATCTCTCAAACCTGGCCATCAGTCGCCGGGTTTTATTTTGCGCCATTTCCTTGCAGATGACAGACAGACAGAAGCCTACTTGCCACCCGCTCACGCCTGCAGCTAGGGCTCCGAAGATGAAGGCTTTGAAGTACTCATGTCCTAAAAGGGAAGTGATTCAGAACATTGCCGGGTCAACAGATGTCCTAATCCAAAAACTCTAAAATAAAATTATGTTTGGATATTTTTCACGATCTATCTCGGAGAAATCCGTTGAGGGGTCTCTGACTCACTTCGTTCGATGTCCGTTCCCAACTTTTTTTTAATGAATAGGTGATTCAGAACAACAAAGATATTGAGAAAATAAGTGTAATAAGACTAACTGCTCAAAAAGTAATTTCGTCTACTCACCAACGATTTCATCTGCTCTTTCCTCATCAGAATTGAGCCTTTTCCCATACGCATTATGAATAAAACATGCTATCCTGCATATCGATCCCGCATTCGGAAGCATCTTGTTATCGAATTGGTGGTGGAGCAGTTTGAATTTTTGTCCCAAAATTCCGTGGACTGCCTCCACCACCCACCTAATTTTCGTCACGAATCGGGAGTCATTAGATTTATCTGTGGACAATTGGGACCACTTTCCTTTCAGGGCTGACATAAAAACTTCAAAGCCTTGATCTCCTAACTACGTCACGACGTCTCTAAAACCTCGGTCTAGGATAAAAACATCTCCCGCACGTAAAATCTTTCGAATTCCTTCATCATCATTAAGAATCAATTTCAATATTGCAGCATCATTCATTGTACCATTAAACAGACCTGGTAAATCAACGACCAGACCATTTGTAGTACATATTGTAAATGGCTTGCAAAGCGGCACTTTCTTTTGTCCTGAAAAATACTTTCGTTGATAGCAGTTGTTTGAGCTTTTTTGGTGACGCAAGTAAGTGCCATCACAAATCAGTACGAGACGGTTTTGAAATTCATGCTGCAAACCAAAAATCGCTGCAATCACATTATTTGAATTACAGGTGCGCAATTTGAAAAGAAACACGACTAGTGCTTCAGTTACACTACGGCACTCTGAGTTTCGCATAGATTTTAACCTGGACCTCAAATCATTCATATTTTCCCAGGTCAAGCCTGTAAGAACTTGGAGTCGTACATCAGACATCGAAAAATCGCCTAGTCCATTCTGAATAATTTTATCAACATGGGTGCTCAACTGCTCCATAAACTGTGTCACTTGAGTCACAGGTATTGCACAGGAGTTGAATGATGATTCACGAGCTTCTTCCTCTATTCTTTCCTTTCTTCTTCATTCAGTCTTCTATTTTTTTTTTTGCATTACTTCTTGCAACTTCATAATAATTATCATTCTGAAAGTAATATACCTATAGTATGCAGTACAGGACGCGTAGGAAGGAAGTGTAGCCCGTGTAGTATGATTTTTTCGTCGCGAAAGAGCACGAACCAGCTTGGTGGTTCGACCGTTCGTGCGTGCTACCAGCACTGCAACGCTACGCGGCGCGCGTTCAGCGAAGTACCCGCCAAAAACTGCGTATTCTCGCGTTCTTTAAAAAATTCCAAAAAAATGATGCACCAACTCATTCGATTTGAATTTTTTTATAAATATTCTAGATAGTCGAGGCAATGCCTAGTATTTTTTTCGAACCGCCTACGCTTCGCCTTCCTACTTTTCGGCGTGTTTGTATTCTTAGCACTGCCGTATAAGTACAAAAAATGTGTTCCAGAACCTCCGAAAAAAAAGGTCGAAAAGTTCATCAAATGGTCTAACATCACTGTGAATATCAGTTTTTTATACATTACCGTTCGTGGGATACGTAATTTTGGATAATTCTTCAATAAAAACACTAAATGAGCTGTAGAACCCGTAAAAAGCGGGGGTGGGGGCTGAATTTTTGGGTGGTGACAGTACTCATGGAAGGTCTTCAGATGGTGCAGGAATGAACGCGGTTCGTGACTTTAGGCCGGTGGCCTATGCTTACCCTGCTATACTCTTTTTATTGTGAATCCTAAATACTATCCACTTTTACCACGTTTTGTGTTTCAAAAATTTGCAGGGCTTGGTGTGTGGAGTGGTTAAAAATTGACCAAGCAGAAGACTTATTTCGGAAAATGGCTATACTGATTCTTGCTGAAATCAACTCGGATTTCAGGGTGTCAACTTATTAAGACCTAGCCTCACCACGTCCAGCTCTTCCCAAGACTAATAAACCTCAAACACGTATCCCTTTCAATTCTTAAGTTATATCTAATCTGAGTTAGTTTCACCTCTTGATCACTCATTAACTCAGAGTATCGTTTAAGACCAGTATTTCAAAGTTCAATATTCAAGTATTCTTCTCCGGCCTTACTTGACCGTTTTTCAGGTGCGAGGTAGTTTCAATTTTTTGTACTTAGCTGGGGCTAAGACAATTTTTCATACCACGAGATCCACCCTACCACTTCCAGCTCTTCTCAGGACTAATAAATCTCTAACACTAACCTCCTTTCACCTCAAAATACACCCAGATCTGAATTGCTTTTACTTTTCTAGTCATTCCTCGACTCTGAGTATCGCCCGACCAGGGGCGTACCATTATAGTGCACACAACTTATCTGTTCAGTAAACCGGGGCGCTACTGGTGCAGAAACGGCCATTTTGAACTGTCACTTTAGTATTGGGAAGTTAACCAAGACTACCTATGTTGGTAGCCCTGCTTCTACAAAGAGGGGATAAGTTACCTCGTTCATATAAAAAACGTGTAAAAGGAGTGATCTTTGAACACCTTTGGCGCGTTATAAAAATCGTTTTTGAAAGAAAGTTGGTTGAAATAATTTTAACAATAGAACTGAGCTATCAGGATGAAAAAGAATTACCTCCATGGACGTTTTTTTAGTGAAATTAGGTGAAGTTGAAAATCGCGATTTTTTACGAAGAAGAATAGGGAAGCTGAAATAATCTCCCAGACATTTCCAATGTGTTGAGCGTTACTTAGTTTGTGTTAGTGTGTTTCACTAGCGCTACCTAGGCGATGTTAACTTCCCAGCAATTAATTGTGTTAGTTCTAATTTTAAAACATTTCGGTTCTAATGTTTAAAAAAATTGTTATCACTATCCTTAGGAATCATGGCCAGAACACTAGGGAAAAAAAGTTGGCATTATCGGGTACTTTTCGATCACAATTTTTTCATAACAATGTGGAAGGGATGGGTCCAAAAATTCATAATAAAAATCCTGAAAATATTAATCTTGTCCCTCAATAAAAACTTTCAAAAACTGATTCAAACTCTGGCTCTTGAACCATATTATGCTTTCTATGTAGAACACGAATTTTTATCGGCCCAAGTATAGTTGTTTGTTTAATTATTTTTAAGTTTCAAGATATAATTTTTTAAGCCATGTTTTGAAATTTAATTCAGTCTTAGTCTGATAATGGGACAATGTATAATGGCCTAGTGCCCAATTTTCTACAATAAGAAGAATAAAGATTAATAATTGGCGATTTTTCACGCCCTCTTTGAAGGACGCCCGAGGCACATGCCCTACTGGCCCACCCAAGATAGGGGAAATGTGGGTATAGTGCTACAGAGGGTACAGTGTTCCAGGAGTATATTTTTTGCTTACCTATTTTTTTTCGATGGTGGCACACCTGATTTGTACCTTACACAAGTAGGTTCTCATGGTTCAAAATAGAGATATTAAAAGCAATTTGGACGGTAGTTACTGCCAAATTCAATTTTTAAACCATTTTTGAAAAAAAATTAATTTTTCAAATCGAAATTTCTCCAAAGAAAAATATATAAAATTAAAAACGAATACATAGGCTGATAGGTATTTTTTTTATCTCCATTTTCGTTAAAAAAAAAGATAGACTTTGGCGCTTTTCTATTTCGGTGAGTGCAATATCTATGAAATAGTTGCTTTAAGATACAGTGTTACATGGTACAATGTAACAATCAAAATTTTTTATGCTCTATGACTTCTGTGTTGTTATCAATATGGAAGTTACTTTTTACAAATTTTAAACTTCTTTGGATGAGAATGTACTTATTTTGAAGAATTTGTTGGGAGTCTGAGGTAAAAATTAAACGGTTTGACATATCTATAAGTGGTAGATGGTATAATTTAGACAAATTTTAATCGTACCATACATATTTCGTTTCTTCAGATGGTCAGGAAAAAGAAAACTGGCAAGAAATTGCAGCCGATGTCTTCTCAACAAATGAAAATCGCCGTTGATCGAGTAATCAATGAATCTATATCAATAAGGAAGTCGGCACTTATGCATTCGTTTGTAATTTTATATTTTTTCTTTAGAAAAATTTCGATTTGAAAAATTAAATTTTAATTTCAAAAATGGCTTAAGCATTAAATTTGGCAATAACTACTATCCAAATTACTTAAAAAAATTAAAAGGGTCATTCTATCCCATGATATTAAGGTACTTTCTACTTTTCAGCAAAATGTCTCAAACAACTGATAACGACGCACCCAACGCCAGCTGCAGAGCTGCAGCTTTCGGTCAGACTAGTCAGGTCAGAGTCAGACCCAGCCCAAACCAGACCGTAGTCAGAGGTGAACAATTTATTCAGAACTCATTTCTCAAATCCATTGTCTCTCCCCGGCCTAAATATTTATGGACTTTTTCATTATTATAATTAAAAGGGGGCGGGGGGGGGGAGAAACATGGTAATAATATTTACTATTCGACCGGGAAACACTAGCGCTCCTACATGGTTTGTGGCACCTGTTTTTCCTTTTCCGGCAATTTTATTCCGTTTTAGGAATTTTTTCTGTGATATCTCAGGCATTTTTCAATATTACGGTTGGCCGCCCTGCGTGTAACATTGTATCATCCATAGGGTACAGTGTTACAAAAAAAAAAAAGAAAAAAAAAAAGAGCTTTATAAAGTTTTAATTTAAGCATTTGGAAAAAATACTTCATTAATGTTCAATACAGTGGAACCTTTATAAGTCGAAATTGAAGGGAAAGCAATTTAATTTCGTCTTACACAGTTTTTTGAGTTGAATAGTTTCGAGTTAAAGATCAATGTATTTTTGAATTTTTCGAGTTACAAAGTTTTTTCCCCTTCCTCATACAGTCCTGCGTTAACATAAAGCAAAGATGTGTATCTGTTCATTTTGGACATCATTCTTTGAGTTATACAGTTTAATTTTAACGACAACATTCGACTTATAGAGTCACCTCCCTCTCACGGCACAGAATTTTCATTTCGAGTTATGACTACAACATTTTGACTTAATCAGTTTAATTTTACATTGAGTGTTATGAGAGTTGCAAGGGAAATCAGTTTTAGTTTGACTTACAGAGTTTTTCGAGTTATATAGTTTCGACTTATGGAAGTTCTGTTCAGAAAAATACATACTTTTTGATGCCGCAAACTGATTTCTTCTACAGCCTTTCAGTGGTAGGCAAATAGGAATAAGGCAATTTCTGTAACACTGTACCCACCCTTTCTCTACGTCTCTACACTCAACACCTTCGGATCCCAAATTTACTATTCCAATATTGCCTCAGTTCCATATTCACATAGCCCTCTCCAAGTTTCACTTAATACTGCATATCAGTTTGTCCCTACTGGCATTAAAAAAAATGCAGAAAAATTTCAATGTTACCAGAAATGTAAAGAGGGAGAACCACTACAATGGACATCTGAAATACCTACATTTCTTCGGTTTTTAACAAATTGAAGAGAGGTGTATCATTTCCAACGCGAGGGAAAAGGTAGAAGAAACGATTCCCCAAACAATGGTACAAAATACTTTTCTATAGTTCCCTTGTTTCCCACAGTATATAAAGGGGAGGGAGTTTATCAACATCATTATAGAATTACCCATCTCTCATTCTTTCATTTTCCTTTGTTGAATTAAGGGGAGGGAGCAGAATGATACTACCCCCAGCTTCGTGAGTGAGGAGCGAAACCTGTTAGCTCCAGTGCCACTGAACTCAAGTTGTCAATTCGAATTCCAGCCAGAGGTTACTAAACATCGACACAAAAGAGAATGAAAGAAAACGAATTTCGTTCGATATCAAAAATGGCGGTGCTGGCTTCACAGACAACATGTACCGATCCTTCAGATCTCCCACGCGGTGTTCGTACAAGGCGGGAATGTGCCACTGCGGCTAATTAATTGCCCTGTTTAATTCGAGCTCGAGAAATGCGAAGGCCCCTTTCTACCGCCCTGCGTGTGCCTACTACTCGGCCGCCATCAGCCACGGCACGTCGATGGCACTGATAATTCTTGCCCATAAATTAGGCGAGCCGAAAAAAAAAGAAGAACGGAAACACCACCAAAAACAATAATATGTAATAATATCGTCATACAGTTTGTGTATTTATTCGCGGTTAAAAAGAGCTACCATGTTACTTTTGTATTTCAAGGAGCGGAATGGAAGCTTTTGGCTGAAAATGATAAACGACCTTTCATCGACGAGGCGAAGAGGCTGAGGGCACTGCATATGAAGGAGCACCCCGATTATAAATACAGACCTCGTAGGAAGCCGAAGACGCTGCGCAAAGATTGCGACTACCCGTACACCATACCCTATCAGTCGGTGCCAATTGATGCTCTATCCGCAGGTAAAATTTCGTTATTTTGAAAAAATCAATATGTATATGACATTCGAAAGAGAAAAACGAAGAAAGAAAAAAAAACAGAACGATTAATTATCGCCTGCTCCCGGGTCCCGGCCGCGAGCCGGTGACAAAATAATTAGAAACGAAGCTTGGAGTTTTAATTTAATTTCGAAATTTATTTATATGCTACCGGCGTTCTTATACGAATATCGAATTAATTACTTAACTCGTTACACCGAGCCCTGTAACCGACTTCTTTTTTTCTTTTTTTTTTGGGGGGGGGGAGACCCCGTTGGAGGTGGGCAGCGAAGAAGCCGAAATTCAGCAGTTCGCTGAAAATTCGAGGAGAATATCACTCTTGCGAATTTTATTGAAATTAACTTCTCCACGGAAGTCGATACGTACCTACTACTATATACTATACGGAGTTTTAAAATATTTTTTCAACATTGTGATAATGTAAATCTGACAAGCTTAATAAGTTAACTCGGGCCATTAAAAACAACCGGTTGTAATCTTTTAAACTGTAAAGGTTACCCAAGGTTGTGGAACTGAGCAGTGAGAGCTCAGTAAGCAGCGGACCAACAGTTTTGTAAAATAGAAATCGCTGCTCAATTGGAAGCAGCCGAGCGAACATTAATTAATTTTCGACGTTTTCGGCGTCAAGTCGACCGATTCAAACTGCATCGCTTCTCAGCGCACACTTGCTCTCGATCTGAGACTCCTCGCTCCTCGTGTCTCCCATTTTCCCATAATACTCGCGTATAATCTTTATATATGAGCTTGAAAGCATTTACTCGCAGTAAGCGAAAAAAAAAACTGGCCACGGAGATCTAAAACTGCCGCACAGTGGGATAGATCTCGGATCTAGCCGGACAAAATTATTTTCTAAAGCAAGTGAGTCAGAAACGGAGTCCAAATTGTGCGAGAAATACTTTAAAAATTTATGATTAATTTTTTGGTCCTCCAAGGCCGGATGAACCTGAAATCTCGCCGAACATTTACCATTTTCACCAAGTGTGTTCTGACTCAAGTGCGGTGCATGTGAGAATGAGTTATTTCTGAACAATTTTAATAATAAGACGCAGAATGGTAGCCACTAGCTTTTCTACCGATGAGACACGAGCTCGAAATACTGTTGGCCACTATTTCTAGTCAAGTTAGGGGTCTGGTTGGCCGAGTGGAAAGCGCGTTCGTCTCGGAATCCAGAGGACCCGGGTTCGAGCTCCCGTAGCAACTCGCCAGATTTCGACCTAGGCCGGTTTTTCGGCCAGAAGGGAAGAGGACCAAGACAGCCCTAACAGCCTCCCCGACGTCTCTGAGGTAATGCTCAAAAGGGCTGATTCCAGGGCTTGGGTTGAGAGTGAAATTAGAAAAGAGGTATTTCTGGTCAAGTTGAGAACTTTGGTTCTCGAATTATCCTCCATCTAGAACTTTGTCTCCGAAGTGAAAATTCGTTAACTTGAGTAATTTGGATATTTCGTACCTGAACTGGACCCTTTTATAAGTAAAACCCAACCAAGCGACATTCATGCACTTCCGAGATATGAGGATGGGTCGGAATTTCTTATCTATTTGTATGTTTTACACTGAAATACACCATTTTCGAAAAATTTCTTGACAAAATCCATTTTTTGAAAAAATTTTATTCCAAAATATTCACAGAAAGCGATGTTGCCAAAAAGCACTTTCCCAGCTGTTTCACCAAATTCTGACTACACCAGCAAATTCGCGATACTTCAATACCCCATAATTCGTGAACAAAGCAAAAACCACAAAAGTGGACTTAACCCATTTTGATTCTAACCGATTCGGAATCGGTTAGAACCGAAAGGGGTTAAGTCCAAAAATCGCACTTTTCAGGAAGCGAAAAAAACTGTTTTATTCGAAAACTTGAAAATTGTGGAATACGTCCTTCAGGGCGGTGGTAGAGGGTCACAAGAGACAACTTCTAAGCCCGGTCCCGTTTAATAAAATTTTAATAAGCCGGAGCTGGGGGGCTCAATGTTTTTAGACTTAACCCCTTTTGGTTCTGAACGATTTTTTTGAAGTTTTACAGCTCGAAATTGCCCCCGCCCTTTGTAGCCAGACATAAAGGGGTTACTTTAGTCTTGGTCCCATTCCAATCGAGCAAATCTCTGCTTGTAAGAAAAAAAGTTCTGAAGTTGTATTCGTTTTTGAAAATAGCACTTTTTAGGTATAAAAATGCAATAAGAGGGGGATGGGCTGGAATCTTTTATCTATTTCTATGTTTTACATTAAAATACACCATTTTCGAACAATTTCTTGAAAAAATCCATTTTTTGAAAAAATTTTATTACAAAAAATTTACAGAAAGCGATGTCGCCAAAAAGCACTTTCCCAACTATTTCACGAAATTTCGACCACACCAGCAGATCCGCGATGCTTCAATACCCCCATAATCCATAAAAGAAACAAAAACGACAAAAGTGGACTTAACCCCTTTTGGTTCTAACCGATTCGAGTTATAACAATAACAAATACCACCGCAAATAAGAACTAGTACTAAAAATGCCTAGAGGCCTTTTTTTAGAGCGAAGGCCTCCCTCAACCTCTGCTATTTATTACGGTCCTGCGCCACATTTTCGAAATTGTTGTTAGGCATAAAATTTGCTACCGAGTCCTTCCATCTAGTCTTCTGCCTACCCGGTGATCTTTTATTATTTGGGGTTCAACTGTTTAGCTCCTTTGCCCATCTGTTATTTTTTTTATTCTGGCCATATGGCCCGCCCAATCCCAAAGTTTCTCTTTTATTTCTTCTAAAAGCTCGCGACTCCTGTTCAATGATTTTGTAATTTTAACTACTTTCACTTTGTCCCTTTTTGTAACTCCCAGGATCGATCGCTCCGTCGCATTTTGTGTTATTCTTATTTTCAATTTTGTTGGTTGAAGTCCAGGACCGCGCGCCATACGTAATTACGTAACTGAGAGAAGAACGCAGCTGTGAAAAGATATGGCTTTTATGATATAAAAGCCAGAGATCTACACAACCTCATTTTCAATATTTCATTCTATTTAAAATTTAAAAAAAGGTCATTTTTGCCGGTTTCAGGAATAGATTTTTGATTTTGGCTGTAACTGAAGCCGGATCGAAAATCTGATTGGATATTCGAAATCAGCGACCCCAAGACCCGAATTCCGATATATTGTTTGGCTGGTTTTCCTATTTGAATATCCAAAGGTAATGGAGCCACCTAGCTTCCCTTTTAAGGGAGGAAAAATCTTTTCAATCAAAATGAAATTAGACCACCAAATGAAGGTCCTGTATTGTACGCACCTCGATTCAACTTTTCAGCCGAAAATACAAATGGGCGCACTTCATTAGACTATACAATGTTGTACTATACATCAAGTATCCAGATAATATCGGTTAAAAATGGGACAAATGGAGGGGGGATTTCATTAGACACCCTGAACAAATGAAATTGCAATTTTGTATGTTTACGCCGTGTTACTATAGAAGGCTATGACTGAATCAATTTCCAAGTGAAACCTGTTATACCAAAGAACTGCTGTATGCGGACTACCATTCGCCAAATTGTCTGTCTATTTCACGTTGGCACTCGAGCGAGCCAATCCCACATTCGCCGGGTGACAGTCCATTATAATCGTCGTTATCGTTGGCGAACTAGAACACTCTCGATCACGATTCTGATAGATTTGACACCCACTTCGGCAGCAACAATATCGTGATTATCTTCAATCTATATATCGAATTTTATAATATTATTCGTTGGTGGCGTGATACTGGACGACGTGCTGTTCGACGTACAAAAAAGCAAATACGTAACCTAGGCTGGCACCTGGAAGCATTTAAAATTTAGGTAGTCTCAATCAACACGTATAGTCGACACACAGTCATATTCAGTTCCTCGGCTTCTCGTTTTTTTCCTGGACCATTCTTACGCCGCATTCCAATGACAACAACCCCGCTCGTATATCATCTCGACAAACACCGAATACAAAACGGTACCAGAGATAATAAAAGCCAGCACCAAAATCTGTATATACTCGGTAACAATATATACGAAAAGAGCTTGTAAAACAATAAACATTATTAACTTGTCCGACAAAGATCGAACAATAAACTTTTAAACACAGAGAAAAAAGGGAAAAATACATGAATAATAAATAGTGAAGAAAGAAGAAAAAAACGTGTACCCGCTAATGAAACAAACTATAAGAAGGTAGCGTTCGGTTGAGGTTATATTTCCCATACCCGAACTGACACCTGTAAGGTAGTAAAATTAAATCGCCTTAAGATATTTGTACACGTGTTTGGTATATGACCCGTACATTTATGGGTTCCGAGTAGCACGAAATAAGTGGGGGGTTTATTCAAAAAATCTAGGGCTAAGGGAAATAGGAATCAGTTGGCTAATAAGTTATACAGGATTCTAGGTGGCGAACTCTCAAAATTTCCTGTGTTTCAAACATTTCTCGCAAATAGGACAATAGGAACCTACTTTCGCAGTGTATCCGCCCTTCCCCTCAAACCAGGGACGGCAAACGAAACCGTTTTTTTTTTCGTTTCGTTATTTCGTTTCAATATTTTTGACAAAAATCAATCGTTATTTCGTAATTTCGTTATTTCGTTTCGTTTGTTTGCCATCCCTGCTATTTACTGAACTCACCCTGACTCAACTCACCCGGGAAAAGAAATGAAATTTCGATTACAGTAGGCTCGGCTACTAGTACCCGACCCTAGAAAGTGGTTGCAATAGGCTCGGCTACTAATAGCCGATCCTAAAAATCACAAATCAGAAAACTAGGGATGGCAAACGAAACGTTTTTTTTTTTCGTTTCGTTATTTCGTTTCAATATTTTAGACAAAAATCAATCGTTATTTCGTTTCGTTTTGTTTGCCATCCCTGCCTCAAACCGAGATGGCTTTTCAAATTTCCTGGGAACGCACGGCGTTTTTCTAGATAACAGATAGACCTCGACGTGGAAGAAAACTTACACAGCCCTTCCGTTCGGTGGTATTAGTTTTTTTGAATATTGTTCGGCGAATTTATCTGGGTGGAACGAAAATATAAATTTTATTTTCGCATTTTGATGATGCTCTCAATGAAAATATTGCAGTTTGAAAAATAACGCGAGCAAAATTTCATAGAAAAATATTAGGAAATTTCAAATATTGTTTCAGACTTTTTTCAAGTCTGTTAACATACAGTAGAAATCGGATGTAACGACGTTACATGAGACTCAGTTTTCAATTTTTTAATTTTTTTTTATTATTATTGAGCCACGGAACTACACTCTCGGGCTATGGGTTCGGAAAAGATTATTGTCTATACGTCGCAAAGGTATCCATCAACGGAAAAGTAGGGAGTTTCTGTGCTTGTGGGAGTTGGAGAGAGCCAAAATTCGAATATGGGGGACGTGGTGAGAGTTATGAAGGCAGGTGAGGAAGGGACATGAGAAGAAAAACCAATATATTGCTCAAGCCGATATTGTTCTTCGTGTATTACCTATGGCCGTACTTGAAGATCACATCATTATAAGCATAGGCGGATCCGGAGGGGGGAGGGGGCGAAACTATAGGGGTGTGGGGGTTGAAATCCTCCCCCCCCAATAATTTGGCAGTCGACAAATTTTGAAACAGTTCATTTGAACATTTAATTTTTTATGAATTTTTGGTTGTTTATTTATTATTTTTTTCAATTAAAAATATTTCTATTAAAAAATCGGCAAATTTTCAATTTTTAAAAGATTTTGTCGGCGAATTTTTAGTTTCTTCCACAAACTGAAAGTCAAATTTCGTTTCTGAATATGGAATATCCTGGACACCTGTCAGAGACTAGTCAGTCAAAAGCCGAAGGTTTTAAGCTGAGTATCGAACAGTATCTGATAGTTTGAAACAAAGCTGAGATATGGAAGACATTTCGAAATCCTGAAAGTCGGTAGCAAACGTTGAATTTCCAATTTCGATGACTATTCGGTTCTTACTAGATTCTCTGTTTAACCTAGAGCCTAAAATTTAAGAAAGTTAAACATTTTATTAAAATCTAAAAGCAGGCTCGTAGCCAGCCATCTGTGGTAGGTGGTGCCGACTGGTTATCATGGGGGGGGGGCTTGAGGATACACATAGTATATAATGTGAAGAGTTCTACGAGGCAGTGGTATAATCAGGGGGCAAAGGGTGCAAATGCCCCCAAGGCACCTGAAATGGAGCGTAAAATATGCAGAAATGAGCAATTTTTCGCTTTAAAACACGTTTTTTCGAAAAATTTTCGCTCGAATAGTAATTTTACCTTCATTTTCATACAACAGTCCTCTAATATCACTGATTCTTAAAAAATACTTCAATTTTCGACTTTGTCTCCCTTGAAAATCTTACTTTGCCCCCCCCCCCCCCCCCGGAAAATCTGGCTACGCCACTGATAACTGATTGAATTTGGTCTCAAAATTCATAATCAAAACTGGTGCTTCGATTTACCGACAATCGCCTGAAAAAAATTGACACTTAGAACGATCAAATTTTCGAACTTTTGGAAGTAAAAAAAACTCTATTTCTGTGGACTTATCAAGTTATCAGTTCTCAAACAGCCATTCAGGCATTTAGCCATCGATATTCAATGTGAACTAGATCGCGAGCCTATCCACTGTGTTTGTGAATATAGTAATGTGACACAAGAAAAAGGCCTGTGTGTCTGAAACTGCTGGATGGACACTCGGGCCCTTTTCTTGTGACACGTGACATATAAAGAACGACAAACATACGATTCTTCTATCTTTCAAAGCAAAATAAATGTTGACAAATTTATAAACATTAGTGTCCATTTCTGAGTGTGAGTGAACTTGGTAATATTCCGTGTGTAGGGTGTGCCAATTCCTTTTTTTCTTGTACTCCACTGATGATGGTGGCATAACAGCCGAAAGCGCTCTGGAATACCGAAGAAGAAAAAGTGAATTGGCACACCCTACACACGGAGAATTATAAACATTATAATGTAGTGGAACGAAAAGTTTTGAACAAAACTAGCGAGAAAAATAGAAGGAATTCTTTATTTTTATTCACGAAATTTTGACAGGGGAGGCTCCAGCAAGCGTTAGGGGGTATTCAGTACCCCTAGCACCACTCTGGCTAGGGACCTGGCATAATGATGATTTTTTTAATGGTGGTATCTCTGCCTAGGGAAGGCTCAAGATACCTTTAGAGGGGGCTCAGCGCCAGCTTGCCTCCCATGGCTACGGAGCTGTCTAAAAGTTGAAAGCAAAATACGTATTTTCTAATGTCACAAGCTGAATCCGATAGCAAATGTTCTATTATTTAATTTACGTGCTTTGATCCTGGTGAATATAGAAGGGAAATTTAGTCTGGAACAAAAGTCAAAACTTGATGTGTTTTTCCCATAAGAACGAAAGGGAGCTTGTGGCACGGATTCCCTTAAATCCGATCGACCTGAAACTTCGTAGTTTCTTTTACCGACTTTTCGAAGAAAAGGGAGGTATTACACTCGTCACAGTTGTGAAGTTGGGGGCGGGGGCAATGTTTTTTTTGCGTTTCAGAGTGTTTAGAACACGACTGTAATAGTGGCTGAATTTCAGGTTTCCTTATATATATATATATATATATATATATATATATATATATATAATATATATATATATATATATATATATATATATATAATATATATATATATATATATATATATATATATATATATATATATATATATATATATATATTATATATATATATATATATTATATATATATATATATATATATATTATATATATATATATATATATATATATATATATATATATATATATATAATATATTATATATATATATATATATATATATATATATATATATATATATATATATATATATATATATAGATTGCTACAGGAGAAATGACGTCCTTTACCTCTACAGGTAACCTGACGTCTCCATGAATTTACCGTTTAAAATAAAAACTAAAAAAAGTATACTACTAATGAGAATACGCTGAACAAACATTCACCTTTAAAAAACGTACTTTTTAAACTTGATAGCCAAGTGACGTCCCTACCATCAAAGGGAATTGTGGCATCTGCAAATATATCTAGACTTCGTTGCAATGAAAGGGTAATCCGACGTACTGCGATGTTGCAAAACTTATGGGACGTCATTCTTCCATTTAGTGTTACAGTATATAAGCCCAGACGAGTTCCCTTGTAATCTTCGCGTATATTTCAACAGAAGTCCGTCACATCTCCCACCACGAACTCTGTTTATCTAGGTACATAGCTGAAGTGATGCCACAATTCTCTCCAACTGTACTGCCTATGCAGAATCCTGAAAATATTTATGGAAAACTGTAGTCACGAAATAATCCCGTAATTATGAATGTTGAGGAAAAATATAAATTTTGAGTACGAATTTACAAGGGAAAAATCTTGAAGGTCAGGTAATGCGACAAAACAGAAAACTGAATGTGATTTGATAGGATGGGTCTGACTAAAAAAATTCGTGTACAAAGTACAATATCTGTGTACGTATCACGGAAAATTATGTTCACCTAAAAGGGAAGGAATAATTAACGGGTCAAGTAAAAAAAAAAAAAAAAAAAAATAGAGGTGGCAAATGTGAAAAATTTGACAAACTTGCAAATTTAATTCAGTTGATATCGTAAGTCTTTAAATAACTCGTACATGAAAATTGAGTAAGATTCATTAATAATCATAGTCACGCTCTGGAAGACTGATCAAAGACTTATGACAACTACGAGTATAATTATTTTTGTAAAAAAAAAAATCATAAAACTCGAAAAATTTGAGAAAGTGAAAATAAATCTGGTCTGATAGGTACCAAAAATCGTCGCCCCACTGAAATACGCAAGTTCAGTTTGCCGGCGATTCATAAAAAATGAAGAAATAATCAGTGTGTTAATCAAGAATTGTGAAGGAAAAATAATCTTAAAATAAGAATAATTCTACAAAAATGGGAAAATGGACCTTATTAATATCTTGTGTCTTCAAAAAATCATACAAAGAATTAATTACGATTTAAGAAAAATTGTAATCACATTTTAAAAAACGAATCAAAGTTATGACAACGATTTTAAGGAAATAAAAACAACTCAAATTTCTAAAACCAATTCCACGAATTTGAATTGAAAAATTTCAGTCATCCCCTAAAAAACGAGCGAGATATAAAAAAAATTGGTTGAAACAAAAACAAAATGAAATTCCAATAATTTAATAATATTATAGAAAACTAGGGGGCTCCGCCCTCTGCCCGCTTCGCGGGCCCACCCCCGGAGTTAATGAAATCTAGGTTAATTTGCACTATAGAAACACAGAATTTATTTTATTTATATAGGAAAAAAGTTAACCTCTATGAGGATGCACCTATTATCATTACACAGAGATACACCTTATGTAAATATCAAACTACAGTATATGCATATACTGTAACTATTTCAAATTTAGAAGTGTCCACTGCAGGTAAAGTCGTTGATACATAGAGATAGATGTTCTCATACTGTCCGAGAGAAAAAAGCAGTTTTAATCAAAACATGTATTTTTTCGACTTCACATCAAGTTTACTGTTTCAAGGGAGACACATTGGAAATGTTAAACAAAGGCTAAAGAAATCAAGTAAAACTTCATTTTTCTACATGCACAGTTCTAATTATGGATTTTAAATATGACAGATTATGTCATAACAAATGTATTAATATTATTCAGAAGTGAGTTTATCTACTTTACATATGAAAAACAATATAGCCTATTACATGCAAAAAATTGAATTTTGTTTAGGCTTTACTCCATTTTAATTCATTATCGATCGAGTAACCATTTTTTACGATTTTTCGGACTTCTGAGTATACGTTCCCTTCTGAAATTTCTAGTTATGGTCCCTAGAGAGAAATTCAAGAACATAAAAATACTACATAAATCAATGATTTGTGAGTTAAATACTATTACGGCTACAAATTTCACTGTTCTGATATACCTTATGACTCGTTGAAAGACTTCGAACAAAAAAATAAACAGGGGCTCACGGAAAATTATTTCTTAAGCCGACCAAATGGAGAATTCAATTTCCGAAGTTGGGATCGGGGTCAACCCAACGGATCCACAATAGATCTGAATCGAAAAAAGTTAGCCATGAATAATCTTGAGAGGCTGAAAGATCGAGAATTAGATTTGCGGAATTGGGGTGGAGTCAATCCATCGGGTCCACAATATTATATTATTATTTTTATTTACTGAGAGTGTTATTGCCTTTGCTGCTATAATCTAACTATTATTAAAACAAACGTAAATTATTAGAAGAGGGTTAACGTATTATTTGAATTGAAAAAGTAAGCCGTTCACCAAGAATAACATTGAGAAGCCGGAAAATCGAGTTTTAGATTTTCGTCGTAGGTGGGAGAGTTATTCCTTGATCCACAAAAGATCTCGATTAAAAATAAGGGGTTTATGAAAATTGTTTTTCAACATCTACAATCAAGAATCTGATTATCGGAGTTGGGGTGCGGTCAACCCCTCGGAATCACAAATTATTTCAATCAAGAAAAATAAAGTTCACCAACAAAAACTCGAAAGTATACTCTTTTGGTGTTGGGGGCGCGAGTCCACGTTTCCAGTGTACAAAATGTAGCAGTTGAAAAGAAGGGGAGGTTTACGTAAAAGAATTCAGAAATTCGAAGAATCGAGAATTAGATTTCCAGAGTTCAGGGCGGGCTTCACCCCTCAAGTCCACAATAGCTTCCGTCTTTCAGTTCCACGTTCTCGTCAGAGAACTTGGGCCCTGGGTGGCAAAGATAAGCGCAGGATAAAAAAAAATGGAAAAGCTACTTGGAGGCGTATGCCCAAGAATGGGCGGAGGTACTCACACACACGCACACGTTTGGTCGACAAACGGCGCAAAATGTGTCTGCCCATTAAAATTTTTCAATCTCATTATTTCTCTCTAAATTGATCAGCGCCGCCGCACGTTTTTCGACTGTCGTCGCAACATACGCTTATTTCATTTTTCTAAGTATTTTATAAATGCAGGCGGCGGCGCACCGGGCATTTGCCCGAATCGCCCTATGACTTATCCGCCCCTGGAAGAGGCTCAAGGTGATAGGTCCACTTTCATTGAGTAGACTGTAAAAAATACATGTATGTGCTTTGTAATACAGTACAAACATAAAGATGTATGCACTGTGACGAAATTAGGAGGCTCACAGTGTACCAAAGAACCTTCAGATGTAAGTAGCATCTTCTGGATGCCCCGTGTAATGAAAGCGAGGCCTCATTCAGAAAATAAATATTTGTGTTTGAAACCATAATGCATTGAAAAGGAGTAGTTGATATCAGCAGGTTTTCAAGTTACTGGCCTACCTATCGTTCTTTTTCTTTGCAGCGTATCCATAGTTGAGTAGTTTTACTCCCTATTTGTTGCTATCTGCCCTCGCCAGATGCCCCACATATTTCCACTTAAATTGTTCGACATTATATCCTATATCCTCGCCTCCAGCCATTTCGTACAGTTTTTCATTTGAGATTTTGTCTACCCATCGTAGTCCTAGAAGTTTCCTCAACATAGATCTGAACGTAATTTGTAGCTTCACGATTTGTCTCCTGTAAGGGACCAGGTTTGTATTCCATACTTGAGGGCTGGTACCGTTGAGCTATTTAGTGTTTCCATTTTGAGGAAGGTGTTGAAATTCCGGCAAAAAATGCATTTTAATGCCCAGAGGTTGTTCCACCCCTTTTTAATACGCCTCATAATTCCTTTATCTCTTTCTTCGAAACTAATAATCTGTCCCACAGATATTCGATTCTGTTACCTCTTCTATCTCTTGCCCATCGATTATTAGATTTTTTCTTTCCACTCTTCCGATTATTTTTGATTTGCTACCATTCAGTTTGAGGCCAGCTTTTTTGCATTCCCTCAATAGCTTTTCTGCCATTTTCTTCAACTCTTTACTATTTTCTGTAAATAAGATAATATAGTTTGCGTACCTTAAATTACTTAGAAATTCTCCATTTATTTTTAGTCCCCTTCTTTTCCACTTCAGATTGCGAAATACATCTTCCAAAATGCAGTTGAAGAGATTTGGCGACAAGGTATCCCCTTGTTGAACTCCGCTCCCAATTTTGAATTCCCTCCCTTTGCTTTTAAGGCTAGCTCTTGCACTCGAATTTGCATAGTAATTCTGTATATGACTTTAATAAACCCACTTTCAATTCCCTTATTTTCCAGTGCTTTTAACATATACTTATGATCCACTGAATCAACTGCCTCGTGAAAGCCTATGCAAAATATTTCAGTTTCTACATCATATTCGTTTGTTTTTTCAATAATTTGGCTCACAACGAAAATATTCTTTACAGTTGAGAAGCCTTTTCTGAATCTCGCCTGTTCACTCCCCTGATGATTTGAATCCAGATGGTTATACATACGTCTTTTTAAGACTGCCATACATGCTTTAAAGATGTTCGATGTTAAGCATATTGGCCTGTAATTTTCAATGAGTTCCTCCCTCCTTGTTTGTGTAATAATATTATTTTGGCCAAGTTCCACTGTTTTGGTCATGTTTTCATAATTCCGATTTTGTTAAATATTTTAACTTGGTGTGGCACTCTCTGATCGCCAAACCTTTTCAGCATTTCGTTCGTAATTCCATCCGGTCCTGGGGCTATGTCATTTTTCAGTCTACATATTTAGTACGTATTCACTTCTCTCTCCATTATTTCCGGGATTTCTTCCTCCTTTCACCCTCCAGTTTTTGCTATTTTCATGAGCTCGTGTTTTGCTTGCGGTGTAAGTCCTCGTAAAAAATTGTTGCTGCTTCTAGAATTTGTTCTTGATTCTGAGTCACTTTTCCTGTCTGATCTTTTAGCTTTAGCATAACGTCTCTCCCGCCATCGAATTCGAGCCTAACTTTTTTGGTGGACCAACTTTCTTCCAACATATCTGGAATTTTTTCCTAATCATATTTCTTAATATGTTCTCTAACATTTTTCTTCACCAATTTTTGTATTTTAGTTCGCTCAGGTTTGTCCAATGGTGTTTTATTTCTATTTTTCCAAAGGTTATTCTTCCTGATTCGAGAGTCTATTTTGAAAGCTTATCCCTGGTTTTCTCTTTAACCCTCGTCACTCCAAACTCTTCAACCGTGTTTTTTAAAGCTTGATCCATACTGTCGTAAAAATTTTCCTCGACTTTCATTTCCTCTTGCACTGATTTTAGTTTCTGGCGTGCGTCCTCTTCCTTTCTGACTGGGATAATCCGCCTTCTTCTCCCTTTACCCTTCCTGTGATTTTCATACTGGACTCACTGCGCCGGGATGCTCAATTACTTATCCACATGAGATTTCAATTCACAGAGGGTCGCCAATAAAGTCTCGAAAATTGGGAACAGATTTTCGAAGTTGGAGGTGGGGGACACCCCTTCAACTCATGAAAGATGAAATAGGAAAAATAAAAAGTTCAACCAGATCCGAAAAATCGATAGTTAAATTTTCAAAGCTGAGGCGACAATCTATCTCTTGGCTTCACAAAACTACCGATCGAAACAAATAATCAAGTTTATGAAACATAAGTTTCAAAATTCGAACAACCGGGAAAAAGAGGGTCACCTCTCGAGTCCACAAAAGATTCAGATCGTGAGAATAAAAACTACTCGAAGAATAAGCATTAAATTCTGAAGAATCGAGAATTAAATTTTCAACGCCTGAGGCGGGGGTCCACCATCGGATACCAAAACAATTAGATGGAAAAAAAAAAATTGTGACTGTCCATACTGAAAGAGCACTTCGGTCCAAAAAAATCGACTTTGAAATTATGTTCGATTTTGGTAGGTCAAAGAGTACTGTTTAACACTGTGAGTCTCTGAACTCGAAAAAGCAAAAGTGATAGAGCGCAAGAGTAGACGTCTATAGGCTATCGCGTTCTCGAGATTCCCGTTTGAATCTTTAAGTGTCTCCTGTAAAATTAATGTTTTGGACCGACGTGCCCTTTTAATTTGGAAGGTCACATTTATCGAAAAATAATGTTTAAAGTAGATGAACGGCTGCACGAAAGATCCCAATTGAAGAAATAAGAAGGTCTCCAAAAATATTTTTAAAGACCGAAAAATTTTGAATTCTACTCCTCGAGTCCACACAACACTTTCGATCAGAACAAAAGAGTTTCAAGGAGAATTATTTCTTAAGTCTGAAAAATCGAGAATTTGATTTTCGGAGTTGGGAGTGGGGTCCACCCCTTAGATGCACAAAGTAGTTAGATCGACAAAATAAGAGGTTCGCGGAAAAGTATTGTTCAAGACGGAAAATCATGAATTAGACTTTCAGAATTGGGAGCGGGGTGCACTCCTCAGCCCCTAAAAATCTACGAATTGAAAAAATAAAAAGGTTACCAAAAATATTTTTATAGACCGAAAATTCGTGAATTAGAATGTTCGGACTTGTGGGTGGGGGCACCACCCTTCGAGTCCACAGGAGACTTAATACAACAACTATGGTTTTACGGAAAACAATTTTTCAAGTCTGTAGATTTTCGGCGTGTAAGTGGGGGTCCACCCCTTGGATCCATAAAAGACTTCGATCCAACATAAATATAAGTTTAGCAAAAGATGATTTTTAAGCCTGAAAAATCGAGATTTTAATTTCCAAGTCTGAGGTGGGGTCAACTCTTCAGTCTCACATAAGATTTCAATTGAAAAAATAAACAATCACCAGGAATAAATTTGAGAGGCTGAAAATCGAGAATTAGATTTCTGCGGTTAGGGTGAGGGTTTACCCCTCAGATCCACAAAACACTTCGATTAACAAAATAAGAGGTTCACAGACAATCGTCGTTCAAGCCTGAAAAATCGAGACAAATGTCCGAAGTTGGGAGTGTGGTCAACCCCTCGGAGAAATGAAGAGTTCATCAAAAATAATTTTAAAGGCCGAAAAATCAAGAATTGTTGAGGGCAAGAATTCACCTTTCGAGTCTATAAAATGTGGCAATCGAAATGAGAGGAGGTTTATGAAAGATAATTCAGACGTTGAAAAATCGAGAATTAGATTTCCGGAGTTCAGGATGGGCTCCACCCCTCACGTTCGCAATAGATTTTATCAAAAAAACAAAAAGAAATATTTAATAATTCAAAATCGAAAATTATACTTTCGGAGTTGCGGGTGTAGGTTTACCTATAAGATCCACAAAATACTTCGACCAACGAAACAGAGGTTCACGGAACATTATTGTTTAAGACTGAAAAATCGAGAAGTAGACTTCCAGAGGCGAAAAATATTTTTAAAGGGCAAAAAATCGAAAATTAGATTTTCCGAATTGGGGTGGGATTCCACTCCTCGGGTCCAACAAAGACTTCGATCAGAAAAATAAGTGGATCGCCGAAAATTATCTTTCACGTCAGAAAAATCGAGTACTAGATTTCCAGGGTTGGGGCCGGGTCAATCCATCGGGACTGAACCATTTGACCCCGCAAATGATAACAACTGAAAAATGGAAAAGGGAAAGGTCACTAAAAATATTTCTAAAGGCCAAAAAATCGGGAATTAGATTTTCGTTCACAAAATAATTAAAAAGTTTGAATAATCGAGAGTTAGATTTTCGGAGTTGGGGTGGGGGTCGACCCCCAGGTTCCACAAATTACTTCGATCAACAAATTAAGAGGTTCACAGGAAATAATTGTTCAAGCCTGCAAATTCGAGAATGAGACTTCCAGAATTGGACCCACGAAAGATTCCAATTGCAAAAATTAACAGAGGTCATTAAAAATATTCCTAAACGCTGGAAAATCGAGAATTATATTTTCGGTGCCGGTGGGGGTCTACTCACCATCAAATTTGGGGGGGCAGGGTAATGGACCCATAAAAACAACTCAAATTTCTAAAACCAATTCCACGAATTAATATTTATCAAAAATGTAATTAGAATATTTCAGAAATCTTTCTCAATTTTTGTACCCGAGTTGTTCGAAGACTAAAAATTTCGAACTAATGTTCAGGGTCCATTACCCTGCCCCCCCAAATTTGATTGCGAGTAGACCCCCACCGGCACCGAAAATATAATTCTCGATTTTTCAGCGTTTAGGAATATTTTTAATGACCTCTGTTAATTTTTGCAATTGGAATCTTTCGTGGGTCCAATTCTGGAAGTCTCATTCTCGAATTTGCAGGCTTGAACAATTATTTCCTGTGAACCTCTTAATTTGTTGATCGAAGTAATTTGTGGAACCTGGGGGTCGACCCCCACCCCAACTCCGAAAATCTAACTCTCGATTATTCAAACTTTTTAATTATTTTGTGAACGAAAATCGAATTTTCGATTTTTTGGCCTTTCGAAATATTTTTAGTGACCTTTTCCGTTTTTCAGTTGTAATCATTTGTGGGGTCTAATGGTTGAGTCCCGATGGGTTGACCCCGGCCCCAACTCTGGAAATCAAATTCTCGATTTTTCTGATATGAAAAATGATTTTAGATTGTCGAAGTTTGTTGTGGTCCCGAGGGGTGGAACATCACCCCAACTCCGAAAGTCCAATTCTCGAATATTCAGGCTTTATAAATAATTTTCCGCGAACCTCTTATTTTGTTGATCGAAACTTTTTGTGGATCAGACGGGTGCCTCTTCCCCATCCACAACTCCCAACCAAAAAAATATTATTTTCGATATTTGGGCCTTTAAAAGTACGTATAGTTGCTATAATTTATTTTTCGGTCGAAATCTAATGTGGATTTGAGAGGTAAAACGCATCCCGAATTCCTGGAAATCTACCTTTCGATGCTTCAAACTTTGCAATTGTTTTTAACTTCTTTTTGCGATTGATACATTCTGTAGACTCAAAAAGTAGACCCCCCGTCCAAACCCTGAAAGTGTAATTATTGATTTTTCGGCCTTTAAAAAATTACTTTCGATGAACTGTTCATGTTTTCTGTAGGACCAAAGGATTGACACTGCTCCCAACTCCGGAAGTCTAATTCTTGATTCTTCAGTCTTAAACAATAGTTTTCTTTGGACCCTTTACTTTGTTAATCGATGTATTATATGGATCAGAGGGGAGGATTCCTCGCCCCCAACTCCGGTCATGAAATTCTTGTTTGGTAGGTATTGAAAGCTGATTTTCCATAACCCTTCTATTGTTCGATCGAAATCACATGTAGACCCAAGGGATAGACCCCCCCTCGCCTCCTAAAATATAAATCTCGATTTTCCGGGCTTTCAGATTTATTCTTGATGAAATTTTTAGTTTTTCGATTCAAATCTATTGTGGTCCCGATGTGTTGACCCCACCTCCAACTCTGGAAATCAAATTCTCGATTTTTCTGGCGTGAAAAATAATTTTCGATGAACCCCCTTATTTTTCTGATCGAAGTCTTTGGTTGAGCCGTGGGGTGGTACTCCGAAAATCTAATTCTCGACTTTTTGGCCTTTAGAAATATTTTTAGTGACCTTTTGCCTTTTCCATTTTTCAGTTGTTATCATTTGCGGGGTCAAATGGTTCAGTCCTGATGGGTTGACCCGGCCCCAACCCTGGAAATCTAATACTCGATTTTTCTGACGTGAAAGATAATTTTCGGCGATCCACTTATTTTTCTGATCGAAGTCTTTGTTGGACCCGAGGAGTGGAATCCCACCCAAATTCCGAAAATCTAATTTTCGATTTTTTGCCCTTTAAAAATATTTTTCGCCTCTGGAAGTCTACTTCTCGATTTTTCAGTCTTGAACAATAATGTTCCGTGAACCTCTGTTTCGTTGGTCGAAGTATTTTGTGGATCTTATAGGTAAACCTACACCCGCAACTCCGAAAGTATAATTTTCGATTTTGAATTATTAAATATTTGTTTATGTTTTTTTGATAAAATCTATTGCGGACTTGAGGGGTGGAGCCCATCCTGAACTCCGGAAATCTAATTCTCGATTTTTCAACGTCTGAATTATCTTTCATAAACTTCCTCTCATTTCGATTGCCACATTTTTTAGACTCGAAAGGTGGATTCTTGCCCTCGACAATTCTTGATTTTTCGGCCTTTAAAATTATTTTTGATGAACTCTTTGTTTCTCCGAGGGGTTGACCACACTCCCAACTTCGGACATTTGTCTCGATTTTTCAGGCTTGAACGACGATTGTGTGTGAACCTCTTATTTTGTTAATCGAAGTGTTTTGTGGATCTGAGGGGTAAACCCTCACCCTAACCCCAGAAATCTATTTCTCGATTTTCAGCCTCTCAAATTTATTCCTGGTGATTGTTTATTTTTTCAATTGAAATCTTATGTGAGACCGAAGAGTTGACCCCACCCCAGACTTGGAAATTAAAATCTCGATTTTTCAGGCTTAAATATCATTTTTTGCTAAATTTATATTTATGTTGGATCGAAGTCTTTTATGGATCCAAGGGGTGGACCCCCACTTACACGCCGAAAATCTACAGACTTGAAAAATTGTTTTCCGTAAAGCCATAGTTGTTGTATTAAGTCTCCTGTGGACTCGAAGGGTGGTGCCCCCACCCTCAAGTCCGAACATTCTAATTCACGAATTTTCGGCCTATAAAAATATTTTTAGTAACCTTTTTATTTTTTCAATTCGTAGATTTTTGGGGGCTGAGGAGTGCACCCCGCTCCCAATTCTGAAAGTCTAATTCATGATTTTCCGTCTTGAACAATACTTTTCCGCGAACCTCTTATTTTGTCGATCTAACTACTTTGTGCATCTAAGGGGTGGACCCCACTCCCAACTCCGAAAATCAAATTCTCGATTTTTCAGACTTAAGAAATAATTCTCCTTGAAACTCTTTTGTTCTGATCGAAAGTGTTGTGTGGACTCGAGGAGTAGAATTCAAAATTTTTCGGTCTTTAAAAATATTTTTGGAGACCTTCTTATTTCTTCAATTGGGATCTTTCGTGCAGCCGTTCATCTACTTTAAACATTATTTTTCGATAAATGTGACCTTCCAAATTAAAAGGGCACGTCGGTCCAAAACATTAATTTTACAGGAGACACTTAAAGATTCAAACGGGAATCTCGAGAACGCGATAGCCTATAGACGTCCACTCTTGCGCTCTATCACTTTTGCGTTTTCGAGTTCACAGACTCACAGTGTTAAACAGTACTCTTTGACCTACCAAAATCGAACATAATCTCAAAGTCGATTTTTTTGGACCGAAGTGCCCTTTCAGTATGGACAGTCACAAATTTTTTTCCCCATCTAATTGTTTTGGTGATCCGATGGTGGACCCCCGCCTCAGGCGTTGAAAATTTAATTCTCGATTCTTCAGAATTTAATGCTTATTCTTCGAGTAGTTTTTATTCTCACGATCTGAATCTTTTGTGGCCTCGAGAGGTGACCCCCTTGTTTCCGGTTGTTCGAATTTTGAAACTTATGTTTCATAAACTTGATTATTTGTTTCGATCGGTAGTTTTGTGAAGCCAAGAGATAGATTGTCGCCCCAGCTTTGAAAATTTAACTATCGATTTTTCGGATCTGGTTGAACTTTTTATTTTTCCTATTTCATCTTTCATGAGTTGGAGGGGTGTCCCCCACCTCCAACTTCGAAAATCTGTTTCTAAATTTTCGAGACTTTATTGGCGACCCTCTGTGAATTGAAATCTCATTTGGATAAGTAATTGAGCATCCCGGCGCACTGAGTCCCTCAAAATGGAAACACTAAATAGCTCAACGGTACCAGCCCTCAAGTATGGAGCACAAACCTGGTCCCTTACAGGAGACAAATCGTGAAGCTACAAATTACGTTCAGATCTATGTTGAGGAAACTTCTAGGACTACGATGGGTAGACAAAATCTCAAATGGAAAACTGTACAAAATGGCTGGAGGCGAGGATATAGGATATAATGTCGAACAATTTAAGTGGCATTATGTGGGGCATCTGGCGAGGGCAGATAGCAACAAATAGGGAGTAACAGTACTCAACTATGGATACGCTGCAAAGAAGAAGAACGATAGGTAGGCCAGTAACTTGAAAACCTGCTGAAATCAACTACTCCTTTGCAATGCATTATGGTTTCAAACTCAAATATTTATTTTCTGAATGAGGCCTCGCTTTCATTACACGGGGCATCCAGAAGATGCTACTTACATCTGAAGGTTCTTTGGTACACTGTGAGCCTCCTAATTTCGTCACAGTGCATACATCTTTATGTTTGTACTGTATTACAAAGCACATACAGTATTTTTTACAGTCTACTCAATGAAAGAGGACCTATCACCTTGAGCCTCTTCCAGGGGCGGATAAGTCATAGGGCGATTCGGGCAAATGCCCGGTGCGCCGCCGCCTGCATTTATAAAATACTTAGAAAAATGAAATAAGCGTATGTTGCGACGACAGTCGAAAAACGTGCGGCGGCGCTGATGAATGTAGAGAGAAATAATGAGATTGAAAAATTTTAATGGGCAGACACATTTTGCGCCGTTTGTTGACCAAACGTGTGCGTGTGTGTGAGTACCTCCGCTCATTTTTGGGCATACGCCTCCACGTAGCTTTTCCATTTTTTTTTATCCTGCGCTTATCTTTGCCACCCAGGGCCCAAGTTCTCTGACGAGAACGTGGAACTGAAAGACGGAAGCTATTGTGGACTTGAGGGGTGAAGCCCGCCCTGAACTCTGGAAATCTAATTCTCGATTCTTCAAATTTCTGAATTCTTTTACGTAAACCTCCCCTTTTTTCAACTGCTACATTTTGTACACTGGAAATGTGGACTCGCGCCCCCAACACCAAAAGAGTGTACTTTCGAATTTTTGTTGGTGAACTTTTTTTTTTCTTGATTGAAATAATTTGTGATTCCGAGGGGTTGACCGCACCCCAACTCCGATAATCAGATTCTTGATTGTAGGTGTTGAAAAACAATTTTCCATAAGCCCCTTATTTTTAATCAAGATCTTTTGTGGATCAAGGAATAACTCTCCCACCTACGACGAAAATCTAAAACTCGATTTTCCAGCTTCTCAATGTTATTCTTGGTGAACGTCTTACTTTTTCAATTCAAATAATACGTTAACCCTCTTCTAATAATTTACGTTTGTTTTAATAATAGTTAGATTATAGCAGCAAAAGGCAATAACACTCTCAGTAAATAAAAATAATAATATAATATTGTGGACCCGATGGATTGTCTCCACCCCAATTCCGCAAATCTAATTCTCGATCTTTCAGCCTCTCAAGATTATTCATGGTTAACTTTTTTCGATTCAGATCTATTGTGGATCCGTTGGGTTGACCCCGACCCCAACTTCGGAAATTGAATTCTCCATTTGGTCGGCTTAAGAAATAATTTTCCGTGAGCTCCTGTTTAATTTTTGTTCCAAGTCTTTTAAAGAGTCATAAGGTATATCAGAACAGTGAAATTTGTAGCCGTAATAGTATTTAACTCACAAATCATTGATTTATGTAGTATTTTTATGTTCTTGAATTTCTCTCTTAGGGACCATAACTAGAAATTTCAGAAGGGAACGTATACTCAGAAGTCCGAAAAATCGTAAAAAATGGTTACTCGATTGATAATGAATTTAAAGCCTAGACAAAATTCAATTTTTTTCATGTAATAGGCTATATTGTTTTTCATATGTAAAGTAGATAAACTCACTTCTGAATAATATTAATACATTTGTTATGACATAACCTGTCATATTTAAAATCCATAATTAGAACTGTGCATGTAGAAAAATGAAGTTTTACTTGATTTCTTTAGCCTTTGTTTAACATTTCCAATGTGTCTCCCTTGAAACAGTAAACTTGATGTGAAGTCGAAAAAATACATGTTTTGATTAAAACTGCTTTTTTCTCTCGGACAGTATGAGAACATCTATCTCTATGTATCAACGACTTTACCTGCAGTGGACACTTCTAAATTTGAAATAGTTACAGTATATGCATATACTGTAGTTTGATATTTACATAAGTTGTATCTCTGTGTAATGATAATAGGTGCATCCTCATAGAGGTTAACTTTTTTTCCTATATACATAAAATAAATTCTGTGTTTCTATAGTGCAAATTAACCTATATTTCATTAACTCCGGGGGTTGGCCCGCGAAGCGGGCAGGGGGCGGAGCCCCCTAGTTTATTAATATTTTCGTTAAGTGTGAATATCTGAATATTCCTTAACACTAATGAAGTACCAAAATAATTATATTCCGAACCAAATTAGACGAAATAGGTAAAGTTGGGGGCTCTAATTAATTTCGGCCCCTTATACTTTTGGCCATTACATGGGAAGGGAGGAGGTACATTTCCAATAACTGGTGGTACATTTCGGGTACATTTCATTCGAACCAAATCTGACGAAATCAGCTGAGTTGGGAGCTCTAATTCATTTCGGCCCCCTCATACTTTTGGTCATTACATGGGACGGGAGGGAGTACATTTTATATAATTGATGGTACATTTGGGTACATTTCGGGTACATTTCATTCTGCCCAAATTCGGTGAATGTGGAACAAATGGAAGGGGGGCTAACATTACCACAGCCCCACCATATTTGATCCTCCCCCTGCGGCGATATGGGAGGTACATTTCAGATAATTGATGGTACATTTCGGTACATTTCGGGTACATTTCATTCTGCCCAAATTCGGTGAAGGTGGAACGAATGGGGGGGGGGGCTAACGTTGCCACAGCCCCACCAACTTGAATCCCCCCCCCCCCGCGGCTATAAAGGGGGTACATTTCAGATAATTGGTGGTGCATTTCGGTACATTTCGGGTACATTTCATTCGAACCAAATTTGACAAAATCAGACAAATTGGGGGGGGCTCCCGTTACCCTGGCCCCACCAAAGGACTTTAGTTCCCCCTTCGCAAGGGGAGGAGGTACATTTTGTAATAATAGCGGTACATTTCGGTACATTTCGGGTACATTTCCCCTAACCCAAAATCGGGTCTAAAATCAAATTTGGGGGGCCAGGGTAATGGACCCATAAAAATAACTCAAATTTCTAAAACCAATTCCACGAATTTGAAAATTTAAATCAATTTGATATCCACCAGTTCGATTTTATTTCGCATAGGAAAATTCAGTCTCATTCGTGAAAAATTTCAGTCATCCCCTAAAAAAACGAGCGAGATATAAAAAAAAATTGGATGAAACAAAAACAAAATGAAATTCCAATAATTTAATAATATTATAGAAAATTATTTCGTGAGTCTTCAGACTACTGGTATTCAAAAGAAGGGTATAAAAAATTTAAGAATGCGAAAACTCCGAATAAGGTGAAAATGAACATCATTTGATGTAGTCTTCCGCCAACTAGCATGCGAAGATTCAGCCAGATTCGTAGAAAATTACAGTCATCCTGAGGAGATGGTCAGTGTGCTATCCGAAAATTTTGATGAAAAGATCTTAAAATTGGAATAATTCGCCAAATTGGGATAATGGACTTTATTTAATATCGAGAATCTTCAAATAAATCATACAAGAAAATATAGTACGATTTAAGTTCTAAGGAAAATTGTATTCACATTTTGAGAAAATAATCGAAGTTTGGTATGGTAACAATTTGAAGGAAAAGAAACTCAAATTTTGAAAAAAGTCTTCAAATTAAAAATTTAAATAAATTCAAATCACTAGTTTAATTTCACTTCATATAGGGAAATTCAGTTTGATTCGTGGAAAATTTCTTTAGTCAACCTGTGAACAAATGCGTAAGATACGACAAGAATTTTGATGAAATATAAAAAATATTGAAATTCGAATAATTTAACAGAATAGAAAAATTTGTCTTGAGTTTTCAGACAACCTGTATTTGAAATATAAGATTCAGGGAAAATTGTGTTCACCTCAGAAAAAATGATCAGAAAGTTAGTATACTTAATAATAACGGGTCAAAATGGAAAATTTGATAAATTGGAAAAATTGAACATTAGTTCGAAATTTTTAGTCTCCGAACAACTCGGGTACAAAAATTGAGAAAGATTTCTGAAATATTCTAATTACATTTTTGATAAATGACAATACAAAATTTGAAGAAAGTAATACCTTAGAATTTGAAAAATGCATGAAAATGGACCTGATTTTATGTAAACCTTCAATCAAACAGAATAGGAAAAGTCAACCTGATTCGTGGAAGATTGCAGTCTCTCTGAGAATGTACTAAAGGAGTGTTAGCAAAAATTTTGAAAAAAAAATCCCGAAATTAAAAATAATTTTACCGAGTGGAAAAGTGTACCTACTAAATTCAATATTAACTCGTATGCAAACCTTGGGTAAGATATGCGAAAAAAAAAAATATACAATGATTATAATCGAGGGGTTATGATATACATACTGATTTTGATCTTTTTAAATGACTTACGAAAAAGTCAATAAGAATTCTGAAGAACTTCAAAAATAGCTAAAATTCGAAACTTGAATTGAATACGGCATTAAAAAAGTTTTTTGAGTGACGTTCGCTGTTTTTTAAAAAATTTTCTCCTTAAAAAAAAAAAAAAAAAAAAAAAGGCTTGAACATAGAACTAATTGAGAAAAGTATCAGTAAGTCGCTGAATTCGAATACTGACTGCATCAATTCTTTTGTGTGGCCCTGATTCGAACCCAAAAATCCAAATTTCAGACGATCTGAATCAGATGAAACTAATTTGCCTTTGAAAATTGGACGAAGTACGGAAATTGGAATTTTTAGATCATTGATTTATAACCGCGTTAGATTTTCCATTGAATCCCAACGTGGGCCCCAAAATTCAATTTTTTTCTGTTCTAAGAGGCCATTGGATTTTGCTAAAAAAGTTGATCAGTGTGTCAAATAGGTATACGAGTGTCATGCATCGCTGAGTTCGAAAAGAGTGTCAAATTTTTAATCCTCCAATTTCGATTTATGCCGCGTAATCCGAATTTAGAACTTTCAAATAGGCCCACTTGAGGTAAGCATTTTTTTGATTACTAAATTTGAGAATTCTTAATAGTTTTCTAATAGACAAAATCAACGTAACTCAGTAAATCAAAAAACATATCGAAATAGAGGTTTTTATGTCGCTGCATTTGGAAACTCAATCAGATTTTCGATATGACTCGTGTTGGCACGCCAGTTTCCTAGATTTTCCTCTCCGAAGAAGTCAATTTGATTATGCCAGAAAAAGTGGACTAGGTACTGGAATGAGGATTCTTGATCGCTTGTTTCCTGACGTATAGATTTTTTTTTTTTGACAATCGACTAATAAATTTCATAAATTTTTTAAATTTGAAAATTGTTATAAAGTCCTGGATATTTTGAATTTTTGAATTTTTTAGGTACATTCACTTTTTTAAAGAAGTTATGGAGTTCCTTTCGAGCTTTTTCATTATTTTCAGTTCTGGAAATTATTTTGATCCGAATTTGATTAGTGTGCTCTTTAAATGTCATCACATGTTGCATAATTTGGTAGAATGTTCCGATTTCTTGTTGGAGTTCTGTCCGTAATTATTTCTGAGTTTTTTAAATTTTCCAAGATTTATGGCTATTATGCATCTTTGGAAAATAAAATAAAAATTGTAATATTTAAAATTTTCTCTGGAGTCTTCAAGTTATTGTGGAACATTTCTAATTTGTAAAACTTCAATTAATTTTCTAAGATTTTCTAAAATTTTTTGAAATATTTTGGACTGAAAAAATCTATAGCGCGCTGCTAACTCGCTGTAAATTTACATAAGCTGGTTGACCAAGGCTTTTGTAAGTGAGTGAAGATATGAAGTAAAGCCAGATTTTGTGTTTCATTAGGGAAGGGAGCAAGTAGCCACGCAGTGCCCTGTTACCCTACTCTTCTCGTTCTTCATCGATAATGGTTATCTGCGGGGAAAACGAACAGGATTTCGTCGTTTTTCAGTTATTGGAGAGTTTTCGTCGTCTTAAATGAAAAATTCACGGTTTATATATCAGGTTGTAATTTTGTGGAATCATTCGAATATCAATTTTTTTTCTCTCCCTTAAAAGTCTTGTCACAACTTTTTCTTTAGTGATGGCAATTTTCCAAAAATCAAGCTAAATTTCGTACTCTGGGTGGCTGACAACATTTGCTATCATATCAAATTAGTTTTCAACATTCTCGAGTTTAGCGAATTCCTAAATTTCCTCTTCGCATTATTGTTGTAATTCTTCCATATCATTTTCAGAATGGGACTACAATTTTTCAAGAATCTTACTCAAATTTCTTTCACAAACGTTTTGAAGACTCCCCATATTGAATCAGATTCAAGCTTATATTTCGTCGAATTACTTGAATTTAATACTTATTTTTAAATTAAAATGTTAACTAATCGATGACTTTCATGAAATGATAGCAACTTTCCTTGAGTAGGGTACAATTTTCGTATTCGAGTTGATAATATAAGTCTCATGCCCATATCTTGATCAACCTCCCAGCCCCTTCAAAATTGTATAACTTTGTGATCATTCTGCGACAGTAATTTTCCGCGAATTTCGCCAGGTTTTTGTAAACTAATTGATAATAGCTCATGACGTCAAATAAAATTTACGTTTCAATTTTGCAACCCTTCAAGATTTTTTCAATTTCTGAATGCTGCGTAACTGATCATCGTCTCTGTCTGTCTATACAGTCATAAATGGATTTTACCACGGTTCTTGAATTAGAATATAAATTTCAAAGTTAGTGATGTCAAATAAAGTTCAATTTTAAATATTGTCAAATAATTTGGTTCTTTTTTTTTTCTTCTTCAAAATTATCATTACTCGTAACTAATTGACTGTTTTCCTGTTTGACCACAACATTCAATGGATCTTACTCAGTTTTTTCGTATACGATTTTTTTGAGAAGTGCTACCTACTGTTTAACTGAGCTCACTTTCCTAATTCTTTGAATTCGTTTTCTTTTCAATTTTGTCAGGATTGGTAAATGACAATACAAATTTTGAAGAATAAAAAATCTTAGTAATCGAAAAATTCATAAAAATGGACCTAATAACTCATTAAAAAGTCTATAAGAATTTTGATGAATTTCAGAAATAGCAAAAATTTGAAACTTGAATTGAATACGGCATTAAAAAAGTTTTTTGAGTGAAGTTTGCTGTATTTAAAAATAATGTCTCCTTAACAAAAAAAGGCTTGAACATATAGAACTAACGAGAAAAGTATCAGTAAGCCGCTGAATTTGAATACTGATTGCATCAGTCCTTTTGTCTAGGCTTGATTTGAAACTAAACATCCAAATTTGGAACGATCCAAGTCAGATGAAACTAACTTGGCATTAAAAATTGAACAAAGTATGGAAATTTGAGCTTTTAGAACTGTAACCTTTTGAAACGTTTCTACTGTTCCTGTTCGATTTTCTCTAATGCTTGTTCAAATGTTTCCAAAAAACTAAAGTCCGCATAAAAATTGAATGAATCTGAAAAATTGAACAAAATGTTGCGACACTGGATTTTTATTTATTTCAAATCATTAAGGACGTCAGAATCTTCCTCCAGCTTCGTATTGAATAGCGGAAGTTACCTTCCAGTTCAATTTTGAAGATCGTTTATGAATTACACAGAATTTTACAAACAGAAATTCAAATCAATTTGTAGTTCTCTTTTACTGAAAAAAAAAAGTTCAGGTTCTTTTTATGCAGATTTGGTTCCTCCTCCTCAAAAGAAAGAAACAGTTCTTTTTATCTAAGACGATTTATTTTTTCTTCGAGAAAAGCAGTAAGGTTTCCCTTCGATTCTTAATTTCGATAATTTATTTCATCTCGGGAACGAAGGATCGCCGCCGAATTTGGTCAGCGAATTTGAACTCAGCGTGAAAAATTGAGCGGAAATAAGTCGTGAACTTGATCTTTTTGATTTTCGAAATTTTGAAAAATTCTCGATGCTACATCGTGTCTATTTTGGGGCGAAAAATTTTTCGAAGAGCTGGTGTACATGACTCAAATTTTTGAGACAAATTCGAATCTGTCGTCAAAATTGGGCTACCATCCTTTCTTGACAAATTTCACCAACATTTTTGAGTGTATCTCGGACACGAAGGGTCCTGCCGAATTTGGTCAACGACTTTGAACTCAGCGTGAGAAATTGAGTAAAAATGAGTCGTAAACTCGATTTTTTGATTTTCGAAATTTTGAAAATTTCTCAATACATTATGTCTTTTTTGAGGCGAAAAATTTTTCGGAGAGCTTCGGGGTCGGGAGCTGGTGTACATGACTCAAATTTTCGAGATTAATTCGATCCGTCATCAAAATTGAGCTACCATCATATTTTGAAAAATTTCACAAACATTTTTATGCGTATCTTGGGAACGAGGGGTCGCCGCCGAATTTGGACAACGTTGAATTCAGCGTGAAAAACTGAGTGGAAATGAGTCATGAACTCAATTTTTTCATTTTCAAAATTTTGAAAATTTCTCCATACTACATCGTCGAACTCTGGTCAGGCTATTATACATCATGTCTTTTTTGGAGCGAAAAATGTTTCGGAGAGCTTCGAGATCCTCATCTTCATCTACTCGAAATATGTTGAACAGAGCTGGATCATTCATATTTACACAGAGATGAGAAATAGTACACCATCAACTGATGAACGATAATTCATTTTCATTCCCTTTATCAACTAATAATGTAGACACTAGATATTAACTTAGACACAAACAGTCGGGCCCGTGTAATTTGAATGCAGTGCAGTGTTGCCGGAAAGAGGACGTCATTTTGCCCGTTGCGGTGAAATTGTATAAACTTCCAGTGTCATTTTACCTGTTGAAGTGGGCAGCAATATACTCGGTGTATAAAACTGCGCTGCGCTCTAGTGTGAAAACCACACATTATAGGGGTAAGGGGGTTTGTATATTTGGAAAAATGACGTCCCGCTCAAATTTTTTGTGCATGCTCCTGGGGTCATTCTAATGTGTATAAACCGCAAGGAAAAATGACGTCCTTCAAAAGACGTCACTTTTCCAAAAGGAAGTCACTTCTCCTGTTGGAATCTAAAAAAGACGCCATTTCTCCCTTTAGAAAATCTATATATATATATATATATATATATATATATACCTTAATTTTGTGGGAAGAAAATCTCAGAAACTATTGAATCAATTGATTCCAAATTTTGGTATATTATGGAGAAGTACTCGAAGTTGTTAAAATAAGCTTTTGAAGGCAATCGGTCGAGCCGTTCGTGAGTTTTCCTTGAGGACAAAATTTGTGGCACAAAAATCTCAGGAACTATCGAATCATTTGATTCCAAATTTTGGTACATTATAGAGAAGTACTCGAAGTTGTATTGGTGAAAGTTTGATGACAATCGGTTGAGTCGTTCACGAGTTTCCTCAATTTAAGTTCAGCATAAGAAGCGCAAGGCGACTTATGTACTCAATGTTGTTTGGGATTTAATTTATACGAAATCAAATTTTGATAGCCGCGTAGTTTTGTTGTATTATACAAATGTTTCGGTCTTACACGTTTCCGCCTTGAATGTATCGATTTCAAATTTATACGAACTCTAATTTTGATAGCCGGGTAGTTTTATATTTTTATAATACTATATTCCCTGTCGAGAGTTGCGTTTTTTAAAACGTGAATGGCCTTAAACATTTCAGCCGAATACCACTAGTCCTTGTCGACATTTGCGTTTTTTAAAACGTTAACGACTTAAAACGTGTCGACAGTGTCTTGATTTCGCGAGGAACGAGCGAAGCGAGTTCCGAGTACTTTTCGCTACTACTGCGAGGAACGAGCGAAGCGAGTTCCGAGTGCTTTTCGGCCGAAGGCCGAAAAGTCGGTACTGCTTTCGCGAAGCGAAAGCAGTTTTTTATTTATTTTTATTGATTCCATTAGAAACAATTTAGGAGACGAATCAGAGGAAATTCAGAAAGAAAAAAGATCACCAAGAGTAAATAACAACCACCTCAATGTGTAAAAGGAGTTGTGTGTTCCTCTCAAGTATTCATAATATCCTTCCAGCTTACCCTCCCAGACTAGGATATGTAAGTGCTTGGGGGATAAGGTTCCAATCTGCATTTGCAGGGACGAAACTATGATGGGGGGGGGGGGGGTGAAAAAAACACAAGCATTTGACAGTCGGTACATTTTGAAACTGTTCAGTTGAATTTTTCATTAGCCTGAAAATGTCTTGAATAAATTCGGAAGATCCTTGAAGTCTCAGAGAAGCCTGAAAGAGTCCTACAAGTTAGGAGGAGGAGGTCTTGATGAATCAAATGAGTCTTATTATCTTAGTATTAAATGAATCCAAGAAACCTCTCGGATGGTGTATGTTTGCCCAAGGGCCGAGGAAGGAGACTGTCTCAAGCGGCTCACTATACAAAAGGCGCTTCAAAAATAAGGTAAAAAGAGGAACGAAGGAAGGAAGAAAAATAAAGAGTAGAAAAAAGGCAGTCTTTTTTTGAGGGTACAAGGACGTTCTCAGAAATTAGTTCTCGTGCCCATATTTTGCTTCTGTTTTTTTTTTTTTTTTTTTTTTCCAATTAGGAAATATTTTGATTGAAAACTCGGCAAATTTTCAAATTTTTTAAATATTTTGTCGGCGAATTTTTAGTTTTCAAAAAATATTTGTCTGCAAATTTTCCTTCCCCCCCCCCCCAACTGAAAGTCAAGTTTCGCCTCTGAAGGAGGTTAACCTCCCCCCATTTGAACTTAATTTTTAAATTTAAAAGTACAAAGTACTTAACCCGCCACTAGATAGTTTTTATTGAATATTAGTATTATTATTCATTTCCCCCAAGACGGGAGGCAGCCACCATGGGGGGAAAAGACTGTAATACCTACACATATCTGTTTCCAAGGAAAAAGAACGGGAAGAAAAAGGCGAAAAAGGTCTGGATTTATTGTATTATACTTGCAGAGGGGTGATAAGGGAAAACAGGATATATGAATTTGAAAAGGAGTTAGAAAAAATATAATAGGATACAATAGGATGAGGGGAAGTAAGGAAATGGGGAGAAAAACTAACACAAAGAAAGAACGGAAATTTCATGCCTTATTATGAGGAGACAAGTTTTTTTGTTTTTTTTTTAAATCTGCTGTTAACAACAATTCCTCCTCCCCCGGTACTTTTACATAGTTTCTCGTGCCGAGGAAGTCGGGAGTTCTGGCGGAGTGAGAAACTGTTCTATATGCTGAGATGACTCCTATCAGTATTATTCTTTGCAGGGATTTCAGTTTTTTTATGTCCGACTTTCTCAGTTTCTCACTGTAGGCCAAGTTACGATGTATATGTATAAGAGTACTCAACGTATGTACTGTGCTCTAATTGTTCCCCTGTCTGTAATTGGCCTTTTCGGCTGTTGGTAGGGGGAGTAAATATATTAATAATATTATTATTATTATTATTATTATTATAGTTATTATTATTAATAATGCCGACTACATGGGGTCGAACTTATCAAAAAATGCCGACTGCGAAGATTTGCGAGAGTGTCACATCTCCTTTCTTTCATTCAATAATATTTTTCATATGTGACCGAGAATCATGAAAATAATGTGCCTCTGGTGTCAAAAAATCATTTTTCACTCTCTTGACAATTTTTGTTGAAAAAATCACGCTCTTTCGAATGAAACAAATCGCAGCTTCCTATCTTCATTAGTTTTTCCATACACCGCATTTAAAAATCACGTCAAAAGTTTAAAAACATCAATTTATGCGGCGTTGTGTGAAACGGACCTATGGGAATGGTAGAGAACAACGCGGTTGTCATAGCAACGCGTAAATGCACCGCCACAGATGTACATCTGTGCGCACCTCTACCAGCATCCCATCTTTACACTCGTTTATCTCGAAAACCTGTTTTTGCACAAGAAGCACATTTCATGATTCCAGGTCACACATTGTTAGGTCCTCCGGGTGGCGGATTAAGGAATGACCCCCCAGATATGGAGGTCAGCTGCGAATAAACTTCAGCAAATAAGCAGTTGCTGACAATGAGCGGCAGTGTTAGCAGAGTGAAGTGGGTATGCTTTCGATAAGCTTACCCTAAGAAATACTTCATAAACTCAAGAACGACGCGAGAACTGCTGTCTCAAAAGCAGAATCAAGGGCGGGACAGGCTCAATAGCGGAGGAACGCAACTGTACTAGAAGAAGGCATTCCAAAATGAAACCACGAAGGTAGCACCAACTGGAATGAACCTCAGCTTACTCACAAAAACAGCACAAACAGCCTCGGATGTCGGAGATTTACTGGGAACACAGGCGGAGGTGCACCCCCGTCTAAAAAGAAAACACTAGCTCATGGAAAAAAGAAGAGTAGGCTTATTCGCGTATCGACATACATGGGCATCGTTCACAAACCGTTCTCTTTCGTTCAGTTCCCTAAAAATTTCCCCCGTTCAGTTCACTTACTCTATGAACGCCGTTCAGTTCAGTTCACGTGCTCGGTGAACGTCCGTTCACTGAGCGTTCACTTTTGATTGATAGCCGTTCTCTTCTCGTTCACTTTTAATTTCAGATTCAGCAGTGATTTGCTTTCCTTTGCGATCTTTTGTCACCATGAAGGGACCACCATGGTGTATAATTTATAAATGTAAAATGGCTAGTATTTTGGATATGAAAACAATTAACATTTAATGGATGGCGTCTGATAGTCCAGTACACAAAGTGATATCAATAGGCTACAGACCCCAGGATGTCTTTCCAAATTTCAGATCAAATCATCAAATCGCTCCCATATATACCAGAATCGTTTTATAATAGGGTTTAGTTGGTTGTGGAGCCAAAAGATTTTCTCTTCCCCTTGAGGGAGGTTCATACGGACCATAGAATTGAAAATTTATGACAAGTACAGAACTGAAGGAGTTCACTTGTGAACAATGCCCATCTCTGCAGCAACAAGACCAGACATGTTGTATGTGTCGGCGACGCTCGGCGGCGAACTACTCAACTTACTCGTTCACGTTCACCAGTGGCGTAGCCAGGGGGGGATTAGGGGGATGAATCCCCTTGAGATGAGAATTTCATAGTAAATGCGCGAAATTAAATTTAAATTCAGATACATAATTGAAGTTGAAAAGCACAACATACTGATACGTCAATGTAAAAACATACAGTTCATATTAGGTGTCTCTCCTTCCGCCCGCCCAAAATTTTGCTGATCCCCCTCCTTAGAAAAACCCTGGCTACCCCACTGATGTTCACTCGTTCACATCTTGTTTACCAGTTCACCTTCTGATAACCTTGTTCAATATTCGTTCACCGTCACTGAACGGCGTTCACTTAGTTCAGTTCATCTGAATTTCCACTCGTTCAGTTCACAGTTTATTTCACTTGAAATATGAACTTCGTTTAGTTCTCATTCAACCAGAGTGGTGAACGGTTCGCGAACTGAACGACGATCACTTGTGAACGATGCCTATCTCTGATCGGCAATGATGATGATGAGGTTTATGCAAAAATGCAAGATTCTTGTTAGGGCCATCATCAAAGTTCAGAAAACGTTTCTTCTTAGTCCATCCTGGTACTCGTGCGACCGATTTCGAAAATTTTGATTCCAAGAAAGAGAGGGGATTCAAGCTCCACGCCTCGCTTGTACCCATCAGTTTATGCAAAGAAAAGGCCTCGTATGAGAATTCTGGTATCTACTGGTACCACAAATTTTATCATTTATTATTCAGTCGGGGGGGGGGGATCTGTCTTCCCCCGTCAGTAACAGAATTAGACGATCGATTCTATACCTTCAGGTACCTGTATAACCATTTTGATGTGTCTCTACCGGTGTCCCTTCGCAGATCCGTCACTGGCTAAGAGTACAGCGCACTCACTTTTCGTTTCCGAAACCAGTATATAATTTATGGGTCAAGCAGGTACTTCGGAAGAACCTCTTATTGTACTTCAGCGTTCGCATGTGCAAGAGCATTGCTCTTTAGACCATCGACTAGAACAATGGTCATTCGCGAAGAAGTGCTAACAGATATGTGGGCAGTCTCGCACAGCCGAGTGTGAAATGCAAATTGTCTTTCGATACGACGGTTGCTTCTCCGATTCTTCTAGAGCCGCCATTGTTTAAAGACCGCAAAGCCGGTATTCGGACTCGGATTGATAACAGAGTTCTCTCTGTCTCACGGCGGACCCGATGCGGCTAGTTGGAAATATTGTTGATTGCAGCTCGGGGCTTGTGTGGTCCTCGAAAGCTATTTATCAAAAGAGTATTACAATAAACGATTCGGTGATAATACGGACACGAGACCCGAGACCGGTCGCGGCTATGCCGGAGACTTTGTTACCATAAGCCACCAGTTACATACCCGCTGATTAACAATGACAACGGCCATAAATAAATATCGCTTCCATTTGTAGGTAATTATTATAAATAGCAACGTTCGTAACGCCGTGTATTAATATAAATAGTCGATTGTGTTTCGATGCATATGAGACTGATTTAACGTGTATTTTTCTAACTATATCGGTGGCCGAGGATAACGTCCAGTTGGATATATTCGTGGTGATTCGAAAACGAGCAGAACTCTGAGTACGTCTGAATGGACTCGTGTTGGCTCGAATTTCGTTATTTGTTTCGCCTGACGAATGGCTAGATGGCTACCTTTGAAAGTGGCCATTCAACTGCACGCATTTATATAGCTTGTATAGGTAAAGGTGAAGCTAAATTCCAAGTGTTAACGAGATCGGGGTTATCATTAGACCTCTAATACCTCGAAGGTGCTCTTGAGCTTGTATACGTGTACAATGTATACATTGTACTTACATATTAAGTCAGTGTGAAAAGACACGGTGTGGTAATGCAGGTGGTCTGTTGCCGTTGAAAAGTTTTCTAAAGGGCGAATATTCGACACATCGACAGATTCCGTAAAACACGGCATTTGTGCGTGCTCAGCGACTGTTCAGGCTGCACTCGCAGACCCCGACAATCGGAATTAATAATTCCTATTATCGACGCACGGCGAACACTTTTCCTTTTTCTCATTCATTCCGCATAAACGCGCCGAATTACGGAATAATAGAAAAGATAATTTGTATTTTTGTTTACAGTTAATGAAGGCAGTGTTTGTGCAGTATATAGATGGCGAGCGAGAGAACAAAAAAAAAAAAGTGACGAACGCATGAAAAGTATTTATACGGGAAACAATACGCCGACATTATGCTCGTTAATTGCGATATTATTCGGTAAACGGCTGTTTGAAATGTCACTTTTAACTTAAACAAAAGATTAATTAACGACTGAACAACATATATAACAAACAAACAAACCGAAGAGATGAAAGAACGCGAACGAACAATACGAACCGCAAATATGTGTCATAGGTATACCATTGTGTCACATACAGGTATGTTCATGATACACGCCTTGTGTATTGTATTTCATCGCATTATTCGATGCAACCGTGAAATAATCAACCGAATACAGTTTTCGCGAATACATTAATTACAACCTGTTAACGATTTTCTTTTTCATTTCGGGCGAATGTGGCCGTGCACCTTTCCGCTGACAAGCTCGGGCCAAAAAATCACGTGTTCGCCGGTAGCGTGTGAAGATCGTGCCTGAATCGTTAAACATGTACCTGAGGATAAAATCGATCGTCTGATTCTACTGCAGGCAGGGGAGAAGATAGATCGCTCTCCCTCCTCAAAGAACGATAAATGATAAAATTCGAGGTACCAGTAGATACCAAAACCCAAGCAGAAGCGCAAATATTGCATGCGAGGCCTTTTTTGTAGCACTAACTCTGATTCGGGAACAAGCCAGGAGTGAAACTTAACTAAATAGCTTCCCTTTCTTGGCAGCAACATTTTCGAATTCGGTTGTACGAGTACCAGGACAGAATAAGAAGAAAAGTTTATTGAGCTTTGATTCTGGCCCCAGCAAGAATTTTGCATTTTCGCGTAAAAATAACGTATGCACAAGACGCCTTCTCTTGGGTGATAAAAAAAAGACTCTCTGTGAGGTTATATGTCGTTAAAATTATGACCAAAAGCATCTACGAGAAGGCAAACTTCGACAGATAAGCCCTGTTGAAAACAATGAAAAACTGCAGCAGTATCTCTTTCCAGTAAATGTAGCTTTTCCAAATCACTGACGATAGCGTTCCAAAAAGGCCGGTACAGACTAGCGCGCATCAGCTACAATGCAACGTGTAATGTATATAACGAACAAAATTCGGGCGAATGTGCGCAAGTATGGACGTCCATACATGCGCGCATTCACCCGAATTTTGTTAATTACTTGTTACATTACATGTTGCATTACAACTGATGCGCGCTAGTCTGTACCGGCCTTTACATGTTACATCACATGCTGCATTGCAGCTGATGCGCGCTAGTCTATACCGGCCTCTTGTTACATCACATGTTGCATTGTAGCTGATGCGCGTCAGTCTACACCGGCCTTAAGACCACAGGGACGCAGAGGCGTAATTGCTTCCAACAGGTATACAATTTTCCCGGAAGTAAAAAGTTCCCCATTAGCAGGCCCGCAGCCAGACTATGATTCTTAAAGGGGGCAAATGATATAGTGGGCAGGGCAAATTAGGTTCTGAAAATCTGTCAAAATCAATGCATGTATATACAGGGTGATGAACGAGAAGTCGCACCATAGGGCCAACATGTGATAAGGCGCAACGGCGCCGACCCGATAACACAATCTCCGCTACATGCATGCGACTTCTCGATCATCACCCAGTATGTTACGCCGAATTCATCAAACTGACGTTTTCGTAAAATCGGCAGATATTTTGCTGATTTTAAAAAACCAGTAGCGCAAGAGCAGTTGTTGCCAAATTTATAAAACCAGCAAAACTTTTTGCTGAATTTATACCTAAAATAGATCAGTGTGCCGATTTTACAAAATCAGTAATAAGAGTGTACCTGATGGATGAGGCCAGAATTTTCACGTGCTTACTAGAAAGCAAAATCTATGATAAGATAAAATGAAGATGATACTACTCATAATTCGAATAATGTCATCGACTTGTTAAATCGTGACTTCTTTACTGATAAAATGAGACATTTAAATTCCATCTGTACCTTCGAAAATGCTCTTCAATATTTGTTTGCAAACACAGCCAGTGAAGTTAATTCTCATGACTTTGATTTTGAGTTTGACCCAATGGATCAAGATGGATGGACTAGTGAAAAAGAGGCGGAAGCTGTGTGAATTTTTAAAGATGTTGAAGGCGTAGAGTGCAGGCGGTTCCAAAGCAGAATTACCAACTATACAATCGCGTGCCAAATATTCTCTCAAATCATTCAGAATAATACGTCCATTGCCCTTGCCTCTGGATGTTTTATTTACAACCCCATAAATTTAACCTTCTTCAGTTATTGACTGGTTAAAACTTATAAGATTTTGAGAGCACTCAAAGAAAGTTCATTTTTTGTGTCACTCAAAAATGTAAAAACAATCGAGGAATAATGATTACATCAATTAATCTAATTTTTTTTTAAATTTGTGAGGCCATTTTTTTCCTAGAAAAAGGGAAGTTTTGCGCTATTTTTTCCCTTTAATTCTAAATGAGAATAGGTCAGATTATTTCTCACAATTATAGAAGAAGGATTTCCCTGCACATTGTTGTTAAAAATTCCTTTTGAAACTCTTTCTAAAGAAAGCTGGACTATGTTCACTTATTACCCCGAGAATTGGGTGTTTACGTTTTGGCCCAAGGGGCCCTATACATGCCGATTTTATAACTTTGATAAAAATGTATTGCCTGTTTCATAAAATCAGCAGAACTTGCCGATTTTATGAATTCGGCGTAACATATACATATGGGTCATTCTTCAAAAATGTTGATATTTCAAGTACATATATGTCTTTTCATTGATGAAAGTCGGGGCTATTTGAACTTTTTTTAATGGGAGTCGTTAAGAGGCGTTCTGCATAACATATTGGTAAGATTAGGCCGACAGGGAGAGGATTTTGTATTTTGGCATGGCAGTCAAAATGCTGAATGCCATGCCGAAGGACACATGAAAAAGTCCATGGCGAAAAACAACAGAGCAAACAAAAATAGTTTATGTTTGGATGATGAACGTTTATTGTTGCATAAAGATGACCATGCCGAAAGACACTTTTTTCTAACTCTTAATTTTAGATAATAATACCCGAATGCACGAGTCTCGTCACAAAAAAACCGGGATTTGATATGTGGACCGCACTGCTCTGAAAAGAATATACAGTTTGACCATCAATTGCGACGAAAAAATACTGAAACTCCTGTTTTGTGATTGGCTGAAAAAGAGCCATGCCGAAAGACAGAAAGTCGAGGGACCATTTTCAAGGTTTGCAACACTGACTTTCATCTGTGAAGATGCAATTTCAACGTTACCAACTCATTTATTCATTTATCTACAGTAGTATTATTTTGCTAGTCGGTTCTAATAGAAGTATAGCTTGAAAATTTGGAAAAAAATAATAATAAAAATTGTCCTAGGGACAGCCATGCCGACGGACATTTTAGCATATTTAATATATTTTGACCCATTAAAAGTGGATCAAATTTTCTTCTGAAAGCTTTAAAAAGTAGAATTCAGTTATATCTATCAACGGGGGAAAAAATAAATTAAAAAAATAATAAAAAAAATCCCGTATTATTAATGAGATAACTGATGGGGACTGAAATATCAATATTTTTGAAGAATAATCCATATATAGGATTTTTGACTAAGATGAGATTCGGATAAAAAGTGTTTTAAAGTACTTGTATTTCAAAGTATATTTTATGTCAAAATACTTAGAAATATGAGTTTAATTGTTACACCCACAGAGTGGTCAGCAAATTGAAAAATAAAAAGTTCGATGATGAATTCAGCACAACATGAGATTCAGTGTAAAAAATTGGTAAGGTGAGATCACATACATATATGGTAGAAATTTACTGACCAAGTTGAGATCCTGCTGCGTTGCCAATAATGCAGGGTGAATAATCATGCTCGAATGTACGGTTTTGTACAAATCGTCCTGTTTGTTTAAATTCTGGGAAGGAAGATGCGAGAGTTTTTTGTCGCCTGAATTCCGGTCAGTGATCTTTTCAAAAATCAAGTTCTTCTTAATTTTTTATCGTTCGCAGTTAAACGCAGGCGTATTTTTTCGTACAAAATCTTGTTAAAACGTGACTGAAATTCTGACTTAAACTAAACCCTAATCAGATTTTTATTATTTCAGGACCTAAAATTACTATTTTATGAAGGGCAACATAATGTAAATCGAAATGTTAGAAAATTGTGAACCCCCCCCCCCACCGATTCTACCAAAATCAAATGCCATTGCAGAAAATGTTACTAAAAAATTAAATCTTAGTACAAACTCAAGAAATTCAGAGAAGCCTGAAATAAGGGCTTAGTTAGATTTAGAAGAAAAAGTTGAAGAAATCTTATAAAAAATCATACAGGAACGGGAGGTACTTTTACAGAATTTAAAAACTTATGAACTTGAAATAAACCACATTATAAACGAGGGAGTAGAAACGTCAACCTCAACATACCAAGAATTAACCTCGCTCATGTCTCATATGATCAATTCCGATTCGGACGATAATAAGCTAGTTGGAAAAATTTACTAAAATAGAAAAGGGCTACTAAGCAACCACAAAAAGAACCACTACAACCCCGAATTATGAAATCATGAAAGCAGCAACGGGCTATTAGGTAACCTAAACAGGAACCACCCTAAGTCCCCAAGTCTGACTCAAATTATAATATAGGAGACTATTTAGCCCAAATAAGGACCTCTCCGAACCAGATCCGAGCTCTAATATTATTTTAATCCGACAGCTCAGAATATTCAAATAATGGAAGCGACGAGGAATATTACATGAATTTTCAAAGATATATTTTTAAAAAAATCAAAAAATCTGTAGGTATACATAAAATTCAATTCTTGGTAAATTTCAGAAACATTTATGGTGCTCTTTAATCTTTCTATGTATTAAAAACCAAAACTCGTCCTCCCACTCCCCCCCTCCTCCTGGAAAAAAACTCCAAGGAGCCTGATATCTAAATCCCGGCCGTCTACGACATAACAGACATATGACATAATTACCCATACTGCGGGTTGTCTACCTAAAAATCAGAAAAATTGCAGGGGCAGATCAGCTACTTTCAAGGACATAATCTGTTTTAACATAAAGATCTCCAAGTTTTAAGACATAACCGACATAATAAGACATAAAAAGACATCTCTCTATATATTAAAAACCAAAACTCCTCCCCCCTCTCCTCCTGAAAAAACCGAGCCTGATATCTAAATCCCGGCTTTCGTCCCTACCACCTCCGACTACTTTCAAGGATATAAGTTTTAAGACATAACCGACATAACAGACATAATAAGACAATTTATTTTATAGTTTTTTTTTCACCCTCCTCTCTGCCTCTAAGATGTCTGTCAGTAACAATTATGGCATTTTTATTGCCTTATCAGCTTGTTGCTTTGCTAAAGGCCAAATTAAGGGATAAAGGTCATAATGTCAAACAAGCAGAAGATGATGCTGATCTTTTAATTGTGCAAACAGCTATCGCTATTGCACGTGGGAGACAGAAAGTAATAGTTGTAGGTGAAGATGTGGACTTGATTGTTTTATTAGTGACATTTGTATCCACAGGCGCCGACTTGGCACTTTTTGGTGGGCTTTGCCTCCCAATGAAAACTTTGGAGGGGCGGCCCCCCAATATTTTCAACTCAAAACTGGAAGAGTACAACAAATTTTACCATCAATGTTTAAATTTAACAAAAAAGAAGAAAAAGAGAAAACGAATAAGAATAAAATCGATAATACCGAAATATCAGACGCGTCTCAATAAAATAATCAAAGAAAACACCGCGCTCTGACTGATTCTGCCCCCCCCCCCAATATTTTCCGTAAGTCGGTGCTTATGTCTGTATCTCTAAGCGTATAATACATAGAAGGGAAGTAAGTGAATAATGGAACATTACACTGTTGAAGGACATTTTTTACAGTTTGCACGCAGATCTTAGGAAGCCGGAATTCACTGTGAGACGACGAGGAATTAGAATTTTATTCCACAACCCAGTGACACGGTGTATAGTGTATACTAAGCATATATTATATGTGGGGGGAGAGGTGTTCGCGCATGTGTGTATGTGTGTAAGGGGGATCGAGAAGCAGGTTCAATTTTAACTAGAGTCCTACAACTGAATCAGCAACGAAATTTGTGGGTTAATATACACATTTTCAACATTTATATTACATATAACCCGCTAGACTTGACTTTCAGGCACATTTGTGGCCGAATAGTTGGATTTACAAAAGAATGTGTAAGAATTAAAGTTGTAGAGATTTAGGAGAAGAACATTTTTTATTTGAAAAATTTTCTCATAACTACATTATGACTCGAGATACGTGTGAAAAACTTATTTTGTGGGGCTTAAACCCTTACAGAAAACTGTGCACACGGGCTGGGGGGTGGGATTTTCAATATAGTGCTCCTAACAAGTTACCTGATAATTTTTCATTAAAATTCGCTTTGTTGCAAAAAATGTTTTTTTCGTTGTAATAACCCGACTATACTAATGATGCCATGGCCATTTCTAGGTATATAGGCCGGCGGATCTCATAAAATGTTACAAAATACACCCCTTTACTACATACATCACGTCCCAAAGTCCGTTGATTTTTTTTGGGTAGGGGGGGGGGGTGAAGATAATTGCCTTGGAAAACTGGGTGGTGTTATCACCCGCAGGTAAGTATCATTGTACATCGTGCATAGATGTATCGCTGTGTTTAACGAGTTCGATTCGTTTCTCAAATTTTTAATATTTTATGTACTTCACAGCAGGCCGCGTTTCCGGTCATAGCCGGCATTAGTGTGGTGCAGAGCACAACCTGCACCACACTGAGCTATTGGTGTGGTACTCCGCACCACATGGGAAAGAAGTGCTATAAAGTCATATTGGCTTCTTCTTTTTTGTAATTATTGTGATTTTAATTTTCAAGAAAATCCAACAAATTTTATTCTACCTATGAAAATTTTATTTCAAATTCTTTTCCTCCACTTTTTGGACCTTTAAGGCAGGATATAAAAATGATTTACATATTTGATTTTTGAAAAAATAAATAAATATAATTCAGCATCACATGGGAACAGATAAGATGTCGGCCATGTTTCCGGTCAGCAGGCCATAAACTTTTGAGGCCGGGAGGCATTTGCTCCCTAGCCCCCATAGCAGTCCGCCCCTGGGCCAAACACGCGTTTATTCCAGAAGTGGATGAAGTTGTACAGCACAATGAATGGAACTCGCTCGAACAGGATACAAATGATTGGCTCCTTGTTTCCAGTCCCCAAACCCGGCGACTGTTCTGTCTGTTCCAATAACAGGGCATACTGCACGTTAGCCGAACGCACACAGAAAATCCCACTTTCGGAATCTGACCGTAGCGGGCGTGGTACGCGCCAAAAAAATTATTGATATTTACAAAGTAAACGCGAAACGCGCTCCATAAATGCGCGATACTTCCTCTACACGTATCAAGGGCGAACAATAGTCATGAATATTTTATTTTTCCACTTATTACATGCTACGCTGGAATATTATAAAGTCTCTTTTGAATCGAACGTAGGTAGGATTTTTCGATTAACCAAAAACCGATGTCCGCGGGCGAGAATGTATTTACACGTTTGATCGAACTGGTCTGGAGGGAATCTACCCAAATATCCGATTCATAAAATAAGAATCCATACGGCTATGCGCTGGTTATGGCGGCCGGGCTATAAGTCAGCTCCCTGCTCCATCCCAGCCGGGCGATTTTTACCTTTCTCCGAGTTTAATTTAGCTCGTCAACAATGCCCGATCGAAGTTTATCGTTTTACACGTTTTAATACGCAGCGAGTGTTTTATGAATGACCTTTGTGCATAGGATGTTCCATAAAGAAAATAAAAGGGGTAGGCCTACCGGAGTAATGCACCTGGTAAATTACCACCCGCCGTTCGCCGCGGGGTCTTTTCTATTCTCCGGCCGTTTACACGCAGTGATTCTCAATTATTTTTAATCAATAAGCTCTCGGCGAGAATAAAAGTTTCTGGCGTAACCGAAGTAGCGAAAGCGTTAATTATCGCGTTTTAAAATCTAAATAGAAATTAGTCGCTACTAAGTCAGTGGGACTGTCGTGTCAATGAATTGATCGGAATTCGTTATCGTCAGCTGTATACGGCTGTGTAATGGATACAGATACGGTGAACTTGAACATCGCGGTCGCGGTCTTGTTGCGATCGGCGCACAACAATCCCGCAGGAAGAAGGAAACACTTTCTTATTAAGTGGAAACGATCCGATCCGGCGACAGCCTTGTCAATGGAATGAGCACCATACGAGTACCCGAGAAACGATGAATCAAAAACCACCCTCCTAACTTGGCCGCGGTTATTCACGTCGTTACTGGAATCTGGAATACAGGGGGGCGGGTCGAAAGCGTGACGAGGCTACCTTGGCACCTGTTCGGGTTCACCAGCGACAGGAGATAGAGGGTTTCTTTTTCAACCGCTGCTGTAGTCCGGTACATTTACGGGCCCAGTTCGCCCCGAAACTAAAATTTGATATGCGCTGCCAACGGGGGAGAGACCCATCAAGGTCAGAAATTGCATTTTCCAATGCATTTTCGATTTAAAAAACCAAGCTCATTAGTACGTAGTGCAGCCAAAGGAGATGCTGATTGGATGTTTGGTGTAGGTTGCAAAACACTTCTCATTCAGCTGTAGAGTTATAGTAGGTGACATAGGCGCAACTGGAGGGGGGTGGTATTAGGGGAGCAATTTATTTATCCCTCTATATATTAAAAACCGAAACTCCCCCCCCCCTCTTGAAAAAAAAACTCCAAGGAGCCTGATATCGAAATCCCGGCCTGATCTCTCTTCTCTCTATATATTAAAAACCAAAACTCCTACCCCTCCCCCCTCCTGGAAAAAACTCCAAGGAGCCTGATATCTAAATCCCGGCCTTCGTCTAAGACATAACAGACATAATAAGACATAAAAAGACATATAATGACATAATTACCCATACTGCGGGTTGCTACCTAAAAATCAGAAAATCGCAGGGGCAGATCAGCTACTTTTAAGGACATAATCTGTTTTAACATAAAAGATCTCCAAGTTTTAAGACATAACCGACATAGTAAGACATAAAAAGACATCTCTCTATCTCTCTATATATTAAAAACCAAAACTCATCCTCCCCCCTCCCCCTTCCCCCAGAAAAAACTATAAGCCTGATATCTAAATCCCGGCCTTCGTCCCTACCACCTCCGGCTACTTTCAAGGACATAAGTTTTAAGACATAACAGACATAATAAGACATAAAAAGACATATGACATAAAATTACCCATACTGCGGGTTGTCATGGTGGTGGGAGCTCCTCGTTGGAGGACCAGGTGGTTGAGCGAGGAGGCCATAGGGTGATATAGAGCCGCGGAAGGGAAGGCTGTTGAGAGGGACTAAGGCCGCCATTAAGAGGGAGTAGAGACTGCGGATCGCTCACCCTACCCCACTAATTGCTTATTTCTCCATGAGTAGCCTACCCCTAGGAGGTGGTTCATGGTGGACGGAGCTCCAGAATGGGAAGGAGATCCATATGGAGGGGGGGGGGGGGGGTTAATGGTGAGTAAGAGATTCTGGTGGAGGAGGAAGTCCTGGGGGAGGGAAATGAAAGCCATGGTGCGGGAGGGGCTGGTGGCGGGGGTCTGAAGGGGAAGGTGGTCATGGTGGTGGGAGCTTCTGAGTAGAGGACCAGGGGATCTTCGTGGGAGTTGGGATGAGGAAGCCGCCGAGAAATAGCAGTGGAAGAGGAAGGCTGTAGCGAAGGATTATGGCTGCAATTGGGAAGGGCGTAGTGATGGGTGAAGAGGTCTTGGTGGGGGTGTGGTACGTGAACAGAAATGAAGGTCATAGTGGTGTGAGGGTGGTCGGGGGGCGTCATTCTAATGGAGGGCACTCGGGGTGGAAGAGGGTGATCGGGGAGGGACTAGGTGGAGGACTGGGTGATGATCGGAGAGATGAACGGAGGGTGCCATGTGGGGGAGAAGCTGTAGATGGAGAAAGTCATGGAGCGATGGAGAGGGTAATGTAAAGAGATTAAGGCCCAGTTGGTGAAGGTCGGTTGTGGTGGTCGATGGCAAACACTGAAGACTGCGATGGTCGGACGAGGCGCGAAGCGGCCAGGGGGCGAAGCCCCCTAGTTTATTTAATTTATTTAACCTGGGTTAACGGCCGACCGACGCCTAACTAAACCGCCCAGTTTCGGGCATTGGTTTCCACCACCCTTTCCCATCTTGATCCATTTTGGACCAGCACCATTCAACCTGTGCCGACTCTCGCAACCAGCTCGTCCCGCCATCTGATGGGGGGCGTCCCCTTTTTCTTTTGCGACCACAGGGGGTCCACACCGACAACCTGTACCCCCATTTCCGGGTTCCCTCCCTGGCCATGTGGCCTGCAATCTTGAATTTTAATCTTTTGATTATGTACCCAATATTCACCATCTTAGTTCCCTTCATAATGTTTTCTTTTCTCATCTTGTCTTTGAGGGAGATACGCAGGATACTGCGTAGCATGCAGTATTGTGTTGTTTTTAGTCTTGTGATGTTTTTCTTGGTCATAGCCCAGGTCTGCATCCCGTACATGAGGACCGGGATCACGCAGCTCTGGAGTATCCTTACCTTGGTCGATATCTTCATTTTACTCTTAAATATATGTTTTTGGGCCCAGAAGGCTTTCCACCCGTTCACAATACGCACTAAGGAACTGCAGGTATGCGCACCATAAATGTAAGCAAACGATTATGAAGAGGTTGCATGGAAATCGCATGGTTGCATCGCGTAACTAGGGTGTTTGCCGCGCGCAGCGCTGTAAGCACCCTACTGCAAACCCATGCCAAACCCGTGCAACCTCTTCATTATCGTTTGTTTACATTTACGGTGCGCATACCTGCAGTTCCTTATACGCACACCTATTTCTGTATTCATTTTATTTTCCATCGACATCCGTTGGCCGAGGTAAGTGTACTCCGGGACTTTACTTATTACGAGGTTGTCAGTCTGGACCCCAACTACCGATTCATCCGATGACATGGTTTTTGTTTTTGCGGCATTCATTATTAACCCTATACCCGAGCACTCTCTGCTGAGTTCCAGTATCATTTCTTTCAATTCCTGTAGGTTCCTCCCCAGCAGCACAATGTCGTCCGCGAACCTTGAGGTATTCAAGTACTCACCATTCACTTTCAAATCCTTTTTGTCCCATTTTAGGTTGCGGAATGCCTGTTCTCTAACATGCTGTTGAAGATATTTGGAGAGAGGGGGTCGCTCTGCTTAACCCCCCTTTGAATCTTGAATTCCCAGCCTTTTTGTCGGTTTTTATATACGCGGTCAAGTTTTTGTAGAAGTTGCTCAGTATTTTTATGAAGGTCAGGTGGACCCCGGTTTTTACAAGGCCGTCCACACTTTGTCGTGATAGAGTTACGGGGGCAAGAGCCCCCACCCTCCCCAAACTAGGTGCATCAGCTAGCAGACGCGTCTGCAAACTGATGCACTAGCGGAGCGTAGTACTTGAAGGCTAATACAAGGAACGTAATGCTCTAAGGCTGATAAAAGGAGCGTTGCGAGTCGAAAGCCAGAGTCAGCCACTTCCCGTTACCTGCCAGACTATCCAGCCAGCCGACCTGGCCGAGACTTGTCTATATATTTTTGATAAGACTAAGGGAAAATTAAAAAATTTGACAAGCTACCGTCCCCTTTATTTCTGACAAGACATAATGACAGATACGAGACTCGTCGATAAGACATAAAGAAAAACATGTCAAAATAAAGACATAAAAATGTCAAAAATCCAAAGAATTGCTGGGACAGGTCAGTCACCTTCTACTTCATTATTGAGATAAGACCTAAAGACAGACATGAGACTGTCAGTCTATGGCTGAAAAAAGACATAATGACAGAGAAAGATATAAGATAGACATGAAAAGTCTACCCGATATAAATCTGACAACCACCTTCTCCTTCCCCACTGATATTACAGCAGTTTCTTTTCCTACTGATAAGACATGAAGAGAAACATAAAACTTTCCTATATATCGCTGGTAAGACACAAAGGAAACAGTCCAGTCACTTAGTCAGTCAGGTCTATATATTTTTGATCTACCCGATATAAATCTGACAACCACCCTCTCCTTCCCAAAACTTTCCTATACATCGCTGATAAGACACAAAAGGAACAGTCCAGTCAGTCAGTCAGGTCTATATATTGGTAAACATCAGGAGACCGAGGGTTACATCAGGCAGAACTGGAAGTCCGGAAGAATCTCACGGAGCCTTGGGACTATTCTACAGTCCGTTAAATCGAGTCTGGAATAGCACTGTAGCGAGTTCGTGGTAGCTTCACGATTGTCAAAAATTCATGAATTTTTGATTCGATTAAATCGAAAACCACGCTCTGCTACCATGTGGAATGGTCCGAGTTGGAGACTCCTCGCGGGCTAAATGGCCACTCGGTGCGGTAGAAAGCCTAGACAGAAGAAAAGCTCAAGCGTGGGTGAGAGTTGTTAACTGGGCTGCTACAAACATCCACCCGGTCCAAGACTCTCAATCTCTGTATCAAACCAAGGTTGTCCAAAAACCGGTCAACCAACTTTATCCATTAGAAGTTCCTCTGGAAGAACCTGAGGACGCGGAATCGAGCCCGCACAAACGTTCTTGTCCGAATACGGCTGTCGATCGTGACCACCCAGAGTCCATTGACTCGTGCCAATAGTTCAGTTCCAATACTATTAGTGCTATCGCACTTTTTCCGGTGGGGGAGTGTCAAAAATTCATGAATTTTTGATTCGATTAAATCGAAAATCACGTAATAATTATTCCACAACGATTGTGTACCCTTAAAAAGAAGACTGAGGGTGCTTGTAGAATCCCCCCCCCCGTTCCTTCGCTGGTATACCTATTTCACTTTCATGTTATTAGATAACAAAAATTCTCTCATTTTGTTGTAGTCCAGGAATATTAGACCTAAAAATAGCATATAAAGGGAAACATTGCTGCAGAGTTGAAACTTGGCATGATTCTCAAGGACAACTCTCTAATAAACATACTAAAAACCCCCGCCCGCAGGGGTGAGCGTGACCCCCTAGAGCTGAAAAACCGTACCGAAAAACAGTTTCTTGACCTTAGCTCCAAAAATATTGATTTATATGCGAAAATACTTCTTACCTAAATTAAGGAACATAAAATTCTCTACAAAAAAGGTCTCTTTCACTTTTCTCCTAGGATCGAGACTGACCGAGATAATCGACCAAGAAATATCCTGAAATCATCAATACCTCATAGTATTCATACAGCTGATCCGCTTCGCGGCTCATCGAGACTGTAGGATAAAGTGAGCTGGCTAAAGTAAGTTGGGTTAAGTGAGTTAGATGCGGAGGGGAGGGGGTGCTAAAATTAGAAAGAAAAAAGCATTTGACGAAGTTGCAAGGGGGTTCAGACCTCCGGGATACCTTCTCTTCCAGCGACATTGTTTTCATTCGGGGTGTCCTGATTCATTTGCAGGTTGTTCAGACAAAGGTGTCAGGGTTCTTAAAAATTCAATTGGATAATTAGAATACATATTATACATGTTGAATATGGTCTCCAAATACTGAAATCTTCAGGATAGTAATTAATATCAGCCTTTTATTTGGGTATTTTTACAGCTTGATAAATACATACAATAGAAGATATACACTTCGTACTCCGAACTACTGAAACCTTCTGGGTATAGGCCTCCACAGTCTTTTTCCATATTTTTCGGTCTTAGGCTACTCGTCTCCACATTATTTCCGTAATTTTTGTTATATCATCACGCCATTTTGTACCTGGGCTTTCTCTCCTTCTTTTATTGTCGGAAGATTCCAACTCACTGATAATCTTGTTCTATCGTGTCCCTTCTTGATGCGCGATATGGTCCGCGCAATCCCATTTTAATGTCTTGATTTCCAACTTACCTCTTTCATACCCGTTTCCTCTGTTATTTTTTTGTTTTTCACTCGGTCTTTTATTCTTCACCCTAGTATTCTTTGTTCCATCCTTCTTACTCGCGAATGTAGCGAAGAGATTTTCCTAGGGAGGCAGAAATCGTTAAATTCCCAAATTGACTCAACTCAAAATTCCCAAGTATACATTTTTTTTTTTTTACATTACCTAAGAAGGGAAAAAACTCGAAATCTCTTTTGACTGGTTGTATTTTCCAACTTTTGATCCGTCGACTAAAATTTTTTAACTCCGGCGGAGGCTTGGGGGGAGCTGCCCTCCCGTGCCCCCTCAGTTTCGTCCCTATTCTCATCTAATTTGGAAAGTAGACATAATTTTCAAGCAATTGAGCTTCCTTTTTATCGATCTAGATAGTTTTACTGCTTTTGTAGCCCAAAGTTAGCACAATTTAAAATTATTTGCGGTCCTTGCAAAATTCTAAGAGCAATTATTCTTTCGAATTTGAATATTAGGTCAACGTGCCGGCCTTCAATTATTCTGTTTAGTCGTGCTCATTAAAGGCACTCGAACCTTCCAACCAACACTGAAATCGCATTGTAAATAAAAAAAACAGAGAGTTATTAGTCTGTCCCATTCGCTGCTTTTATTCAGCCAATGAACATTGAAATCCTTGGAAGATTATTTTTTTTAATATTGTATCAGCTCCCAAGTTGTTCTTTGTCGAGAAATCGTGACGTGTAGCAGAAACCCCGAGCAGGGCTGGAAATTGTGAAAATAATGAGGAGTATTTCTGAAAATGGCAAAAAAACCGCCTACGTCGATGAAAATCGAAGGCTTTTCACAATACTTCTAGTATTAATACCCTAGGCTCATTCATATCATACAGCAATCTTTTGGGCACAATTCCAATGACTAAATAAATTGAGTTTATCACTGCACTTGTGTTACAATTTGTTTTTTGTAGGTAGGTAGATTATAATATACATATAACGAAATAAAATAGTTTAACATCGAAATTACGACCTGCGGTGTTCAATTTCAAGAAATGAACGAGTAAGTTTTGAATTTTATGTAATAAAAAATTGCATTATTTTAATTTAATGCCAAGGTGTTTTAAATTAAGACAAATTTTATTGATTTTTTTTTTCTGGCACTGTCGAACTCATTCATAATTTTGGTTCAAAAAGCCGGGAAATTACACATGGCTTAATGGTTAGCTGTTTAAGCCCTGTAGAGCTTTACCACCTACCATTAATGTTATAGTACCTTGTTATCCACTTCCGTCGTTTGGTTCGATCTCAGGGCTAGCAATACCCCCTCCCCCTCTTTTCCATAAGCCAGTATATCTACGCACCACCAGCGCATTACACCGAGTATATTTTACGACCTGTAAATCTTGTTAAAGTGGCTTGCGATGAAAATAAATTTCAAACTTTTATTATCGCAACTGCGAATGATTTTTTAACAGTGCTAATTTACTCGTGAGTTACAACATAGTAGCGTAGATGTGGAGCAAGCGGGGACCATTATCGCAATATTTCTCCTCAGTCTGAGTTTTCTTTTAGTGCAAGAATTTTGCTGACACATATCTGACAAGATGTGGAAAGACCCGCATGATTATGACAAGTGGACGTCTTTGAAAAGTAGATTTGCCTCCCTTACCTCAATACAAGACAGTAATACAAAATTTTGGTGTCATGTTACATGGATTTTTACATTTCAATTTCCAAATTCTGTTTAAATACTTATCGACTGAAATTCGGAATTGCGGAAATGAAGAATGATTGCTGTCACGCAGTCAGAGTTGGTAGTGACAATAATTTCGACGAGAATATTCTCAACGAGCGAAACCACTGTCGAGAATATGCTCTCAGAGAAAATGCTGAAAGTATTCTTAGCAATTTCTTTTTTGACTTGATTTTCGATCATCGATCGTATTATCGTTTATTGATGTTCTCTATCACTTTTGTCACCTCTTACAACATTTCAGCTGCTTTTATTTTGGTCACAGCTTCTAGTATCGGCTGTGAAGAAACAATAACTAGTAACCTACAAGAAACCAAAGTAGCCGGGAGCAGCCCAAAAGGGTGAAGCACATGAAAAACAACTTGTAAACTCCGAAAAACGATCATTTTTTCGAGAAAATACGCGTAGATTACGAGACGTCGCCTTTTTGCAGTCGGTGTGCTATTGACGGAAATTATGGAAATTATTTAAGTAATTTTTTATTTGGATGAAAATATTGCGAAATGGCAATATTTAAAAATCCTTTCGACTTGTTGAATTTTCCCAACTCCGTCTGACTGAAATGGTAAATTTTCTTAACTGCTGAGTGGAAAATTCCTTCGGGGAGTCCCCCCCCCCTATTGACTAGTCTCCACACGTTCTGCTGAATCAACCTTCTATTGTGATTGACTCATTGTGTATAACATTCATCATTTGCTCTTCATACAATTAAACTATCAGTTCAGGGTTAATGAGCACTTCTAACGTTTTTTATTGCTCTGTTATGCACTTCTAATGTTCCTCGGTTACTGTGCTAATATTTATTTTTAATGTACGGATAAATCGCGCCCTTTTCAAAATAGCAAAATTTTACCCATAAAATTGAGAAATTAAAATGGCAAACCAATTAATTAAGTCTAAATACCTAACATGGGACTGAAATGCATTTCAGAACCCCAATTTCCGCGATTCCGGGATTTCCGCTACATGATTTTGACGTTCATGATTTTCAATTTTGTCCATTTCTGGTCATCACTTTTTAGTCACAATAATAGGAATATATTTTAAAAGCTACGAGCTGTTAAAATTTGCAATTTGATGAATTCATAAGCTTCCAAGTTACAAGTTACAAAATTTTCATAGAAGATTAATTGAGCACGTCAAGTTTCAAATTAATTTTTTATGCAGTTACATAAACAACATCCTAAGAATATATATGAAGAGCGATATTCCAAAACGGCCTCTGTTTATTTTTTTTGAAAAATCGTTTTATAGCGCCATCTGGGGAAGAATCTAGTAATACATATTTTGCCCCGAACAAAATCACGATATCACGAATGTAACGCATGTAAGAAATTCCAAAACGGCCTCGGTTGACACATGTTTATCAGCTAGGGCTAGGATTTTTATGCGGTAAAAACCCGAAAATATGCGCAATAAATATGTACTGAAAATATCAAATTATGCAAAAATATGCGCTATAAAACCGCACCCTTGTGGGTATCGAAATGTAGGGTTTTCGAAGCACTACAATAAGAGCCATTCGTTTTAACGGAAATTTCATTAAATCATCAAAAACACAAAGAATTTTTTAATTTACAAATAATCGTAATTGCAGTTTGCAGCTGTGCAGTTTAAAGCCTTGAATAAGCTTTTATGAGAAAAAAAAAGACCTTAAACGTGACTACCGATAGGTTTTTTTCTTGTCTCTAATTTTTCTAGTCTTCAGCCGACCTTCCTCCAGCAGCTTACAGCAAAGAGCAAACACCCTGTTACTTGTATTTTCCCCCCAGAAAATCGTGAAAATTGTGGAAATTATGTCAATAGAAGTGATTTTTGGTCAGTTTTTAGGAAAATATGCGCTAACAACCTCAAATATGCGGTATTCGGCTATTCGTCAGCGAAAATATGCATTTTTATGCATTTATGGCCTAAATATGCAAAAATATGCGCTATAAACTTTCGCATAAGGATTCAGAATTTCATGATTCGCAAAGATAATGTGGACATGCGTTATCTAGTATTACGAGAACATACATGCATTTACATACAAATCCTAGCCTTATATTATCACAACAGGAGTCGACATTATCGTGAGAATTTTATGAATTAGAGACAACTGAAAGACACAGTACGTCTAATATTGTGCCAAATCAAAACTAATAATTCAAAAATGTGGTTCCAAAACGGCCTTTATCCAGGAGATCCCCCACTTCGTGACTGTTATGCGCCTCTCCTGTACAAGATACCTTCAATATTTCAACGAGATAAATTCCTGTAAAAGTTCTACTAGGCAACCCGACTATCAACCGTGACATGTAGGCGTAATATAGGAATACACCAAGTTTTTTCTTCCCCGTGAAAAAAATATAAGACTGGACAGAGGCCGTTTCGGAAAATCGCTCCTCATATATTATACAGAAAATTCTCGAGAATATTATCCAAAAATAATCTTCTCAAGAATTTTTAGCAAATATTTTTGAAAAAGAAAATGCTTAAGCATACTTGCCAACCATACCCTGTCACTGGTAATAATTTTTCTCAATCCTGTACGTTATTTCGGCTACTTATGCTATCTACTAACAGGGATACAGGACATACCGGATGAGGTGATTGGGGAGTCTCCACCCAAAATAGGTTGGAAACTGACGGTTTGTTGGAAAACTTGAAAATGTGAGAAGCGGCTTCTTTCTTTCTCACTTATTGTTTGCTCACAGTTTCTTCAGGAGAATAATTAGAAATCCTCGTCCTTCCCTGAAAGGTCACAACATTATTAGACGTTTTATTACACAGGGTGTCTACAGAAATTGAAGGGTAAAGCTGAAGTACTTTTTCAAGACCCGTTGCAGGACTGTAACCGGCATATTTTCCATACATTTCCCGAGTGTGCAAATCTTCATTTTTTTTTTTGTTTTCAATTGCTTTATCCCCTTTAAATCTCCCTCCCTTTTGCTCCCCCACTTCTTACCTACACTTTTTAATGATCAGTCATAGGAATCGCAAAAAATTTATTTTTGAGTACTGGAAACAAATTTATTATCTGTAATTATTATTATTTAAAATTCTAATCTTTTACAACGAACATGGTTTTAAAAATATAAATTAACAAAAATGAAGGACTTTTAAATTTTTTTTAATTTTAGCACTTTTTAGGACTTTTAGGACCTACTTTCAAAATTCAGGACTTTTCAGCATCTGTAGACACCCTGCACAATTACAAATGGAGGGTCTAGATAGAAGCAACCCTGTCGAGAGGGAGGAGGAAGGGGGAAATACCCCGGGTCCGGACTTTCAGGAGGGCCCGATATTTTTAAAGACCCGAATTTAAACGCTTACGGCTACATCATACTGTACATCAAATCAGCAATCACTCCTTACACCATGCGAGAAACCTCGTATCCCGTAGCTTATCATTTTTCCCATCTGACAAAAGAAAAAAATGAACTGGAAGGAGGGGAGCCTGTGGAAATTCCCCCAGGCCCTCTTTTTCTCTCTACGGGGCTGGGTAGAAGAATTTTTTATACTGCGGATACACTATTTTCCATAATACGAAATTTTAAATCCGCATCCGCAGATATTTTACTAAAACACTAACTACATTTTAGTTCGATATTTTCTTTACAGACAGCGCTAGTGACAATGTGTAAATATGTATTATTGTGTTGCTGTTGTATCAGATTCGTAGTAGTTTTCATTTCGTGACACGCAGTGTTTTTGTTTCTACTATTCTACTATTAAAAGCATGTCCAAAATTACTGAACCTTATTCAGCTACGAATAATCAGGTACCCTCGCAATATTTGAAAAAACAAAACAGCATTTGATGGGTGAAAGAAGAGCGTTAGCTTCCAGAAAATCATCACTGTGAAGATTGAAATGAATCGATTTTCTTTTCATCAACTCAGAAATGTAGCCAAGTGTTTAATTTTTTGAATAAAACCAATGGCAATACTCTACGATTTTGGATCGCAAAGCTGCGACAAAATGAAACTTCCATAATGTTTTCCTCAAAACGCTCCTCCCTCTACCGAGGCAAAACGAAAAATTCATAGCCACCTCCATTTCAATTTGTTTTTCCAAAAATTGTCTTTGTTTTTCCGGATACAAGAGGCTTAGTTATTGCCCTGTATACTCGCAAATGAGTAGCTTATTTATTCAACTTTTCGAAATCAAAACAAAATTGACGACCACGAATTTGTTGTTCGAGAACGTGTTACGATTAAACAATATTTCCTGTTCGACGTGTCCTAACAATGCGTCCATGGGTCTAACCAGTGCCATTGATACGGACTATCCGTTTGATTGATCATATCCATTTAATCAAACATTTTTAAAATGTAGCTTTCATTGTTGATGTGTGAATGTGGATTCATTTTGAAATGAAAACGATACACATTGTAACGGCTGAATACGCATTGTCAGCCGTAGAATAGCGCGTGATTTTTTATCATTAACCTGGAACGATGAACGGCAAAGAAAAATGAAAAAAAAACAACTTCTGCACGTGAGTACATAGCCAGGAGGTAAACTCAACATAAATCGTGTGTGGCTTGTATAGAAAACACGCGGACTCGACTAATCGAGGCAAATTATTGGCTATTTAGACGCTCGAGATAATTTATTAACGAGTACATTGGTGCCTTTGTTGAAGAAGCTCGAGATATGCAACATGCTGGCTACATACAAGAAGAGTGGTGAGGTGGGACGTATGGCGATGTACGCATGCCACACTGGCCTCTAAGACATCGCACCCCCGGCCCCGGAAACTACCCTTTCGAGTATCGCATCAGTGGCCGAAGGGACGCTTTGAGGCCGGCTCGAGCTCCCATTCCGCCGTGCTGCTTCCAGTGCGCGCATCCTGCAAGGGCCCCCGAGCACTAGCCTGGAATTCAGATCCCCCACAGCCGGGCGTGCTTTCTCTTCACTCACCCCTCACCTCCTCGTGGTGACACAGGAAGGTGGTGACGGCGGGGGAGCCCTACCGGGGGGGTTCGCAGCAGTTACAGCAGCTCTTCTAGGATGGTATTGAGTTGCCCTGTTCGATGGTGTGGGCCGAGCTTCGTTCGCCGGCCCTCTGCCTCGACCACTCCGTCTGCATCTTCTTCTTCATGATGGCCAAGACAAAGGCCGACACCTGGTTCCATCCGCTTCGGCTCTTCATCATCTCCGGAACCAGGGTGTCCGGCGCGAGACGGCTCATCACGCCGTCGTCGTTGTCGCTTCTGCCGTCGGCATGGATCGCTGTTGCCGTTCAGCGCCTCCCCTGCTTCCAGGCCTCACACTCGAACAGGGTGTGCCAAGGTGGGTCCATCCCTCGATCACAGTGCGTCCACACGGGGCTCGGCACTAACGCCATCCGGTGTAGGTACGTGCCGAAGCACCCGTGGCCCTTACAAGACTTGGGTCAGGTGGAAGTTCAGCTCTCCGTGAGATCTTCCTGCCCTTACATCGAGGTCGCGTATCAGCGTTCGGGTCCACTCGCCCTTGGTCGAATGGGCGAGCGCGTCCTTCCACTTCCGAAGCGTGTCCTGCTGGATGACTCGCTTGACCCGAAGTGCTTCCCGTTCCGTGTTCCGTCTTCGCTCTCTTCTTTGCACCGTATACCTCCGCTATTTAACCGACCTTGAGTTCGATTGGCGGTAGACACGCCAACAGGCCTACTGCCTCCGAAGGAACAGTGTGGTACGCACTGACACACCTCATCGCGGCTTTTCGCTGAATCTTCTCGATTTGCGCTCTTCTGTCAGGCCCGTAGTCAGCCATCTGCAATAGGGGGTGCTAACTGTTTATTAGAGGGAGCTTGAGGATACACATAGTATATTATGTGAAGATTTCTACGAAGCAGTGGTGTAGCCAGGAGGGACGAAGGAGGAGAATTACCCCAAGGTACTTGAAACTGAATTTAAAATATGCAAAAATGAGCATTTCTTCTCCTTTAAAACACGTTTTTTCGAAATCCTATTCCCAATCCAAGAGTCCCAAATTAGTTAACCAAGTTTTTGTTCTAAACTTTAAAATGTTTCTGTGATATTAATTCTCTTCATCCCTTCTTCCTTTCTCGTTCAACGTAAAGATGATTTTTTTAATAGCGGTATCTTTGCCTAGGAGGGCTCAAGATACCTTTAGAGGGGGTTTAGCCCAGCTTGCCTCTCCCCCCACGGCTACGGGGCTGTCTGTCTTCCGTAGGGAATCTTGATGGCGTCGGCAAATACTAGCGCCCCGTATAAGAGGACCGACATGATACCAGGTTCGACATCAGACGGGAGAGCTGTCCGGCTACTCGATCCGCCTTCTCAGCTGCCCGTCGAAAGTGGTCTCGGAAATGCAACTTCCCGTCGAACCACAGCCCCAGGTACTTCAGGGCTGTACAGAGCCCAATTTCCACACCTTTTAGGACAAAGATGGGCGGGCTGTACTTGCGTCGCTTCGTGAACAACACTGCTTCCGTCTTCTGTACCGCCAAGTACAGCCCTGCCGACTCGATCCAGTGGGTCAGCATCTCCAACGCCTGGTTAACTCGTCGCATGATCCCTGCTATATACAAGAAGAGTGCGCAAAATCTTTAAAAAATTGATGTCAGGGACTTTTATACGAAGAGTGCTCAATAAATTTTAAGTATAAATTTTTACGCCCCCCCCCGTTCCTCCCTTAAGCAAAAAATCTACTTTTTCTTTTTACAAACAAGGTCAGCTCCTCGTGAACTACCAATATTTATGGTAATAAATTTTGAACTACTGTTTGAAAGAGTCTAAATAAGTCTGAAATACTTATCCATTAATTTCAATCAACATTAAGGAGTCTCATTATGTATTTATAAGTCTAGAATAGTTTTTCATCATCTTGGACAGACTGAGATGAGGTGTAACGGGTTTTGAGAATAGCATGATAGATTTCTTAATCAATTAGTAGGCGAACATTTGTGAGCGAGGAACTTCTAAGAAATCTCCAGACCTCTCGACTAATAGGGAAAAAGAAAAATGGCCCAAATCCACAGAACTGGATTAGTATCGTCCGATTACTTTTTTGGAGGGGGAGGGGGAGGAGGCGTCTACCGGAATCGTACGATCTTCACAGATACAAATACTACGACAGGAAACCGTCCCAAAATGAATACTTTTCCCACAGATCATTGAAAATATAAATCGAATCACTAATCAATGAGAAATATGATTCAAATTCTTCAAATTAAAACACATCGAATGACCTTTTCCTTTATTTTTTGGTCAGGTTAAGCTACTAATTATGGATCTACCTCCAACTAAGGACCAGCCCCCTAAATGTCTCCCAAATGAAAAAATTTTCAGCTGAAACCCTTAACACTTGATTCATGCGCTTTCAATGTATTTTTTTCGTTTCAAGGTAGCAGTAGAAAAATAAAATCGAAATTAGTTGGAAACTCAGCAATTCTTACAGGTTAAAATAATACATTTTTGAAAATTTCGGACTCGTGGATGAAATTGACCAACAAAGGTTCTTCATGTACAATAGGTTTCTGAAGATTTTGCCATTCTATTTACTAACCCCCCCCCCCCCCGTTACCTGAAATAAAAGTGGTAATTTTTAGCGTTTCAAAGTTTGATTTAAAAAAAATTTTTGTTGACACATGCTCGTTGTAGTTGGCGATTTTTTCTAGAAAGCAATGATCCTGTTTTGGTGGTAATCCTATTTCAGCGATTCTCGCTTTTTAGTTCTTTTATCTTTCCATTCATCAGATAGGTCTACGTCTCCTTTGCAGTCAGTACTTCTCCAGCACTCGTAAAATTGGTATAGGTAAAACAAAAATGAAAAGTTACCCACCATACATACAGGTAAGTAATCTTTTCTGAAATACAAGAAACAATGATGAAAAAAATACCAATCATAGTACACGGTACCTATTAAAATTCAACTGTGTTCATCACATCATGACTAAATGTGAATCTTTTCTGAGATTCTAACAAACATTCACGAGACAATACTTCAGTAGCGCTCCTGTCGGACAAATCGATCAATTGTGGTTGTCCACCAAAACAGGATCATTGGGTTTGGGAGATCCGTTATTGATGACTCGAAAATAAAAATCGACTTTTTCAGGTATTTTGCTGCATTGGGGTGTAACGACGGCTCTCAAAAGAGTATTCTTTCATGGGAAAATTTTCTTCAATGCTCCAACAATTTCGGTAACCTCTCGCAGGGCAGACGATCTTTCATTTTCTCACCTGGTGGAAATATAAAACTTCTAAATAAAAAACCCTAGACAACACCCCCCCTCCCCCAAAGAAAACTGAAACGCAAACAATAGCCAATAATTACCATAAGTTTTGAAAAACTGAGTTTTTAGAAAAATGTGGATTTTCCCACCTGGTGCACATGCTCCAATGCAACTGGATTTTCGCCGACCTTGACCTCTCGTCAATAACGGATAAAACTGGATTACAGAAATGCTCACAGCCGAGCTTATACTCATTATTTTAAAAGATTCTCAAGGGTGTGTGAGTCGAAGGTATGAACTCGATAATAAGCTAAACATATTTTCTTACTTTATCTTAGGGTAAGGGCTCAGAAGATGAGACAGAAAAAAGTTTAATTCTTCTTCAAAATCAAGCTCAATAAGTCGCACCGTGTTTATCGTCCCATTAAAATGTATAGGGCTTTTTACGTATTCATGATTTTTACTTGTCATTTATTGGGAGGCATGATGATGCCGCGTGCCTTGTAATCTCGTCAAATAATTTTCCAAGTTTGTGCATTCTAACCACTTCCTTCAATACGGAAGTATTTATCAGTGAGAATTTCGTCCTAGTTGGACTCTAACTTGATATTCTTAATTTTCTGTGCCCACAGCCGGAATCTCGCCAGCCGCGCAGATGGGTCGGTATTACTCGCCAGCAGCCACAGTCGCCGCATACGGATCACTGGGAGCAGCCAGCATGGCGGCAGCTGCCGCCGTTGCCGCTCAGCACAACGCGATCACCGCTCACGCCGCCCAGCATAATCAGGTAGGTTTTATAACCAAATATAAAAATAAACATTAATATCAATTATAATGACTGCATATAGCAATACAGGTTTAAGGACCCGCGTCATAACGAGGATCCAAAATCGTCAGAGATTAGCGTACGGGAAAAAGGTCCCACATCTTCTCTCATTAGGCTTCTTTAGCGAATTCATTGGATTGACCAGCAAACAATTTTCATTTTCAACTAGGAAAAATGGTTATGCTAAAATAAAATTGTCATTTTCTGGGTAACTCGGCGGGGCAAAGCGCAAAATAGATGGCTGTACCATGGGTCATTGTAATTTGGGATTCCAAAGAAACAAAAGATGGGCGTCTTGATTCGGTTGCTATCATAAATGGTGGCCATTCCGCGATGAAGGGTTAGAATTCCTCAAGAAGCCAAATATTTCTCGCTCTATTATTGGTCGGATCAGGCGCGGATCCAGACGACCATTTTGGGGAGGGAAATGGTAGAAGGAAAAACGCGCGGAAATTTTTTGCTACCCTCTCCCCCGCAGATCCAACCATAGATTTTTCCTTTTTTTTTTTTGGTTTGGAGGATCCCCCGTGGATCCGTGCCTGGGTCGGATCTCCATTTTTTTTTCTTTGTTTTTAGATAAAACCATTGAACATCTGTCACTGTCCATGTAACGTTCTTCTTCACTGCCAGAATTTTTTTTTCACCAAAATGTGACGCTCATACTGAGTGGAACCCGGTCATGCCGTACGTTCAACGTCTACCAATGGTCACAACCAGTGGCGTAGCTAGGGGTTTCCCACAGAGGGGGCACAATAAGGTTTTCAAGGGAGAAAACGTCGAAAATTGAGGTATTTTTTTAAAAATTGCCGATATTAGAGGACTATGTAAAAATATTGGGGGGGGCACGTGCCCTCTCGTGCCTCCCCCCCCCCCAGACGCTACGCCACTGGTCACAACGATGTCTAGTCTTGGGCTCACAAATGTAACAAAATAGAGTTCACTTCAACTAAAACAAGACGTCGATATAACAGGTCAGGTTTTACACTCAATATGGACGTCTTATTCAAGGACCAAAGCAACGTCCACGAAATTTTTGTATCAAAATGTAGAGGCCACGACCAAAAACCGCAAGTCTTGGTCATAAAAAGTACCGTTTTGGGTCTTAAAAAACAGATATTTCTGCTGGCACGTTCTAAAAAATAATAATAATAATAAATAAATAAATAAATAAATAAATAGAAACAGCTAAAAGTAAAAAAACATTTTTGTGTTGTACCTTTATGGCTCATGCCCTGGTTGAATAATCAAATGTCCTGGCACAAACAAGCGGTTAGCTACTGACCTGGTCTTAAAAGCGTCTCGGAAAATTTTACAGTCTTGAAGTTTTGAATAGCAGTGACTGAATCTTAAGAGTCCGGAGGAATCTCCAGTGAGTTTGGAACAGTCATAGAGAGTTTTAAAAGAGTGTTGAACAATCTTTTCGTGTATCAAAAAAACTTCCAGTGCCTCTTAAGAAGCGCCTACCTACTTGTTTAAAAAAAACACACACACAATAACCTTTTATTCCTGAATTAGTTTGGAAAAATTTAAATCAAGTTTGAAGAGTCATAAACAGTGTTGAACGAATCTTGAATAGTATGTGAGTCTTTAACAAGAGCCTTAAATAAGTCTGGGACGGTCTTAAATAAGCGCCTGAGTTAATTCAAAGGAATCTTGGAGTCGTATGTATGAGTTCCAAAACATGTTATCGTGTCTCGAAGAAACATAATTGAATCAGGAAGGGTTATGGAAAGTCACAAATGAGTTTCGAACAGTTTTAGCGATTCTTAAATTGATTTTGGAAATTTTTAAGCGTTTAGAACAAGTCTGAGAGAGTCTAGAAGAAGTGGTCAAAACCAAATGATACTCAGTTTTTCGTGGTCATTTTCTAATCTTGGGTCCGTTCACTGCGGCGGATTCGAGAAGCATCCTCGGAGGAGTAACTTAGAATTTGTAAGCATACTCCTCCCTCTTTCCACAGAATGCTTGGATAATTTTATACGAGCAGATAAAGGAGAATACTCGGAATTCTGAATAGTCTGAACTGCTGAGTTATTTATGACGTTGAGAATGAAAACAGCGTTCAAATTATAGGGTAACAATCCCTACATCCCTCCCTCGCACAATTCATTCATTTCAGTTCAAGACAAGTAGACGCTTTCTAGGACTCCTTCAAACTACTAAAAATGCGTTAAAATTGTTGAAGACTCAATTGAGACTCTTTATAACTCCTCCAGATTTTTTAAAAACTCTGTAGCAATAATTTAGACCAACTTATGAAACTTTAAGACATGATCATGATTTTTGAGAAGCTCCTTAAGGTTCTCTAAAACTTTTCAAGGCTCATTGAAAACCATATATGTGCAAGGAGAGTGTAGCCCTCAAATCTTCTGAAAGCTTCATTCCCCCTCTCCAAAAAAACTGAAAAATTATACGAGTGAAAGAATTATCAGCACTACTTTGATACATGTCGCCCCGCCCCCTCCCTGTAAGCAATCCTCATTCCAGGTAGGCTATTTTCGCTTAGGTTAAAGACGCTTGCAACCATGTAATATTCTTCTAAATTAGTTTTGCTTTTACTCTCCCTTTTTACCAAACTTCTTCTTAGCTACTTTTTCAACATTTATTATTATTTTATGTTTAAAACAGAAAAACTGACTTCCAAAGTGCCCTTAGTCCAAAACAAAGAAAGTTAGGGAAATTAGAAAAATGTTCTCACGAGATGATGTACAGGTGGTAACAATGAACTGAAGGGGAAAGTTGGGTGGATAATGACCATACTGCCATGCCACAGTTTGAACATGAACATGCTGTTTGTCTTCTGGCTGTGAAGCTGCAAAGTGGAAGAAGTCGTGGAATAAGGGCAGTTTGGAAGGGAAACGAATAACACTTCCTCTTATTCACATTTTCACGGCATGTAGAATGCATCAGTAAATTGAACTGGTACAAACGGTACAAATTACATACAGTTGGAAGGAAAATTTTTTCGAATTCGATCTACAGATTACGACTTTAGCCGTGTAACAGAGGCAGGTACATATCAGAACTTTGAACACATATAACTCGCCTCCGAACAGAGACAGAAAGAACTTTGAACACATATAACTCGCCTCCGAACAGAGACAGAAATTCGTGGTGAACGCTGAAATGTGTAATTTCTTCTTCTCTACTAAATGGCGCTAAAGTCTGAATTTTAGTCATTTTGAACTAAGTGCAGTGTTGGAAGAACAAATGCCAACGAGAAGACAAACGGCGTGTTCTCGGTTCTCGTTCTCAGAACGAGAACAAGAACATGATGGGACTGAGAACGAAAACGGGAACAGGAACAGGACCAGGTTGGGAACAAGAACGAAAGCGGGAACGTTGGTAATTATAGGGTAGGGAGAACGAGGAGCATGAACAAAAATCATGCTGTTAGAGAAGAACAAACGAGAACGGGAACAAGATGATTTTTGCGTTCTTCCAACACCTTTGTAGCTGGCGCGAAGGTAAAATTCTGAAAGCCTAAAACCATCAATAATGTATTTTTTAAATGAAAAAATCAAACTGCAGTACTCGGATGTTGGAAGAACGAACGAGAACGAGAAGAAAAACGGCATGTTCTCGTTCTCAGAACAAGAATGAGAACGAGAACGTGATGGGATTGAGAACAAGAACGCAAATAGGACCAAGGTGGGAACAAGAACGGGAACGGGAATGGGAACGGGAATAATATGGAAATGCGAAAGAGAACAAGAGCGGAAACGTTGGTAATTTTAAGGTAAGGAGAACAAAGAACATGAATGAGAACTGTGCATCAGTTAGAGAAGAACAAATGGGAATGGGAACGATGATTTTTGCGTTCTTCCAACACTGACTAAGGACACTTTGGAAATCAGCTCTTCATTTTAAAATATTGTTTTTTATTTTTTTTATCTAATAAAAATATTATTTTAAATTAATAAATAAAGTCGAAAACAACAGACATGTCTATTAAAAAAAAAAAAAAAAACTATTTTCTTCAACTGTAAAGAAATTGATGAATTGCGAGCATGCGAGCAGAGCGAGCCACATACATTGCAAAAGAGTAGCGAGCAAAAAATATTGACTCCATTTCAGATTTTAACCATTCCGGGCCCAAGAAAAGGGATATTTTTTTGGAACCAAATCTGCAGTGAAACTTGTTCAGTAGGCCTCCAAGAACACAAAACTCAGAATGTATTTTTTGACCCCCCCCCCCCTAGTGAATGGGACAATATGTCCCAATAACTAGGTTAATTCGATGGGATATACTGTCCCCCACTGGTACTGAAAAACACGAACCTGCAAATACAGCCGCTAATAGCTACTCTGTGGCGCGTTCTAACGGAAAAGTAAGACCGGGATGCTGTTCCGAAGCTCAAATGGGCCCTAATACGCAAAAGCCAACCAAGCGACATTTTTGAGTGTATGGAGTTATGTATGCCACCGGATAGTGCTAGATGAGTCGAACATGATGAAAAAATTCATTTTATTAACGACAGCTAACTCAGCGAAATATTAACTCTCAAAAATCAGCTGTAAACGGCGATGCTTTACGTAACATTTCCTTCTAACGAGAATATCTCGAAAGTACATAAATGTCGCTTGGTTGGGTTTTGATTAAAAGGGCCCAAACACTCTTATTCGGACAGTTGGAGCGGATTTAAACACTGTTAGAGATCCTAACAGGACCTTTTGTATATTTTCGGTACATTTTGTTTCGCTGTAACTGAAAGGGTTAAAATTGAATGCACTTTTCCCACTTTTAGCCAATCCGTTATAACCCTCTATTTCTAATTTGCTCTCAACCCGAGCCCTGGAATCGGCGCTTTCGAGCATTACTTCAGAGACGTCGAGGAGGCTGTTAGGGCTGTCTTAGCCCTCTTCCCTTCTGGCCGAAAAACCGGCCTAGGTCGAAATCTGGCGAGTTGCTACATGGGTTCGAACCCGGGACCTTCGGATTCCGAGACCAACGCGCTATCCACTCGGCCAACCAGACCTCTCCGGTATAACCCTACTCGTAAGTCTCATCATTGAAATCTCTGCTCAAGGCACTTCGTTATCAACTTTCTAAATAACTTTTGAATTTCTTTCTTCTTATTTTGTACGGGGGAGGGGCAAAGTATCCCCATACCCATCTCCTCTCTCAACATCACATCTCGATTGTGAATAGAAGGGGAAGGCATTCAACGAAACACTTACAAATAGTCTACACTGTCTGCACCATGTCGGGGTGAAATGAAAACTGTTTGATACAGAAAAGCTCACGCTATATCTACGCACATCTATCTATCTGCTGCTGCTGCTGCTGCTTCTACTACTGTGCGAAATACCATTTCTCCTCGTAAAATTGAGCTATATTTTCCCCCATTGTTAAAAGCAATATCGAAGAATTCCACATTATTGATATGATGTAAGATATCCGGTTGAAAAATACTTCGGGTATGGCGTACGTAAAAGTAAGGCGTGTCTGTGAGACAAGATTAAAGAAACGGGCGAATTCTATACACGCTGTATAAGACAGTGGTGGATATATTATAGTGAATACGGCAATCCTAAAATATTATCGTTGATGCCTCGCAAGGCATTAAAAGGCAACTCCGCCGAATATACAGCATATAATTCCCGTAATTCTGTATACTCGGATAATACTCTATAGTCGCTGATCAGTGTCCCGTGACAAAGTGTCTTCCATTATGTTTTATTAAACCTCCTACTTCTCTTTCTGTCCTGCTATTCACGTCTTCTTTCAACTTTTCCCGGCTAAATTGTTCTTTTTATTTATTTAATATTTATTTATGGAAATGTATTCCGAATTGGAAGTCCCTCCAATCTGTTGTGCTTTACTTTTTTTTTCCTCTCTCTTTTTTTTTTTTACTACGGTGACACATTTCTTCTATACCAATGCCTATATTTCCTGCGTTTCGTGAGTAAATTATATTTCACTCTTGCGGCGTGTGAGCCAAAAAGACGTATGCGGAAACGAGATCGCGTTAAGCGACCTCCACCCATTATCACGGAGGGGTGTTATGACTTATGAACATGGCAACTAATGAAAATGTTATTTCCAGTCCAAGCTGCCCGAGGCCCACAATCAACGTGGCTGTATAGGGATTCAACGAAATCTCGTTTTGACACACTGACAGCCAGCACAGCTACTATGTACCAATTTATCGACAAAAACTGGATTTTAAATTTGAATAGAAATTCCCGTATTTGCGTATGTTGTACACTGTTGGGGGAGGGGGGGAGGCTCTAAGTATCTTTTGAATTGGAGTAGCTTGAGCTAAAAACTCACCTCACACCTACTTTCACTTAACTAGTCTTAGTGCAAAATAGAATATGAACGTCAAGGCGCTCAATCCTTTTTGGAACCTTTTTCAAATCAGGTGCGACGGTCGTATTTAAAAGAAAGTGCAGTCAAAGCTACATTAAACAACTCGATAAAAACACACTACATGACGGTACTGAAATATGAATAAAATATAACCAAACCAGTGTGACACACTTCATCTACGAGAAGTGTCACACAGAAAACTCGTTAACATAGACAATTTCGAATTTCTGTGTAAGATAATACAGGCATTATAGACTTGGGTGGAACTAATTCCTAACAAGCTAGTTTTTGGTAGAGATGTTCTTTAGGTAACACTCATTAACACACTGAAAGTCCCCACAAAAGTTGAAGAAGGTAAAATTTCCGACAAAAAAGATTCTTACCATTGTTTCAATTCCGACTTGTGCTAAGTGATCCACAGGGGACAGAACCTTCAAATTTTCAGTTTTTCCTCATTTACTCTCTTGATATGCATTAGTTTGAAAAATGTTTCAAACAAAAGTTGAAGAAAATAAAATTTCCGACAAAAAAAATTCTGACCATTTTTTCAATAAGAGCAAGAGGGGACGAGATATACGGAACGTTGAAAATGGAGTAACAAAAATAAAGTGCAGCCAGCAGCATAACCTCATGGTGATGCCAGTGATCTCCGTTTCTACGTCATTTTTTCGACATTCTTTCATTTTATTCGTGTTTTTTTCTTTCATTTTTTCCTTTTTTTCCTATCTGGTTATCAGCACACTCCAAGTATCAGTGATAGGCAATAACAGCGTTGTACAAGCGCGCGACTCGCTACATCGCCGTGGCATCACGTGTGCTAACGCTGCCGGCTGCACTATATTTTTGATACTCCATTTTCAACGTTCCGTATATCTCGTCTTCTCTTGCTCTTATTGAAAAAATGGTCAGAATTTCTTTTGTTGGAAATTTTATTTTCTTCAACTTTTGTTTGAAACAATTTTCAAACTAATGCATATCAAGAGAGTAAATGAGGAAAAACTGAAAATTTGAAGGTTCTGTCCCCTGTGGATCACTTAGCACAAGTCGGAGGGGTGGGAACGTTCAGTACGTTAATGAGTGTTACCTAAAGATAGGGCCGTACCTAGGATTTAAGTAAGGGGTGTTTTTTGATTAAGATGAATTTTTTTCTTGGTAGGGGGGAGGGGGGCTACTAATACCCCAAGTTTATCCAATTGCGTGCATGTATATGACAAAAATTTCAACATTTTCTGAAACTCTCATTTTCATACTTTTTACAAAAAATGTGACAGATCCACCCTCCTGTCCGTCTTAAACCCATTTGTCTCGTTTTTTTTTCGTTTTTTTCCGTTTTTTTTTTTGCCATGGAGGGTTACGGCCTAGCACTTTCCCGATGAACTAGGTACATTTTTGAAATATCCTAAATAACATACGAGAAATTTCAAAATATTAATTTTCGTAATTGGCCTCAGTAGAGTTGTTTAAGGGGGCAAAGGGGAAATAAGTTGTAATTTTCCAAACACAACCGTATAACTTCAAATGGTGAACAGGGTGAATGAAATGGCTTTTAGGTTTTCGTCCATTCAAACTGAAAAAGAAATCAGTCATTTTCAAGGGTTTTCCGCGCTTAGATGGGTGGACATGGCAATGGAAGATGTAGGAAAAATTTTCCTTTCAAAACGTCTTGCCAAATTGGCCCATCTAGGGAAGTCGATTCTTAATGATTGGAAAACATTTTAAAAGTGTACACCTATTTTTTGTTTTCTTATTTTTGGTTTGAGATTTCAAAAATGTCTATCAATTGGCAAAATCTAAAATCAATCTGAAGTTGGCCAAATTTACCAAGTGTTGAACTTTTTATAATACACGTGGCAGTTTCTATAAAAAGGGGTAACTTCGTCAATCCAACGAATTTTGAGTTACGAACAGTACGTAATAGAGAAATGAATGCCCATTCCAACAAGCTATCGGCGAGATTTGTAGCGTTTTTTGTTCCAGAGATACAAGGGATCAAAGATGAGTGTAACGAAAACGCACAAAAACATGTTTTTGGGGAAAACGCGTTTAAAGTTAGACACACCTTTTTCTCCCACTCCGTCAAGCGGCCATAACTCGCCGCGGAATCACGTTACCAGCCTCGACGAGGGCCTGTTGGAAAGGTAATTTTTCGCTCTTCTGCGTGGTAACAATTCAGAACATCGGATTTATTCGTGAGCTCAGAAAAATCACGAAGAAGCGAACGCAGACATTCGCATTCTTTTCTCATTCTCTTTCGTAATTCTTTCTCTCTCTCCCTCTTCTCTCTCATGCGCGTGAATTTTGTCTCTTTGTTATTGAGATGTTTTTTCTACAGAAATCAACCAAAATCTCAAAATTTATGTTTTCAACCAAAAAAAAATTTTTTTTTCTCGCGTTTTCTGAGACATTGATCAATCGACAAAGTTACCCCTTTTATAGACTGCCACATATTATTATTATTATTATTATTGTTGTTATTGTTATAATCAGGGCCATACTCCGAATTTAAGTAAGGGGGAGGGACTCAGTCACTGGTCCACCCTCCTCACCGTTTCAACTTATCGTTTTTTTGTGTTTTCTTTGGCCAATGGGAGGGGTTTGAACCCCTGAAACCCTCTCCGTCGATACGGCCCTGCCTAAAGAACATCTCTGCTAAAAACTAGCTTGTTAGGAATTAGTTCCACCAAACACATTGTTTTGGTCTAATACGCCTATACTAACAGATAAGTGTCATTTGCTACGGCTCAAACATTTTCCTCGTCATTTCAGTAGCCCTACATCTCTGATTTTTTCGGTCACAGGAACCATATCCTCGATTCACAAACTTTTAACAAAGATACGTGCGTTGTATAGGGAAATACAAAAGTGACGTGCCATACGCCAATATTGTACATCTATGAAAAATGGAAACAGTGGGACATCATGATACCGCTAGCACAAATCCCACGCGTAATGTTTCAGTTTTTTTTTTGTTTTTTTTTTTTGTTTATACAAGGATAGAATTGTAACAGAAATTAACGTAGTTCGAGTTCATAATCCCGAGCGATAATATTTACAATTTATTGTTACAAGCCCTTCCATGCTTTTTCTCCCGGGGATTAAAAGTGTACTATGGTAGTTTCCCCCGCTTAGATCATTGACATGATTCGAGGTTTGCTTTTTTTAGAACTTAATTTGTAAATTGTTTCCTACATGCATATTTCAAATTATATTATTCATTTTAGTCTGTAGAATTTCTTAGCCATTTAATCCTTCTCTATTCCTCACCCTGCTCAGATGTGCTACAGTCGAGTTACATTACCGGAGAGTGCAAAAAACGATATCGAATGTTTGCAATTTAACCAAAATATTACGCCCCCTCCCCCCTCGAATATGCACTAAGCTACACATTTGGAAATCTGTTTATTAATATTAACCCTTGTGAGAAGCGATAAAGGGATGGAGGTACGAATGATAACAGTGCTAACACAAACAAAGAAAAATGAAGTGCAAACCATTACGACCATTGTCGGTTCCAAATTTGAAAGTGGAAAGCTACCATTTTCTCAGCCCTTTATCCATTTCCCGCTAACAGGAAGAGACATATAAACGAAAATGATGAGCGCATAATCGAGCACAAACGATTAAGACCATTTTGAGATTTCTACTCATAAGTCGAAGCTGTCTTACAACATGGAATCGGCTTGATAGGGTGAAGGGGGAGGAACAAACGAAAATAACGCTAAAAATAGAACTATTAACATAATAAGCCATGTTAGGGAAATAATGGAGCATAAAGCCAAATTAGAATAAAGATATTCCATAGAAACCAAATAGTTCAGAAAGTACCAAAACATTAACCCAGCAAGGAAATCAAGTTGGTAAATATTCTTATTAGGCTACAAGTAAAATGCTCAAATACGTGCGAAGACGAAAAAAAAAAATTCAGGGAGATTAACAAAAGATACTACGACTCTTGGCAAAAACAATGCAAGAAAGATTAGATAGGCAAACAACTGCGACTCGTTTGGGTTTGAAATTCAAAAGTGGAGACTACCATTTCCTCGGCCCTCCACATATTTTTCAATAAAAGGAAGAGGCACAAATGAAAATGATGAGTGCACAATCGGGCACAGACGAAGCATAAACGACTGAGACCATTTTGAGATTCCTATTCATAAGTCGAAGCTGTCTTACAACATGGACCCTGTTGGAGGTGGTGAAGGGAGGGTTCACTAACGAATAAAAACGATTACTACCATTTCGGGTTCGAAATTTAAAAGCGAAGTTACCATTTCCTCGGCCCCTACCCATTTCCTACAAAAGGGAAGTGGTAAAAACGAAAATCATGAGTGCCCAATCGAGCATAGTCGAGCATAGACGAAGCATACACGATTGAGACCATTTTGAGGTTCCTATCCAAAAGTCGAAGCTTGTCTTATAACATGAACCCCACGGGAGATGGTGAAGGGAGAGACACAAACGACAATACTGCGAGGTGTAGGCATAAACAAACACAAAGTACGAACGATTGCGACTGGTTTGGATTCCAAATTTAAAAAAAGTGGGGCTGCCATCTACTTAGCACTCCACCCATTTCCCACTAAAAGGAAGAGGCATAAACCAAAATGATGAGTGCACAATCGAGCACAAATGAAACGTGACCGACTGAGACTATAGGCTTCTACTCATTGGTCGAAACTGTTTTATAACACGAACCCCACTGAAGGAGGTGCAGGAAGAGGCACAAATGAAAATACTGCAAACACAAACAAGTACAAACAAAACACAAACAAGTACAAACAAAACACAAACGAGTGCAACTCGTCTGGGTTCGAAATTCAAAAGTGGGGGCTACCATTTCCTCAGCCCTCCACCTGCTTCCCCATAAAAGGAAGCAGCATAAACGATAATGATGAACGTACAATCGAGCACAGACGAAGCATAAACGATTGAGACCATTTTGAGGTTGTAACTCATAAATCGAAACTGTCTTATGACATGGACCCCACTTGAAGGGGTGAAGGGGGAGGCATGAATGAAAATACTGCAAGCACAAACAAGTACAAACCGAACACAAACAACTGGGACTGGTTTAGGTTCGAAATTCGAAAGTGGGGGCTACTACCATTTCCTCAGTGGTATAGACAATAATGATGAGCGTATAATCGAGAGCAAACGAAGCTGAAGCGATTGAGATTATTTTTAAGATTATACTCATAAGTCGAAGCCTTTTTCTTCCTGGAAAGGGATAATGTCGAATTTCGAGAAACATTTGTGATTTCTGGACATTGATATCGTTAATAAGCTTAATGATACCATTTACAAATCTACTGAAGAAAATTTTGCTGATAGTTTAGGATCGTAGTACAGAATTCTTCTCAGGTGCCACAATTTAGAAGTTATAGTCAAACTAATATCAAATTCTGTGGCTTTGAACTCCTCCCCCCAGTCGGTATTTCGATTTCACAGTACATGCCGAATGAAGCTTCAAAAGTGTTTAAACAGAAAAAACTCTGAAAAACACAAATTTTGAGGTGCGGTATCTAAGGATAGGGAGGGGGAGGAAACAACTTCAGAGATGTATGGACAGTAATGTACAGAAACTGATCCAAAAGCGATTTACATCCTTTCGGTTCGCAAAGTTAACCCTGTCGAGGGGGGACGACGGGGAGGGAGGGAGGAAATACTTCGGGCCGGGGGCCCGATGTTTTTAAAAAGCCTGAATTTCAATCATACTGTACATCAAATCAGCAATCACTCCGTTACACCATGAAAGAAACCTCTTATCCTGTAGGTAGCTTATAATTTTTCCCATCTCCTCTTTTCTAATTTTACTATCAACCCGAGCCCTGGAATCCGCCCTTTCGAGCATTACTTCAGAAACGTCGAGGAGGCTGTTAGAGCTGTCTTAGCCCTCTTCACTTCTTGCCGAAAACCCGGCTTAGGTCGAAATTTAGCAAGCTGCTACGTGAGCTCTAACCCAGGACCTCCGGATTCCGAGACCGACGCGCTATCCACTCGGCCAACCAGACCCCTAATCCCCCCCCCCATCTAACAAGAGAACAAACTGAACTGGAAGGAGAGGGGGCCCGTGAAAAATCCTCCAGGTCCACTTTTTCTCTCTACGAGATTGCGCAAAGTGGATGAAAGCAAAAAAAAAGTAGAAATTCGAAAGCGGGAAAAGTTACTACTTCCTAGTTCCTACTAAAGGTAAGGGGAACAAACGAAAATGATGGAACACAATCGAACACAAACGAACCACAAACGATTGAGACCATTCTTCAGTGGCGTAGCGTCGGGGAGGGGGGCACAGGGGGCACAAGAGGGCACGTGCCCCCGATATTTCTACATTAAGTTATAATAAAGGAATATCCTTTTTTATCTACCTCGGTAATAATTCAAGCTAAATTTTCTCGAGTGGATTGGGCCCCCCAATCATGTTGAGCACACTACGCCTCTGTCATTGTTACATTTCTACTCATAAGTGAAAACCATCTCACGATATGGGCCCCGCGGGAGAGGGTGAAAAGAATGCAAGCACAAACAAACACAAACGAAGCACAAACGATTGTCGTTGGGTTGGGTTCGAAATGCAAAAGTAGGGGCTACCATTTCTTCAGCCCCCGCCCATCAAGTTTCCATTAAAGGGAAGAGGCAAGAACGAAAGGACACGTACTTCTGAAACAGTACATCTGGTACCTCTATCCCTGGATGGGACAAGACATGATGAGAGCCATTTGAGTCTCTCCCCGAGTAGAACATGGACCATTCATCGAAAGCTCGATTTTTCGCGTCGCAACCGGTATCCGAGTCCGGAAGTACCCATTCATCCCTCGAACCGGCTGCATCCACCTCTGCGTTAGCCCTACACCTGCCGGCTTCACTAACAGCGCTGTTCTGGTTTGCAGGTTGCCAACAACGTGGACGCCATGAAATACACGCTGGAGTCAACGGCAGACAAATACCGTTCGCCGTACCTGCCGCAAACGTCGTTCGCCTTGTCCATGTACTCGGCGGCCGACCAAAAGTACTTCGAATCGGCCGCCTCGAAGCCGTACGGCTACCTAGATCCGGCCTTCACCAAGGCGTACTTCGAGTCGTCCAAAATCTACGCCGACTCGAACAAGAGCTACATGTCGGAAAACAACGCCAAATTCCCGTATCCGCCGCTCGACCTGGGCAAGATGTACGGCCCGGAGGGCGGCTCGAAGCCGATGCACAGCACCGGACGCGTATCGGACGCGGATCGCGGCCAAGTCGAGCCGAAACCGTCGCCCTCGTCGTCGCTATCCTCCAGCGGCCTGTCTCCGGGGGCTTGGCACTCGCCCACTCCGTCGGTACCGAGCCTCCTACCTTTGTCGCAGTACGTAAATCACAATTCCCATTATCATCAAGGTTCCGCCGCCACGTCGAACGCCGAATTCAGAAGACCCCTCACTGTTATATTTTAATTAGAGTATACATATAGGAAATTTTTTTTTCTTCTTTTTTTCGTATTAATAATATAAATATTACCTATAATAAACTACGATACGAGAAAAACCTTTCGGGTTGTTTTAATCGACCGGGACGGCTAGTTGGCTACCTTATTTCGACATCGAAAATCGAATAAGCGGCTCGAGATGACCGCGCGACCCGGACTGTGAAAATCGTCGAACCGGTGCTCGTTTTCGGCGGCACCTTCGGCGAACACAATTTATATTATTGTAAATCAGCGCGGCAGCGGCGAAGGCGACAATTTTTTAAAAAACTACTCATCGAAAGTGCAATTATTACAAGCTTTACTGTACACAGTTTCTTAGATTTTAGAATTCGTTATGTATAACTGTTTCGTTTTTGTTTTTTTCCCTCTTTTTTTTTCTTTTTTTCTTTTTTAAGTTGATAAACGTAAAATGTGTGTATTATACGTTGATCTCAAAATACGATTTTAATTATTTAGGTGCGCTTAATTTATAATACGCGAGAGAGTTGCTGACACGATGTACACTCGTCCGGATGTATACCAAACGAACCATAATAATATGTACTGCATACTCGATGACTCGATGTATAATTCTGTACAAGTAAATTACGATATACGTATGTAAGAAAATATCACGTGGTGCGTGATTCTCAGCTATCGTGAATGACTTAACTGTTGGTACAAAAAAAAAAAAAAAAAAAAAAAGTCAACTATATGAAAAAAGTTCCACTCACGTCACACGCGCGCGTTTGTTTCACTATTTCTCATTTTTCATTTGATGCTTGGAAAAAGCATTATGTACTATCGTGTAAGTAGAATATTCTAATGTACGTTTCCCCCCTTTTTTTTGGTACGTATTTTTTTTATTTTTATTTTTTTTGGTTTTTAGACTCGTTGAAAAACGAACGGCAACGACGCAGTATTATAAAGTCGAATTTCTTGCGTTATTAAAACATTATTAAAATCTTTACGTGATATGGTTGCAATTTTATTGTAAGGCCTGCGAAACGTGTACACCGCGTGCTAATTGCAGTCTCGGCCTAGGCGCAACCAAGGGGGCCATGGGGCTATAGCCCCAAGCTCTAAGCTTTTTTAAAAAAGCTGAAAATTACAAATCAAGTATTTTACTTTCTCGCATAAAATTTACCCCCCCCCCCTCTTCTCTGGTTCAGCTCCTCCCACAGGTAATTCCTGGTTGCGTTTATGGCAGGGTGTCCATTTTTGTTCGGAAATGATTTTCCTTGACTGTTCCAGGTTTCCAGGCCAATTTTTCCACTTTTCCAGACCCTTCATATACAAATTACACATGCAAAGGGGGGGGGGCAGCCAAATTTTTTCGAACATCATGAGCGGCGAATATCGTTAATAATAATATTTATTTATTTGAACCCCTCCGGTCACAGCCAAAATGGCCAATTACGACTGAGCTTAACTTGACAGAATTTGAAAACAAAAAGAAAACAAAGAAAAAAATTTAAAAAAGTTACATGATATACTCGTATCTATGCAAAACAAAAAATGAAATTAACAAAAAGAAACAACAAAAAAAATGAAAAAAAAACAAAAAAAACAACTAAAAATGAGAAACGAACGGGAGAAAGATCGCTATCTGCCCCCACCTCCATACCCTAGTGCCCATCCCCACATACGCGCTCAGACCACAATCAAGTCAGTCCGTGACTAGAGTCAGAGACTATTATAGCTGTCAATCAAATATTTTGTAAACTTGCTGTTTGAAGGCTGATTGTTTATCGAGTCGAATACATCAAGGTGGTTATGAATTCTACTAACATTGTTATATAACTTCAGAACTCGAGCGATGGGGGAATTAGACAAAATTTGTGTGCGTGAATAAGGGATTGTAAAGAGATCAGTGCTACGACTATTGAAAGCAGGTACGCGAATTCCAATTTTTTCAAGTAAAGGTGTCTTAGCAAGGATATAATTGTCCATTGTATATTCAGTAGGGACAGGCAACAATTTTCTTGTGTACGTGACAGAGGAACATTTTTTTACATTAAAAGATAATATATTGATTTTACTCCAGTTTACCAGAGCGTTGAGATCTTGTTGTAACAGTTCCCTATCCATAGTTCCCCTCACTTGCCGGAATAGCTTTAAATCATCCGCGTATAGTAAGATCTTTGAATATTCTATATGTTGCGTAATATCATTAATGAATATGAGAAATAATAAGGGACCCAGATTCGAACCTTGAGGAACACCAGATGTGCATGTAAATTTACGGGAGGTAGACCCCCTGTATGTAACATATTGCTGTCTATTGGTCAAATAAGATGTGAATAGTTGTATTAATGATTTAGAGAATCCCATTCTTGTCAATTTACCAATAAGAATCTTGTGGTTAACAATCACTACACAAACTTTTTTTTTACTACCGTGTGCTTATGAATCTGTAGCAGAGGGGGGGGGGGTGTAAACATTTAATGATGGAAATGAAAACGCGCTTTATAGGGTGCAGCGTGGTGCGATGTCAATTAACGATTTCATAGATTTTTTTCTTCTAACTTAATGCCGACCATCACAGAAGGTGGGGGGGGGGGTTAAAGAATAAAATTCTAAAATTGGTTTATAGGTTTTCGAGGTCGCTGCATTCGATTTTAGGGGTCATTTTTTTGGATCCTGTCCCTCCTGGTGCGACCAATAAGGTAGCAAGAGCGTAGGACAAGCAACGGTTGACTCGGAATTCACTCTTTCTAATTAAAGCCACCGAATAGGGTAAAAATACAGTTTTATTCATTCAAAGTGTTGCTAATAGAAAATAACGTCGTAAAAATTTCTCAACTAAAAAAGCACGGGAGCTTAAATTTAGTCCAGATTAAGACTCGACAGCGATATTCGAAATCAGCGAAACAAAATCACCTCTATTTCGATGCTTCGTGCAATTCTTCGCCGGAGAAGCTGAATTCGTATTACGACAGTGCTTTGAAAGGGGTCCGATAAAAATCTGAGGCGATATTCGAAATCAGCGACTCAGAGCTTGGTTGGCTATCCTGTCCAAAAAATTGACTTTAGAATCCAGTAAAGAATTTGGAACTTGAGGAAAACTAGAGTAACCGGAATTAGCCCCTCCCTTGTGGTGCCTGAATGGTATAGGGAGAGTGAACTTGACTATTAAAATGAATTCTGGAACCCAGGTGAAGAAGCTGCAGCATATCTAAGGACAAATGCTATATTACAGTAAAAAGGTGGTTATGATCTGGAAAATTATGGCACCAGGGGAGGCGGAAGAGGACAGATACAATAAAACGTCATATATTTGAAAACAATAGACTCTTTCGTAACGCGATAATAATTATTATGAGGTCTTTAGATTTTTTCAAATCTTATGGATGAATTACTCTTCCCCAGTGAAGTAGCATCGGGGGGGGGGGCACGGGCCTCTCAATATTTTTACATAGTTCTCTAATATTAACGATTTAAAAAAATACCTCAGTTTTCGACTTTGTCTCCCTTGAAAATCTTTATTTCCCCCCCCCCCTTGGGAAAATCTTAGCTTGATACTGCTCTTCCCCCAAAATTTCGGAAGTCCCTTTCATTCACCCTCATCTACATTTGCGAAGGAGAGGAGAACCGAAGCAAAACCCGATGGCAGGATGTCCCAGAAGGTGAATTCATTGGTTTTCAAATTTTCGTTTCATTACGACTTCCTCAAAAAAATCTTTACAGTGGGGAGAGCAGCTAGACCGAATAATTTTTCATTTTCGCGTCTTTTCGCGCCGATTTTCAAATTCTCGCGAACAGGATGAGATGAAAACACGAAACACGAAACAGCTGACATTGGGAGAAGTGTATCCAGGGACTGGTTCGCGTTTCGTCATATTCAGGGAAAATTATTTTATGTCCTAAAAACAGTGAAATATGCGCATTTAATGTTTCCCAAAAAAGGCCAAAATATTTCCTCACGTGTAAAACATGCTCAAAATATTCAGTAACACCATATGTGTATCAAAATGCAGGACTTTTCAAGCTGAATAATTGTGACACCGTGTCTATGGTCAAAAATTACAAACACAAAAACTTACGTTTGTCCATCACAGATAAAGAAATCAACACATGCCACAGATAACATAATTCAGAAGTACAACTTCACATCCGCATTCGGATTTGAACCATGAAAAAATGTAGGAGCGCTAATGTACAACCAACCAGTTTCTGTCATTTCATTTCCTATCGAATTTTCAGATGTTTTTATTGTTTTCCAGCAGAAAAGTAGAAATATTCCAGAAAAGTTCTCCAAAATGGCCAAATATTCCCAAAATACGACCAAAAACCGAGGAAAATAATACAAATATTCATTTATATGCTTTTAACAGCAAAATATGTCCAATCAAGTTGGGTCCAATTCACTGCATATTACATGAATCATAAAGATATGATGGATATTCCCTATATGAATCAATAGGAAAAATTTGTCGAAACATAAAATAATTTTCCCGGGTCATATTTTTTGTGAAATGGTTTGTGAAAAGTCACGAAATACGAAATACGTTAAGCGTATACAGTGTATAGCAGCCGTAATAGAAAGATGTAGACGCGAAACGAATATCATGAAAACGATTTTATCACACCAACACGCTCTGTACCTACTACTGCGATGGAGAGGGGGTTGTATCACCCACGCTCTCCGGTGAAAAAAGAAAGATAAGAAAACTGCCTGAGCGAAACGAAGGAAAATTTTTTTAATAACAAATAGGGTAAATTAATCTGTTTGAAATACTACAGAATTTCGCAGTCGATTTTTTTACAAAATTCCCTGACTTTTAGGTGAAAAATGCGGAAAATTCCAAAATTCCCTGACTTTTCCAGGTTTTCCAGAGAATGGACATCCTACATGGTCTCGGCAAATTAGATCCAGAAAGGGGTCTGGAGGAAAGAAACGGTAGCAAGCGGCGTATTAATTGACGGCGAGAGCCGGGATTCCTGTTTTCTGCCACCTGCAAGCGGGAAAGCAGGGGGCCAGTGTTCCCAGATAGAAATTTTAAAATTGCCTAAGTCGTACGTTTGAAAATGCCTGAGATCAGTTTCCCTTGTTCCGATTGTTTTTCTTGGGAAGGAAAAGGGGGTAAATGAAAGAACGACACGTGGTCACTCAAGTTACTTATTGCATTTAACAGTAAATTCAGAACTCAGAGTGATAACGATATAAAACAAATACAGTGCTACTGCTCGGACCGATACGATGTACGATACATCGAATTATCGAATGTTTGATAAGAATTAAATGGCGTTGTTAACGACGATAGATGATATTATTTTCGTTTTATCCAATACATCTTCTCAGTTCTCACAACGAACACTAGGAGCGCTGAATAAACAGTTCCAAAATTTCTGGTCGGGCTATACTTAGACTCTTACATCAGCTTAGGGAGAAATTGTAAACTTTTGATCATCCAGCCTTTCACATTTTTTTTAGCCCAGTCTCAAAAATTCCTGAGATTTGGATGAAATTACCTGAGAACCTGAGCAATGCCGGAAAAATGATCATTTTGCCTGAGATCTTAGGCAAAATCCTAAGCTCTGGCAACACTGATTGCAGGGCTCAAAATAAATACTACCATAACCAAGGCTATGTGTAGTGTCGAAGGGGACAAAATTAAGGTGGGAGGAATAGAATTGGAAATGGTAGATGAATACGCATACTTGGGGCAAATTATTTCCTTTAATGATAAGATGGGCAAATAGATCAAAAAGAGAATAAGCTAAGCGTGGAAGGGATTCTGGGCCTTGTGAACGGTGTTCAAACGAAAGTTAAGTACGACTTCTAAGATCCGAATGCTCGAATCATGCATCCTACGAATCATGACGTACGGAGCTCAGACATGGTCGCTTACGGAAACCCAATCCAGAATCCAGAAAGCTGGTGGTCGCACAGAGGGGAATGGAGAGAAGCATTATGGGAATCAAGAGAAAAGACAAGATCAGAGCGACAATAATCAGGGAAAAAACAAAATGTAGAGGGATTACACCCTCGATAAACAAATTTAAATTCCAATATGCAGACCACCTAGCGAGGATGGAGGTTGAGAGATGGTGCAGGAAAGCGACGTTCTGGGTTCCGTACGGCCACAGGAGGAGAGGAGGCAGACCAGCAACGAGCCAGAAGGACGAAACTATCAAGAGAGTAGGTACACGAACCAAGTTTACTTTTGTGTTAAACTCGATAATAATTTCAGAACAGTAGCTTAACGAGGACATTACCGGGGGGGGGGGGGGCGATGAGGTGACAGTTCTGTGAGCAGAATAGTAATGAATCTACAAAATTCCCCCATATTTTCTAACTGCACAAGCAAATTGGAAACGGTTTTGCGAATCTAAAACATAACTTGACTGACTGTAATATTTTACTTTTTCTCTCTGTCTTAGAGGAGTACATTCCCATACCTCCCTATTTACCCCCACTGTTCTTGAGTAAAAGACAGGTCTGACGTAACATAGGGGATGCCTATGCCCGCGATACGGAGGCTCGGTATGTAGAATAGAAAGTATTTATTTATGTCCACATACTAATAAAGGCGGATGATGATGATGATGATGATGATGATTATTATTATTATTATTATTATTATTATTATTATTATTCTGGTACTCACAGTTGAGAGTCTCCTCTAAGGTGATACCTTGCCATGGTGAGGAGGCTTAAGCGTAAAAAATGAAAATAAAGGTTTACTTTATGAGGTTATATATCGTTAAGTGGGAACTTTAACGGGCGATATTGTTGACGCACACTGTGGCGTCAGAAGCTTTTTTTTTTGAGATAGGTAAAAGAATTTAAAATTTGGGTTAACAGGCGCAAAAAAAAAAGGTTTTTGTCTCAAAAATTAAGGCCACAACTAAAAAATTTTATCAAGCTTCAAAAATTTCTTAAATTTTGCCTTTGAACTTTTTCAATGCGCATTTTCATCAATTTATTGAGTAGTTTTCATTTTCCCCCATTTCCTTTTCATTTTGTTTGTGGGGGGGGGGGCAGATGGTACTTTGTAACCCTATAATTTCAAATTTTTCATTAGGTGACACCCCCTCCCCCACTTCCGACGGCCCTGAGCGTAGACATAAAAAGAGATAACAGGTGCCGGGCCGGGGGATCAGTATCTTCAATCTTCTGCAGGTGAATGACAATGCTTACTTATAATGAACATTTCGAAGACTTTAAGAAAAAATTATAAGTAGCCTACAGAATTTTACTTTTTTTCCGAATTCGTACTCAAAAATCATATTTTTTTCAATACATGGTCGAAAAACGTTGTATTTGAAACCACTTTTCGGTGCAAGAAGTGAAACTTTTGAATCCACAATGGAGTGCCCAAACAATACACCTAAAAAGTAAACAAAAAATCCAGTTTTACACTACAAAAAAGTGACGTCAAATCGTAGGTTTACTCGGCAGTAAAAGGAAGGGTAACTATTCACACTAGCGTCGTTTTCGTAGCTTATGAGCATTTTGATGAGCGTTAAAATATCAATTGTTACTCCTATAAACTGCTTTTCGAGCATGTATTGAAAAGAATATCATTTGCAACTTTTGCAAGAAGCGCATTATTCGCTCGTGCGTTTTGCACTCGTTGCGAAATATACTATTTTTTAAATCCATTGTTGGTCTTGAGGTGTCATCACTCATCAGTAAAAGAATAGTTACTACAGTTCTTGGAGTTTATATCAGTTTTATGGAAAGCAGTATATTTTTGTCAGATCCCATTCTCAGTGACTTAGCTACTGAAGCAAAAGCTTTCAGTAACACATTGTATTGATTAAGGTACAAATACATAGTACCGTATGGTGAATTGTCTTGTCATCTCCTGTGTTCTGATTGGTTCTCGGTAAAGTCCGGGTGTACCAATCTCTGTTGTTAAATTCTTTTTGGTTTTTTATTAGTGTGAAAAATGTTTCTCTGTCAAAGTTTGTGGTGGTGTTTACGAAGTTATTCTTTTGTCCTTCCTGTGGTTGTGTTTGTCAAGTTATTCTCTTGTTCTGCCTTTATTTTTATGATTTCCATTTGTTCCAGAATTTCCGTTTTTGTAAGTTGTTCTATATTTTTAGTATATTTCGAAATTTTTATTTGGTTTATTGTCTTGTTCATGGTAATTTGGAGGGTTTCTAAAAAATGATTTGTAATTCTTGAGTTTTTGTGTGTGATTTCTCGTGTATTATGAATTTCCATCCTGTTTTGTATTAAATAAGTCATGTTGCATTCTTGACAGTAGTCTTCCGTGCAATATGCAGTTATATGATCCGTTCATAAGTGCACGAGTTAATTACTGCATAATATGGTTTACATTACTGCATTTCGAAAAAATATGGCAACTCGGTTTGTAAAACTGGTTCTTTAGATTCCTCGCTAAGGACTGAATTTTTAGCGGCCGGAAAGTGTTCTCAACATGCAAGTGTAACGAATTCGCATGATCCGAGTGTATATATCACACTCACGTCTACGGCCAAGTTAATGATATTCACTTTTCGACTCAGCTCGCTGTTTTCGTTCCCTTTCGGTGCCGAGGCCGTAGAAGTCAAAATTAGGCGTCCGCACAATTTACCGTTTTCTTCCTACGGGTTACAGAAAAACGAAAAACCGAGTGTATAAATGCAATTCTCTCATTATACACCAAATTAATTTCGTTATCCGCTGTAAAAGCTGTAATTCAGATTAGTGGCGACACATATATACAAGAGTTTATATATCCGACGCCGTTTATTTCGGCTGGTGCGTTAATTCGCGACCCGCTCTGAAAATCAATAAACCAGTCGCCTCGTCGAATTAAAATAATTTGATTTATTAGATTCGAAAACGAAAATTAGCGTTCAGATGTTCGAACGCGTTCAAGATATGATAGGAATGTGACATTTCGCAGTAGCCTTCGCGGCTTGTCTCCGGCCATTAATTTATGACCCCGTCGATTAGAAACAGTAGCTCGTTTACTATACCGATGCGGAAAGGTGGATACGAGGTGTTAAATGCCAAATTAGTGAAATATTTTCGCGCTTTAGAAAAGACCCAGCAAAATCAGCATAATCCGCTCGACGTTCTCTATCCACGAAAATTAGGTGAATGGCACGAAAAAGGTGAAAAATTGCGATAAAAATTTTGCAACGGATTTATTGCTGGGGGTGGCCCCTCAAAACAAAAAAAAAATCACTAACTCCCCTCGGACTTCATTCCAAAAAGGAAACAAACACGTCCATTTGTCCCCATCTGGGTCATTTTTCACGTTCTCTTGCAACCCATTTACAATTTTTCTTCGTCTTTTTCTCGGACATTTGTTGACACAGCAAAAATATACGGCCAGGTCGGGCTATATGCCGTATTTGCAAAACGTCTATGAAAGCAACACGTGTTCAGAAAATTTACACCACTATTACGTGGTAGTTTGCGTTCTTACTTTTTATTGAAATTTTTGATGAATAGGTCCAACTGTTTGTGATCTGTGGTGCAACGCCGTGAAACTGCAGAAAAAAAAGTATGGAAAATTTTGAATTCCAATAGAACACTCGTTTTATATTTGAAATGAGTAATAACGTGCCTGCACCAGTAATCGTCACCTCAAAATTGCACCCAATCATCGGCATATTTATTCGAAATGGAGAGAAAAAAAAAGGTGTGGTTGCAACGCACTCTACAAACAACGAAAATGAAATTTACTGCATTTTCCTTATCGCGTTTGGACGCTAAAGAGTCGCTTTCTAGCGGTTTAATGAAATGCGGCGCGCTGATTGGTATATTTGGACGAAAAGATGATCAATGACAAAAATGTTCCGCAAAAAAACTGAAGTTTGGCTCATCTGAAAGGAAATGATCAGGGCTAGCACTTTAATTCTCTTCAGTTTTCCATGCATAAAAAACAATACTGAAGATGCTAGAGCTCATTTTACTTTTTGTGGTGAAAATACCTTGATCATCTTTTCGTCCACGACACTGGCGCATCTACAGGAGTGTCCAAACGCCAATATGACAAAATGGAAATAAAATAACAAAAAATGAATCGAATTACAAAACAAAATGTCAAAAAAATTTGGCTATGATATTTTCTCATTACGCGTTAGTTTTTTTTTCGATTTTCATAAAATAATAAACAGAAATAAAAATCACAAGTTCTTCTTTGTTGTTCTCATATTTTAGAGTAAATGGTAAAGATTAAATACTCGAAAAGACTGGTTAAATACAGAATAAATTATAATTTGGTGCAACTAACACAGGACATGGTGTGGGTGGGACGTATGGCGATGTACGAATGCCGAAGTGGCCCCTATGACACCGCACCCCCGGCTCCGGAAACTACCTTTTCGATTATATCGCATCAGTGGCCAGAGGGACGCGTTGGGACCGGGCCCGAGCCCCCATTTCGCTGTGCCGCTTCCGGTGCGTGCGTCCTGCAAGGGACACCATGAGGTTCCCTACCGACCGAGGTCCGCGCTCTCTGTGTACTTGCCTGGAATTTAGGTCTCCCACAGCCGGACGCGCTGGTACACACAGCTAAAAACACAAATTATTACCAATGTAGAAGGGGAAGCTTTTGAGACCAGTAGTGGAGTAAGATAGGGAGACCCCGATCTTCCCGCTGCTATTTAACTGCGCGTTTGACGAAATTTTCAAAAGTAGGAAAAAGGGGTGAAAATCAACGGGGAAATGCTGAACTTAGTCAAACAAATTGATGTCAAATGGTCGAATATGAGGAAGAGGGCCTTCAAGGAGCTCAAATTTAAAAAATGGCCCGAATTCATAATCTACTATCCAAAAAACGTAACTTTTGATATGTCACACCAATATATTGTAAAATTTCCAGAAATTTAATTTTTAGGGAGGGGCTTCAAGAGGGGTCCTATTTGAGAAATAATACCAAATTCGTAATCTACGACTCAAATAATGTAAAGTTTGATATGTCACATTAATATATTGTAGGATTTTTCAAAAATATTACTTGGGGGAGGAGCTTTAAGGAGAGGGGGGTCCAATTTGAAAAATAATACCAAGTTCATTATCTAGGACTCAAAAAATGTAACTTTTGATATGTCACACCAATATATTGTAGAATTTTCAACAATTTTATTCGGGGGGGGGGGGCTTCAAGGGAGGTTCAATTGAAAAAAAATACCAAATTCTTAATCTACGACTCAAGAAATGTAACTTTTGATAAGTCACATCAATATTTATTGTAAAATTTCCAACAGATTAATTTTTGGGAAGGGGCTCCAAGAAGGGTCCAATTTGAAGAATAATACAAAATTCGTAATCTACAATTCAAAAAAATGTAAAGCTTGATATGTCACATCAATATATTGCAGAATTTTCAAAAATTTTATAAGGGGAAAGACTTTGGGGCGAGGGGGGTAACATTTGAAAAGTAATATCAAATTCGTAATCTAGAACTCAAAATGTAACTTTTGATACGTCACATCAATATATTATTGTGAAATTTTCAACAATTTCATGGGGGGAGGGGCTTCAAGGGGGTCCAATTTGGAAAAAAAAACCACAAAATTCGTAATTTACGACCCAAAAAATGTAACTTTGATATATCACACCAATACATTATAAAATTTTGAACTATTTTATTTTTGGAGGAGGGGCTTCAAAAGGGGTCCAATTTGAAAAATAATACAAAATTCGTAATCTGCGACTCAAAAAATGTAACTTTTGATAAGTCACATCAATATTTATCGTAAAATATCCAACAATTTTATTTTTGGGGAGAGGCTTTAACAGGGATCCAATTTGAAAAATAATACGAAATTCGTAATCTACGACTCAAAAAATGTAAAGCTTGATAAGTCACATCACTATATTGCAGAATTTTCAAAAAAATTTTAGGGGGAAGGACTTTGGGAGCGGGGTCTGATTTGAAAAGTAATACCAAATTCATAATATAGGACTCAAAATGTAACTTTTGATACGTCACATCAATATATTCTTGTAGAATTTTCTACAATTTCATGGGAAGGGAGCTTTAAGGGGGGTCCAATTTGAAAAATAACACACAATTCGTAATCTACGACCCAAAATATGTAACTTTTGATACATCACACCAATGTATTGTAAAATTTTCAACTATTTTATTTTTGGGGGAGGGGCTTTAAGAGGAGTCCAATTTGAAAAAATAATACCAAATTCGTAACCTACGACTTAAAAATGTAACTTTTGATCTCTCACATCAATATATTGTAAAATTTTCAAAAATTTTATTTGGGGGGCTTCAACGACGGACGTCCAATTTGAAAAATAATATCAAATTTGTAAACGACTAACGACTACCCAAAAAATGTAACTTTTGATATATCAGACTAATATATTGTAAAATTCTCAAAAATTTTATCGAAGGGGGAGTGGGGCCTCAAGTGGAGGTCCAATTTGAAAAATAATACCAAATTCGTAATCTACGACCCAAAAACATAATATTCGACCTTCGGTCTTACTGATTTTTGTCCAGCCAGAATTTCAATCTGTACCACTGTTGCCATAAGCAAATAAAGGTAGAATTTACGGGTCAAAGAAATTTAGCATATTTTTTAGCATCTTCTGAAAAAAACTAGCATCTTTCTTAACACCTTTCGGAAACTTTTTAGACCAGTAGTTGGCAACAGAAATATTATCCAAAAGCCAACTTTACTCCTTCTCCCTCCTTGTGGCGTCCGTTATCTCACCTCTGATGTTTGAGGTATTTTCGGGGGATCGTGAGAGGGTGGTGAGGAACAATCCTACCAAGTTTCATTCATTTTTGTTTTGCAGTTTTAACAAAATTTCGGTGTGTTATTTACAGGATAAGGAGTTTGGGATCCAAGCTCCCTCTCCCTGCTTCGAGGTTATTGCTGTGTAAGTACATACTTTCTAGTATCATTTTGTTGGCAATTTTACATAGAACAATAAGTTATCGAGCTAAATTCTTGCTATGTCAATAGATTTCTAGTTGAAACATGAAACGTGATTATAAAAACAGAAATGCAAAAGACAATGACAAAACATTATCACGGCCCAGCAAGAAAAAACAAAATGTTCATAATGACTTACATGACAAAGAAAACAGGACAGAAATCGAAATAGTAAAAAAGACAGACATAAGAAAACTGACAGAAATCACAGAATATGACAGAAAATACCACAAAACGGAGCACGCAAACCCCCAAAACAAAATATGAAAATCGGTAGTGAAATACGACTGAAATATAATAGAAAAGCAGAAAACACATAAATACATAACTACGATAGAGGCTGCTCCGGAAATGCTCCATTAAATAGCAAAAAAGATAAGTTCTGAAACTAAAAGACAATAATATAAACATATTTTTAATATTGAAAAAATGGCTGATAAAGACGTATAAAGTTATAATGCAATTTCACCGAGGGTGAGCGGAGAATCGGCCAGGGGTAAAGCTCCTCAGTGTTATACTGAAACCTATCCTTTACATTCTGCTGAGAAAAACCTGCACGGCGGATAGCCTACCTAGAATCTGAGACATCGCTGGGATCGATCTGTTACTTTACGATCTAGACAGATGAAGAAATACATACGTAGTAAATCACAACAAAAGACAACTGGCGACACAGACATTTGGTCAATCACCTACCCGGCCGAAAATATACAAAATCCAAACGTAGGTGGAGGGGAGAGGAGAACTTACGGCTGCAGACTGTAGTCGCGCAGGGCGCAGCAAATGTCAACCACTGAATTCGAGTCGGGGGAGCGTGTCAGGGGGAGGGTTACGGTTTTCGCTCAGGTATACCCATGGCTGGAAGAAAATGGAAATGCCAACCACTGAACTGAACTGTCATCATGAAGAGCTAAATAACTGTGAGCTAAACGGAGTTGGAAATGAGAAGAGAACCCCCACTTCTCTGAGGTAATGCTCGAAAGGGCGCTGGCTTCGTGCCGGGGGGAGCGTGTCGAAGGGGGTGTTACGGTTTTCGCTCAAGTATACCCCTGGCTGGAAGAAATAAATGTCCATGGAAAAGTATAAACACGATTTTCGCTCAAGTATGCTCAGTAGTATGATGTCATATAGTAACAGGAACGTTACGGGGGGAGCGTTACGGTTTTCTCTCAAGTATACCCGGCGCGGCAGTAAAAACGAGGTCCATTTCGCCAGCCCCCCCAAATTAGATTCCAAGGTCAAAAACTATCTCATAATTTTGTACCAATTTTGTACCAATTTGTACCACCAATCCCGAATTTTGTACCCGCATCATTACCCGCATTTTTTTGAAAATAAATTTGGGGGGGCTAGCGAAACGTAGCCCCCCCAAATGAGAATATCGCACCGGAAGTGATACGGAAATTTTGTACCTATTTTGTACCATTTTGTACCACCAATCCCGAATTTTGTACCCTCCCCCTTCCCCACTTATTCGCAAAAGAAGTAGCCCCCCTAGCCCCCCCATGGAAGCATTCGGCACCCGGAGTGGTGTCATAATTTTGTACCTATTTTGTACCATTTTGTACCACCAATCCCGAATTTTGTACCCTCCCCATTCCCCACTTATTCGCAAAATAAGTAGCCCCCTAGCCCCCCCCCCCATGGAAGCATTCGGCACCCGGAGTGGTGTCATAATTTTGTACCTATTTTGTACCATTTTGTACCACCAATCCCGAATTTTGTACCCTCCCCCTTCCCCACTTATTCGCAAAATAAGTAGCCCCCCATGGAAGCATTCGTCACCCGGAGTGGTATCAAAATTTTGTACCTATTTTGTACCATTTTGTACCACCAATCCCGAATTTTGTCCCTCCTTCTTCCGTACTTATTCGCAAAATAAGTAGACCCCTGTCCCCCATGGAAGCGTTCAGCACCCGGAATGGTATCAAAATTTTGGGCCTGTTTGTTTTGTACCCTTTTGTACCACCAATTCGGAATTTTGTTGAATTTTGTACCCACTCTAATAAATTTGGCGTGGCAAGCAGAACATAGCTGCTCGCGCCCCATTTGAGAATATCGCACCGGAAGTGATACGGAAATTTTGTACCACAAATCCCGAATTTTGTACCCTCCCCCTTCCCGACTTAGACGCAAATAAATAGCCCTCTCATGGAAGCATTCGGCACCCTGTGCTGTATCAAAATATTGTGCCTTTTTTGTACCACCAAGCCCGAATCTTGTATTCCACCTTCCCCACCTATGCCTCACTCTTTGGAGTCGTTCATTTGCACCCGGGGTGGTATCAAAATTTCTGTACAATGAATCTCAAATTTTGTATCATTACCCATTGGCGTATTTTTTTTTTTTTTAGATAAATTTTGGTTGGTCGTTCACAACCTAGCTTCTAAGGTGAGAATTTCGCATCGGAAGTGATACAGTCATTTGGTACCGACTTTGTACCATTATGTACTACCAGTCCCGAATTTTGTACCCTCTCCCCATTTCCCATGGAAGCGTGCGGCTCTCTAAGTTGTTCTAAAATGTTTGTATCTTTTTTGTACCATCTGATACCACGGTCCCAAAATTTTCTAAACTCTTTTATCCCCAGTTTTTATTATATTTTTCGCTGCGTACATTTTGGCCTGAAGCTGATGGTTTAAGGTGTAGGCAGTTCGTCGGATGGAGCGGGGTCAACGACCAATTTTGACTGTGGTACATGATCCCTTCAAAGAAATAGTTATATTATTGGACTAAAAAGTTCCGATAGCATTCGTGAGTGTGGGGCCGCTGCGCTGGTTACTTTTGTACACAATTTTTTCCACGCATATTAAGAAAGAAAGAAAGAAAAAAAGAAAGGAAGGAAAGAAAAAAAAAAGGAAAAAACTGGACTGAAGTCCCACAATGATAACCTCCTCCAGTAGGAACTAAACTAAATGTTTGTAATCGGCTTCCTCGTTCGTATTTCGATAGCGGTCCATTTCGCCAGCCCCCCTAGTCGGATATTCAAGGTGAAACTAGTGTCATAATTTTGTGCCTATTTTGTGCAATTTTGTGCACCCAGTCCTCAATTTTGTGCGCACTCCCTTCTCGAGATAAACGCGTAGACTAATAAACTGAACACTAAAAATTGACCATCTAAGAAAGTAAAGAAAAAGACAACCACATAACAGTAATAGAGCACACTTTATAAAACAAAATAAGCTAACGTTACGCAAATAAACTGAAAGATCGACTAAAAGAAATTAACATGGAAACTTGGAACAATGAACAAATAAATGAACAAATTGTAAACGCTCTAAGTAAAAGCACCAAGGACATGAAACAAAGAGAAGAATAAATAACAATAACCAATGAAACATCGCATTCTTTAAAAACTTTCTACAAAAATAAGCAAAAAATAATAAACAAAAAACATACAACAAACATAGACAAAATAGAATTAACATAACTACATAATCTAATTAGAATTAAAAGAAAAAAACTTAACAGGACTACAGAGAACCAGCTGATTGAAGATATATTAACAAGTACAACGAGCACGAAAAGTATAAACAAAAATTTCGCATTAGGAAATAAATGGACTAATTACCTAGAAGACAAGGACAAGAAAGTTACAGATAGGAAAAGAATAAATGCGATCACAACTGAATATTACACGAAATTAAACTGTGACAATGTACCCATCATAAGAGATTTAAAAAAAAAAATACTTCTGATGAACCAGATATTACCCTAGAAGAAGTCGAAGCAAATAGCCCTAAAAACAAAAAATGAAGCTTCCGGAATAAACAACATTGTTAACGAGCACTTAGAAATACGGAGATAAATACTTATTCAAGGTCTTAACAGAATTCTCATAACAAAGGCAAAAACAAAACAAAACAATCTAATAAATACAACAACTAACTTCCAAAGTGAGAACTTATTCCAACTAATAACATAACCCCCCACGGATTGGACGGACTGTAAAATCACAGACAACCAATACACAACAAATAACACTCATTGATTGGACAGACTGTATAATCGCAGGCAACCAATAGGAGCACAAGACTAAATAGGTTTACCATACGGTACTACTCTCGACTATAACTACAAGACCACAAGAGACAAGTCTCATTTAGGGTACTCCACTGATGATGGCATAACAGCCGAAAACCCTCAGGAATACAGAAGAAGAAAAAGTGAATTGGCTCACCCTACACACGGAAAACATACATACTCGTATCTCAGCCAACTACCAAATTTGAATCTAAAAGATATATTCAAAGGAAACTTTAGCTATAAAAACAAGCGAAATTTTCAGCGCGTGTTTTTTGCCTGTCCTAACATACGGTTGTCAGAAACAAATCACAAACAATAGTTGTTGTAGGGAATGCAATGAATTTGAAGATAATCCGGATTACACCTTCAAAGAATACACAAAATTAACCAAATTAGAAAGAAATACAGTATCACGGCAAAGGATTTGGGGAATTGTTTACGGGATAGCAAGTTTGTTACGGAAATTCTCAAGACAAAGAAAGAAATTATTACATGAAAAAAAAAATATATATATATATACAGGGTGGGCCAAAAGTTAGTATCGGGAAAACCCATTTTCCTAATGCTTTTTATATAGTGAAAATGGGTTTTCCCGATACTAACTTTGGCCCACCCTGTATATATATAGGTACCTAGACAAGGAAGAAAAAGAAAATGACCTCTTAGATTAATTAATAAGCTCATATTGTAAAAACTATATATAATAGGTAGAAAGTAACTGAATTATTAAGAATTCGTCCTGAGGGGGGTGGGGAAAAACCAATGAGGTAAAAGCCACCCAACCCTCATGACATGCTATGTAATAAAAAATAATAGTAAATAAATTTTAAAAAAAGTTTATTTACTCAGTATACAGTAAAAACTGGACATTGACAGTCGTCAGTGATCTAACTGTTTTGGGTGATATTGTCAGATCATCATACTTCTCCCAGCGGTGAGTATCAGCGCGGTAACAATAAGCTGTATAGTGACCAATCGCCGATGCATGTTTACTGGAGGGAGGATCGAAAACTATCACTCCTCTTAAATAGAATATTTTTCTTAGAATATTTAACTGTGGTGGAATATCGCTAATACGAACAATCGGGTCTTTTATGTCTTGAACACTTTCAACCGCAGTGACAGCTTCAATGACAAGATGCTTATGTACATCGATGTTCCTGGTTACAGGCTTCTTTCCGCAACTATCGCAGCCCACTTGGTCCGTAAATGAACTGTTCACCACATCCTCCAATAAGAACAGAACACTTTCTGTGGGTAAATTTGCTATCACAGTTCTTCCTTTCCTTTGGGATTCTCTTCCACAAAATGTGCAATTTCGTATTTCCTCGTAGGACGGCTGAGAGTCAAGTAAGTGCTGAAGCAGAGTATTCGCGGAGCATGCTGCGTTAACAGTAACTGTGTCGCCTAGTTTCGTACCCGAAAATATGGAAGCCGTTGACTGGAAAATCTCGGTTAATATACGAGCTCTTTTACGATAACATTGAGAGGTAATGCCATCGCGCACGCAATTCTTTATCATCTTATAAAATACCTCCCGCTCGGCTGCAGCATCAATGAATGCAGAATATTCTATGCTATCTGCATAAGCTACGCACATAGCCTGTGCAATAGAGTCGAATGTGCACGTATTGATAAATGTGTAAAGCTGATTCTTCAACTTCACACTTTTCAAAGTCGAATTACCATTGCGTAAATTACCAATCACTGGGCATTTCGTTTTACTGTTGCCTCTGTAAGACAAAACAGTTGGGTCTGAATCCAGATAATTACGCCTCTTCTCTTTCATTCCCTTTTTCTCTTCTGCCGTGACCAAACCTCGCCAATTCTCTTCAGCGTTCTCCAGTGAATGACTCCCATTTGTCGAGTTAGCAAAAATGTTGCTTCCATTTTCACCAGAACGAGAACCAATAATATTTGTTGCCCCAATGATGCTTTCTACATGGATTTCTAAAAAGTCATCCAGCCGTCTTGGTAATTCGCGTTTGAAAATATCTATCTTTAGCTCCTTAAAGAGACTTTCAGATGACGTGGACGTCTCTGTTCTGCTACCGTAACCGAAAATGGGCACCATTATTCCTGACCATAAAACTATGTTACGACAGAAATCGAGTAACTTTTTTGCAAGTTTGGGAGAATATTGCAGATTATCTCTATCTCCATTTTGATTGTTGCTCATGGTTTTTTCCTCTTCATAGACATATTTCAACTCCTGGAAAATATCTGCTTCCTCTTCAGTAGCATCGACCTCTTCGTCATTTGCAGCTATGCTGCAGTCGTCATCACTGTCTTCGTTTCTCTCCCTATCCGGGTCATCTACCATGGACTGCAGATGTGAAGGCAGATCTCTCGATGCAATACGATGTTTCAGGTACTGTTTTGCTACCTCACATCTTGTATCCTTTCCGTTTTCTTCTTCTCTACCTTCTGTCTCATTAAACAACGTGGTAAATATTTGGCGAAGGATTACTTTGCCATCTTTGAAATCTATGCACCCCACAAGGAGAGCGATCGCTTGCAGATGAAATTTCTTAGCGCGAGGTGGTGCTGCCTTAATTTCTGGCCAGGAGCTTATGATTTTCATCACATGAGCAAAATCATTTCTTATTTGGCAATATGGTGCCCTAAGATTTCGTGTATTTGTTACCAAATCTGAACAAACTTGCAAGTACTCATGTAGAGACGAATACTGCGTGAAAGCTTTAACGCAAGCCATCATTAAAGCCCGGGATTGGTCAGTCACACATACTTTGGGTATTGGGACATCTTCTCGTAACCATTGTTGCAGCCAGAACATAATGGCTACGTTGTTGTGGCGTTCAGATAACATTTGACCCACAGAAAACTGTCCCACTATTCCTGTATCATTTACCGCGATTTGGTACAGAAATATAGGCTTCGTGTGACGGCCGGAAGACAGAGCAATGCGGCTGACAACACTACCTGTCGCATCGATTGAAATTTTGGGAAATTCTGTCCTTCTTGCATAATTTCGGTAAGCATTAATCTGACTGCGAGTATGATAATGCACAAAAAATGGATCGTAACCCACATCATGTATTACCTCATTATAAGGGCAGCATCGTTTCATCTCAACACAAGAGATTATTGGGTCCCGATCCAGGCGTCTGCTACCAATTGTTTTACTCTTGAGAACCCGTAGAGCATTCAGTGTAGGCAGACTGGCAGGTTCTGGATTGCCGAATTCCATATTTTTGGCCGCTTCTTCTTTCTGCAGCCTTGATGCAGTCAGTTTTCCATCTGTCAGTCTCTTGGCGTATTTCTCTCGCTTTTCTCCAATTAGCCTCCTCTTCTTCCCCACTCGACAGCGCTCAAAACTGCCGCGGTACGTTATCGAAATATCAGCCCCACATTTCGAATCTGGGGCATTGACCATAGTTCCATCAATGATACTCAAACACGTTACACACTGTCCCGTAAATTTTAAAAAGAAAGTTCCTTCAGGATATACCTTGCATCTTTTGAAGGATAATGAACACGGCAGTTTAGTTCTCTCGTAGAAGATATTCTGAATGGTAGATGTCCATGCTTTCGGTTTTAAAATGGAGTATACCTTCTCCGCTGTTGGTCGATCTGAGCTGCTGTATGAAGTATACGGCTGATACAAGTTTTCCCAGGTTTCAGCGTCGAGATGCAGAGTAATAGCTAGTTCATTTTCGACATTTTCTGATGGGGAGGAGCTGTTACCGTCGTTGTCGCTGTCAGGAACCGGACGAGAACGATTTTCAACTTCTACTTTCATATGTAATTTCTGTTGAATTTCGTACCGGTTTTCTCGCATGATCAGGTACAGGTACTTCTGTGTAATAGGAAAAGAGAATTCTTTCGCCACACGTGCCCAACACTCATTGCTTGGCCCTAGAAGTTTTCCATCAACAGCGAATAATGATGTCTTATAACGTTCTAAGGTAGTTTGTAATTCTACTACGTTAAAAGAACATTTCCGACCAGCCTGCAAATGATAACGTTTCTTTAATAATAAAACAAGTACAGTATCCGGCATTATAACTTTTCACCAATCAAAGTAGTTCAATATTTAATGAAAACCCCAAGTAAGAACTCCAAGCAGAATGAGAAGCCTTTTCTGTATTAGACAAATGAAAAGAATATAAACGCCATGGTGAGGCATGGGTGGCATATGCAGCTCCTAAATCCGTTCAGACATTTCAAACAAGATTTTGAAAACCAGAATACGCCAATTCCCACGAGACTATTGAAGCTAAGACAGAGTAACCAAAAGTGTTACATTCTTAAAACCTGTCTTCTCTCTTCCTTCTTTTTCGCCCCCACCTCCTCTTCATATTTATTAAGTAGCTACTGCCCTTATATTAACTATTTGCTTATACCACTGTGTATAGGATGCAGCAATCCTCATTTCCTCTCTCCCTCCCTCTGCAAGAACGAGATATAAACTGTAGATGGGTGTTACGAATTACGAGTATATGTATAATCTGGTCGAGTGATGATCGCAATTCGTTGTGGTGCCCAGGTTTTTTTAGTATTATTGAGAAGCCCAGTTATAAATTTACGTCCTCGTGATACCCAGTAATTAGATGTCTTTTTAGTGCCCCTGTATATTCATAAATTTGGGACCTGAGGTGCCCAGCTCAGTTGCCAAATTTACTTGCAGTTGGAAAGTCATCACCTTTCGAGTTGTACATCTATAGAGCAGTGGCGACGATAGGGATATGCAAGGTATACAGTCGCTTGCAGGCGCCATGCGTTTCACTCAAATAAGGGATGCCAGAGCGCTCAAAACTTTTCGGAAATAGGGCGCCTTCTTACATTTTGCTTACGGGCGCCAAAATCCTACCGCCGCGCCTGTTGTAGACCGTTCATGCGAACAGCGGGGGGATGGAATTTACTTTAGTTAGGTACTACAGTATACCGGATCTATTGGGAGAATACTTTTAAACTTGCTTTCTTTCCTGCTTGATGAGCAATGTTACCAAGAGCTAGGCTCGGTTCACACAACAATGTATGTACTACGTTCTAGTTTCTAGTGCATGTCTTTCAAATCTCTACTGCGTGTTATATGCGTGGGCGAGTTACATTCGGAAAAATACGGTAAATGACAAATCCGCAATTGATTCTTTTTGACATCGTTCTCATTTTTCTAAGGAACGAGAAAACTCCCTTATCCTACCGGGGAGGGGGGAGACTAAACAGTATAAAGAATAAAACACCCCTTTTTTCTCACGAATGAGAATTCATTTACCAGAAATTAAGCATATCTCTTTTTCGAATGGAAGAAATTACGTACCTTCCTTTGTGGGAAGGGAATCTTTTTCTTAAGGATCCGAAAGAAGGATGTTCTTTCAAGAAGCTGAAAGGACGATTTTTTTTCTCTCTCACCCAAAGATAAAATTTTTCTCTTTATTCTTACAATTCTTTACACTGAAGAGAAGGGAGAACCGATTTGTTTCTCCTCGGCAACGAATTTACTGAAGTTCTCAGAATGATTGATTGAGAAGGGTTCTTTTGCTTCCAGGAAAGGAACAAGTTTCTTTTTCATATTTCAACTTTGATCATTTCTTTAGTTTACCAAATTTTGTTGTTGTCGAATGAAAATTGTTGATTATAGCTTGTTCAATTTTTCATATCGAGTAAGTTTGGCTCATTTGAAACGTATTATTTGAATCTTGGGGCTTGTGCAAATTTCCATGAGATAAATTATCGAAATTAAAAAACGAAGGGGAAACTTGCTACTTTCCTCGTAGAAACAAGAAAAAAATGTAATTTCTTCCTTTTTAGCCAATTTGTAGTCTGTTTTCAAAAAACAGGATTATAAACTTTTTTTTTTTTTTTAAAGGGAAGAACTTGATCTCTCTACAGCCGATCCAATCCGAAGCCCTAAATTAAAAATCAGAAATAAAAAGCGAAGCTGAAGAACTATCAAAACAAAAATTCTGTAGTCGCTGATTACGAATATCGTGTTAAATTTTTGATCCGGATCCGTCCAAGTACCCCCGAATTTACATAAGTGGGAAAACCTGATATAGAATAAAAGATTGGACCAAAGTCTCTAATTACAGGATTTTAATGTGGTCCCGACTCTGGTTCAAGACACTGAAGTTACGCATAAAAATTGACTGAATTTGAAAAATTAAACAGAAAAAAAAAACAGTTCTGACAGTGGATTTTTTAGTTGCTTATTTTGATTCATAAAGTACGTCAAAATTTTTCTCCAGCTTTGTTTCGAATAACGGAAGTTATCTCCCACTTTAATTTTGAAGATCAGATAAAATATTAACAGCAAACTTGCGCCTTGTATCTTCCAAACGGACAAATTTTTCGTATCAGAAAATGTTTCTTTTTTTATTGACGAAAAAGAGATTGCTTTCGTTTCATTTTATTTATGTATTTATTCTTCCTCTTGGGTGATATCTTGCCGTGGTAAGGAGGCTTAAGCATAAAAAATGAAAAAAAAAAGATATATATTCTCTATAAGGTTATCTATTAGCGGCCCCAGTGGAAGAAGTGAAAGAATTCTACAGTCTCTTAAAGGAAAGTTTCGAAGATAATAAGAGCGTTTATAACATTGTTATGGGCGATTTCAACGCTAAAGTAGGCATCGATAGTGGAGAAAATCCGGGAGTGGGACCATGGTTAAATGGGGAAACAAACAGAAACGGCAATAAATAAATTAAATTCTCAAACGAAACAAACCTCAAAATAGTCAATACCTTCTTCCGAAAAAGGAAAAACAACAGATGGACGTGGAAGTCGCCTGACGGTGTTACAAGAAATGAAATTGACCACACGTTATCAAACAACCTAAAAATTTTTAGCAACGTCAGCGCGATCTCGACATTCCAGTTCTCTTCAGACCACAGGCCCATAAAATGCAAGGTAATAATCCCCATAAAGTCAGCAGTTCATAAGAAAACAAACACTAAACTTATCCTGGAAAAATTTAAACCAAAATGGATACCGTTTCGCAGCAGAAACCGAAGACACCGACCTCCTAGACAGCGGAATTACCGCAATAACCTGGGAAAATCTAAACCCTGCAAACCTTAAGTCTAAATACGAAGCGCTTATAGACAATATCCACAAAATCTACAACCAATTTGGAAAAGACCCTAAAAAAATCAAAACCGATGACAAATTGAGGCGGGCAACAAAGGAAATGATCCATAAGCGCACAACTTTAAAACAAAAAAATAACCCCTCCCTCAAAGACCGTGTCGAAGTATGCGAACTGAACGAACTCATTAAGAAATTGATAAGAAAAGATGTCAAAGAGTATGAAGAAGAGATTGCAGAGTCGATAGTTCAAGAGAACTGGTCGACCAGACAAGCTCGGAGGGCGGTGGCCAGAGGGAGATGCCTATTTCCCAGAATTAGGAACGAAGACAATCAGCTGATAACAAGTCGCGACGAAATAGCTAAAACAGCCGCCAGATTTTATCAGAATCTCTACTCCGTTGAACATAATGGAAACAATAACTGGCGCAACCACCTGTCTAACCGCGACGAGGTCCCCAAGTTTACTCCAAACGAGGTAGCTAGAGAGATTGCTAAAATAAAGTCAAACAAGGCACCAGGGCCAGATGGGATAAGGAACGAAATGCTAAAAGACTTTCGTGAGATCTTGACGCATCCTTTGGCCTCTCTCTTCAACGCCGTTACCTCCTTCGGTCTTGCACCTAGCCAGTGGTACTTGGCAGAAATAATTCTCCTACATAAAAAAGGTGACAGGGCTGATATAAACAATTATCGCCCCATTAGCCTGTCCTCAAACGTCTGCAAATTATACATGAAAAACATTAAAAAAAGAATTTACAATATTCTGGATGCCCAACAGCCCGCGGAGCAAGCGGGATTCAGGAAAAATTTCAGCACGACAAACCATATTCACGCGATAAATCAGCTAATAGAAAAAACGAACGAATTTCAAATCAATGTTGTATTACTATTTGTGGACTTCAACAAAGCTTTCGATTCCTTGCTACACAGCTGCATTTGGTCAACCTTGGCAAAACAAGGAGTCCACGAAAAAATTATAGAAATGCTACACAAAATCTACCTTCACTCAGAAGCAATCATCTCTCTGGACAAAAATACTGAAAAAATCAAAATTGGCAGAGGGGTAAAACAAGGGGATCCTCTTTCCCCTAACTTATTCAACGCGGTCTTGGAAGAAGTATTCCGGAGTATAAATTGGGAGGGCAAGGAGTTAAGAATTAGGGGCTCAATTTTTGACAACATCAAAACATTACACAACCTGAGATTCGCGGACGATATTGTGATAATCGCCAAAAACGCCGAAGAAGCTAGCTTATGGGGGAAGACCTAAGGAGAGAAAGCGAAAAGGTGGGCCTAAGTATAAATTGGAAGAAAACAAAAGTTATGTCAAACATTCAGAATCTGGGGGAAATATAAATTAGCAGCCAGAAGATTGAGAAGGTCACGGAATTCAAATACTTAGGCCAAATGGTATCATTTGAGAACAAGTCAGAAAAAGAAACAAAAATCAGAAGAGCCAATGCTTGGAAAGCATTTTGGGGCCAAAAAATTTTTTGGAATGGAAAACTCAGTTTGAAAGCAAAAATTAAAATTTTCGAAAGCAACGTCATCCCTGTACTAACTTATGGCGCCCAAACCTGGGCACACACCAAAAAACAAACGGAAAAATTAATTACAACTCAAAATTCTATGCTGCGAAATCTTCTGAAGATCAAAATCAAGGACAAAGTTCGAATTTCAAAAATCCTCGAGAGAACAAAAGCCACAGGTGTGGGCGTCACCATTAAAAAACTCAAACTCAAATTTGCTGGACACCTAGCCAGAGAGTTCTCATTCAAATGGAACAAAATTCTAACGATGTGGATGCCCTCGGGCAAACGTAGAAGAGGGAGGCCAGTGACGAGATGGATCGATGAGGTTAGGCAGGTGGCAGGTCACCAATGGTTAACAAGAGCTAGCAATAGGAAAAAATGGGCTGAATTGTCCATGACTTATGCCCAGAAATGGGCGGCTGAGGGCTGAGTAAGGGGGAGGTGCACCTCCCCTGTCTACTACACTCGCTTCCTTTTGTGTATTTTTTTTCTCTTTTTATTTATGCACAGTACTTATATATATGTATACACGCTTGTAGCCCCAGCGGGTCACCAAATAAAATAAATAAATAAATGAGGTTATCTATCGTCAAAATCGCGGGCAAAAGCACCTAGATGAAGGGGGTACGTTACCCTGGCCCCCCCAAATTTGATTTTAGACCCGATTTTGGGTTAGGGGAAATGTACCCGAAATGTACCCAAATGTACCGCTATTATTACAAAATGTACCTTCTCCCCTTGCGAAGGGGGAACTAAAGTCCTTTGGTGGGGCCAGGGTAACGGGAGCCCCCCCCCCCCAATTTGTCTGATTTCGTCAAATTTGGTTCGAATGAAATGTACCCGAAATGTACCGAAATGTACCACCAATTATCTGAAATGTACCCCGTTTATAGCCGCGGGGGGGGGGGGGGATTCAAGTTGGTGGGGCTGTGGTAACGTTAGCCCCCCCCCCATTTGTTCCAATTTCTCCGAATTTGGGCAGAATGAAATGTACCCGAAATGTACCGAAATGTACCATCAATGATATAAAATGTACCTCCTCCCTTCCCATGTAATGACCGAAAGTATGAGGGGGCCGAAATGAATTAGAGCTTCCAACTTAGCTGATTTCGTCAAATTTGGTTCGAATGAAATGTACCCGAAATGTACCACCAATTATCTGAAATGTACCTCCCTTATCGCCGCAGGGGGAGGATCAAATATGGTGGGGCTGTGGTAATGTTAGCCCCCCCCCCCATTTGTTCCATTTTCACCGAATTTGGGCAGTATGAAATGTACTCGAAATGTACCCAAATGTACCACCAATCATATGAAGTACACCCCCTTCATCGCCGTAGGGGGAAGGATTAAATTTGGTGGGGCTGTGGTAACGTTAGCCCCCCCCCCATTTGGTCCACTTTCACCGAATTTGTGCAGAATGAAATGTACCTGAAATGCACCAAAATGTACCACCAATTATATGAAATGTACCCCCTTCATCGCCGCAGAGAGAGGATGAAATTTGGTGTAACTGTTGTTCAGTTTAGTTTTTTTTCAACGGTACGAGATGTGTCACTATGTGGTCGCTCAGATTTAAGACGTAGTTAAAACACTGGATGAAGAGGGCAGGTTTCGAGTGATTTGTTATGTATTTAGTAAAGCATCACATTTCCGGGGTTTGGTGGGAAAGCAAATATCCCACAAGTATAAGAACCGAAAAGGAATAGCCTTTCAAAAAGTCTAAGTATTCGAAATCCCATTCGCAGTGTATGTTGTGATATGCTTAACTTCCGAACTCGCACATTCCTATTTCAATCGGATTTAACAGCTTAAAATAAGGTATGTAATCAGAATATTCGCTTTCTTGCCCGGGGGAGAGGTAACAGTTTACCGAAACCTTTTATCTTTAAAAATGGTGTGTGGTTTTACGAGATTCTTTCAGTGCTGAAATGTTTGTAGTGGCATTCATATTATAATTCGTATGGTAATCGTGCTTTTATCCAAGAGTGAATACGGAAAGGAAAGGGCGTGGATAGATCATGGAATAAAAATTATTATTTCATTTGATAAATTGTCAATTTTTCATTTTTCGATCGTATCCCTGCCCCGTCTCCGAAAACAAAATTCTCGATTGTTCGGATGGTAATTATTCTTTTTCGTGGAACTTTTACTTTTCAATTAAAATAATTTCTGGAGCCTAGAAGTGGACCCCGCCGCAGACTCCGAATACTTTTCTCAATTTTTCGTACTTCAAAAACTATGGATCGTGAACCTGTTTTATTGTTTCGACTGAAACGTTGATGAACACGAGGGGTGGATCCTGGGGACCAACAGCAAAAATCTAATTTTTGATTTTTCGGCAATTAAAAATCATTTTTGGTCAGTAGTTTATTTTTTCGACTGAAATATTTTGTGAGCCAGAAGGGTTGACCCCGCCCCCAACTCCGGAAGTCTAATTCCCGAGTTTTCAGGCTACAAAAATAATTTACCGCGAACCACCTTTTTCCTTGAACGGAAGTCGTTTGTGGACCTGGTGAGTTGCCCCCCACCGGCACCGAAAATATAATTCTCGATTTTTCAGCGTTTAGGAATATTTTTGATGACCTCTGTTAATTTTTGCAATTGGAATCTTCCGTGGGTCCAATTCTGGAAGTCTAATTCTCGAATTTGCAGGCTTGAACAATTATTTCCAGTGAACCTCTTAATTTGTTGATCGAAGTAATTTGTGGAACCTGGGGGTCGACTCCCACCCCAACTCCGAAAATCTAACTCTCGATTATTCAAACTTTTAAATTATTTTGTGGACGAAAATCGAATTTTCGATTTTTTGGCCTTTAGAAATATTTTTAGTGACCTTTTCCGTTTTTCAGTTGTAATCATTTGTGGGGTCTAATGGTTGAGTCCTGATGGGTTGACCCCGGCCCCAACTCTGGAAATCAAATTCTCGATTTTTCTGACATGAAAAATGATTTTAGATTGTCGAAGTCTATTGTGGTCCCGAGGGGTGGAACATCACCCCAACTCCGAAAGTCTAATTTTCGATTTTTCAGACTTGAGAAATAATTCTCCTTGAAACTCTTTTGTTCTGATCGGAAGTGTTTTGTGGACCCGAGGAGTATAGAATTATCAATTTTTCGGTCTTCAAAAATATTTTTGGAGACCTTTTTATTTTTTCAATTGGGATCTTTCTTGCAGCCGTTTATCTACTTTAAACATTATTTTTCGATAAATGTGACCGTCCAAATTAAAAGGGCACGTCGGTCCAAAACATTAATTTTACAGGAGACACTTAAAGATTCAAACGGGAATCTCGAGAACGCGATAGCCTATAGACGTCCACTCTTGCGCTCTATCACTTTTGCTTTTTCGAGTTCAGAGACTCACAGTGTTAAACAGTACTCTTTGACCTACCAAAATCGAACATAATCTCAAAGTCGATTTTTTTGGACCGAAGTGCCCTTTCAGTATGGACAGTCACAATTTTTTTTTTCCCATCTAATTGTTTTGGTGATCCGATGGTGGACCCCCGCCTCAGGCGTTGAAAATTTAATTCTCGATTCTTCAGAATTTAATGCTTATTCTTCGAGTAGTTTTTATTCTCACGATCTGAATCTTTTGTGGACTCGAGAGATGACCCCCTTTTTCCCGGTTGTTCGAATTTTGAAACTTATGTTTCATAAACTTGATTATTTGTTTTTGTGAAGCCAAGAGATAGATTGTCCCCCCGCTTTGAAAATTTAACTATCGATTTTTCGGATCTGGTTGAACTTTTTATTTTTCCTATTTCATCTTTCATGAGTTGGAGGGGTGTCCCCCACCTCCAACTTCGAAAATCTGTTTCTCAATTTTCGAGACTTTATTGGCGACCCTCTGTGAATTGAAATCTCATGTGGATAAGTAATTGAGCATCCCGGCGCAGTGAGTCCAGTATGAAAATCACAGGAAGGGTAAAGGGAGAAGAAGGCGGATTATCCCAGTCAGAAAGGAAGAGGACGCACGCCAGAAACTAAAATCAGTGCAAGAGGAAATGAAAGTCGAGGAAAATTTTTACGACAGTATGGATCAAGCTTTAAAAAACACGGTTGAAGAGTTTGGAGTGACGAGGGTTAAAGAGAAAACCAGGGATAAGCTTTCAAAATAGACTCTCGAATCAGGAAGAATAACCTTTGGAAAAATAGAAATAAAACACCATTGGACAAACCTGAGCGAACTAAAATACAAAAATTGGTGAAGAAAAATGTTAGAGAACATATTAAGAAATATGATTAGAAAAAAATTCCAGATATTTTGGAAAAAAGTTGGTTCACCAAAAAAGTTAGGCTCGAACTCGATGGCGCTGACGTTATGCTGAAGCTAAAAGATCAGACAGGAAAAGTGACTCAGAATCAAGAAGAAATTGTAGAGGCAGCAACAATTTTTTACGAGGACTTTTACCGCGAGCAAAACGAGCTCATGAAAATAGCAAAAGCTGGAGGGTGAAAGGAGGAAGAAATCCCGGAAATAATGGAGAGAGAAGTGGAATACGTACTAAATATGTAGACTGAAAAATGACATAGCCCCAGGACCGGATGGAATTACGAACGAAATGCTGAAAAGGTTTGGCGATCAGAGAGTGCCACACCAGGTTAAAATATTCAACAAAATCGGAATTATGAAAACATGTCCAAAACAGTGGAACTTGGCCAAAATAATATTATTACACAAACAAGGAGGGAGGAACACATTGAAAATTACAGGCCAATATGCTTAACATCGAACATCTTTCAAGCATGTATGGCAGTCTTAAAAAGACGTATGTATAACCATCCCCCCCGCGGCTATAAACGGGGTACATTTCAGATAATTGGTGGTACATTTCGGTACATTTCGGGTACATTTCATTCGAACCAAATTTGACGAAATCAGACAAATTGGGGGGCTCCCGTTACCCTGGCCCCACCAAAGGACTTTAGTTCCCCCTTCGCAAGGGGAGGAGGTACATTTTGTAATAATAGCGGTACATTTGGGTACATTTCCCCTAACCCAAAATCGGGTCTAAAATCAAATTTGGGGGGGCCAGGGTAATGGACCCACATGGAGGTAAACTCCGACAGGTGAACCCTGTTGAAAGCAATGAAAAACTACAACAGGATATCTTTCCAGGAAATGTAGCTTTTCCACATATTAATCACTGATAATGACGTTTCCAAAGGTAAATAATTTTTCCGGACGTAAGAAGCTCCCCATTGGGATGTCCGAGAGGGAGCTACTTGGGGGGCATCACCATCGAAAATTTTTTATAATAAATGCCTTATAAATGAAAATATAGCTAAAGTAATGATATGTAATCGACGTGAACATGATAGCTTAAATACAAATATCGGACAGGAAAAGATTGAGGAAGTAAGCGAATTTTGCTATTTAGGGAGTAAAATAACAAAATATGGAAGGAGTAAAAGGTATATTAGTATAGTAGAACAGCACAAGCCAAATTAGCATTTTATCGAAAAAGTAATTAATACGGGCATCCTACAAAAAAAAATCAGGTGAAAGTCGAAAAAATTTATAACAGCGGTTTTTTGTATGAATGTGTTCAGAAGGGTCCCAGTATATGCCCCATAAAACTCAAGAGCTCCAAGTGTTGAGGAAATTTTTTTAGGGGGTGTACATCCCCAAAAATGAGTTTTTTCACATTATTTTGAAAAATATCAACTCTGAATTTTAAAAAACAAAAAATTCGGAATCTGCGTGCAATTTCCGATCCGATGATACCCAACATGACCCCTTTCAAGTAAAACATGAGCCCTTAAGAGGGGGTTCAAAATTTTGAATTTTTGAAAATCTCAGGTACTTCAATTTTATAAGTTGAAAACTGTACCCTAAATGATATTTTATCGTGCCCTAACGTTTGTCTGTAAGTATGTGAGAGAGTGCAAAAGTATTTTGACACAGTCGCACCCCTATCCGGGGGGTGGACCATTTTGATATCCTCTTTTTTTTCTTTTTCGCGAAGAATGAAGATGAGTCCATTCTGAATGGGAAAAGAATGAAAGTTTTTTTCGTTAATTCGGCATCTCTGACGGCAAAGTTTCGTTTCTTTCTCGGTAAAAAAAAAAAATCGCTCCCATTAAGCAAGACTAGAGCTAAACTTGATATTTTAGATGAAATTTTGTTTCGGGGTCACAGTGGATATATTTGTCGCAAGTCCGACTTGTAAATTACAGTAGTAATCGTGCTTAAGGGTATTTGATTTTGGTGTATTCAAAATCGAATTTGGAATATAATATTTTACACTAAATATTTTTATTTGTGTTTTTAAGTGGCCTTAATGGGCAGTACCGAAAGTTTTTTGGGACGTTATAAAAAACAATAGTACATACGAGTACACACGTTCAAAAATTTCATTTATTAAAAAGTGTACCTAAGAAATATTAACGAAAACGAAAGTAAACTTTTTTTTCATTTCAAAACGAGTAAAATTAGAAATGAAGCACTAATGAAAGTCGAGGTTGAACATGAACAGTAGAGTCGATAGTGCACAATTTTTTTTACTTACTTGTTTCTTTTACATTTTTTTTTAGGAAGGGGAGCGAAACTTTTTTCTGTCATAGATAATTATTTTGAAAAATTTTCAAGTCAAAGGACAAATCTTTTCGCAATAGGAAACAATTTTCCTTCTTTTTTTTTAAAAAAAAAAGAGGTGGCGTTTACTCTAATTTTAACCGGAAGAGAAAAACTAAGTACATTTTATTTCAAAAAAGGGAGAGACGATTTTGTCAATAATTTTTTCAATTTTCCTTTTTGGATTATTTTACATTGGATTACAATTTTGTCTCCCACTGTTTTCTGAGCTTTTGGTTTGTGGTGAATTTTATTATAATCCTCTTCTTATTTTTCTTTCCATTTTTTTGAAATTCTAATCATTGCGACTTGAATTTATCGAACTAGGAAATATTCGGGCAAAAACTCCGATGGTTTTTGAAGAATTTTGTCAAAAATCTTCAGGAAAAATGTTCGATGTTCTCTGAAGAGTTTCATTAGAAATCTTCGAAAATAATGTTCATTTATTTTCAAGGAATCTCATCGAAATTGTTTGTGAAAAAATTTTACACTCAATGCGATGAAATCGGAAATTTTTCCCCAAGATTTTCGATGAAATTCTCTGAAAATCAGCGGAGAATATTTTCGAAGATTTCCAATGAAACTTTTTTGAAAATATCAGAGATTTTTATTTTATTTTATGTATTTATGTATTCATTACATTAGTTGTGTCCCCCCGATAGGTGCACGAAGGTCCCAATAATGGTGAGGGACAGATTTGACAGTTTTACAAATGTACTGAATTAAAGGGAACAAATTTTTTGAAAAACGGGGAATGATAGCATAAAAGCAAAAACAAAAACAAAAACTAAACTATAGAGTAGGACAGTTTGGCACCGGAACAGATTTTGAGCCTGGAAAATAGAAGAAACTTGGCAAAAATAATATTTCTATGGGATATTCTCAACAATAGAATATTATGTCGCACGATTTTGGCAGATATTCGGTTTAGGGTTCTGTGGTGCTCCCATGCGCATTTGAGGTTATCTGGTATACTCGCACACCCCTTGGCTATTAAACCCCTCAGTTTCTGGGCCCCTCGGTGGAGACCTTGGACCCTCTCCGCAACAAATTTTTTTTTTTGGGGCGGATACACCCCGTGACGCATTCTTACATGGGTATCTCATAGCTTCGCGACGTTGCTGGTTAAGCGTAACAGAACCAAGCAACTATTTGTTGACAAAATGAGTTATTAATATCATTGGAAAGAGCGTAAAAAGTAGAATTATTCAAAATTGGGCCCTCGATTCAAAAATGTGTACTTGCGTTGAAAAAAGCTTATCAGTAATTGCCATGTCATGTAGTTTTTATATGGCTCTTGAACTTCGAATCATGTGTTCTCAAAACACAGATTTTGTCACTTGGTTCTGTTACGCTTAACAGCGTCCATATATTCTATCGGACACTTCAACGCATTATCAACGAATAATAACATGTATCAGGTGTATAATGCGTGGCGCACTCTGACTAAAAACACCAGGGACTAAACTGTATAAAACTCTATAAAATCAGACTTACAGGTGCACATCCAAAAATGCGATTTTCCAATACCCCCGCCCCCTGCCTCTTATTTTAGCTCGAAATAACGTAAAAACCTCGTGGTGCCCAAATGGGCACCTCAACGCCTTGACTGGGCACCTCAACGCCATGACTGGGCACCTCAACGTTCAACTAATGACCATTTCGAGCACCACAATGACGCGAATCAAAACTATGAATTAATTGTCTACTTACCATGTTAATCACGGGGTAGAAATGTAGAAATGAAAAAATAAATTTAAACAGAAAATTGCCGTGCTAGTCGTCTTAAAATTAACGCACAATGTACATATATACCACTTACACTTGCACTCACTTCATACCACGGGCATTGGATATCTAGACTGTCACCAAGATAGTTTAGGAGATACACAGTCACGTTGTACTTTTACTTTTTTATTTGGTGTTGGTCTTTGGAAATTGTGATGAACCTGTACGGCAGGGAGGTGTTTATGATATTCGATTGTAACATACATGTAAAAAAAAAGTAATAAAATAAAATAGATGAATAAATCAATGTCCACTAAGAAGAGCAAAAAACTAAAAGCCTCTTTCAGTTAAGGTTACTTTCGGCATTGCCAAGGGTAGTTCACCCTGATGGTTCATGTTTACAGCCTTAGTCGATGCAAAATAGAAATATAGAAGATTTCTACGCGACAAAAGCGGATTAAAATGATAATAGCATTTGACTCCATTATTGGCGATAGTTCAATCTTTAGAACGACCGATTTTGCGCTTTTTGAGCTGCTAAAATGTGAACGAAATAATAAGGCAGTTGAATGCGGAACTAAAAGGTTCGTTTTTACCATCCGGTTTCAATACCACCGGGGTCACGCGACTCACGAAAGACACATACTGAATGGAGGAGGATTATGGAACTAAGGATGCCGTTGACAGTTTTATTGGCCGACACCACAAATAGAAGATTCCCACATTAAAAATGTAATCTCGGCGGGTCACGGGGTCCTGACCGAAAAAAACACCTGGCTATAAGCCTCATAAAAGTGTCAATCTCGGCAAGCTCAAACGTGTGCAAAATCAGACATCTTCTAAATTGATACTCGTATGTTGTACCTTCAAGAGTCTATCATTGCAGCCGTGCCATAATGAAATTACCATGTAAACACATCAGTTGCTGTGTGTATCTAGCTACATTGATCGAGAGGTCCGTTTCACCAGCCCCATACCCCCAATTAGATTCCAAAGTCGTGGGGAACGCTTCCATTGGGCGCTAAGGAGGGAAGGCTAGCGCGGGGCTACTCATTTCGTGAGTCAGTGGAGTTGGGGGTAAAAAATTAGGGATTAGTGGTACAAAATGGTACAAAAGAAGCAGGCCCAAAATTTTGATACCATTCCGGGTGCCGAACAATTCCGTGGGGGACAGCGGGCTACTCATTTTGCAAATAAGTGGTGAAGAGGGAGGGTACAAAATTCGGGATTGGTGGTACAAAATTTCCGTATCACTTCCGGTGCGATATTATCTACCTTTTGCTAGCCCGCCAAATTTATTATTAAAAAAAAAAAAAAAGAAATGCGGGTAATGATGTGGGTACAAAATTCGGAATTGGCGGTACAAAATAGTACAAAACAAACAGCCCCGACATTTTGATACCACTCCAGGTGATGAACGCTTCCATGGAGGACAGCGGTCTACTTATTTTTCGAATAAGTGGGAGGGGGAGGGTACAAAATCCGGGATTCGTGGTACAAAATGATACAAAATAGGCACAAAATTGTGATACCACTCGGGGTGCTGAATGCTTCCATAGAAAGGGGGGGGGTAGGCTACTTATTTTGCGAATAAGTATGGAAGAAGGAGGGTACAAAATTCGGGATTGGTGGTCAAAATAGACACCAAATCTTAGTATCACTTCCGATGTGAGATTGTCACATGGGGGGGGGGGAAGCTACGTTTCGCTAGCCCCCCAAATTTATTTTTAGAAAAATGCGGGTAATGACTTGGGTACAAAATTCGGGATTGGTAGTACAAAATGGTTGAGAATAGGTACAAAATTGTGCGATAGTCATTTCCATTAGTGATTCATGTTGAGTGGTTCCTTATTCATTTGTCTGCGACGTTATTAATTTGGTAGCGAGTTTAACACTGTCCTTATAATTAGAAGAAACTCTAGAACCATTCAGTCAATTAAAAAAATAATAGGGAAAAAATTCACAAAAAATTAAAGGAGAATGAAAGTTAGGTCCTTGAAATTCCTTTTCAGATGTTAAATTGGATAAACTGTGAACTAACGAAATGAAGGCAGAAAATGGTTTGAGGTTCTAGGTGACATTCCATTGCAAAACCTGCATGTAGCAGCACACATGTTATTCTATTACTGAAATAGGCTAATGACCGATCTCTGATGTCCAGTTTTGTCCCAAAAGGATGATGGATGACCTCTGAAAAATGAGAACCTTTGTGCATTTGTGCACAGTGGGTGAACCCCCATATTCTCTTCACTTTTTGAAGATGACGGCTGAAAAGCCGTGTATTTTGGTTACAATGCAGTGCAGCCGTGCCACAGTGAAATTATCGTGTAAACGCATCAGTAGCTGTGTACTTAGCTACACTGATCGAGAGCCCCCTCCCCCCAATTAAACTCTGAAGTAATGCGGAACGCTTCTATGGGGCGCTAGGGAGGGAAGGCTAGCGTGGGGCTACTCATTTCATGAGTCTGTGGAGTTATAGGTACAAAATGGTACAAAAGAAGCAGGCCCACAGTTTTGATACCACTCCGGGTGCCGAACAATTCCGCGGGGGACATGGGCTACTTATTTTGCGACTAAGTGGGGAAGGGGGAGGGTATAAAATTTGGGATCAGTGGCACAAAATGGTACAAAATAGGTACAAAATGTTGGTACCACTCCGGGGTAGTTTGCCAGTTGCGTCCCGAAAAGCCATTTTCGTATCAGTTGCGTCCCGGCTTAAAAATGAAGATGTTCGATTTGCGTTCCAGCAACAAAATTAAGGTGTGCGAGTTCCGTCCCACATGTAGGGTACATTGCGTCCGAAGAAAACAAACATACAGATGTATATGTATTGGAACCTCGAAAATTTTCAATAACACAAAATGCTCAAATTCAAATATTTTTACTTATCCACGAATTTTAAATCACTGGGTTTACGTGTTGCAACTATTTTAGAAGTACAAGTTAATGTTTTCCCAAAAATATTAGTAGTCTACGTTTTGTTGATAGTCCATGTTCAAATAATACTTTTTTATATCAACTCCCACTTAATTATGAAATCAACCCTTTAAATCCTCTTCCTACGATAATTTAAATCCCAGATAATTTATTCACGTTCAAAGTAGATCAGTCGTCTATTTCTATAAGAACTACCACGCGTGCTATTTCGTTTAACATACATTTTTTGGAAGTGTAGACCACAAAAATTTTGTAATAATAGATGCTCACAATAAGTAAAGAAGTTTGAAGTAAAACAAAAAGTGCCAAGCCGAAAAAATGTTATTTCCTTGTCTGATTTCCTGGGGAACGTACCCAAGTGTTACACAATATGTAAGTAGTTTCCAAGACAAAATTAACTTGAAAATTTCAATAAAATAGAAAATTTCCAACATCCTCATATTTTAATATCTTGTTTATCCTATTCTAATCAGTATTTCACAACAGTCTGCCAGATAGCGTACCTTCCGGGCTTCAATCGTTAATATAAGGTTATTTTTTGATTATTGGTATATCATATTTTTGAAATCTGGGGAGCGGTGAGATCTAAATTATGATGTCGCGGATGATTATTTTTAAAATCGAAAGATGATTCCCATACAGACCAAATGTACACAAAACAGGTAGACAGTAGGACTGGTGACGAGAAGCAGGATGCAACTCGTTCATGTTATTCTTTACACCCGGGACGGAACTCACACATCTTTTTTCTTCTCATGGGACGCAACTAAAACATGTTGAAAATGTACCGGACGCAATTCATACCCAGCCCATTCAAGGCGCCGAATGCCTCCACGGGGGGATACTTATTTTGTGAATAAGTGGAGAAGGAGGAGGGTACAAAATTCGGGATTGGTGGTACAAAATGGTACAAAATAGGTACAAAATTTTGATACCACTCCGGGTGACGAATGCTTCCATGGGGGGCTACTTATTTTGCGAATAAGTGGGGAAGGGGGAGGGTACAAAATTCGGGATTGGTGGTACAAAATGGTACAAAATAGGTACAAAATTATGACACCACTCCGGGTGCCGAATGCTTCCATGGGGGGGCTAGGGGGCTACTTCTTTTGTGAATAAGTGGGGAATGGGGAGGGTACAAAATTCGGGATTGGTGGTACAAAATGGTACAAAATAGGTACAAAACTATGACACCACTCCGGGTGCCGAATGCTTCCATGGGGGGGCTAGGGGGGCTACTTCTTTTGCGAATAAGTGGGGAAGGGGGAGGGTACAAAATTCGGGATTGGTGGTACAAAATGGTACAAAATAGGTACAAAATTTCCGTATCACTTCCGGTGCGATATTCTCATTTGGGGGGGCTACGTTTCGCTAGCCCCCCCAAATTTATTTTCAAAAAAATGCGGGTAATGATGCGGGTACAAAATTCGGGATTGGTGGTACAAATTGGTACAAAATTGGTACAAAATTATGAGATAGTTTTTGACCTTGGAATCTAATTTGGGGGGGCTGGCGAAATGGACCTGTAAAAACGTACAAAATGCTAAAAACAAAAATATAAACGTGTTCTTCCATCGTCTAGGGGCAAAACCAAAGGAGTTGATATCAGATGTTTTTCTTTTCGTTCATCAGGGAACCACTTTGCGTATAGTAATCCATTGCGAAACATTTGTTGCATTTCTATCTTTTTGAATCCCCTATTTACCCGGATTACTTCGGATCGCCAAGCGGAGAAGAAACGAAACGATTTTCTCGAACTCAGCTCGCGCCTCAACGAGTCATCAATCTGCCGTGAATTAATCCGCCTTTCGACCCAATTACAAGAAGAGAAAAGTTCTAAATCATCGGTCGTAAATAACGAGTTCGTGAATAGCCGTTGTTGCCCGGTGCCTAGTGCCTACCCCCGGCCGTTTTACGAAGAGGGAATAAAGGCTCGCGCTCGGCGTAATCTCGAAAATCGTTTTGTCTTCATTTCACATTTTAAGTAATATACAAATAGAACACAGAGGCTGAGATAATCATCGAACCGGAGCATGAACCATTAATACGGCGCTTTTATTTCCGAACCAAAAAAAGACTATATGCAGTTTGATTCGTCGGGTCTGAGTTCCTCGGTGAGGTAACATCGGCAATGTATAATTTATCTGTCAGCCATAGCATGCCACTGTTTCCTCATTATCTTCTACAATGAATAGATAAATTATCTGTAACCAGGTCCTCGACATAAAAGGAACAAGTTCACGCCCCTAATTTACGCTCAAACAAAACCCGACGATGAAGTTGTTTCTCGTCTTTCAGTTTTTCAAAACGTAATAACGGTGTTGATTATACGCCGCAATTACTCAGCTTTTCGAGCATCTCGCTCTCGTTTTTTCACTTCAATTTTTGTAAAGTGATTTCGTATCATTAAAAAAAAATTGTAAACATTTTTTTTCAGACATGATTTCAGTTTCGGCTCGTTTCAACCTGTTTCATTCAAGGAGGTTGCTGTCGAGTTTGAAAGCTATCATTATACGCTTCAGTTTTGTATTTTTATGAACGAAGGTTCGCGGTCCGAGTGAAGGATGACTTATCATCTTGACAGATGATCGCAGAATCTTATAGTTTGAGGCTGCGTGTGTGAAGAGTCAGGGGACCCGAAATCACCTGCATCACCGTTTTGGAGCCGACCTTCGTTCTCTCGCCCTCGACATAAAGCAGGGCTGACTGGGCTGGATTCAGGATACTTTTTTTTTTTTTTTGTACCTTCTGGTAAATAACTAGCTGATCCCCCACCCTCCAATATAAGAATTTTTTAAAGTAAGTACTGATAAACGAGCAAATACGAAAAATTAAAATAATGAGTTAACAACTTACTGATTCTGTGTATTCTTGATGCTGAGTTCGCATTTTCCAGTCGCATTTACCAAAAATGCTTCGTTCCTGAAAAATGAACAATAAAAACGTTAGAAACAAATGAAAATACTAAATAGCTCAATGGTACCAGTCCTCACGTATGGAGCACACACCTGGTCCCTTACAAGAAAGCAAATGATGAAGCTACAAATTACGTTCAGATCTATGGCGAGGAAACTGCTAGGGCTGCGATGAGTAGACAAAATCTCAAATGCAAAACTATACGAAATGGTGGGGGGCGAGGATAAAGGGTATAATGTCAGAAAATTTAAGTGGAAATATGCGGGGCATCTGGCGAGGGCGAATAACAATAGATGGGGACACACACGGAATGACTTTTTAGGGCGCTCCGGGAAATCTGAAAACTGAAAGGGCGCTTCACAGAAGAGAGGAGGTGACATCAGGGACATTTTTAACAAGCAGTTTTCCTAAGGCATTTCGCATCAATGGCACGTTGATACTACGATTTTTTCGCGTCCAAGTATTACATATTCACATTTGTTTGATAAATGATTATATTAGCCACGTAACCCAAGCGAATTACTAATTTTGATTGGAAAAAAATTCGCACAAAAGGTCTGACTGCTGAAAGATGTTGGGAAAGGTGTCTATAATTAGTGGTGAAAACCCACCGCCACTACGAGCTTCCATCATTATTTACGAAGGGCTCTACGGAAAATGAATTTCATACGGTTTTCTTGATTTTTCTCAAAATTATAATATTCTAGGAAGAAAATACCTCAGTAAAAAATGTTCCGTGTACAATTTTCTACAAAGCAGCTTATTACAAGAATTTACTCACAAGTCACACTTGAGGAGTTACTGGCTTAGAAAATTTTGTTGTTTTATACAAAATACTACATGTACGTGTAATCATTCATCGTTATCATTAGATTCGTCTACATCATCTAACTGTGAATAGCGTGACCCGGCATTAAGGCAGGACGGGCTGTGACAGGACTTGCAATCGTCTGCACAAGGTTTTCCTAGAAAAAGAAAGGAGGCAGCGCACTTTCAAGTAGTATTTTTTAGTTCAAGTTTATCTGAATGCAATGAGTGCAAACATAAAGAACGACAGAGTCACATTTATGCCCACATCCTTTCTTACAGCCGCAGAAAATTCTCGCCGTCAGTTTCTGTGGAGCCATTTGAGATTCTGTTTTGACGGGCTGTAAAACCTGATTCAGTTTTCATCCAGCCCCATTCTAGTGGGGAGCCTTCACGATCCAGCGAAGACTGAATTTGAGTGTACACTCGGTAAGAGTGCTCTTCAGTTGCGATCTCAGTCGGTGGAAGCAAACGTAATTCCACCTTCATTCTCCCACCCATACTGCAAAAATTCTGAAATCAAAGCGCGCTCAAAGGGTCTTTGCTCCATAAAATATCTTCATAGCCTTTTCACTCGCTGCGACAACATCTTCTTTTCTACTGTCAGAACAGTCGAAGACTTGCGATATGTGCGTTATCGTGGGAGTCAAGTTCAATGTTGCCCAAGCTGGTAATTTTACTTTTATTCAAGGGAGCCAGGGTTGTATCATAGCCTGTAAAGACACGTAAAAAAAAAAGCTTTGTCACGATATATTTAATTGTACAAGCTAGAGAATATTTTCTAGGCCACTTCACCTCTACTGGGTTTCATAAATAATAGCTCCTTGATGTGTGGATTTGCCAAGGCTGTTACTAAAATAAGAAGGTCGATGTCCTCACCAACAACAGTTGTCAACTGCCCACTTTCTCGTAGCCTAACGCTTCCCGAACAATGAGGCTGTCAGCGTCATCTGGAGCAACTAGACCTGACATTTCGTTTGCTGTCAAATAAGCTCTCAGCATTTCAACGAATTGACTTTTATTCATAACTAACTCTTGCTTGAATGTGAAAAGAGTTGTTTCTCCTGTCAAAATGTCTGGAGCCCTTGCAGTGTAACGCCTGCTTCATTCCGAATCTTTGAGACAAGCCTGTTGGTACACATCAAACACTTACTATCACAGCATTTCTACCAAAATGCTTGAGAATGTATTTATGGTATGAGTCCAGGAGACTGAAATGTCTTCTGTGACGACCATACAGTTATATGTAGGAGATAACCTTCATCAACAACAAACAAGTACTTTTTGTCCAATTTTTTTTTGTATCAGAAAAAATCTCAAACAGTTGAGACTTATTATTTGGTTTTCGCATAGGTACCAGTTTCATGGGTCAGCGAGCGTTGTTTTTACCTTGTTAATAACAACAGAACTGATTATTGCTGCTAACGACTTCACTTTTCTAGATATTTTGAATTTTATATCTGTGAACTTTTTTCCATCATTTTCTCTTAAAATAGTGGTCCCAATTTCGTAAGCTTCGGGCGAGTTCACACCAACCCCTACTAAGCCTGTGCTTATAGATATTATTTTGTTTGACTTTGGAGCCAGATGTAGATAATGTTGATATCTTTATCATTGCGTACTCTCCGAGCGTCACGCCAGTCAACGTGTTGCTCCACTGTAGCCGATTGTATGTCGCAGCAGTCTTCTAATTTCGAGCAGAGAAGACTATTTGTTGCACTTTTTTGGATCCACTGAGATCGAACACTTTCAAACCTCAACCATGGGTTATAACGTCAGAAACTTTCAATAATCGCATCAAGCTTGGTTCGATTTCCATGTCTGCCTAGATCCCACTAAAGAGCTTTTCTATACGACGAACACTGGAGTATCCTTCAGGTGTAAACAAGGAACATTCTTTCGCAGTCATTTTCCTGCTCAAATTAGTCATATTTTGTAGGTTTAACGGTGCCACTTATCCATATTGAAAATGACCAAGTTTTTCGGCAGCTTCACGTGGCGTTACCGTACCGACATCGTCTTAATATGGACGCTGTTAAGCGAAAAGGGACCAAGCGACAAAATCTGTTTCTCGAGAATATGTGATTCCAAGTTCAAGAGCCATGTAGGTAGAAACTGTATGACATAGCGTTTATCGATAAACTTTTTTCAAAGTGGGTACGCATTTTTGATTCAGGAACCATGTATTTAAAAAATTCTAATTTTTATGCGCTTTCCAACGATACCAATAACTCATTTTGTCACGCTTGGTCGCTTTATGCTTAATAGCGTCCATATATCGTCCGAAGTATACGTATTGGTGAGGACGCGGTAAGAATATTGCATGAAGAATTTATTCCGGATTTTAGAATGCATAAAGAATTATTCCGAATTTCGACAAGGCTATAGCTCCTCAAATACGACTTGTGAGTAAATTCTTGTAACACACTTTTTTGTAGAAAATTTTACAAGGAACATTTTTTTATTGAGGTATTTTCTTCCTATAATGTCATAAATTCGAGAAAAATCAAGGAAACCGTTTAAAATTCAATTTTGTGTAGCCCTCTTCGAATGGTGGAAGTTCCCAGTGTGAGGGAGGTGACTTTTCATCACTTTTCATAGACACCTTCTTCAACATTTTTCAGTAGTCAAACCTTTTGTGCGAACTTTTTCTAATCGAACCTGTTTCTTGATTGTAATTCTCCTGGGCTATTATGTTTAAACAAGTTGAGATTTATGAATTTGGGGCGCAAGTAAGCACTGGGGCGCACCGGGAAATTTCCCGGTTTCCCGCTTAGCCAGTCCGTGTGTGGATGGGGAGTAAAAGTACTCAACTGGATACCGCTGGAAAGGAAAAGAAAGATAGGTAGACTGTGAAATAATCTCGTGTAAGCAGAGTAACATCACAACCCAAAAATTCATATGTCATATTTTATGATTTATATATTATTTCAACCAATTAATTAGTTATGAAATCTCAATTTGATGCAGTGGAAGGCTTGTGATGAGCTTTTATTGCCAGCTCAAAGACTAGGCAATATTGTTTATGTACTGAGAGTCACTACTACAGGAATAATAAGCCATGGTATGCTAACAGACGTATATTATATGGAACTTGAATAAGTTAAATAATATCCTTCTAAATTATAGAGACCTTCCGGTGTCGGCGTCTTCTTTAAGTTCGGGATTTAGTTCTGGGTTGCATCATCTAACAATGCATGGAACAAACACATTTACTGTCAATCATAAGATGTCAAGATAACGGTAAAATTTAGTAGGTGAAGCGCCAGTGCAGTATTCTAAAGGTGGTTCGTGAAGTCAGCACGAAGCGGCGTGGAGCGACTTGAGTGACTTGTACTAGTGGTAAGCATAATGGAAATCTACTTAGGAACTTATAGGTGGATTCAATGTCAAGGATTGCTTGAACATGAAGTGCACCACAATTTAAGGTAGACTCGGAGTCAAGGATTTCCCGAACACCAAGCACTACTTGAAAGGTTCATTTAATGTTGGTCGACACGAGGAGTCGTTAGATATGTTGCAGGGTCCGTTGAAGTTGGCATTTGCCTAACTTGTAACAGTGCCTGTCAACGTTTGCCAGTAGATGGCAAGTAAGAGGGCGAGCGTTAGCGAGAGAGCAAGAGTGAGATCAACTGTAAGGTAAAACTGTAATTAATGCAACGGTTATCTGACCTGTAAATCTATGTGCTTGCTTCACAATACTATAGCACACGAGCTGGCTTTATTGCGCGAACCGAAACACTAACGCGGGCAAAATTACTATCACACGAGAGCGTATCACGGATGAGTTTACTTAGCCTTTGCAGAAACCGTATACTTCTCAACTGCATGAAGTTCAACACAGTGATGAGACACGGGTCTCTTATCGGCTACCAGGTACTGCAGTCGCTGGTATGAGCAAGATCATGACTCATTGGTTTATCGTTAGTTTTGGAGTAACAGGCTCAAGCGATTTGGCTTTGTTGAAATATCTGAGGCTGTTGGTACGAGGAATTACAATAGGGACTGAACCTTTTTTTATCTTACTTATTACAGTATCCGCTATCAACAATAACGAAACACTAATGTTGGTAGTCGACGTTGAAATTCGATGTGATAGGCTCATAGGCTTTGCTTTTGTTAAGCATCCGAGGCTATCGCATGTTCAAGAATCAAGATATATCACGTTCGAGATATTGATTGACCACATGAATATAATATTTCGATTATTAATTGTAGTGGGACACTAATAATGAAAGTCGAAGTCGAATTTTTTCGACACCATTAGCCACATGGAGAGATGAACTCGTCAGAGAACTGGGGCTCCGGTGGCAAAGATTAGCGCAGGATAAAAGAAAATGGAAAAGCTACGTGAAGGCGTATGCCCAAAAATGAGCGGAGGTGGGGTGGCCCTAGAGAGCCACTGCACTCACTCACGGACGCTAAAATATACATATTATCTACTCGGATTTCAGAAACGTTAAAATCATGCATGAAATGTTTTCCGTCCATGTCCCCATTTTAAAAGTTTCAGTGAGGGGGCAGAACCTGAAAGTTACAGGTAGTCCCGTCCAATAGATCAAAAATGCGGTTTTTGAAGACGCTAACTTCGTTATTGAGATTATTTTGACTTTAACTCCTACCAGTAATAGTTCACTGGGGGCAGGAATGAGAAATCTTTGAGTTTATTGAACATACAGCTTGAAGTATACTTTATTTTTATTGGAGAATACGGTTTTTGGAGTCGTTGAAGTCATTTCTGAGGTAATGTCAAGTGCAGGGGCGAAACTACAGGGGGTGTGGGGGTGTTGAAATACCCTCCAATAATTTGGCAGTCGGCAAATTTTAAGACTGTTCATTTGATCATCCCTTCCTCTAATAATTCGACAGTCGGCAAATTTTGAAACTGTTCATTTGAATTTTCATTTTTTATGCATGTTTGTTTGTTTATTTATTTTCTTTGCCAATTAAAAAAATATTTCGATTAAAAAACTGGCAAATTTTTAATTTTTTAAACATTTTGTCGGTGAATTTTTCCTCTCCACCTTTCCAAACTGAAAGTCAAATTTCATTTCTGAAAATGGAGTACTCTGGACCCCTGTTAGAGACTCGTCAGTCAAAAGCAGAAGGTTTCAAGCTGAGTATCAAACGTTCTAGTAGTTAACACATGTTTTCCGCAACAGCGGCTATTTGTCAACAGGCGGTTTCACCATGTCCATAATTTCATGACCATTGTTCACATCATGTCTCCAGTACTCAGTACAAGGATACGATACGACTCAATCGACCCATGACGGGTCCATTTTCTCCTTTTGTGAATCCGTTAGGTGAAACTGGAAAAATTGCATATTATAAGTCAGTGATTCACTCATTCACTCAGTCACTTGCTTACTTATTTAGTGATTCACTCACTCACTCAGTCATTCGCTTACTTATTCAGTTATTCACACAATTACTCAATCACTTACTCAGTGGCGCAGTGATTCACTCACTCAGTCACTCACTTATTTATTGAGTTATTCACTCAGTTACTCTATCACTCACTCAATGAGTCAGTGATTCACTCACTCACTTACTTACTTAGTCAGTAGCTCAGTGATTCACACAGTCACTCAATCACTTACTCAGTGACTCAGTGATTCACTCAGTAACTCGCTTACTAATTTAGTGATTCACTAAATTACTCGCTTACTTACGCAGTCACCCAGTGATTCACTCACTCACTTAGTTATACACTCATTCTCTAATTTAGTTATTCATTCACTTCCTCACTCCATCACTCACCCAATAAGTCAATGATTCACTCAGTCACTCGCTTACTTATTTAGTGATTTACTCACTTACTCAGTTATTCATTCACTTCCTCACTTCGTCACTCACCCAAAGAATCAGTGATTCACTCACTCACTCAGTCATTCGCTTACTTATTTAGTGATTTACTCAGTTACTCGCTTACTTATTCAGTTATTCACACAGTTACTCAATCACTTGTACTCAGTGATTCAGTGATTCACTCACTCACGCAGTCACTCGCTTACTCATTGAGTTATTCACTAAGTTACTCAGTCATTCACTCAGTGGTTCAGTGATTCACTCATACCCCAATAATTAGGCAGTCAGCTAATTTTGAAACTGTTTATTATTTGAAATTTTCATTTTCTAAGAACGTTTGTTTATCTAATTTTTTTTTTCAATCAAAAAATATTTTGATTAAAAAATCGTCGAATTTTCAAATTTTTGGAAAATTTTGTCGGCAAATCTTTCGTTAAAAGAAAATATTTTTCGGCAAATTTTTCTTCTCCACCTCCCCCCTCCCCCCAATTGAAAGTCAAGTTTCGCCTCTGGTTAAATGTAATCTCCACCAACAGTCATTGTCCACAGGCGGCAGGGATGGGAAGACTTCAAAATTATTCAACGTATAGCATTGAATCATACATGAATAATACGGTTCCTGTAGTCGCTGAATTCATTTTTGAATGTTCCAGTCTCGGTGGACCATTATCGATGAGCATTTTTGGAGAAAAAACTTCAAAATGAATTCAGCGACTACAGAACCCATATTATCGACATACTTGAAGCTATATGTAGAATAATTTCTCAGTTTTCACGTCCTTGCTCCATGTTGATAATTTTTTGTAAGATTTTCAGCTAAAATAATCGCAAAAACTAATTTAGTGGCTCCAGATATCCTATTAGGGATCATTTTAGAGAAATGAGCAATTAGTGGGGCAGGGTAAGCAATCCGCAGGCGACGGACCCTCCCGAAAGTAGGCTACCCCTGGAGGAATGAGTAATTAGGGGCAGGGTAGGCAACCCGCAGTTTTTTTTTCTCCCGGAGGTGCTGGTGGTGACGGCGGATTTGACTTTTTTAGTATGAGATAGATATGTCTTTTTGTGTCTTATTATGTCGGTTATGTCTTAAAACTAGGAGATCTTTTATGTTAGAACAGATTATGTCCTTGAAAGTAGCTGATCTGCCCTTGCAATTTTTCTGATTTTTAGGTAGGCAACCCGCAGTGCATCTTTTTTCTCGCGGAGGCGGTGGCGGTGGAGGCAGCGGATTTTCCTTTTTTAGTACATAGAGAGATAATTATTAGCACTCCCTCTAGGTCACCAACGCGATACTCAAAATGGTAGTTCCTGGGGCCATGGGTGCGGTATCTGGGGAGCCACTTTGGAATGCGTGCATCGCCACACGCTCCAAGTGCACACTCCCTCCCCCTTTGATCAAGACCAGGCCTCCCTCAAACACTAAGCTGATAACACTACTAAAAAGATGCTTCTCGAGGTAAGATAAATCAAGTTTGTATCTTCAGTAGATTTTAAAATCATTAACGAAATGTTCTCATTTTCTTGAGAATATCACAAGTATCTTTCAGATTACGAGCATTCTATAAACATTTCAGAAAATTATGTATTCTCCCAAAATACGCTCGTTTGTGTAGCCTTCCCCTTCTCAAACATGAAGAATTCAGGAACTGGAAATTTGAAAAAATTGAGTTGGCATTGCCACGTCCCTACCCCTTCAACAATATGCCACCGCACGTTACCGCCATTTCTTCTCTTCAAAGATGAACTATAAAATTGGAAATCTGAAGAAACTGAGTTTGCATTATCAAGCCCTCCTCCTCTCCCCATATACCATCGCTACGGTGCTGCTGAAGATGAATACCACCATCGTCGTACTTGAATAGATCAACGTAAATGATCTCTTGACTGTTCTTCAACTAAATGTACACGCAAGTAGCATGGCGAATATTTACTGAAGGACTGAAGCCCACAAATCAATAATACAAAACCTACACGTATAGTCGCTGGAGTTTTCACGTTACTCGAGCGCATTTAATAACCCCTGTTCGTGTCTAACTACAATCATTTAGTTTCAATACCAACGCAGTGACATTAACAAAATTTTCATACCTGGGCAAGTATACTCTTTCGGGGTCTTAACACAAAACGTAATAACAATCGGGTAAAAAAAAAAAAATTAAAACGTATTGTGCGACTGTACGCTGCACGCTGCGTATGCATGGCCTCTGGAATTACAAAATACAGTCAATGATGACTGGGCGAATTTTGTGTAAAGAACGCTCAAGACTCGAGAGTCTCTCAGATCTCGGCTCTTAGCTAACACCTGATATGATCGTTAATTGCTCTCTACACAATCGCTAATCATTAAGTCCTCTTTGTTACCCGCGATGCTGCTTCTAGACAGGTCGGCGGCTTCCTTTGTATTCACATTCATCTCCTACTGAAACGCGACTTTTTATGTCCATTGTGCTCTTTGTAAACTTCTATTATACTGTGTATTGTATCGTTTCAATGCTGCAAGAGTTGCTTTTTTTTCCTGAAGATTCAATTCAGTTCGAAGTCAGAGGTAACAATTACTACTGAAAGGAAAAGTTGTATATCGTTTGAAAGGTAGTTTAAAAAAAACCGCATAAGGCTATAAAATCATTAAAAAACCAAATTAGATAATGCTGAAAATGAGTCGAAGAATTCGTGCGGTGTAAAACGTTGTTGTTACGATTCATTAAGCGGTAATTAAGCCTCGATCGTCGTATGTTATACATTTTTCAAGCAGTAACTTTACCCTTCTCCGTTGCCTAACTGATTTATTTTCATTTTCTACACTAGATACGGCGTAGCGTACGAGTAGTAAGTAATGAGAGAGTTTGCAGTAGGTATACGTTAGGTACATTAAGATAATTCTGGTGAAATGCCCCGCCTTTTGAAAAATCGCGATTATATGCCACTCAGTGATCGTACAGACGATTTAATGAATAGTACTGGGTATTACGTCGAGTACTGTACATAGGGGGACCTGTACCACACACCAAAAAGGAGCCTTAACGATGGTAGTTCAAGCAGATCAGACGGTGCAAGAAGACCAATTTAACATCATAATGTCACGTGTAGTCCACCCACACGCCTCCCAAGCCGGTCTGCAGCCACCGAGGGAGGCTTAGGCTGCAACCCACCACAGTATTTTGGTGTAAACATTCATGGTAATTCAGGTAAAAATAATCTTAAGTCTAAAGCAAATCGGGGTGATATAAGTAAAATTCAAAATCAACATTTCGGATTATATAGGGGAAAAATATATCTTCTGGCATGGAATATCAGCAAAGAAATTTTTTTAAATCTAGAAACAAACACACAAAAATCAAACATCACAAATTTAAGGTTTGTTATTTAAACTGCCAGGGTCTATCGGGAGAAGATCGTCTAATGGAACTGGAACAGGGTCTAGGTAAGATAAAATGGAATGTGGTAGGATTATCTGAGGTCAAAAGACTAGGTGGAAATCTATTAATTCGAAAAGATGGACATGCATTTTACTATTACGGTCAAACGAAAGGCTACAGAGGAGTAGGATTTTATATACATAAGGATACATATAAGTTTGTTGACGAAATCAGAGGAATCTCTGAGAGAGTAGCATTCTTAAAAATCAAACTTAGCGAGAAAATCAAGATTCTTACTATCCAAGTGTATGCCCCTACAAATCAAGCAGCCGAAGAAGAGTGGTATGAATTCTACAAATCAGTTGAGGAAACTTTAGAAAGCAACAAAGAATATTACTCAATAACTATGGGAGACTGGAATGGTAAGATAGGGAAAGAGCTGTGTAATGATGCGAATATAGACAAATATGAATTCGGAGAAACAAATAAGGGGGGCAAAAAACTAGCTGAATTCGCATTTCGTAATAATTTGAAAATTGCGGCCACATTCTTTAACTATAAAGACAAGCGTAAATGGACTTGAGCCTCACCAGATGGTAATATCGAAAATATGATTGATCATTTACTTATCAATGATCTGAGTATAGTTAACAGCATTTATACCATGGTGCAGTTCCAATTCCCATCTGACCACAGAATCAGCAGAACGACACTGGCAATTCCGAGCAGAGCGAGATTTTGGAAATATAAGGCAAAAAATACCTCAATACCCTTATGCATTCTACCATCAGCTGGAAAATCAGTCAACTTGGCATTGACAGATAAATTAAACTGCAATAAATTTAAAGATGAGAATAATATTTAAAACAAATATGATTTTCTTACGGAAAAAATCCTAGAAATAGAAAAAGAATTTGGCACCCCTAAAACCTTGAAAACCAATGATAAACTGTCCACTCCAATAAAAAAGTTAATAGAAACTAGAAATGCCTTGAGGGGAAAATTTACAAAATCTGCTAAAGAAAAAATCCAACTCGTGGAATTGAATAAACTCACACGAAAAGAAATTTGTAAAGATATTAGGGAGTTCGATGAGAAATTGGCTACAGAGATAATTGAGGGAACATGGTCCACAAAAAAGGTAAAAAAAAGCCCTAAATACAAGTAAGCCACTGCTGGTGAAGCTCAAACAAAATAATTGTAGGGTAGCAAGGCTATCTAGATATTGTTGAAATGGCAGCAGAGTTCTATCGTAATCTATATGCTAAAAAAACAAAAAACACTGGCGAGGGCAAAATACTTGTAAGTCAGGAGCAATGGCGTCCCATTCCGCCAATCTTACCTGAGGAAACAAGATATGCAATTAAAAGTTTAAAAATTGGAAAAATTCCCGGACCCGACAAAATCGAAAATGAAACTTTGAAAAATTTGGAAGAAGCCCTAGTCAAACCACTAACCGATTTGTTCAATATGGTAATTAAAGCAGGTATTGTACCAAAGCAATGATGTATTTCCAAAATAATTCTATTGCATAAAAAAGGAGAAAAATCAGATATAAACAATTATAGGCCTATCAGCCTATCATTAAATCTCGGAAAAATTTTTCTAAAAATTTTGAAAGATCGACTCTATCAAATATTGATGATGCACCAACCAATTGAACAAGCCGGGTTCAGACAAGGATATTCAACTGTGGACCATATCCACTTAATAAACCAACTCATCGAGAAGAGCAAAGAATACCAGGTAGAGGTATGCCTACTATTCGTGGATTATAGCAAAGCCTTCGACTCTATGTTCCACGAATCCGTGAGGAAAGCGTTAATGGTACAAGGGGCCCCCTGCAAATCCAACTTCTTAAAAATTTGTATGAGAACTCAAGTGCGTATATACGGCTTGACAAAATAAGTAGACCCTTTCTGATTCAAAGAGGGGTAAAACAGGGAGACCCCTTATCACCACTATTATTCATTTCTATGCTCCAAGAGGTCTTTAAAAAACTAAATTGGGAAAACCGTGGTATTAAGGTCAATGGTGTCTGGCTCAATAACCTGCGCTTTGCAGATGACATTATTATAATCGCAAAAAATAAAAACGAACTGGCAATAATGCTCGAGGAATTAGTAAGGGAAAGTGAAAAGGTAGGGTTATCCATAAACTTGAATAAGACAAAAATTATGTCAAATTTAGGAAAAATAACTCTTGAAGTTGGAGGTACAAAATTGGAAAATATGCACTCCTACAACTACTTAGGCCAGACTCTCACTTTTGGTAGCAAGTTTGAAGAAGAACTGAGTTCGAGAATTACGAAGTCATGGAAAAAATTTTGGGCCTTGAAAACATTTTTCAAAAGCAAAATGAAAACTAGTATAAAAATAAAAATTTTTGAGAGCTGCTTAATACCCTCATTAACCTATGGAGCACAGACATGGACGCTAACAATGGCCCAGGGTCGTAGGCTTCTGCTAACACAAAATAAAATGATCAGATCGATTCTTGGGATACCACAAAGGGAGAGAGTCAGGAATATCACTGTGAGAACGAAGGCTAAAGTAGCAAATATATTATATACAGCCAAAAGACTAAAATTTCGATATGCAGGTCATATTGTTCGCGATAAAAATGGGAAGTGGTGTAGCACTCTTACCGAATGGTGCCCAAGAGATCAAATAAGTAGGAGAGGCAGGCCTCCACTTAGGTGGAGTGACGAAATTGCCAGGCACGCTGGGATTCTGTGGGGCAGAATTGCGATAAATCGTAAACCCTGGCAGAGAGTGGTGGAGGCGTATGCCCGAAGGTGGGCGGACTAGGCGTGGAGAAATGGGTACTAAATTACTGTTCATGCGAAACGTACGTGTGCTGTTACTGTGCCTGTCCAATAAACGTTATTTTTATTTATTTATTTATTTATTTATTTACTGTACATAGGTCACGTTTCCACGTATATTTTTCCAGTTGTAAATCAAAAGTTTTCTTTAAAGTTTGAAAAAACTGAGAAGGTCATTTTGGCCATCATCTCGAAATTTATCCGAGAAGTGCCCACCATGTCGGAGGAGATGGTTTATGGAAAAAACGTTATAAATTTGTATGCATCCGAAGTCGAAGACGAATTTCGTAGTAAATGGTAGACTACCTACAATTACTCATACAACATGACACCAGCGGGTGGTGACTGGGTACTGCGATCATTCCCCATGTACAGAACGGCCGCTAGATTCACACTACTCTCTTACTAATCTAACAGAGGCAAAAAATAAATAAATAAAACAGAAGCAAAATATGGGCCCGGGGACTAATTTCTGAGAACGTCCTTGTACCCTCAAAAAAAAGTCCGCCTTTTTTCTACTCTTTATTTTCCTTCCTTCCTTCGTTCCTCTTTTTACTTTATTTTTGAAGCGCCTTCTTTATAGTGAGCCGCTTGAGACATTCTCCTTCCTCGGCCCTTGGGCAACCATACACCATACGAGAGGTTTCTTGGATTCATTTAATACTAAGATAATAAGACTCTTTTGACCCCTCAAGACCTCCTCCTCCTACTTACGTAAAACTTTTAGGACTCTTTCAGGCTTCTCTGAGACTTCAAGGATCTTCCGAATTTGTTCAAGACATTTTCAGGCTTCATTAAAACATTATACCTTAGAAAATGAAACATTCAAATGAACAGTTTCAAAATTTGCCGACTGTCAAATTATTGTTTCTTTTCACCCCCTCCCCCTGTAAATGCAGGTTGAAACCTTATCCCCCAAGCACTCACATATGCGCACACGAGCATAGTTCAGTCTGGGAGGGTAAGCTGGAAGGATATTAGGAATACTTGAGAGGAACACCCAACTCCCTTTACACATTAAGGTGGTTGTTATCAGTGGCGGCCCGAGGGTGTGTTTCTGTGGCTCGAACCACTCTGTTGTGAGCATAGGGGCGCGAAAAAAAGCGCGTACAACTTAAAAATTTACTTACAAAAGGGTCAAATAGCATTGACAAAGTACCAAAAGTAGTTTAGCTACCAGCGCGTTCTCAGCTCGGGCCGCCGCTGGTTGTTATTTCCTCTTGGTGATCTTTTTTTTTCTGAATTTCCTCTGATTCGTCTCCTAAATTGGTTCCAATGAAATCAATTTAAAAAAAAAACTACAAAGCTTTAGGTCGATCGGATTTAGGGGAAACCATGCCACAACCTTCCTTTCATTCTTATGGGAAAAGAACATTTGCTATCGGATTCAACTGGTGACATTGGAAAATAAGTCTTTTTCTTTCAACTTTTAGACAGCCCTGAAGCCATGGGAGGCAAGCTGGCGCTGATCCCCCTCTAAAGGTATCTTGAGCCCCTCTTCCTAGGCAGAGATACCACCATTTAAAAAGATCATCATTACACCAGGCCCCTAGCCACAGGTGCTAGGGGATACTGAGCACCACTAACGCTTGCTGGAGCCTCCCCTGGCAAAATTTCGTGAATAAAAATAACGAATTCCTTCTATTTTTCTCGCTAGTTTTGTTCAAAACTTTTCGTTCCACTACATTTTAATGTTTATAATCTTGTGAACACTGATTTTGCTTTTAAAGATAGAAGAATCGTATGTTTGTCGTTCTTTATATGTGGCATGGCGCAAGATAAGGGCCCGGGTGTCCATCCAGCAGTTTCAGACACACAGGCCTTTTCCTTGTGTCACAATACAATATTCACAAACACAGTGGTAGGCTCGCGATCGCGATCCAGTTCACATTGAATATCGATGGCTAAATGCCTGAATGGCTGTTTGAGAACCGATAACTTGATAAGTCCACAGAAATAAAGTTTTTTTTACTTCCAAAAGTTCGAAAATTTGATCGTTCTAAGGGTTAATTTTTTTCACGCGATCTATTCAATTTTTTTCAGTTGGTTGTCCGGAAGTTGAATCACCAGTTTTGATTATGAATTTAGAGACCAAATTCAATTAGTGACGTAGTCATGATTTTCGGGGGGGGGGGGGCAAAATTAAGATTTTAAAGGGCGACAAAGTCGAAAATGGAAGTATTTTTTTTAAATCACCGATACTAGAGGACTATTGTATGAAAATGAAGGTAAAATTACTACTCGAGCGAAAATTTCTCGAAAAGACGTGTTTTAAAGCAAAAAATTGCTCATTTATGCATATTTAACATTCAATTTCAGGTGCCTTGGGGGCATTCGCACCTTTTGCCCACCCCCTGACTATACCACTGCTTTGTAGAACTCTTCACATTACATACTATGTGTATCCTCAAGCCATCCCTCCCCCATGGTAAACAGTCAGCATCACTCACTGCAGATGGCTGGCTAGGGCCTGCTTTTAGGTTTTAATAAAGTGTTCCACTTTCTTAAATTTTAGGCTCTAGAATCTAGAGCCTAAAATTTGATCAATTTATTGATCTTTGTACTGATTCACTCGTGAGGAAAAGATTTGAAAAGGTGGACATGCCTGTGGCTTCTCTTTGGTTGGGTCTCAAAACATCGTACCCTTTTTTAGTGGCAAAGGCAGTGGACCTCCTATTGCTCTTTCCTTCGTCCTACTTATGTGAGCAAGCATTCTCCTGCCTCACCTTGTTAAAGACTAAATCGCGAAACAAACTTCAGTCGGTGGAAGATGATATGCGCGTTTCAATTTCATTGATTCGCCCCCAAATCACATCACTATCTAATGCACACCAAGCGCACCCTCTCACTAACGTTAATAATTAGTATTATAACAATTAACCATGAACGTGTTTCATACATATTTTAAATACAATTTTTTATTACAACGGGTGCCGCCAAAATTTTGTTGCTCATTTAGGGTGCTGCGAGCGAAGAAAGTTTGAGAGCCACTGGTCTAGACAGAACTCTATGGACAGAGCTATGTTTGGTCTCAAGCTAACCGACAAAAACACACTGGAAAAAATTGAACAAAAATTTAGATTTAATCAAAATGTTCTACACTTAGCAAGAAGACGAAATGCTGGGTGTAGATTGAGAGATCAACGATGGACACAAAAAGTTAGTTTCTGGTATCTTAGAGAAGAGAGATGGCCAGGTAAACAGAGGACCAGGTGATTCACAAAAAATAGACGTTTCCACAGAAAGGCAGCCGACTGGAGTGAATGGGCCAGGCTGAGGGACGTAGTTGCCCAAAAACAGGGCTTTAGAAAATTTATCTAATTAAATAAACTTTATATACTACATCCACTTCTAATAACATGCATAGGTATGATATTTATGTTGCAGTAAAAGTCGATAATTCAGGGAATGTCGACAATAACTAGTGATCATCAACATTGACGGACTGTGTCAATTAAAGTTGATAATCTAAATATTTTTATGAACATTATCTAGGTATTGTGTACATTAACTAGTGATTATTGATAATCGCTAGCAGCTTGTGGTGAAAGTTGATAATTAACAGACAATATTAGATTTCCCAGGTTTCAATGCATTGTAGTATCATAAAAACAAATCTCACATTTCTGATGCGTCATTTCTTATTCGTAAATTGCTTAAAAAATTATTGGTATTTCTTCTTCTTTTTTATGCGACACTTTAGTAGTGACATGACGAAGAATCTTGAGAATTGTATGAGACATTTTCAGCTTTTCTAACTCGTTTACAACAAAGGGTGGCCCAAAATGAATTAGCACTGTATCCGTCTTTGGACAGGTTGCTGGCCAAAGATGGTGCAATCATTAAATTTGAGACCCTCACTTGGCCATGCCTCTTAATTAATGAAAAACAGAGTAAAAACCAATTTTTTAAATCAAAATCCGTTACTAATACGATGAATGATTAGAAAAATACATTGCTTAGTGCAATTAGCGCCTGGAAAAGTGTTCGTATGACAATTTTTCCAATTGCTGGATTCTTAAGAGTTTTGATCAGAAATCACTGAAGTTTTGAAGTCCACCACAGATAAATCTTTTTAAAAAGAATAATGGGCGACGTAAACTTGAAAGTACAACACACCATACACACGGTAGTTTTTACTGATTTCATAGTGCAAAAATCACATTCCCAGTGTTATCCAGTCCTTATTTGCTAGCAAATTTATGAGACTGAATCGTTTTCTCCTTGAATTTCACGTCGCAGAACGTAAGAACTTCTGGACGCCGAAAGTGACCTCATTCAAGATGTATAAGTTTGGTAATAACTTTTTTTTTTTTTCTAGAATAAATTACTGTTGAGCTTTTTGACTTTAAAGATGTTGTGGAGCTCAGTCAACATTAGTTCAGTGAAGTATTCTGATATGAACGGCAATATTCAGTGCAAGTATGTCCTTTCGAAAATCTGCGTCGAGAATGCTCTTTATTCATCGATTTGGCTTTCACAAAAAGGCGGGGTCAAAAACGCAAATAGTTAAGCTAGAAGGGAGGGGGGCTTACGGGGGAGCTAACAAGTAGCAAAAAAAAGTTAATAATTCTTTCGTTCTATTTTTCAGTTTTTTGGGCTGACTTTCAAAGGATGGGGTTTAAGCTCCCTCTCTACACCTATCGAAGGGGTGCTATTATTTTTAATAAATTTACTAATTCTGTATTTTCAGATTACCAAGGTATTATGTGTGTAGCAAACTATCGAAGAAGGTTTCTCAGAAAATTATAATATCAAGTACGTCAAAGTCAATGTCGCATCTGGCTGCTTTGTTTCTTCAGGTACCATATATACAGTTGTGCCTGTGGTTATAGCAAACGAAAAATTATATGATTGTACTACGAATGCGAATGTTTCAGCTGAGAATTACAACTGACTGAAATTAATGCAGCAGCGAACTCATTTAACACCAGAATTGAAAAACTAAGGTTAACAGATGCAAATTCTTATAACTAACTATAGTTCCTTAAAAATTTTCGGAGCAGAAATATCCACGTCATTCCATCATTTTTTAATAATATTGTCTTCCTCTTACGTTAAACCTTCTCTTAGAATCCTCACTCTCATACCTTAAATCATGAAAACCGATCCATGTATTGCAGAATCGATTGCAGGTCTCATTTACACCTCATAATCGACAACTCTTGGAGCCTAGTCATTGGCATTTCATTCTGGACTTGAACGGAAGGTAGATCGAACGTGAGAACTCACCTGCGTTCCACTTTTCAGTTGTTTCAAAGAATCCCAGATTACCGATTTTATCAGTTTGATCTGACAGCTTTTCTTGATTAGCTCATGTCAGGTATATCGTATCGTACTCGCACCTCGGTTAATCAAATGATTGACACTCTATGGGAACGTACTTGTATGTACCCTCCGTTTGTTTTCTTCCGAACGCCACACAGATTCGGTGACTCTCTGTTATTTACAACGTTATATCCGAAATAATCGAAATAATTTCCCGGTGATAGTTTTATTTTGAATTACCGCCGGGGCCATAGGTGCAAATGGGGGGGGGCTGCTCCCCGTGTCCTCTGCCCCTTATTTTCATCCCTGACTTAGTCCTCCGGGGCGGAAGCCACGGGTACATAAAGGGAGTGAAGTCGTTTTTAGACAAATGAAGTGTAGTTTTCTGCTTGGCCGTGATGTTTATCTTATTCACTCAGTTTTTTTTTGGCTTAACCTTCCCACATTCTCTAAATGTACTCCCAAAAAACTAAAAAAAGTATATGAGTGAAAGAATTTGTACATTATTTTGATACTTGTTAGCCCCTCATGACCCCCCCCCCCTCCTCCAGTTCGGCAACTTGAGCCTATATGTCGTCGGTTGTGTACTATAATCTGATTAGCAAGCCTGCGAAATTTGAGCTCGTTTTTCAGTTTCTTGTCAGATATTAGGAATGACCATTCAGCCACTATAGGCGTAACTAACTGACAGCGTAGTCTCAGCCATCTAATATTTAAGCCAGGTTACTCTTGGCAACTAGATGGCAGTTCAGTCGTTCAGTTTCAAACAACTAATTGGTAGGGAAAGACATCCACGGTCATTAAACGAAACGACAGTTCAGTCAGTCTCAGACAAACTCAGGAAACTAATGTGTGAGCAAGGCAGCTCTTGACAACTAAATGGCATTTCAGCATCGCGTAACTAATTGGTAGATACAAGATAACTCTTGACGACCAAATGGCAGTTCATTCTTAGGCGACTAATTAGGAGAGACAACTAATCACTAGGTGAATAGCAGGTCAGTCTCACGTCAGGCTATACTAATACCTAGGTAGGCAAGACAATTCCTGGTATGGCCGTTTAATGCCCGGCTATGCATGTATTAGTAAGATATCTCCTTACCTTTCCCGTTTCGAGTGTCAGTATATTCATAAATATAGGTTGTTCCCTATGGGAGGGGCAATGTCTCCCATTTTGAATTTGGTATGGAAACCCCAAATGAATTGGCTTACATTGCCAAGTTAGAGTTGTAATATTCGGCCATCCCATATAAAATCACCTTATTTTTAAACATTGAATCTTCAGATTTTTCACTATTTTTTTTTGATTAGTGACCCTCCTTCTAAAACCTTAAAAGCTTTCTTTTACTCATCTTCATTTAAGGAGATCATTCTAGCTAATGGAAGATCCTCAGATAACCAGGGCCACCCATACCCGCCATCGTTGCTGTGTTCAAGTCCAATTCCGCAGCCTTCAACAGGCGACCTCGTAAGCCATGCGACATTATCGGACAGTAACAGATGTGGATGGACACTGGAGAAGGAAAACTCCGAGACTAAAGCCATCATCAGATGATGGAAAACTCCGATAAATAAGTCCGGCCAAAATCGTTATCAGCAAAGGTAAGAGTGTTTTGTACTGAACGTGAAAGTCTGAATTTCTTGCCCTATTTTTTGAATATTTCTCGCCCAGTATGCTAAAAGCCTTCCAAATGTACGCATTCTAAATACACAATAATTATGCTCTATTCACATAATCATAGGCGCCAACTTATGGAGAATATTGGGGAGGGGGGGGGCAGAATTAGTAGGAGCGCGTTTTTTAAATTATTTTATTGAGATGCGTCCGACTTTTCGGTATTATCGAGTTTATTCGTATTCGTTTTCTCTTTTTTTCCCTTTTATGTTAAATTTAAATATTGATGGTAAAATTTGCTGTACTTTTTCCATTTTTGAGTTGAAAATATTGATGGGGGGGGGGCGTCGCCCCTCCAAAGTTTTCATTGCGGTGGGGGTCGCAGACATGCAACTTATAATCACTTCTGTCATATTACAAAGATATTGGCCAATGCGTTTTTGGTGTACATTATTTTACAAAATTTTCTTGCCTCGCCTTGCAAAAACTTGCCTTTCTTGCTTTTCTCACTCAGTAAGCAATCTAGGTAATGTTCCGTGCGGTACCTCTGAAGCGAAAGAGTTGAGATATTATAGTACTGCGGAGAATATGTCACTGGGGGAAGGAGAACCCCGAAGAAATGAACCAATCGAGGGCACAACAACACCTCGCTCATGTCTTTGTACACAACCCATAAATCAGACATTTCGCTAATGAAGGAACCAAAACTGGACAAAATACCCAGTGTGAATGCAGTTTGGGCAGGCGCACAAGCAGCCGCCCTGCCATCGCAAACTATATTCACTCCTACTGGCCACCGGTATACGAAAAGTGTCATTATTTTAAAATGAAGGCGAACGGAATGTCAAATTTAATTCAGCAGCCCCGCATAGCCTACAGACGGAGTTTCGATTTCTAATTCAGTTTTCTTCAAGTTCAAAAAGTATCAGAAAAATTCAGCTCAAAATCTGGAAGTCACTCGGAAATGAATCGGTGAAAACCAAAAGGAGTTAAGTCCACTTTTATCGTTTTTGCTTTTTTCACGGATGATGGGGTGTTCAAGTATCGCGGATCCGCTGGTGTGGTCGAAGTTTCGCGAAACAGCTGGGAAAGTGCTTTTTGGCAACATCGCTTTTTGTGAATTTTTTGTAATGAATTTTTCCAAAAAATTGATTTTTTCCAGAAATTGTTTGAAAATGGTGTATTTTAGTGTAAGAAATAGAAGTAAATACAAAATTCCGGCCCAACCCCTCTTTTTGCATTTTTATACCGAAAAAGCGCTATTTTCAAAAACGAAATTACAATTTTCCAATACAGCTTCAGAACTCTTTCTCTTACAAGCAGGGATTTTGCTCGATCGGAATGAGACCAAGACTAAAGTGACCCCGTCATGTCTGGCTACAAAAGGGAGGGACATTTTCGAGCCAGCCGTAAAACTGCAAAAAAATCGTTCAGAACCAAAAAGATTTAAGTCCAAAAACGTTGTGTCCCCCAGCTCCAGCCCATCAAAATTTTATTCGACGGGACCGGGCTTGAAAGTTGTCTCTTGCGACCATCTACCGCCACCCTGAAAGACGAATTCCACGAGTTACAAATTTTCGAATAAAACAGTTTTTTTCGCTTCCTGAAAAGTGCGATTTTTGGACTTAACCCCTTTTGGTTCTAACCGATTCAAATGCAAAACTACCATCGGTGGTTACTGATGAGAGGGGGGGGGGAGCGTGGACCAAAAATTCCCAGGAACAGAAAGCTAGTAGAGTGGAAAAATGACTCTAATGAAAATAGGTGTCGAATCTGTAAACTGTGAAAATAGGTCAAACAATGACTTTTTCCTCATTAGGCCTGCGTTAAAGTATAGCATGAAAACTGGTCAATTTTAACCCCTGCCAGCGCAGGCTAAGGAAGAGAAAAGCATAATATAATCATTTATACAGAAAATCTGGAGTAAAACACATTTTGTTGGAAACATTTTTCAAAATCAACAATAGTTCTCGAAATGAAAACGAAAAAATTGGGAGATTATGACCTACACAAAAAATTTAGCATAAGGGGTGCGGGTGAATTTTCGAGATGTTATTCAGGGCACCCCCGACTACCGTCTTATCATCAAAAAATATTTTTTATTCGCATTTGTTATCTTTGCCTATATTAGTTATCAATGCATCATCTAGGCAAAATTCCATTCATCCGTATTCAGCGATGCTAGCCAGGCCCGGCGCTAGAGATTTTGTTGCCCCGGGCAAGGGAGAAACATTTACCACCCCTGGCGAAAGAAACGAGGCACCAATCACACCTTCGCGATAAACCCATTGGCCATTGTGGCCAAGTGTGACACGTCAAGTCACAACAATACCATGATTGATGAAATACCGCCCCTACAAATTGGGCGCCCTGGACACGGGCCCGCTTTGCCGGTGCCTAGGGCCGGGCCTGATGTTAGGAAAGCACCAACTGAAATTTTGAAAAATCTGATGTTTTTACTATGCAGGACGTAGTAGGGCCCAAACGTCAATGAAAACAATTGATAATGATGATAAGTTACCAATTTTTTCGCTTTGTATTCCCTCTTGACTCTAAAACCTCTGCCGCTCCAACGACTTTCCAATGGCCTTCTGCTCCAAGCGTCCACCAACTCGGGAATCGTGAGAAGCTCGTTTCGACCAGAGAAGGTCAGTTCCGCTTCCTTCTCGCAGACAGACCGTATTCTGGCGAATGAGTTCGAATCCGGCGACGGTGCTACGGCTCTGCTCCGAGGATCTACCAACTCGGGAATCATGGGAAGCTCGTTTCAACTAGAGGATAGATCAGATCTGCTTCCTTCTGGCAGACAGACTGTACTTTGGGGAATGAGTTCGAATCTCGAGCACCGGCGATCTTGCTACGGCCCAGTTGCGAGGATCCACTAACTCTGGAATCATGGGAAGCTCGTTTTGACTAAAGGATAGGTCAGATTTACTTTTTTCTGGCAGACAGACTCAGTGGCGGATCTAGAAATTTTCCAAGGAGGGTGTTTTGAAAATAAAACTTTTTCCACCTTCGCCCTCTAAAAAACCGAGATGGACGTCATTTTAAATAGTTTCTGAAGACAAGTTTCCTAATGTGATTAAATCGATTCAAAATGAAGTAGGGCTGCAGATACTCAAAAACAGGAGAAAAACTCAAAACTTATGTGCTTTTGCAATGTTTTTTTTTTCTTCTTCTTCGGTCCGAAGGGAGGTGTATGAACCCCCCCCCCCCCATAGATCCGCCACTGCACAGACTGTACTTTGGGGAATGAGTTCGAATCTCGAACACCGGCGATCTTGCTACGGCCCAGCTGCGAGGATCCAACAACGCGAGAATCATGGAAAGCTTGTTTCGACTAGAGGATAGGTCAGATCCGCTTCCTTTTGGCAGACATACTATATTCTGGCGAATCAGTTCGAATCTCCAACACTCTAACACCGGCGACCTTGCAACAGCTCTGATCGGAGAATCCATCCATTCGAGAAACATGAAAAGCTCCTTTCGATATGAGGATAAGTCAGATCCGCTTCCTTCTGGCAGATAGACTATATTCTGGCAAATGAGTTCGAATCTCGGGCTACTGCCCCGCTCTGAGGATCCACTAACTCGGGAATCATAGAAAGCTCGTTTCGATTTGAGGATAAGTCAGATCCGCTTCCTTCTGGCAGACAGACTGTACTTTGCGGAATGAATTCGAATTTCGAACACCGGCGACCTAGCTACGGCCCTGCTCCAAGGGTTTACCAACTCATAAATCATGGGCACATTGTTTTCACATGAGTGTAGGTCACACCTGCTTCCTTTTAGCTGACAGACTGTATTTTGGCGAATGAGTTCAAATCGCGAATACCGGCGGCCTGTTACAGCTCTGCTCCGAGGATCCACCTAATTGGAAATCATGGGAAGTTCGTTTCGACTTGAGGGTAAGTCAGATCTGCTTCCTTCTGGCAGACAGACTGTATGTTGGCGAATGAGTTCGAATCTGCGACATCGGCGACGTTACGACAGGCCTGCTTCGAAGATCTACCGATTCGCGAAATATGGGAAGCTCATTTCGACTTGAGGATAAGTCAGATCCGTTTTCTCAGGGGCGAAACTATAGGGGAGTGTGGAGGGGTGAACCCCCCAATAATTCGGCAGTCGTCAAATTTTGAAACAGTTCATTTGAAATTTCCTTTTTTTATGAATGTTTATTTATTTACTTATTTATTTTTTCGATTCAAAAATATTTCGATTAAAACATCGGCAAATTTTTAATTTTTAAAACATTTTGTCGGCGAATTTTCAGTTTTCAAAAAATATTTGTCGACAAATTTTTCTTTTTCACCTCCCCAAACTGAATGTCACATTATTTCATTTCTGAAAAATGGAGTACCCGAGACTTCTGTCAGAGACTAGTCAGTTAAAAACCGAAGGTTTCAAGCTAAGTATCGAACGTTATCTGATAGGTTGAAACAAAGCTGAGATGTGGAAGACAGTAGCAAATGTTGAATTTTGAATTTCAGAGACTATTCTGTTCTTACTAAGTAGATTCTCTGTTTGACCTACAGCCAAAAATTTAAGGAAGTTGAACATTTTATTAAAATCTAAAAGCAGCCAGCCATCTACGGTAGGTGGTGCTGACTGTTTACCAGGGGAGGGGGGCTTGAGGATACACGTAGTATATAATATGAAGAGTTCTACAAGGCAGTGGTATAGCCAGGGGGAAAAGGGGGCGAATGCCTCCAAGACACCTGCAATAGAATGTAAAATATGCAGAACTGAGCAATCTTTCGTTTTAAAACACGTTTTTTCGAAAATTTTTTGTTCGAGTAGTAATTTTACCTTCATTTTTATACAGTAGCTCTCTAATATCGGCGATTTAAAAAAATACTTCCATTTTCGACTTTGTCTTCCTTGAAAAGCTTACTTTGCCCCCCCCCCCCCCGAAAATCAATGACTACGTCACTAATTGAATTTGGTCTCTAAATTCATAATCAAAACTGGTGATTCATCTTCCGGACACAACCAACTGAAAAAAATTGAATAGATCGCGTGAAAAAAAATTAACCCTTAGAACGATCAAATTTTCGAACTTTTGGAAGTAAAAAAAACTTTATTTCTGTGGACTTATCAAGTTATCGGTTCTCAAACAGCCATTCAGGCATTTAGCCATCGATATTCAATGTGAACTGGATCGCGAGCCTACCACTGTGTTTGTGAATATTATGTTCTATTATTTAATTTACGTGCTTTGGTCCTGGTGAATATAGGAGGGAAATTTAGTCTGGAACAAAAGTCAAAATTCCATGTGTTTTCCCCATAAGAACGAAAGGGAGCTTGTGGCACGGATTCCCCTAAATCCGATCGACCTGAAACTTCATACTTTTTCTTATTGGAACCAAATGAGGAGACGGATCTGAGGAAATTCACAAAAAAATACCACCAAGTGTAAATAACAACCACCTTAATGTGTAAAGGGAGTTGTGTGTTCAGTGTTGCCAACTTTTTTTCCCATACAGAGCTAGACTGCCTTTCAAATGTGCTAAATGGGTGCTAAATCGCCTCCCAAAAAATGCTAAAAATGGATGCCAAATGGAATATCTATTTTTTGCTACTTGAAACCAGAAAAAACATGAAAAGTCCGCCAAAAGTAAGATGCTAAACTTCGAAGAATATGCTAAATTAGATTTAATTTGGTATAATTTTGGAATTCTATTGGTAGAAAATAGAAAGGAACCAGTCCAGTCAGTTCTCTGACATTTTTTTGCTTAAAAAAATAATTATGCTCAAATTCTAAAATATGCTGAATTCAGATGTAACTATGCCGAAGAAAGATGCTAGATTCCAGATTAAACATTCTGGAATACTGTAAAATTGAATTATGCCAAATCTAACACCAATTATGCTAAGTCGGCAACACTGAGTGTGTTCCTCTCAAGTATTCCTAATATCCTTGCAGCTCACCCTCCCAGACTAAGGTATGCTCATGTGCGCAAATGTGAGTGCTTGGGGGATAAGGTTCCAATCTGCTTTTGCAAGGACGAAACTATGGTAGGGGGGGGGGTGAAAAAACCCTAATAATTTGATAGTCGGAAAATCTTGAAACTGTTCATTTGAATGTTTCATTTTCTAAGGTATAATGTTTTAATGAAGCCTCAAAAAGTCTTGAACAAATCCGGAAGATCCTTGAAGTCTCAGAGAAGTCTGAAAAAGCCCTAAAAGTCTTACATAAATTGGAGGAGGAGGTTTTGAGGGGTCAAAAGAGTCTTATTATCATAGTATTAAAAGAATCCAAGAAACCTTTCGGATGGTGTATGTTTGCACAAGGGCCGAGGAAGGAGAATGTCTCAAGCAACTCACTATAAAATAGGCGCTTCAAAAATAAGGTGAAAAGAGGAACGAAGGAAGGAAGAAAATAAAGAGTAGAAAAAAGGCAGACTTTTTCTGAGGGTACAAGGACGTTCTCAAAAATTAGTCCCCGAGCCCATATTTTGCTTCTGATTTATTATTGTTATTTTTCAATCAGAAAATATTTTGACTGAAAAATCGGCAAATTTTCAAATTTTTTAAATGTTTTGTCGTCGAATTTTTAGTTTTCAAAAAATTATTTGTCGGCAAATTCTCGTTCTCCACCCCCTCCCCCAAACTGAAAGTCAAGTTTCGCCTCTGCGTTTTCTTTTGGTCAACTGACAGTACTCTGGTGAATGAGTACAAATCTCGGGTTACCGGCCCCACTCCGAGGATCCATCAACTCAGGAATTATGGGAGGCTCGTTTCAACTTAAGGATAAATCACATTCGCTTCCTTCTGGCACACAGACTGTACTCTGGCTAATGAGTTCGAATCTGGAACACCGGCAATCTTGCTGCGGCTCTGCGCATAGGATCCACTTATTCGGAAATCGTGGGAAGCTCGTTTCGGCTTGGAAGTCGGTTCTGCTTCCTTCTGGCACACAGACTGTACTCTGGCTAATGAGTTCGAATCTCCAACACCGGTGACCTTGCGACGGCCCCGCTTCAAGGATCCACTAACTCGGGAATCAGGGGAAGCTCGTTTCGACTTGAGGATAGGTCAGATCTGCTTCCGTTCGGCAGACAGACTGCGCTTCAGTGAATGAGTTCGAATCTCGAACCCTCATCAAATCTCCCCAATAAAACGGCGTTCAATAAAAAATAATTAAATTTCGGTACCAACGCGGTCACCCGATTCTACGTACTCGACGTTTATTTGTAACTCGTATACCTCGTTCCAGCTATACGGTTATCATTATCATTAATCATTTCTTTGAATTTTGAAAATTCATACTTACTAGTCGATGTACACTCGATAACAATAACCAGAAAGTGATCTATCAAATATGTTACCCGCTTTTTATTATGTAATGAAAAAAGAAAAAGAGAAGAGGAAAAAAATATATGTATAGGAAAATGCAATTGATACACATTTTATACAATATGTAAACAAGGGGATGTAATTAAATAAACGCCCCGCGTTATATACATTGTAAAATCAGTTAAATGACGTGTGACAAGATATTTGCGGTGTCTAACGAAGAATGTATAATGCAACTGGCAAACTTAGGGGTTCGCAAAGTGCGCACTTGACACTTGTTACGAAGGGTTATTCGAAGGGGTGGTTTTCGCCAACTCCGAGTACCGAGAATCCCGATTATCTGAATATAAAATAGCTGCGAATGTTCGATCAAACTCGTTGGCGGTTTGTAAGTTCACACGAAAAAGACATTTTCGCAACAGTCCGGATATTTGCTCGACGTGTTCGGTTCGATTTTGCAAGCTTTTGGCCGCAGAGGAAGCGCGACATGACGGGGCGCAGAAAACGCGCCGTCACCGGCCGCGGCGTAAATGTCGCATTGTAGACCACTGGGAGCGCAGTTTTCATCAATGGATAGAAAGGACCTAACATGTCATTAAACCGTATTGTCAAACCATTCTTTCGTAACCAAAAATAATTTGCTTATGAAAAGAATTTAAAATATGCTTTTATGAAAAAGATATTGTGCTTAAACTCCCTAGGAATTACATTCTTCGTCCCAAAACACGTTGGCTCTATTTATCTCGCCCCTTTAAAAATCATTTTCAATAATAGCGCGGTGTATCTTCGAATAAAGGGATGAATGAAATATCTAAATCCAAAATAAGAAACCCTTCCCGGTTCCGTTTCACAAAACACGGCACCTTTTACAATGGCCGGGCTTTAAGTGTATACGCCACGTTTGAAAGGGTTTTAAGTCGACGCTTCAAAGGCGTCTTTTTTTTTTTTTACCTGCACGGTGTTTCTACAGGATTCTCTTCTTCTTTTTTTTTTTCAAATACATTTTGATACCATTTTGCCACGTTTAATCAGCTCTTTGAAATCGCTCGGTTCGAGTTTACACATAATTATACGGATCAGTACAAAAATAATATTTTTGCGTAAAGGAGAAAATTTTCTGTTGCGAAAGTTTTGAGTCCTTGTATTGTTTAGGCCAGCACAATTAAGTGTGTCTCTGCAAGAAGGGCATACACATCATACACATCCTTCTTCAGGTGACTTCAGATTCAGATCCTGTGTGCTGTTTACGTATAGAACGAAACTGCACATACTACCTTACGATTCTTCGTTTTTGAAAATCTGGCAGGGGCGGAATGGCCCGTTGGGCAGCTCCGGTGGCCAGGCACAAGTATACCTTGGCCAAACCAAAGTGGCTTAATCATCCCAGGAAGAAATGTGTTGACAGCCTACTACAAACCGTGTGCACAGTTTTACTGCGAATTTAAGTTTCACCCGAAGAGCTGAATATTAGGGAAGATTTAAACGTCCAGAATTCATAGAATTTATGAAGAACTTTATAGCTGTTCCGAACGTCGTAACAGACCTGTGAAATCCGAAAGGGGGCAGCTTACTACCGTCCGAGGATTTGATCTCACAGTTCCTGACCCAAGAAGTCGAAATTACATTGGAAAACTTGAAAATCGGAAAAGCGTCTGGCACTGACGGCATAGACAACAAAACTTTGAAGGATTTTTTCGGAGATACTGGCTGGGCCACTGACTATATGTTGTTCAACAGGGTTATCGATTCCGAAGCAATGGAAAGAATCAAAAACCATTCTTCTACATAAGAAGGGCGACAAAAACCAGTTGAACAATTATAGGCCAATCAGTCTATCCTCCAACGTCGGGAAGGTCTTTATGAAAATTCTGAAGAATAGGGCATATCCCCAGCTGGACAGCGCACAGTCCGTCGAACAGGCAGGTTTCCGAAAAGGCTTCGCAATGGTAGATCATATTCATACTTTGAACCAAATTATCGAAAAAACAAACACGTATCAACTTGAATTAAACTTGGTCTTTATCAATTCTTAGTTGTTGAATATCTGAAGCAACCCAGTCGAGAGGGAGGGGGGAAGAGGGGATACCCCAGGCCCAGACTTTCAAGAGGGCTGGATATTTTTAAAAGGCTTGAATTTCAATCATACTGTACATCAAATCAGCAATCACTACTTACACCATGAAAGAAACCTCTTATCCTGTAGCTTATAATTTTTCTCCATCTAACAAAAGAACAAATTGAATTGAACTTTTAAAAAGTTTGAAAATTTGCCGATCTTTCAATCAAAATATTTCTTAATTGAAAAAAAAAAATCAATAAACAAACAAACGTTCTTAGAAAATGAAAAATTCAAATGAACCGTTTCAAGATTTGTCGAGTGCCAAATTATTGGGAGTGTTTCTACCCCCCCCCCCCTCCATAGTTTCGTCCCTGCAAATGCAGATCGGAACCTTTTATCTCCTAAGCACTCACATTTGCCCACATGAGCATATTCTAGTCTGGGAGGGTAAGCTGGAAGGATGTTATGAATACTTCAGAGGAACGCACAACTTCCTTTACACATTAAGGTGATCGTTATTTACACTTGGTGGTATTTTTTTCTGAATTTCCTCTGATCCGTCTCCTCATTTGGTTCTAATTTGAAAAAGCATAAAGTTTCAGATCGATGAGATTATGGCGTGCCACAAGCTCCCTTTTGTTCTTATGGGAAAAACACATGGAGTTTTGACTTTTGTTCCAGACTAAATTTCTCTCTTATATTCACCAGGACCAAAGCCCGTAAATTAATCAATAGAACATTTGCTATCGGATTCAGCTTGTGACACGGGAAAATAAATCTTTTGCTTTCAACTTTTAGATTTTAATAAATAACGTCCAATTCTCTCAAATTTCAGTCTCTAGGTCAGACAGAGAATCTAGTAAAAACAGGATAGTTATTGAAATTCGAAATTCAACGTTTGCTAGGTACCGACTTTCAGATTTTCGAAATTTCTTCTACATTTCAGCTTTGTTTCAACCTTTCAGATAATGTTCGATACTCAGCTTGAAGCTTTCGGCTTTTGACTGACTAGTCCATGATGACAGGAGTCCAGGGTAGGTACTCCATTTTCAGAAACGAAATTCGACTTTCAGTCAGGGGAGGTGGAGAAGAAAAATTTGCCGACAAATATTTTTTTTTAAATAAAGAATCGCCGATTTTTTAATTGAAAAAAAAAATAATAATAAACAAAAAAAAACATTCACAAGAAATGAAAATTTTAAAATGAACAGTTTTAAAATTTGCCGACTGACTGCCAAATTATTAGGGGGGGGGGTGTTTCAACATCCTCCTCATAGTTTCATCCCTGCTTAGGTGACATTCAAAATGAGTTGAGGGAGCTTGAAAACCACAGAAATGACCTCCGTATTATATTTCTCAGTGTTTCCCATTTCTGATTCTACACTCTCCCCCCTCCCCAGAACACCTATGATTATGGATATTTTGTATTTAGGGGTATTTTTATATTTAACTCCCTCCCTAGTCCTACCATCTTCAACGGACGATCAAACTGATATCAAAACTGAACTCAGCGACCTCGAACCTCTTGTCCCCATAAAAAGGTTAGTAAGCCAGCTTAGGGTAATGACTTTCTTATGGATGCTCGGGAGATCAGTTTCATCTGCTTTCAAAAAGAAAAAATTATTCATGGCAATTGACTCCTTTCTCTGTCTGTTTCCATCCTGAGTTGAGTGGTTTACAGGTATGTCAGCGTTCTGAGGGGGAAAGGAGGAAGGTGAAATTCATATTTCTGGATTTTAGAGTTCTCGATATGGTCATGCCTGGACGTAAAGTAAAAAAAAAATAGAAAGAGAATTCCTTTTCTCAATTTTTCTTGAATTGGCATGAAGATTGAAAATTTTGAGAGATTAGGGAGGAGGCTGAAACTTGACCAGCGTTTTTCCATGGCTACGGTCCTACCTCGAAGCTTCTGTACTAAGGAACGAACTATTGTGAGTTTAAATGTAGGTATACAGACGAGTATCAGTGGTTCATGACATAATCTTGAGGTGTCTCTGACTTTAGGAAAAATTAACAAAGTTTCAGGAGTCCTGATAAAGTCTTATGAATTACGGAGCCCTATCAAGTTTTAACATAGTCTGTCGTTGTCTCAATGGATCTTACCACACTAGAAGAGAAGGCAGCGCTAGAGTCATATAAGGGGCCAAAGGGGCTACTGATTCCGGGGCATTTCCCCGGAAATGGGCTCCATGAAAAGTTATAAAAGGAATAAAAAGCGAGCAGGGAAAGAAGGAATGCAGAGTAGCGATTAAGGAGAAAAAACGCCACTTCATGCCCATGATTTACCGTCATTTTTTTAATCAGTTTTCCTTTTTTTGAAAAAAGCTGGCTCGAAAGCAAAAAACTGAAACTTTTCATTGGAGGCGCTTTCTGTAATTGTCCCTCAGCTGTTAGAGGGTATTAACACAGGCATAAGGAGTATTAAGCTATCTTAACGAGCCTTTACACACAGCCTTATGAAATTTTGAAAAGTCTTAGCAAAAGTAATGAGAGATTCCACGGAGTCCTGATGAACAAACAGACTAGCAGGCAGGCAAAAAGCTAGTCAGACCAACGCTGTGTAAAAGTGTTTTATCAAAGACGGCAAAACTAGGGACTGCGAAAGCCCCAGAGGTGGAGAGGTCTGGCGGCGAGGAAGCGGCTCTACAGAGAACACGGTGATTCGGTCTTCCCAAAAGGCCACTTCTTCAGTTCTCTTTTGAAGCACAACTCGCTCCGAGAATGCAATAAAAATTATTGAAATGTCAGTACTTTGCACTTTTGGCTAACCTCGGTCCTCACTGTTGGTCTTCCTTTTAATTCGAATAATCCGACAATTAATGGCGTTCCTCTAACCTCACCTTATTTTATCGTACATAATATGTTTGCATTAATCTTGAATCCGAAATCTGTGAATTATTTATCCGGATTTCGACTCTCCGAATCGATGACCAATAATCAAATGGCGATATTAGCATAGCTTTTCTCAACCGACCCGTTCTTACTCGCTTTATTGTTTTTCCGCTTTATGATCTAATAAAACGGTATTTTCAAGAAATGATCGTATAGATTCGTATATAGGCCTAGGCGTTTTACAAATGATTTATTAGGTTCGGTCTTTGAACTATAAAGTCAGCTCTTTTATCCCTGCCAGAGAAATAACAGAGCTGCGCATAAAAGACGTGCGCGTTCTAGCGCAATAAATGTATTAGTAAATCAGGATTAACTTATTACAAGAATTTTATTGTGGCCATTAATCAAGTTGTTAATACCGTTATTTATTTACCTAATTCTTTGAACCTGTTTCTCGCATTTTATTATAGATTAATAGCGCATTGTAATTCTCTTTTTCAGCCAAACGGTAATTTATTCGTTATTGGGACGAGCGACGAGATATCCGACTTCGGAATAAATTCTTAAAATTCAGAAAATATGATGAAGAGTTTAACGAAAATAGCTGCGACAAACTTACAGTACATCGAATTTAGAATCGAGATGAGTTTCCAATCAACCCTACTGTTTTTAGTTTTGCGAGCCCACGACGCATTATGAAATGGTAAATTACATGATTGGGAAAATGATGGTCGAAATGGTTCATAATGTTTCATGTACCGAATTAATGAAGTCTTTAGTAAAGCGGGAGCACTGAAGATGTGCTGCCGGGGAGAGAGTCTTCGCCAAACGTCTCCCAGATTTGGCAAATTTACTAAAATCAACTTCCAGTTGGAGAAAATGGATCGCAGCGAGCAAATTTTCCAAAATGCAGACCTTTTTTCGCTTTCTTTTTCATTCTTTTATTTCTATTTTTTTGCTTGTCCTGAGTTATAAAAAATGTTCATCAGTTGGTAAAATTAACGTTTCTAGTTGGCCAAATTGAGTTTTCTCTCTCCTCACCCCCTAAAAGAAGACACCGGTACGTTTCTGACAAGTATTATTTCTCACCATGGAGAACACTCACTCTTAACTAAAATGAGACAACTGAAACTTTTTTGCAGAGCGTCGATATTGCTTAACCTCATTTCCTCACTCAATTGTCGTTCAGTACATGCATGACTAGGAAGTCGGACAATTTTGGAGTCCCAATTCTCTTCACAGTCCAGTACCGATTGCCCACTGTTCCGCAATGTGTACCGACTTATGGCCTAGCTTTCGGAGGCTTGGAACATATATGCATGAGGGTTCTAGCCTACCTGAATTCCACCTAGAGAAAATTGAGCAAATCGTTGATATTTAGTACCATATTTTGACAACTGGACACAACGTTTCTATCATTGCTCCAGAAACTCCGATTCCTTCTGGCTGTTTTCACTATCTGCTCGCCGTGTGTCCCTTATTTTCGTCCCTGTTGATAAGGCTTTTCTCGGATGCTTTAGTCATTTAGCCTTATACTTGGTCAATTAGGCTGTTTCAAATGTTCTACCTGTCCTGTTATTTGAGGTGTTTCGGCTGTTGAGCTTACCTTGGCTGTTTTGGTCATTGGTAATTGGTCTTTGTTTTGATTGTTAAGTTCCTTGGTTCCTAGCGTGTTTCAACTATTTTGGTTATTAGTTTTAATCATTTAAGCTAGTTTCGTCCATCAGCCTGTTTTGGCTCTTTAGGCCGTTCTGGTCCTCTAGGCTAGTTTGTGCATTTTGGGCTAATCAACTCATTTTTGTGGAAGTTCTTTCCCAACAGTTTGGACAGTTTTGATCGCCTGTGCTCTTCTTCATTTACTTGGGCATTTGTGGCAGCCTTAGCAGTTTTGGCTGTTTTGGTCGTTCAGGTCTTTTAGTTCTTTCAACTGGCTTGATTCTTGGGTTATTCTGGCTGCTATAGTAGTCCCACCTGTTTTGGTCGGCTGAGTCTATATTGTTCAGGTTTTTTGAATCATCAATGCTGTATGAGTTACTTGAGGTATTTTGACACTATCAGTAGTTTCAGCTCATAGGCACAAATAGGGGAATCTTAGGAAGCTTAGCTCCCCACATCCTCTAGCAGTCTCCTAAAAAACTAAAAAATTATACAAGCGAAAGAATTTTAAACACTGATACCTGTTAGCCTCTGCGCTGATATTTTAGCTGTTTTGATTGTTCATTTTTCCCCCTGTTATGGCCGTTTAAACTCTTCTGGTCTTTTTAGCTGTTTTGAAATTCTTTCCAGCGCGATGGCGATGTCAAATTTTCTTAACTCCCTGGATTCTTGATTCAGTGATGATTTTCGGAAAATTTTAAATGTTTCTCACAATATCATGGATTTAGAGAACGGAGCAATTTTTAAAGCGAGCTAAAATTATTCAGTCTTCAATCTTCATGAAAGAATCGTTTAAACTTTACAAACACTTGAAGGCTTTTCTGAACTTTTATTAAGAATCGCTAAAACTGTTCAAAAGTCGTTTGTGACTCTTTATGACCATTTCAGGCAGTAATTATGGCTTTTAGAATCATGGTCATGCAACACTTGTTAGAACTCTTCTATGTAAGACTCGTATAAGACTCTAAAAGGCACCTTGAAAGTAATTGAGACCATGCTCATTCAAAAGTTTTTAGACTTGTGTGAAACTTTTTAAGCATGGGGGCAACCAGTGGGTGGTCCCAGCACACTGTGAATGTTCCAGCTTCAGGATCTCTTTTTTTTGGGGAGGGGGGGGGGTTTACTTACAGAAAACTGGGAATGTAACAATGAGAATTAACTACTGTTTTTCGATCAGTGTGATGCTGGAGGGGGGGGGGGAGAATGGAAACTCACTGGAAAAAACTTTCTGCAAGCAAAAAGGAACGTAGCCATTTTTAATTTTTACATTTTGCCAACTGACATTGAAAATACCGATTCAATTATTACACAAAAATTTTTCATCTAAGCAAAAAAAAAATCGATGCCAATAAATTAACAACTTTCTTAATTTTTCCGACTAAATGGTTGAATTTACCGAAAAATGTCGACTCCGAAGATTCGCGGGGGAGACATCACCCTCCCCCCTCCGTTCTCCACTGAATACAGCGTTAATATATGTAAACGTGCGATACCTAAATAGTGTTTTGCATTGTTCCTGTTTGTTTATTAAAACGAAGAGTTCAAAATACGGGTTTGGTGAGATGAAGACAAAAATTGACAAATATTTTTCTCAAACTGAAACGAAAAACAACGTGGTGCCGGACGAGTATCATAATGAATATACAAATTTCGGATGATTCTGATTTACGAAGTCAGTGCTTTCCAAATCGTTCGAATATCAACTACCAACTTCAAATTTTTTTCACTTCCCACGTTCTTCATGTTAGAATTCTCGCTAGAAAAGTACACTGAATTAAAAAAAAAAGAGAAGTTTGCAGGCTTCCCTCCACCCCTCTCTCCTCTCCCAAACACCACGGTCTTCGGTCTGATTTCTTTAATGCCCTGAACGGATTTTCTTGGCTCACCCACTGATTTTTTCGGGTCACATCCCTATTCTTAACTCTCTGGTCACCGATGCGATAATCGAAAACCGGGTAATTTCCGGGACCAGAGGTGTGGTGTCTGAGGAGTCGACGGGACATGCGTGAATCGCCCCATACGTTCCACCAAACATCCCTGTTCTTAAGGATCTTCTTTAAAATTCACTGACGGTTCAAGATTCATTTTAGACGTCTTACGACTTTTCAGGACCGAGTAAAATATAGTAAAAATTCTTCCACACTCCCGACTTTTCCAAACATTTTAAATATTTTTAAAGACCGTCCGAGAGTTGTTTGAAATTCTTTATGACTCTTCCAAACTTGCTAGAGACCCGTTCAGACATTAGATTCTCTAACACTTGATCCTGACTAGACATTTTCAGTTTCCTCAAGAATCTTCAGTTCTCAACGCTCGTTCAATATCTTCGAAAACTTATTTAACACCCTGTAAAAGACTCTTGTAGACTTGTTTAGAAGTAGCTACGTCTTTTGAAGACTAATTTACAACTTTCAACGCTCTTTCACACTATTATTACTGGTGGCAGGCTCGTTTGACATTCCGTAGACAAGCTGACATTTTTGTGTTTATTCCTATCAACAATTTCCCCACTACCTGCCCCATGTATCCGCGCCTGGCAAAATCCAACTGGGGCCTCGATTGCAGCGGTGCTGTTAAATATGTTTTGAGCTTTTGGGCAAGATAAGTAGTCATAAGTGCAAATGGCCGACTTGGAGTTGCGGGGGGAGGTAGGAGGGGGGAGTTATGTGGGCAGACAAGTATCAGAATAATGTTAAGAACTCTTTCGCTTGTATAATTTTGCAGCTTTTTCGGCGGAAAGGGAGGCCTTTAAAGGATTTGAGAGCTATAAGCTCCCTCAATTTGCGCGTACGCGCGTAGTTGTTACGGCTGTACAGTGCACAGCTTTGCTCCGCGCAATGGTTGAGAAGATCCTCGACTTTTGCAACCCCCTATATCCTATATCATTCGAAAAAAATTATCACAGGTGATCTACCCGCTCCATCTGGTTCACCGGCTTTCGGAGACGAATCGAAGGGTGTCGAAAATACGAATTTAATTTCATCGGCCGGTTGGGGCCCATATAATGTGCACTTTTCCGGTACGTATCCGAAGCTAATGTCGCGTACACGATATCGATCTGGTAAAAAAAAAATCCGCTAATTTTATGATAATAGTTCGCGCTTCAAGTTCACGACCACGCGGCGCGATGCGAGAAATTTTGAATAAATTACGCGGCCGCAAACGTCGTCCGAAATCAGCGTCATGCGTGTGGGAAATTTCACGGGCTAAATGTCGGACGAATTTTTTACGTACACCCGAGGCGGTGATTCGTTTTATTAATGCGTTATCAATAAACGAATTGTGACAACTATAACCGATATGAACCGGCGAATTTGCATAATACTTCATAATTTGTGTAGGTATACTACTGAATTACACGTACACAGCCAAACGTCTGTATCCGGAGAAGAAAAGAGTACCTAGCTGTCAGTTAATTAAATTTTCACGACTTGTTAATCCATTCGGCGGCTTCATAATATTCTATATAAGCTCGACGAGATCGTCAAAATTGTTATGCAAATATTTGAGACCTTTTTTTTTTTCTTTCACGAGGTGAACCCGTGTTATAAATATTTTATTCAAATTCATTTTTTATTTTTTGCTTTTGTATGCTAAAAATTATATCTATTCACCGATTGCACGCTAATAAGTTTTGTTTCGGCGAGTACAAAAGAGGTTTTTTGCGAGCGTGTGTGCTTGATATAGATTTATGAGCGTGCATCGTCAGCCTGATATTGATACGTGCATCGGTAATTCTCAACTGTGTCCTTCAGCACAATTTGGGTTTTGTATCAATGCGGTCGCAAAGCTCTGTTTGCGTGGATTCGCAAAAATACATCGTTCACGGTGGTGCGGGGGAGGTTTCTGTATCTGCCCTCTAATCCGATGTCGTAGTATGGTCACTAATATGCCCAAAATACTGCCGCATGAACTTTTCAACAAATCCGAGTCAACTATTGATCGAGAAGTCATAAACGTGCCGATTTAACGGATGCTTTAGATTTTGAGATCGCTGTGTCGCGTACGGCGACAGTCACCTGTATTTGTACTCGTATACCAACTGAGGTCATTCCCTATACTGAAGCGAACAGCAGTCGCTACCGTCATATAGTAATAAAATAAAGTACTATTTTCTGATCGACTACCTCGTCAAAATAATATAAATAGAAAATGAACAAAGCAAAAGTGAATTATCTCTCTAGCCCCCTTGTTCAACGAATACACCGAATCACAAGTTCAAATAATTCAAAATATTCAGTGTTATACTAAGAACGGTACCTCAACGGCGAAAAAAGAGCGAGATGCAACCGCCCCGCATGGTTCACTACAGAAATAATGCGAAAGTTAAGAGCGAAAGAAAGATGCAAGGCTTGTTTGAAAGTAAGAGATCTTCCGGAAACGCGTTCTTAATACTCAGCGCTGAGGAAGTAAAGTAAAAAACTAATAAAGGGCGATACAAATTACACGTACAGCAGGCTGAGGAGATAGTGAGTAACTCAGGAAATTTCTGGGAACACATGAACTCCAAAAGAGGAAATAATAATGATCCCACAGTAATGGTCTGTAAAGTGGATACACTCATTGAGCGGAGGTATTTGCGAAACATTCTAAGTCGGTGAAATCCTGAGAAAGATGGATGAACGAAGAAAATATAAGAATGCAAACGATAGGGAAGGTAGATTAGCTATAAAGAGAGAGTGTAATAAGGCAAAGGAGGAATGGATGAAAGAAAAAAGTGATAAGATAGAAGAGTTCATGAATGAAGGACAAATAGAGTTGGCCTGTAGAAAAGTAAAAATGGAGTTCGGAGAAAGAAGAAAGCAAGTAATACAACAAATAAGGAGGGAGAGCCTGTTTACACAACTGAAGGAAAAGTGAAAATGTGGGTGAAGTATGCAGAAGGACTATACAGGGTTAGTCGGTTTTCCTTCCGCCATAGGAAAACTAGTTTTTTGGGAAACCAGGTGCACGTTTTTCTGTCAGGCGAGCGGTCTCTTCGACAAGGATTTCATGGGAAATACTCGGGGAAACTCCGATGGCTTATGAAGAATTTTATCAAGAATATTCAGAAACAATTTTCTAAATCTTCGAAGAATTTCCTCGAAAATCTTCGGGAAAATTTCCCGATAATTTTCAAAGAATTGCATCGGAAATTTTCGGAAAATAACTCCGATAATTTCCGAAGAATCTCATCGAAAATTTTTAGAAAAAAAATGTTTCCAATTAGCATTTTCGAAAAACTCCGATGGTTTCTGATGAATTTTATTGAAAATCTTCTGGAAAAATCTCGGATGATTTTTAAGCAGTTTCATTGTAAATTTTCCGAAAAAATTTCCAATAATTTCGGAAATTTTTAGAAACCATCTCCATTATTTAAAAATTTCATAAAAATTCGTTGAGAATATTTCCTGATAATTTTTGGAGAATTTTATCGAAAGCACTATGGGAACAACATCAAAAGTTTTGAAGAACTGTACCGAAAATCTTCAGAAAAAATCTTCGATCATTTCCAAGGAATTCCATGAAAAATATTCGGACAACTCCTTTTGATTTTCAAAGATTATTTTGACGTACTTTATCGAAAATATTAAGGGTAAATTTCCGATAATTTTCAATGAATTTTATCGGACGTCATTGAAAAACATTATTCGATGATTTAAGGAGAAATTTGTGGGAAATTTTGGGAAAACTCTGCAATTATTCCAAAAGATTTTATCGGAAATCATTGAGACGTACCTTCGATGATTCTTGAAGGTTTTTTTCAGAAAGAATTTTTTGGAGAACATTGGAAATTTTTAAAAAAATATTTTCGATAAGATTCTTCGGAAATTATCGGAGTGAAAATTTCCAATGCAATTCTTTAAAAATTATCGGAAAATTTTCCCGAAGATTTTCGAGAAAATTCTTTAGAAACCACTGGACTTTTTTCTGAATATTTCCAATGAAATTCTCAGGAAATCATCACATTTTTTCTCCAAGATTTCTGATTAATTCCTTAGAAATCATTGGAGATTTTCCCTGAACATTTTTGACGAAAATTTCTGAAAAGCATGAACATTTTTTCTAAGGATATGATATCATTCCAAAATCATCAGAGATGCTTCTCGATGATTCTTGATAAAATTATTTGGAATCATTGAGATTTTTCCTAAAATTTCTTCAAAATTCGTCTGAAATCATTGGAGATATTTCTCAATGATGTCCGATGAAATTCTTCAAAAATTATCACAAATTTTTCCTGAACAGGAGATTTTTCTCGAAGATTACCGATGAAATGCTTCGAAGATTTAGAAAATTTTTCCTGAAGATTCTTGATAAAATTCTTCAAAAGTCATCGGAGTTTTCCCCGAACATTTCCCATGAAATTTTTGTCGAAGAGACCGCTCGCCTGGCGAAACAACGTGCACCTGGGTTTCGCGAAAAACTAATTTTCTTATGGCAGAAGGAAAACCGACTAACCCAGTATAGTAATAATGGGGATAAAGAGATAAAAATGGAGAGGGAGAAAGTAAGGAAGAAGATGAGGGGGGAGATCCAATTTTAAGAGGACCTTTCTGCTGCCATGGAGCAGCTTTGCAGTGTTACCAGATTATATCTTTCCACTTGAGTTTTACGTTTAATGATTATGTTATTTACCTGTTTTAATTGATAAACACCAATTTTTGATTCGGGCCTCACTCTGTACTCGGGTCTTTTTCTACACAAACAATGAACAGTTTGTTAGGCGGGCCAGCACGGCACGACTAATAACTGATCATTTTCACACCAAAGCCAATTGAAGAGTGTTATTCTAAACTGCCTTGTCAAAAACAGTGAAATCGAGATAAACGCAAAAAACTACGAATATCTGCGGAATAGATGGCATTTTCGAAAAGGTGGGCTCACTCCGGTAGGCGCAACAACATTGGTGACGTCACTGGTGTAGGACCATCATTGACTTGTACATGGGAATACGCTATTTTCGATCTTTGCTAATAATTGACACCCTCAACATATTTTTCTATTATTTTCACCACACGCAACATTCAGTTAGCTACCGTTAAAAAAAAGAGCCCTCTACAACAAAATTACAATTTTCCCATTACTTTCTTATGAAGTGTATTTTGGCGCGGCTGAGACGGGAAAAATTGTTGCGGGTTGCCTACCCAAGTGAGCCCACCTCTATACCTGACAACATTTTGTATGAAATCCGAGTAATCCCCACCCCCTTGGAGTATCCTAGCTGTCGATTAGTTCCGTAAACTTATGACTTAGGGCACTTCGAATACTGACATTTTTTTTTCGTAATGATAGGCCGGATTAACAACTATTATGCGTAAAATGTTCGATAAATGGGTAATATAAATGGAGCTAATAAATGTGAAGCGCTCTGTGAAAAGGTACCATATGTCGGAGAATTTGTTTTTGAGTTGTTGGTAAAATCTGATGGAGCAACAATTTACCAGCATTAAAAAATAAAAAAAAATAAAAAGTCTATAGCTTCAATAAGAACTGAAATAGAAGCAGCTGAAGTTTGAAAACGTGAAATTTTCATTTTGAAAAAAAAAGAAAGAAAAAGAAATGCGATTATAATGTTGTGAAACAGAAAAATAGTCGAAAAAATCGACGCCTCGGCGTTTACTGCGCCAACGCGTCTCAAATTTTGCTATGATATCCTTCGAACATGTACCAAAACATCCTACAAGGCTCTCACTGGGAGTCGATGCACGTACATAGAGGAATACAACTTTGAAAAGGACAGTCCGTATGAGAAACAAGTGAAGGGTTGGTTTCGAAAAACTGATGTCTGAAAACGATGTTCTCCAAGGTCATACATTTGAAAACAATGAACTCTTCGGTAACGGGATCTAATTATTATTTGCAGTTGTGGTGATAATGCGTGCCCAAACGTAAATAAGATCGATGCGACTTATGGTACCTTTTCCGAATACCAGCCTGTAGCTTGAAATATCATCACCCAGACGACTATTTTCTACTACACTGTAGCCAAGTGCGACTAGAAACAGTTTCTGTTGAAATGCGAAAAAACGAAATTTCCGACTTGAAAACACATGATGAGCTGTAGGGCAGAGTACACTTTTCCGACATATAGTCCAGTAGACAGAGCAAAAAAAGTGGGGTCTGCTGGAAGAAATTCTGAAGTTAATGGAACTTTTACAGGTTGTTTGGGGGTGCTATGGGATGATTCTGTCAAGTTTTCCACCTCGAGGACCCTGTGCTAACTTGAGGAGGACTGAAAAACCTTTCGGACTTCCTTCAGTTTTTCGCTCATAACTTCTAAACTAAGCGGTTTTCGACCAAAACGTTCAGTTTCAAAGTTGTAGAGCATTAACTTTTCTACGATTTTGTATGCATAAACTTTTTCCTAAACCTAATATTAACCGAGATATAGCCGATCAAAGTTAGAGAAATTTTCTCAAAATGGCAAAAATTGGCCAAAAACGAAGGTTTTGGCCCTCTAACTATCAATTACCATCAGTTCTATATCGGTAATAATATGCGAGACCCATCTATTTCTCAACTTTCAAAAATCCAATACATCATGATTCATGAATTATTCGCCACACAGAGCTATGAGAGCAATCTGGCAACTGCAATCAAAAGCACATCTCCCGCATTGACATTCTTCGATCTTTTTCCAACAGATCGGGTATCTGTTGAAAAGCAGTAAATCGAAGCTGTATGATGCATTCCTTCGCATCGCCGATGAAGTAGACTTCGGCGCCAGAAAATGCAATGTCATTGATGGAGGGTTGCTGCTACTTAGGGTGGTTTAGACGAAGTCAAGCGAAGCAACATTCCAGGTAGTCTGCCAAAACTACGTGGACTACATCAAAAGGCACTTTGGGAGCAATGCCATAGTGGTTTTTGATGGTTATCCTAGTAGGATAAGCTACCAAAGCACCAAGGCAATAGAACGTTATCGGCGTTCCTTGCTGAACCCCTCTACTAAGTTTGTGTTCTTCAAGACCACCTCAGTCAGCACCGTCACGCAGGCAAAATTTCTCTTCAACGACAAAAACAAGATGAATTTCATAACGATGCTGAAGGATGAACTGGAAGCCAAGGGGATCCAAATGTGCTGATCGTACAGACTGCTGTCTCAGTTGCCGAGGAGTACGACAGCGTCGTCGTTACAGGGGAGGACGCTGATCTTCTGGTGCTGCTGAATGCTTTGGGGTTTTCAAATAAAAATGTCTACTTCCAGAAGAGTGGGAAGGGTAACACCCCAACCGTCCTTTATTCTTCCCACTCTTTCAAACACGGGCCACAGGATATACTCTCCCTGCACGCGAAAAGTGGGTGCGACACCACCTCAGTACCCTTTGGAATTGGGAAGAAGAAGGTGATACAGACGTATCAGAAGAAACCCGGCCTCTTCGAGATGTTGGAGATTTTCAAGGACTCCAAGACAGCTCCAGCTTAAATTGCCGACGTTGGAGAGAAGTTCTTGGTGAATCTGTATGGAGGGAACATTGAACGTGACAACCTCGATGTCCTGAGATACCGCATTTCCACCACTGTCGTGGCAAAGCCGAAATACCAACTTGTCCGACTGCCTTCAAGTACCATTCATTCAGGACTTACCAGCAAGTCCAGACGTGGATAGGAGGAAGCCAAGGGGTCTATGAGAAGTTGCCATCTGCTTGGGCATGGAAGATTACCAAACGAGGTGGGTACTATTACGCTCATCATCCTGAAGTAGTACATTTTTCATTCTTACAACAGCCCTCATTATTATTCACTCTTGTAACAAAGTCACCAGTGTTAATTGAGTGATTCATATGTTCACAGGTGTGGTTCCCATCACCACAACAATGGATGCTGTCCCAGAACAGCTGCTCCGCATTGTCAGCTGCAAATGCACAACTGATTGCGCCACCGCTGGCTGCAGCTGTAAAAAGGCTGGTCTGTTGTGCTCCGCAGTATGTAAGCATTGCGTGGGCACAGCATGCGAAAACAGCCCTCAGCCTGACACCAACGAAGTTGATACTGACGACGAGAGTGAGGAAAATCTCCCACTTACTCCTGCACCAGACATGTCCATGTCCATGGACCCCAACAACATTGACGACGACGACAAGGAGGAGGAGGAGGAAGAGGATGGGGCAGCAGCTGGCAAGCGCTCCAAATTGTTGGTGGCCTCATGAAGTTTTTATACATAAATTGTATAATTATACTTGTATTATTGTACATACTACCATTATTCTTATATCAATTATAGTCTTTAATTAATTCTTGGTTATTATTCATTGATTTCAACTACCTGATCTATGTTTATTGAGGTTCAAGATTATGGGTTGACAGAAATTTACAGTAGGGTGATGACTTGCCACTATAACATTGAAATAACTATGCTTCACAAAAACAGGCAGTTGGTCAGCTGACCTCCCCCCGTGTTCCAGCATGTCGAAATTGATGAGTGATTAACATAATTACCATAGAACTGATGGTGATTGATAGTTAGAGGGCCTAAACCTTCGTTTTTGGCCAGTTTTTGCAATTTTGAGGAAATGCCTCTAACTTTGATCGGTTGTATCTCGGTTAATATTAGGTTTAGAAAAAAGTGTATGCACACAAAATTATAGAAAATTTAATGCTATACAACTTTGAAAATAAACGTTTTGGTCGAAAACCACTTAGTTTAGAAGTTATGAGCGAAAAACCGAAGAAAATCCGAAAATTTTGAGGTTTTTCGGCCCTCCCCAAGTTAGCACAGGGTCCTCTAGGTGGAAAATTTAACGAAGTCATCCCACAGCACCCCCGACCTACCCGTAAAAGTTCCATTAACTTCGGAATTTTTCCAGGTACAATGTACATACCTACTGGACAAATATGGTACCTTTTTACAGAGCATCTCACAAATTCTGCTAATTAATAAGAGCAGCGGATGTTAACGAGAATAGTAACAACTATCATGACTTAGTACAATCTTGGAATAACGCCTCTCTCATCGCTGTTTGCACTCCTCACTATAGAGACGTTTTTCATGCAATTTGGACAACAGGAGTTCGATAACTAGTTAGTAATCACCTTTCGCAATTAGATCGCGCTCTTATCTCATTATTTGTGAGAATTGACTTAGGGCAGTTTGGATGAACACTCTTCATTAATTTCTCTTATATTTCAGGCGAGTTGGGTAGACTTCCCTACTCTTCTGAACCAAACAGTATTCTTCTCGGCCTTCCCAGACAACCAATTTGCATTTGCATTCATGTGACCTGAACGAAATGACCACTTTATCTACTACCAATAGAGGATTTGCTGTTTTACAGTTGGAGATAAATTAAGGAATAGCCTTTCAACGTTACCGGCAAACCAATGAGCCAAACCCACCGCTACCTCTGATCTGTAAAGTTCTGTACAGCTCTCGTCGAATAGGAAGAGCGTATAGGCGTCGTTCGAGCACATGGTATTCGCTACATATTTTGTTTTAGGGCGGCGCAGTTTTACGCAAAATCGGAATATTACATCCATAATGGAAGAATATGTCTTACAAAGCAGCCGGAAGTTCCAGACAAAAAAAAAAAGAAAAAAGGAACAAAGGAATAAAGAAGATTAATGCTGTTACACGAGGGCGGTATGCCACTTTTTGGTCCGCCTTGAAAAATGTTACATAGGGAAAAAAGGATAAGAATTTTTGCTACATAAAGATGGGTAACTGGATTCTCTATACCATGAAAGACAGAAAAATCCTTTCTTATGAAAGTTTCACTTGCGAGCGACTTTTATAGGTACTCCACTTTTTCCCATTGTACGCGTAATAATATAATAATGATGATGACAGCGGAAAGGATACAAAAAAAAAAAAAAAACAGAGAAAAAAATAGAATAAATAGTACGAGAAAGGGATAAACGAGGGTTTAAGTCATTTATATTTCTTTTCATATTTAAGAGGCTATATTATATCGTCGCATAACGTAAATAGCTTTCATTTTTTGATTTTAAAACGAGAAGGAAAAAAAAAAAACTTGCCGCTTTTCGCGACCCTAATGGATTCAAAAAATAAAGTCGTCATTCGCGTTACTCGCTCGTTGAAATTTGTTGAATCGGCTTCGAGAGTGAAAACCGAAAAACGTATCGCCGAAACACACGAGAAATTTGACGAACAATCGCATCGTCGGCTGTATTTACGAAAAAAGCCTCGAATATCGACTCAAAGGCTGCACCGCTGTTTCCTTTTTCTCTCTCTCTCTCTCTCTCTCTCCCCTGCCAAGAGGGGAAGCGAAATTCCGGTGCATTTGGGGCAGGGGGACGACACGTATGTCGAGTTTTTCTCGCACAGAGGAAAAAACTATATCAATTAGACGGATTTAGGAATTACTCGAGCATTAGTTATTAGGAAGAAGCGTATAATACGCGGAACATATTGCGTGTTTAATTTACATAAGAGAGTCACGTGGCCGGTTGTGCACAACGTTAAACAAGAATAATGCGTTCGGCGTTTAAAATTATGACTCCCTCCATTTTACGAGTCTTTTGAAAGCTTTCTGACTAATGCGAGCTAAGATCGGTTTCCATTTCCATTCTGATGCTTTTTATCCTCTATATAGCCTCTCTCTCTCGTGTACAAATAAGTTCGAGAAAAAAATATACGTATCTTCTCGGCGTTTTATGACAATGTTGAGAGTCGAGACCTCCGCTATATACTGTTTATATAGATCGACAAAAAAGTTTTTTCTCGATTATAACCGCAGCGTGAATCGGCGTAATTTGTGAAATAAATTTCGCATATGGGTGTATCATTTGCATATTTTTTCTAGCTCTATGCGTAGGCGTCAGACTGGGCCGCAAATTCGCGTATGAGAAACGGTGCGACGGTTCGTTTTCCAGTCTCCCTGTGTCGTCTAGCTATTTATGTAAAATGAAACTAAGTCGAACACTTTCAAAAAGTTATTTAAATTTACCGCTTGAAGATGCGGGATTTGGCACCTATGTGTGCTAATTAGCTTACATGTTGCACATAATTTGTCAAAATATGCTGTAGATATCATTTGGGTAATTGATATTTTATTGAAACTCTTTCAAGCACCTGCAGATAATCCATTTCCAACTTACCTTCGATATCGTGATAATTGAAATCACAACTGCGAGTGCCTGCTTTATGACAGCATATTAACCATTGATTCGATTAAAACAGAACAGAGGTCATTTTCTGACAAGCACTCGCACTGGTAAGCTCATTACATTTTTTGAGAGTATACGCTTTTAAATAACCAGAACCAACCTCATGACCTACTTGACCTTCGGATTTCGACCCTCTCCTCCGATGCTGCCAACCACATCAGTGGCGCAGGAGCATAAGGGTTTTTAGTATTATAACACCCCCAAGGTAAAAAAAAAGACTTGAAGAATTGCAGTTCTGAAAAAAGAATGATGTACGATATCCAGGATTCACCCAACCAGTGCATCAATTCCTGAAGAATTTTATAGAATAACAATGTTCATACCCTTTTAGGAATGTAAGAATAATGAACTGGAAGAACGCTTCATTAATCAAATTCTGAAAAACTTCACTGTTTTTTCTGAATATAAACCAGTTTGAGAAGTGCACAGATGAAAGATATTAATGATATGAAAAATTCAGGCGATTTCTATCCCCGACCAAAACTGAGACCTAGCTACGTCAATGAACATATAACCTTTTCTATCCCAAATTCGTTATTAGCGAATTGAAGTAAGCAGCAGACATCGAAAAGGAATCATTTTGGACACGGTTTGAGAATTGAAAACACTTGTAAAAAAAGCTCTCAAGCATCCCGCGAGTGGATGGGATTTTTTTTTTTTCTTTCAAATAATGATGTTTTTCTTTTCATTATACAGTTATTCAGTGTTTATTTCAACTACTACAAATACTTCAGGTATCAAATTTATTTCCAAGGTGTCTACAAGAATGGAAAAATATAAATTCCTGACTTTTTCCAAACTTTTTTTTTCTCATCTTTAAACCTTTACAGTATAGACAGTATATATTTATGTTTATACTACTCTATGGTTAACATGAACTGAAATTTGAAGTTGATTTTTGGGTGACAGCATTAGGAAGGTGTTCACAGATATACATATAGAGTGCTAAAGTAAAATTAAACGACGAAAAAATTTTCCGTGAGTTCATTCTTTGTTTTTTTCCAAACTTCTTAAAAATATGTATTGTTAAATTTCCTGACTATTTACAAACTTCCTGACCTACTTTTCAAATTTCTGACTTTTTCCTAACTTGCCGTACTTTTGTCGGCAGAACCTTGGACTCTCCCAGAATGATGCACTGGATACCGGTTTTTATACGTTCCAGAATCACATATGCGGCAGTTATGTGGTGGAATCGGGTCCACCTGGCCAAAGTCAGAGAGGAACTGGACCACCTGCAAAGGCTTGCGGGCGTTTGATAACAACGGGGGCAATGAGAACGGTGCCGACGACAGCACTTGACAGACTGCTGCTAAACCTGCCATCACTTCACACTGCTATAGAAGCAGTTGCGATAATGGGAGCTTATCGTCTGGGCCAACCAAACAATCGAGCTCAGAAAACAATCCTCAGAAGGATACGGGAGATGGCGGGGACAATAGACAAATGTTCTGGGATGCCGAGGGGCCGAATCGCGGAGGAACACTTCTTTGACAAGCTATACCGTGCAATGATATCCTCGCGGGAGGCATAAAAAAGAGGTAACCAAGCATTCTAGGAAAAGAGGAGCACGTGTAGTTTGCAGATGCCTCAAAGAATCAGAATAATGAATACAAAAGTCGATGACAACTATTCAATGGCACTGGGCTAGGGCGTCACTATTCTCCAAGCAGAGGTAATGGCGATCACGGTGGCAACTGATAGAAGCCAGCAGAAGGGCCTTGTTAATAAGCACAATCAAACGGCTATTCAGGAACTATTGGTACACCAAACTACAATCTTAGTGGTGGCGGACTAAATTAACGAATTATACACCCTTGCTCAGGAAAATTTTGTCACCATACTATGGACACCGGGGCACTGCGGCATAAAAGGAAACATGATCGCGGATAAGCTAGCGAAAAAGGGCATAAAAATGAATTGGCAACGCCCACGCCGTGTTTTTCCGTAGCATACAGCGTAATAAAATCCAAGGTGAAGACTTGGATAAATAAGCAGATGGAAATACACTGGCGGATAGCCAGGGGCTTGAAAGTCAACAAAACACTGATAGGGGACGCCCCCGATAAGTAGGCTAAGTTCCTCCCAGGACTCGACGGAAAACATGCGAGGCTCACGGTCGACTAATAACTGGTCATGGAGTTACAAAACACATGGTACAAAATAGGAGTGGGGGCGGGGGAAAGCAGCTCCTATAAGGACTGTGGAGAAGAGGAAGAAACCTCAATTCACATCATATGTCAGAGCCCAGGAATGGCCGGGACATGACGCGAAGCACTGGAACTGGAGTATCCAGCTCCCGCCAGTGAAGTCAAAAATGGATTTAGAACTTAGGTAAAATTCTCACTTTGGCTGTAAAAGTAAGGTTACTGAGCTGATTCTTAACAGCAACTTGAGGAAAAGTGCAACAGACTACAAGGTCTGAGCATTCGGCACAAATAGCGTCACCTCACACAAAGAAGAAGCACAATTTTCAATTTTGTAAAATTTTTCTATTTTTATAATTTTTATCGTAACTCGTTGATAATTTTTCAAATGTGAATACCGTTTAACATGAATCAGATTAAATTTACAAGTGCGAGTTGATTGGAGACGCCTGATATAAAATAAAGTTGAATTTTCAATTTCATAAATTTTCTAATTTTCAATTTTTTTTTTCAAATTTCTTTGAAAATCTTCCTCTGAAGACTACAATTTTGCATGAATTCGGTTGAAATGTCGTATTCGACGAGGTTGGAGACTTCTAATATCGATCCACTTTGGTTGAATTTCTCGAATTTCGATATTCTTCACATCATTTTTTCATGGTAACTACAATTTTTTGTAAATTTGGATGAAATGTTGCATTCAAGATGGCTGAAGACCTTTGGCATCGAATTAAGTTCAGTAACTATCCATAAAATTTTTCAAAATTTTTATCACGATTTTTTGATTATTCTTCCGAGATAATCAAAATTTTCAATGAATTCTGCCTAGTTTTCGTCATAATAGCTGACTGAAGACTGACGAAAAGCTCAATATTAAATTTTCTCAAATTTTCAAATTTTGACGTTTTATCAACATTTTTATTATAACTCTCTGATCGTGATAACAATTTTCCATGAATTTCGACGAATTGCTGAATAAATTGATTGAAGCTTCATGATATTAAATTAGGCACAAAATTTAATTTTGTTAAATTTTTCTAGTTTCAAAATGTTTATCATAACTCATTGGTAATTCTTTCAATGCGAGTACAATTATTCATGAATCAGGCTGAATTTTCATGAGCGAGTTGACTGGTGACTACTGTTACCAAATAAAGTTCAATCTTAAATCAGAGCACTTCATCGAATTTCGAGATATTTTGAAAATTCTTTTGATTATTATTCCAAAGTGACCACAATGTCTTATAAATCTGATTGAAATTTTCTACTCGAGGTGGTTGGAGACCCTTGACACCGAAAGAAGTTCAATTTATACTTAAGTTAAATTTTTCGGATTTCGAGATTTGTTAAAAATCCCCAATCATTTTCTGAAGGTGACCTCAATTTTCTATTAATCTTGGCTAATTTCTGTGCATGAGTTGGTTGAGGCTCTTGACATCGCATTAAATTCAATTTTTAATTTTGTTAAATTTCAAATTTTTTATACCCCCACTCATAGATTATTATTTCAAGGTGATTGCAAGTTTCCATAAATCTTGTCGAATTTTCGAGTACGAACTGACTAGACGCTCACGATATCAAATTAGGTTCAATTTTCAATTTTATTAAATTCTTATCACTTTATTTCGCTGAAATTTCGCATGAAGACGGTTGGAACTTGTTGCTATCGAATTCCGTTCAGTATTTAATTCAACTGACTTTTCCGATTTTTGAGATTTTAAGAAAATTATTATTACTCTCTGATTATTTTCCCGAGGTGACCACAATTTTCTATGCCATAAGTATAAAAACACTGAAAAATGGTTGGTCAGTTGGGAAACCCAATAGCCGATTAAGGAGAATGGAAAGGGCAAAAGTCTCATCCAGAATTTGGAGTCCAATCGTGAATACGAAATCAGTCATGACAGAAGGATCGTTTCCCCAAACTGAAAAACTGACGAGTCGTGTGGGCAAAATTCTGTGTACAAATAGGACGCTCCTATAGTAATATGCTGGAGTGCAAGTGGAATCGGTCAAAATTATCGAAAATGATATTTCTTCAATTCCTACTCAAGAAAGGTTATGCAATCTATCAAGCATGATAATTTAACCTGACAAGCGCTGAAAGGCGCTACGTCAGTTGACCCGTACAAGGTGCCCATTATTTAGTCACTGTTATCCTTGAAAATTTATGCGCAGAGCTTTGCAAAGCTGTCGCAGGGGCTTAGGGCAAATAAATTTTAGAAATCCCCCTTTTTTTAATAATCTTCTTTTAAATACGTGCAAAGTTGAATTTTTTTACATTTCCCGCACGGAGCCCCTTCACTCGTGGAACTAGGATGTGCTACCCATTTCTGTGCGGCCCTAGTTACACAACCTTCTCGAATTTGAGTGACCTCTCTTATACCACTATTTGCATTACAAACTAGGGTGTCTTGAAGAAATTGTAGCCCCCTTCCATATGAATGAAGCTAACACTGAAACGGATGGAAAAGGTTTTCTACAGCTTATCTCATTTGTATATCCTCAATTTGCATATCTTTCCATCTACTATTATTTGCATCGAAAGTTTGGAAATGCCCTCCCTCTCCCCCAACTTGTGATACAAACTGCGGTACGTGGAAGGTCATACGAATTTGAGGAGGTAGACACACAAACTGTAAAAACTGTTCACGAAGTTTGCTTCCATCCTCGAATGTGTAACTCACTACCATCTCCAGCCCTGCCAACTTATTATGTGAACAGTAGAGCCACAGAAGATACACAAATTTGGGGAAGTGGATACACAAAATACCGTAATTTTCTTCCTGAGTCAGTCGGAGTGGAGTCTGAACATTCCCTACAGAAACTGCATGAGTCCTTACAGAGTTTGAGTGAGTTTTAAACGTTTTCATGGAATCTGAAGGTAATATCCACTATCAGAGTTTTAATGTATTATAATGTAGTCCATGTGATTTCGGACGAGTTCTAAATCCAGTCGATGTATGAAGTCATTGAGTTTCAATTATTGATAAGTCTCCACTAGTCTTATAAAATTCCGAAAAGTTTAAAAGATCCCTAGTTGCTAATAGAGACTAAATAAGCCTTATTGAGTCCTAAAGATGAAAAATTCCGACTTTGAACTACCTCTTCCAGGAAGTTTGTAATCCTAAAAATTTGGGAGGGGGCTCCAATAAACTTACGTCTCGGGCCTAAAAATCCTAAATCCGGCCTGCCGCAGCTAACGTGAGGTAAGAGAGGCTGAACCGAAATTTTAGGTATTTTGGAACAAAATGCAATCATAGTGTGATCGCATTAAATCAGATATAATTGTAATAATAAGGTACTTTGAGCTCGTTTTAAAAATTTCAGATTTTCAACCCCAATAATTTCTGAAAGGAGACAGTTACTACCACCAAATTTCAACATAATGTGAAGAAGTTTGATATAAAATACTTCTGAAAAGTCCACGTTCAAGAAAAAATCAGGAGATCTAGAAGGAGCAAAATTGTGCGGAACTCTTCCTAATAAGGGTATTGCAATTTTTTCAGTCTAAAACCTTTTCAGAGTTCATACGAACACATCCAGAAAGTACGAACCTCCCAGCTCTAACAGTTCACCCGCCCAACCTCGAACAAACAGACAAACAAACACTTTCACTATATTAGAGATACACGAATGTCCGGCCTGGCTAAACTTCTTAAGCACCCATGCACATCCCTTAAGACTAAATCAGTTTCTGTTTATTACCGTTTTGTCATTTATTAAATTTCAGCACCTCATCTCAGGTCAGCACAAGAAATCATTCTTCCAATCAACAGTACCAGGAGGAATTGCGGAAGTCCAGAGAGAGAGAGAGAGCTCCAGCTCCAAAAGGAAATTAGAAGGCTCAAAAACGAAGGGCTCACGGGTAAAGCAGAGGAAATCCAGAGATTTGCTAAGGATCATGACCATCGCCATTTCTTCCAAGTAGCAAAACAACTATATGGCCCCTCCAGAGCCACCGCGGCGCCAATCCGGGAGAAGACTGGCGCTCTCCTCAAGAAGCTGGTGCCATTGAAGGTCGTTGGGTAGAGCACTTCAGTGAGCCGATGAACCACGGCAGAGAACTGGACAGGAATGCACACAGTCTGCTACCGCAGTATGGAGTGGCAATAGAGCTGGATCATCCCCCCACAATGGCCGAGCTACGAAAGACCTTAAAAAGCATGCCTAACAACAAAGCACCTGAGCCCGATGGAATCCCCGCAGAACTGCTCAAGGCAGAAGGCAGGGAGCTACACGTTAGACTTCACCAACGAATGACACACATCTGGACGAGCGCAGAAGTACCACCTGACTTTCAAGCTGCGAATATAGTCAAAATCTACAAAAGGAAAGGTGATGTGCATGACTGTGGAAACTACAGAGGCACCTCCCTTTTGTCCACTGCAGGCAAGTTGTTGGCGAAAGTAATCAATAATCGGCTGGTACAAATCATAGAGAGAGTAACTCTAAATAATTTATTTACATTAAAATTCTCTTTAAAAAATATAATTTCAAATAAATGATTTAATTCAAATAAAATATTATTAAATTTAACATTTATTATTATTTTTTTCCTCAGGCTGGCTTCCGAAAAAACAGAGGCACCTCAGACATGATATTGACTCTTCGTCAGCTTATGGAAAAAGCCAGGAAACAACATTTGCAATTTTTCATCTCCTTTGTGGACTTGGAGAAGGCGTTCGACATAGTGGATAGAGAAATGTTATGGAAAGTTATTCAGAAGTTTTGGCTGTCCTCCTAGGATGCTGCAGATCATTCAACAACTTCACACTCAAAATGTTGCTCACGTCATACTTGATGGCGGATTCAGTGCTTTCTTCGTTGCCTGTTTTGGTGTGAAGCAAGGCTGCGTGCTGGCACCAACGCTATTCATTGCTTTTACAAATGCTGTGATGCACCTTGTGGACCTTAAGCTGCAGTCTAAGAGTATTTGCATATCACATCGCGCGGATGGTAATCTATTCGATCTGAGCCGCTTCAAAGCTAAAACTATGTACCGCAGGACTTATATCCTCGAGTTTCAATATGCTGATGACTGTGCCTTAGTGGCTATATCTGCTGAGGTTCTCCAGGATATCCTAAACTGCTTCAATGAGGCTTACACTAGTCTTGGCTTGAAGGTAAATGAGGGAAAGACCAAAGTGCTGGAAGTTGCAGAGATCCTCCATCAGTTTAATATAAATCAGGAGGCCCTAGAGGGAATGAACGACTTCGGCAGCATAGTCACAGACAGCCTGGATCTAGGAGTTCAAATTCAGCATAAAATTCAAGCTGCGTTCAAAGCCAGCTACAAGCTTAAGAACAGAGTACTCAACAATCGCGATATCACACCAGCTACCAAGATCAGTGTATATTAAGGCAGTGGTGCTGCCCACTTTGCTATATGGGTGTGAGTCCTGGACCCTATATAGGTTAAGCAGCTGGAAAGGTTCCACCAAAGGCAGCTCAGGAAAATTGTGAGGATACGTTGGGACGACTTCATTTCAAACAAAGAAGTCATGAGGCGAGCTCAGGCGCTGCCAGTGGAAGTCCTTATCGAGAAAAGCCAATTAAGATGGTTTGTGCATGTATGCAGGATACAGGGAACTGAGCTCCCCAAGGTGGTGCTGTATGGGGAACTAAGTGTGGCCAAAAGCGCAGGTACAAGGACCAGATGAATGCTCTGCTAAAAAAGATCGGAATCTCAAACTCGTGGCAAGTCCTGGTCAACGACAGAGGGACCAGTGGAGAAAAATGATTGCCTCTTACAAGCGGGCAGAGCAGCCAAGAAGAGCGCAGCAGAGCGCCTGAGCTGATCTTCCAATATATGAGTGTCATCACTGTGGCAGGCAGATATTGTCGAGAATTGGGATGATTGCACACAGCAAGACCCACATACGTGGCTGAAGAAGTGAACCAGCAATAGTCGGAATCGACTGGTTGCGGTAAAGGTAAAGGTAAAATACCAGTGCCAACCTTTCGTTACGGTTTTGCTCAAGTATACCCAGTAGTAAAAGCACATAAAATGCTAAAAATAATTATACCCTCACCGAGAGGGAGGGGGCGCTAGATTTACATAATTACTATACACCTACCACCTACTTACATTTCGCGGAAAGTAGCTAGGCAGGACACGATTTATACGAAAAGGTATATTGGAGGGGAGAGAGTCGCCGCAGATTTAACATCGGCGTTAATAAAATAAAAAGCATTGATTATGGCGGGCAAGGTAATTTTGGAAGTACTCGCTGCACTACTTGTAATTACCCTCGGTACTGATGCGGTGCCCGAAAGGGTAGTTTCCGGTGTCGGGGGTGCGGTGTCTCAGGGGCCACTTTGGCATGCGTGCATCGCCATACGTCCCACCACACCACTACTTGTAATTAATCGTATCAGTTTTCAACTTCAAGAAAAAGCCAAGAGTACAGGACAGTATCGAGTCCATGACTATTCGCTAAGTCATCGCATTAAGTCTTATATTTTAGGTTTCGGTTACAAAAACCTGAAAACAGTCTATGAATTGAGACTCGTATAGTTTATAATAATAATGAGTACGTCTTATATGCGGTAGTCGGAGCAAACAAGGGTAGAAACTTTTCTAAAAAGACGCGTAAAATACGAATGCATACTGCGCTTTGAGAAAAAGTTTAAAATTATTATGAAGCAAAGAAAGAAAAAAAAAAAAAAGCAATATAAAGTTGAAAAATGAAAAACCCTCTCGTACCATTAAAACACGATGATGGAATTTCTATTTACGTGCACATAGAAGTAAATTGCCCACGGTACGATGCACCAGCAAAGCGACGAAATAAAAGGGTAAAAATGTTTCATTCAATTTTTCTGCGCCAAGTCAAAACGATATGCATGTCACGTGTATAAGAAAATGTTAATTAATTTTTCCAAATATACTGAAAATGTACCTACGCAGTTCGCGTTTCTCGGCTTTTTCTCCTCGGTCGCAGCAAAATTACCGCGATGAATAAATTGGATATAAAATTACAGTGTTCGAAACGTAATTAAAAACCAGTGTCTGTTGTTCAGTTCCGTCCAAATGAGCGGCGTTAACGACGAAAAATAGGATATCAAAAAACTGAACGAGGGGAGGAAAAAGAGAAGGGAAAAGACAACGAGTCGTTAAACAAGCCGGAGAAGGAAAAAATTTGAAAAACTCGCCGCATATAGACACACGTTCCCTGCTATTTCCTGTAATTTCTTTTCTTGTAATCCGTTTGAAAATGTCTCATTTGGTACACAAATAGGGCAATGTATAACGCTCGACACAATGGCAAAGGACATTAAAGGAAGTTATAATGGCATTCAATGATTGTTAAGCGGCATTTGATACATTGTACGCCGGTACTTCTTTACATTCCTGATTTTCATTTTATTCCGTTCGATATACGATAAAAAACACTACCTTTTTTTCACATTCTCTTTCTTTTTCTGAAAAAAAAAAATGTTTGTTTTTATTATTTTCTCCTGCCGAGGGCAAAAAAATAAAAAAAAATAAAGAATCGATACGCTCTACTAACTCAGTGATCGAACTAGGTCGTTTTCAGCGGCTCGTCCCCAATTTTGGACCCTGCACTTCAGTAGCTGAAAATTAAATTTACACAAAACACAGCCTTATCACTGCCCGCGCGATTTCAGAAAAAAGTATCGCCACATTGACGGGAAGGTTTGCTGATGATGTACCGTTGAACCAAGAATCATTCATTCAAATCACATATTCGCCCATGTCACTACTGAAGCTCAGCCATGCAGAAGACGAGGAAAGCGAGACATTATCCAGGATTGTTGTCAGCTGATAAACTCGTCCTCAGAAAAATCGAGTCATCAGTTGGTCTACGCAACTACTTGGATCCTACCTTACTGACCGTTGATTTTCAGTGCACTATGGAGAGTTGGGGACAGTACCTCTGACCTTAAGATTATCCGCGCCGGTGTCCCACAAGGTTGTGTAATTGGACCATTTCTCTATCTTATATATATACTGCTGATATCCCCCAATCAGCAATCACCGCATTCTATGTTAGCCACCTTTGCTGATGATACTGCTTTTGTAACGCCACATGAGAACTATGACATCGCTACCGATCACCTGCAAGCCGCCGTAATTTTTAGGTCCGTTTCGCCAGCCCCCCAAATTAGATTCCGAAGTCAAAAACTATCTCATAATTTTGTACCTATTTTGTACCAATTTGTACCATCAATCCCGAATTTTGTACCCACATCATTACCCGCATTAAAAAAAAAAAAAAATCTGGGGAGCTAGCGAAACGTAGCCCTTCCCCCCAAATGAGAATATCACACCGGAAGTGATACGGAAATTTTGTACCTATTTTGTACCACCAATCCTGAATTTTGTACCCTCCCTCTTCCCCACTTATTCGTAAAACAAGTAGCCCCCCATAGAAGCATTCAGCACCCGGAGTGGTATCAAAATTTTGTCCCTGTTTTGTACCATTTTGTACCACCAATCCCGAATAATTTGTTCTTTATTCATTCTAATTTGTTCTCTCATCTACACACTAAAATCCGTCGCCACAAAGCACTGACCGACAATGTGAACTTATGTGGTGGGGGTAAGTGAACCTTATGTGCGAATTTCCCACATAATTGCAATTTGTCCCCCACTACAATTTGTTTCTTATCTGTTCTAATTTGTTCCAGAATCTACACACCACAATCCACCATCACTGTGTATTTGAAGTCATTTGAAATTCAGAGGGTGGGCTTAAGTGACCATTAAGTCCTAAGTATCCATGAAAATGTGATTTTTTGCCAACTACTATTTGTTCTCTATGTGTTTTAATTTGTTCTCTCATCAACATACTACAATCCAGCATCACTCTGTATTTAATGTCAATCTGAATTCAGGGGATGGGCGTAAGTGACCCTTAAGTTCTAGGTTTCCATTTAAATGTGATTTTTTACCCACTAAAACTTGTTCTCAATTTGTTCTAATTTGTTCAAATTAAAAGAGGCCTCATCCTCTGTATGTGACTGGTCGCATGATGCCGTTAGCGTGTCAATATGACTCAAATGATGGACACATTCGAACTGGATGTCAGACTCTTGAAAAAGTCTTCATACGTTGGATGACCACTTACTGTTTCCTCTGGCAGTAGGCAAAGTATAAGGGGAACGTTTGATGTAGTGCGAATAAGGGACCAAATTAGAAAAAACAAGGAACAAACTGTGAGAAAAAATTCAAACTTTACTCGTATTGTAGCATAATCATACCCTTCCCTCAGGTTCATACTGTCAACAAATAAAGATTGGATATCGGCCATAGCATGAAAGTAAGATAAACCTAATCAGAAAAAACTAAACTTGAAACAAATCGCACAAGGCATAGAGCATCATTCATTAGGAAAATTCAGAAAAAAGAGCTACCCACATCAACCCATCGCAATTGAACTGGCGGCAAATGCACACCGGGTTTGGCAGTCTCCTGAGAAAGGGAGAACAGATAAATAGATAATCAGTACAAATTGTAGTTGGCAAAGAAAACTCAGGACACTTAAGCCTACCCCCAGAATTTCGATTGATCTCAAGTACACAGTGACGATGGATTGGTTAAGTAGATTCGGGAACAAATTAGAACAAAGTGCAGCGGGCGATAAATCGCAATTATGTGGGAAATTTCCACATAAGGTTCACTTACCCCCCCCCCCCCCCACATAAGTTCATATTGTCGGCCAATGCTTTGGGGCGACGGATTTTAGTGTGTAGATGAGAGAACAAATTAGAATGAATAGAGAACAAATTGCAGTTGGTAGCAAATCATATTTATGTGGAAAATTCATACATAAGTGTCACTTACTCCTCACCCCTTAGTTCAGATAGTTGGCAAATGTATGATTTTGGTAGTCTGAGGTGTGGAGTTGAGAGAACAAACTAGAGCGTATACCTATATAACAAATTTCAGTGTGCAGCAGATCGTATTTATATGGAAACTGAAAGAGTTAAGGGCCACTTACCTCCGCCCCTGAGCTCGAATAGTCAGCAAATGCATAGTGGCGATGGACTCAGGTGTGTAGTTGAGAGAACAAATTAGAATGAATGTAGAACAAATTTCAGTGAGCAACAAATGGTATTCATGTGGGATAATAGCTATTAGTTGATCGTACCCCACTTTTTGGAAAAAAAGAAGTGGTGGCGTTTATTCTATTTTTTTATCCAAAAATAAGTACATTTTATTTTTTTAAAAAGGGAGAAACTATTTTGCCAATAATTTTTTCATTTCTCCTTTTTGGATTATTTTACTTTTGGATTACAATTTTGTCTCCCACTGTTTTCTGAGTTTATGGTTTGTGGTGAATTTTATTATAATCCTCCCCTTATTTTTTTTTCCATTTTTTTGAAATTCTTATCTTTGCGACTTGAATTTATCGGACTAGGAAATATTCGGGCAAAAACTCCGATGGTTTTTGAAGAATTTTATCAAAAATCTTCAGGAAAAATATTCGATATTCTCCGAAGAATTTTATTGGAAATCTTCGAGAAGAATGTTCATTGATTTTCAAGGAATCTCATCGGAATTTTTCGTGAAAAAATGTTACACTCATACGATGGAATTGGAGATTTCCCCCAAGATTTTTGATAAAATTTTTTGGAAATGGTTGAAAATTTTTTCCGATTTCCGATGAAATTTTCTGAAAATCAGCGGAGAAGATTTTCGAAGATTTCTAATGAAATTTTTTTGAAATTATCAGAAATTTTTATTTTATCTATTTATTTATTTATTTATTACATTAGTCGACAGGTGCACGAAGGTCCCAGTACAGGTGAGGGACAGATTTGACAGTTTTACAAATGCACTGAATTGAAGGGAACAATTTTTTTGAAAAACGAGGAATGATAGCATGAAAGCAAAAACAAAAACTAAACTATAGTGTAGGAGAGGTTGGCACCGGAACAGACAAATGGGATCGGCTGCGGAGAGGGTCCCAGGTCACCAGCGAGGGGCCCAGAAACTGAGGGGTTTAATAGCCAAGGGGTGTACGAGTATACCAGATAACCTCAAATGCGCATGGGAGCACCACAGAACCCTAAACCGAATACCTGCCAAAATCGTGCGACATAATATTCTATTGTTGAGAATATCTCTTAGAAATATTAGTTTTGCCAAGTTTCTTCTATTTTCCAGGCTCAAAACCTGAAAACCAATCAGAAGCTCATTATAAGTGATATCAGGAGGACAGTACATAAAGATTTTAATAGTGTAGTTATTTTAAAAAACTTTTTTGAATTTTTTGAATTTTGGTAATACTTTTTTGAGTTGAGATGTACCCCCTCCCCCCGGCCCAAAATATTGCTGATCCCCTCCTTGGAAAAATCCTGACTACGCCACTGCTCGGAAAAGGTTATTAGTTTAAAGGTAGGAGGTAAGGGTGTTGTTTATGTGCTTGTAGGAGTGGGAAAGAGCCAAAATTCGACTATGGGGGACGTGGTGAGAGTTCCGAAGGTAGGTGAGGGAGGGGCATGAGAAGAGGTGATCCACAGTGAGAGGGTCTTCATCTTCACAGTGTGGGCAGTTGAGGGGATAACGGTTAGTGAGAAGATGCGTATTTGTGAGGCGTGTATGTCCAATCCTTAGGTGGGCGATGATAACTTCCTTGTGGCGGGAGGAACGTTGGGACGTTGACCAGGGGACAGGTGTAAGCTTGATTTGTGCGAGCTTGTTGTGCCAAAAGACTTGATGCCGCCACTCCTTGAACCACTAACGCATAATGATCAGGTGAATCGCGAAAGTGAGATCTGTTGAGATAAGGAGACGAGTGATATATGTGAGTTGTACACCTCCTGTTCTGCTTGATCAACTACCTCATTTTTTAGGGATATCAATATGGCTTGGGATCCAGATGAGTGAGATTCTCTTGGTGGTGAAGGAAATGAAATGGAGAATGAGATGGATGCGTTGGACGAGAGTGATAATCGAGGTTGTACTGTAATACAACGTTTGACGCAAAGAAGAGGAAAGGAAGGCAAAGAATGAACTAACAAGAGCAGATAATGAAGGATACAAAATGTAAGTCCTTCTCAGAAATGAAATGATTAGCGTACGAGAGAAAAAAGTGGAAAGACTCAACCTGGGAGACTAAGGAGTATAACAACAAGGCTCGTCAGGTCGCATTAGAACTCATTAAGTAACTGTCAGGTCATAGTCAGGTTAGACTTTCTACGGAATTTGTAAGCTGGTGAGTTCCACCTGTGATCAAAATAATACACTCGGTCTAATTTTATCAGTGCGGATCTGATGCTCACAAATTGGCCTCCAAAACTGGCCATTTTATTAGCTCTACTGAGAATAATTATGATCATTACATTATACAATGTGATATCATCATTCATCAAACCTTCGCATTAATATCCTATACCTAACTTATTTTGCCCATCATCGTAACAGAAACGAAAATACGGAATAAAACGACGAACTTCGGCTATAAAATTTAGACACCAACTTATCAATGGTAAATTGCACCACTAAGTACATTACGCGACAAATCGATAAAATGCCGGTAAAACAGAAAATCGAAAAAAGACAAACGACTTTTGAAAACTGTTTGAGGGAAAACAGATCGCCCTGCGACGTAATAATAAAAAGAGAAAGAGCAACTAGGTATCTTTATACAGATGTATTAAAAGAACATTTTACCGTCGATAACTTTTAAAACATTTTCGTAATGCTCTCAATTTTCGTTTGCATGGAAGAAGAAAGAACTACCTAATACGCTTTCGGTTTAGTAACCAGCTTTTACGAAAAGTTTATCCGATGTCATTTTCCGCAAGCACGTTGAAAGTTGACACAGTCGGTGGCTAGTATTGAATTTAGATGTTTCATTTCTGGCGCGACTTTTTCTTTGTTGCAAAAGGACTTACCCCGCACAGTAGTTCCCCAGAAACTGTAGATGGCCAAACATCTGAAACTTGGCAGTCCCGGGGTTTCGAAAGCGCCGAATTCATTTTTTATAAAGTTTTCAGTCGAATCCCAAAAGGGGGTTCAAAGGGGGAGGGACAAAACTGAGAATTCGGAAAACTACCTGTAACGTATCAAAATGTATGTTTTTAAATCTCCTGAATACGTTTTCGACATTATTTTGGCCATAAACCCTAAAAGAGGTTTAAGGGGAGAGGGCTAAAACGGAAAATTCGTAAAATTCAACGTGTAAAACGGTAGAGTTGATAACTCTTATACAGCGTTTTCTCACAAAGTTGCGAGAAGTTGCAAAAAGTATGAAAAGTTCCTAAAAGCACACATCCTAAGGAATAACTGAGAGCAAAACATTTGGCCCAGAAATGCCCAGCAATTTTTGTGGAACAACAACTTGTGAATATTAGATAACATAAATGTACTTATTTCAAACATCAAATTCTCACGTTGTAACACATTTAAACCAAAAACATTCATCATATTGAACCGCACAATATCACAACAGTAAGGCATGGGTTAAAACATGTGCACGAAACTGCAAAATCAGCTCATGGTTAATCCCGTCCACTTGACGACGTTTGATACCCAGAAGACTGGAGCCGAGCCAGTTGGTACAGATGAAAGCAAGTGCTTAGAGGGTTGTAAAACAATACCAGCCTAGTTGTTTATCAATTTATCGTAGATCATTTTTCGACTTTTGGCCAGCTAAATTTCCTGAGGAACCACTGTGTCCCGTGGAGAACGATCATTCCAAGATATACTTAGTGAGCATTCAACAATCTTTAAACTGAATTATCCAAGAACCAAAAACTAGGGTCAGAGTTAAGACTCTGAAAAATATGAGAGGCAGAGCCGGAGTCAAAGTTACGAAAATTTTTGGAAAATCGACTATCCAGAGGCGATTGATTACTTTTTCAACTTTCAGAGACGTTACTGAAAGCTAGAACTACCACGTTCCAGGGGAAAAAAAAAAGAGAAAAAAAGAAACCTGTTGCAAACATTTCTAGAAAATAGGAACAAAGAAATCTTCTTCCCACATGCCCCCCCCCCCTCCGACAGAAATGACCACTGAGTTTGCCTGGCCTTATGCAAAATATTTAACTTAAGACATTTTCTTAAGGTAAAAGTTAGACTTAACGAGGAAAAGGGCCTAAACATCACCTTCCCTTTGTGGTATCAACATTACTGAATTTTGTTCGACGAAAATATTTGAGTGGAACGAAACAAATTTATTGTCGTACCTTAGCGATGGCTAATTCGAATGTTTAAGTTTGAAAAACAACATGAGCCCAATCTCACAGAAAGAGATTGGAAAATTTTAAATACTATATCAGATTTCGTCAGATCAGTGCGACTTGGAGACAAATTCAATTTTTCTGAAAGGTGAGATTTTGGTATCATTTTTGGAAAGGTAATTTCATGTTGCATCAAATGAAACGATGTATTTAATGTGCTTTCAATGTTTTTTCTTTTAAATATCTTAATTTTGTCGATCACTTCCAATTTATTTTCCCTGATGTGAATTCTTCTTTTGTAGCAAAACTAGCTATTTTGGATTTGTCTCCAAATCGCATTGACAACAATGTTTTTTTCACGATTTTTTCCAGTTTGATTTCATACCTTCAAAACTGCTCCAATCTTGTTTAAGAATTTTCACAACATGTTTAAAACTCGTTAAGACTCGTCCCAATCAGTTTAAGGAAATTCCAGGCTTGAGCCAGATTCTTTAAGACTTGGGACTTTCAGGAGATTTTTACAGATTCTCAATAACTGAGACTAGCTATGATTTTGGCTTTTGAGCTGTTACCAGTTTAAGACTCTCAAACTGATTTCTGACTTTTGAGCAGGGCTGGATTAAGGTCGAGCACCCCCCCCCCTTCGAGGCGTTGCTAAAATAATTACTTGCTCTTGCCCCCCTCAAAAAATTTTCGCTTGTATTGGTTTTGAACTTGGGAGTTGCGAGTTGGGAATGAATTTTTGTACATTATACCCGAAAATTTTTCCGCCCTCAAAAATGTTCCGCCCTGGGCACGGGCCTTCCTGTCTTTTGGGGACTCATTCAGACGGATTTAGTACACTATACGATTCTTTAAGACCTTGTTTCAGATGTTTGAAGTAAAGTTCTACATCCGCTAAGATCCTTTCAGACATGTCCATAACTCACTAACACTTTTCTGGACTAGTTCAAGACTATTCCGGGCGTGATCGATGTTTCTTTAAGATTCAGGATTCCTCCAGACTTTCAAAACTTTTTTTTTAACTAGCCAAAATATCTTGCTTTTTGAACTGTTACCAGCTTAAGACTATTACAAACTAATTTCAGACTTTTACAGACTCATCTATACTGGTTTAAAACTCGCTAATACTCTTCACGGCTTTCTTTAAAATTCTTTAAAGTAAATTTTTAACTCTTTTAAAATTAATCAAGACATGTTTATGACTCACTCATCCTTTTCCAGAACAGTTCAATACTATCCCAGGGCTGATCGAGATTATTTTAAGTCTTCAGATATTTGAGGATATTTTGAGGTTCTTAAAAAACTTTCTGAGACTCACTCAGACATTTTTTTTTTTGAAATGTTACCTATTGAAGGCTCATTTAGACTGATTTCAGGCTTTTAGAGACTCTCCCACATAGACTTACAAAGAACTCTCTAAAACTCTTCAAAACTTTTCTAAACTATTTCAGGACTTTCACAATTTTTTAAGATTTTTCCAGAGTATTTCTAAAGCCTGTCCGGACTCTCATCAGATCTCTTCCTGGCCTGATTACGTGTTTATAACCCTTATAACTTACAGATTTATTTCAGATTTTTTGAGACTCATCCAGATGTGCTCAAGACTCCTTGAGGTTCTTTTTGAGGCTTTTCAAAAGTTGTGCGTCTTTTCAAGACTTTTTAAATACTAACGAAACTTTTCTAGAACTCTTCAAAACGTCTCTAAGACTCTTCTACACATTTTAAAATCTTTACAAGATTCATTCAGACTTGTTTCCAATCAAGGCTTGATTGAATTTTCTAAGACTATTCTATGCCTGATTAGGACATTTAAACTCTTTCAGACTTGTTCATTGTTCAAGACGCATTCGAACGATTTTCATGAACTCTTTGAAATTCTCGAGGCTATCTAAAAATTCTTCAAGATCCCCTCCGGTATGTTTTGACAACAAAATGAATCTGAAAGAGTCTTATACAAGCCTGAAAAAATTTGAAAGTCTCTAAAGAGCATGTGGAACAGAAACTTCAAAGATAGTCTCAAGCGACCCTGAAAAAGTTTTGAAGAATCTAGAATATGTCTGGAAGAGTCTTAATAAAATCTAGAGCATTCATAAGCAAGTTTGAAAATCCTCAATAGTTTTCAAAGGGTTTTGAACCTATCTGAATGCGAATCTCGAAATATCTTCAATACGTAAGAAAGAATTAAATAGATCTGAAACAGTCTTACAACTGTTTTGTATGGAAAATGTCTTGAAGAATCTTAACGAGTCTCTAACAAAGCTGGAAAGGTCGTAAAGAGTCAAAATCAGGCCTGGAGTCGTCTCAAAAGAGTCCGGAGTCGTATTAAAGAATCTTAAACATTAAAGAATCCCGAAGAGTTCTGAAAAAGTCTAGAAATCATAAATAATGTGCAATGATTAAATGTTCTTGAACTTTTTTCTATCTTCAGCAAAACTTAGATATTGGTCAATGAAATTTTACGTAAGTTATTTTAGTACTAGACCCAAAATGAAACTTTTTATGGCTGATAATCGTTAAAATTCAAAATTTCTTTTTCCGTTGGATCTTAATAAATACATCAGGTCTTGCGCTGGCACGAAACCCAACAATTTTTCCTGGACGAGTCGTTCTGTGGTCGCACGTTTTACATCTTCTGAGGCCGTCTCTATTCCAATCACCAGCATGGTGCTGTCGTCAAAGTATTTCCCATTCTCTGTTATTTTCTCGAGTATAATAGTAGGCAATGAGTTATTCGGAGGTAAGCTGAAGATTCAATCGAATGTCCGATGTCAGAATACCAGGACCGTAGAGGTAAACAAGTTTTTCTGAGTTCAAGTCACATTCATACACATTTCCTACAAGTGTAGGGAGAAGAAAAGAGAGTCCCGTATGGTGATAATAGAGGAGTCTCCCCTCCCCCCAAAAACAACAACAACAACAACGACAACAACAACCGTAAAACCTAAAGCTAAAGCGAACCAAGAAGCAACGATGCAACTGTAAAGTGAATAAAAAATGGAATAAATAACCACAGGGGAATGAGAACATAAGATATGACAAATGAGTAGATACATCAGGGAATGAAAAAATATAAAATTAAGAATTTGAAACGCCCAAAAAAAATAAAAAATGAATAAATAGTACGCCCCTTCCCCAAAGAAAAAAGAAACAGAATCACTTGCTCACCTCCTAAGAGACTGAGTCAAAGGCCGTTTCTCTGATGAGTAATAAGAAGCTCCAAGGGGACTCTTTCGAAGCGAAACAGAAGGTAGCTCGGCTTTGCGCTAAATGAGCGACAGCTAAAACTGCATCAGTCAGAGTCAAAGCCGCTGATGTCCACTTTTTGGGAGGCGTCATTTGAGAGACGCCTCTGGAAACAGAGGTAGCTTCACAGCTCTGCCGGAAACGTACCAATGCGACTTTTCTGACAATCGATGTCCAAAGCAAAATATGTCTAGTTTTTCGATATTTTTGAGAGAAAGCTTTTCCACCCCTTCCTTTAATACATTTCAGAAAAACAAACAAGTCATTGTTTAACGTGTTTTAATCTGGCCTAGTGAAATCTATACACGTCGAACTCAGCTTGCTTTTACTCTAACTGAAGTATACATACAAACAATGATGACTATGAATAACAATTATAGAGCATTCGACGGCGGCACGCACAAATGCATTTCGGATTTCGGTATATAGAATCTGTTCTGGCATATTTAATGCATCCGAGATTAATTTACCAGCCCTTAACGTGAAGTAACAACTTCCCCCCAAAACAAACGAACATTTGTGTGGTTTAAAAAAAAAAAAAAAAGAGATAAAGGAAAATAATGAACTGTGAAGTTTGAAACGTTCTTACCACTTATTACGGTCGTTGTATTCATTATTCATTATTCTGCTTTATCATCGTATGATTTGTATTCACCACGTGTAAAGTAGGGTGGCATTGGCATTAGACAACGTCATCGACACTTTTTTCAATACTCGGCCCACAAAACACGAGACAACGGTTCCGGAAAATTCACTGTACTCGGGTAGATATTAAGTCGTATATACGCATACATTTTTAATTACTTTTATACCTGGTTGGTTTAGTTGGGACATCCGGAGGCCCAAGAACGCAATGGGTGCAGAAAATTGCTGATATAGCCGGCCACCTCTTATACGTATGGAGGAGGGGGTTGAGGCGGTAAAAAGAGAAGGCTAGGCCGGATTAGAAAGCAGGTCGTCAATGTTTTCCCAGAGAAGGAAAAAGAACTTGTATAAAAATCAACAAAATAATTCACTTTCCTCGAAAACATAAATTTTGAAGCGTATTACCCAGGCTCGGTACCAGAATTCTCTTATGACGGCGATTTTATGATGTTGACCTTTGAAAGTGATAGAAAGCACTAATTTGCGGGCAGAATTTCTTCAATTTATGGGAGCAAAATTTTCATTTCCAACGGTCGGGGGAGGGGAGGAGAAAATTATTCCACAAATCCCCTCCCTCTTAAAATCGGCCATGGTGCTAGAAGCTAGATTTTCTGGTTACTGTACTCTTATTCAGGCTCTGTTAGGTTCAAATAGACAGAAAGGCATCCACGACGAAGGCACTGTGTTTTTGCTTTCACGGGCTAGAACGTTTCAATTGGTAAAGCTCCCCCTACCCCTGATAATATTAATTTAAAATCGAAAAATATTTAGTAGCCCCTCAAGAAGGTGTTGTTCAATATAGTGTTGCACATAAAATTACGGAAAGTGTTTTTGTATAAAATTTATGTTCCTAAAAGTGGCTGCACTGACCAGGTTCGTCGGTCCGTGTGATCAATTTTCACTAATGCTCCGAAAATTTTTTCTAATTACATCTGTGTTACGTTTTGAATCGTGTTCTATTTTTTCTTGATTTTCACCTTATTCAATCAAACGCATAGGATTTCTTATAAGGGAATCTGTATTTACAGAAAATCAATTCAGAGCTCCCCCCCCCCAAAAAAAAAACACCTGCTGGTCGACCTTTTTTGAGGTTCCTACGGCTCCCTATGGTGCCTCATGAGTGGCGATGCAATTAAAACAATATCAGAAACGAATTCAGCAATTAAAACAAGCTACCTCGCAGACAGCGAGGTAGTAAGAGGGTGTTTGCCATGTTCTAGGTTGAGGGTTGTTATCTGCTTATGTATGGGAGTTTTACTGCATTCATTGACTATAGCTAATAAGTTAAAGTCAATAAAATGAGCTTTTCGCTAGTTTCATTTTCAATTCTAACTTCCTAAACTGGTATTGATAAAACGAAACCAAATCTGAAATGTTGAGGCTTTGAAGCTAATATTCAGACACAGTACCAGAATATACGCCGGAATGAGAATCTTTTATTTTCATCTTTCCAAGTCGCATTCCCAACCGAGAGGGAAAATATTCATAACTAGGGCTGTCAAAAATATGCCTAAAAACAAGTGAAATATGCGCATATTTTGTGCTTTTTTCGTCGCTAAATATGCCGAAAATACCGTATTTCCCGTTTACAGCAATCAGCAATGTTATTTCGTTATTTCCGGCTAATAACTCAAGAATTCAACCTTTCATTAGGAAATGCACATTAGCGCTCCTAAATTTCGTTTCACATCTCAATAGATGGCAGCAGTTGACGGAGAACGAAACTGAACTAAAACTGAACTATGAACTGTAAACAATTCAGTCGTATTTAATGAAAAAAAAAAAGAAAATTCGATTGCAAACAGGGTGCTTGCAGCGCTGCGCGCGGGCAAACACCCTCAAAATTGATACTACTGAGAAGAGGTAGTTTTCCGAGGTTGCGGTAACCGTGGTGCCACAGGGATGGTTTTTTTTTATTTATTAAATTTTATTACCAGTTATCACATGGCATGTCATGAGGGTTGGGTGGCTTTTACCTCACTGGTTTTTCCCAAGTTCTTCATAATTCAGTTACTTTTTACGTATTACTTAGAGTTTTTGCAATATGAGCTTATTGATCTAAGAAGTCATTTTCCTTTTTCTTCCTTGTCTATTTAAAAAAAATGTAAGTTCTTTCTTTGTCTTAAGAATTTCCCTAACAAATTTATTTACTTTTGCGTGGCTATCTTCATCCCGTAAACAATTCCCTAAATCCTTTTCCGTGATACTGTATTTCTTTCTAATTTGGCTGAATTTTTGACATTCTTTACACTCAAAATAATATTAAAAATGAATTCAGCGCCCAACTGAAGGTAGCTATTGCTGATCAACACCGTTTCAGGCTACGGTTCCCTGTGGCATCACAAAAGTTGAGGTTGCATGCAGAAAAAAAAAAATCAAAAACGAATCCAATGGCCCAAGAATTCTCTATTTCGATAGCACTGACAGCTATTATAGCTGATAAACAATGTTCGAGGTCGCGGCCCCCTACAGTGCCACGAAGATAGCGGCTACACTCAAAATAATATTTAAAATGAATTTAGCGGCCTACGCAACCCCTATTTTGTTACCACTGAAGTAGCAGTTGCTGATCGACACTGTTTCCCTGCGGCACTGCCAAAGCTGGGGTTACATTTAGAAAGGAGAAAAAAAAAATCAAAAACGAATCCAATAGACAAAAACCTTGTCAGGATTGCCACTTTTCTCAAGTATGATTTTCCATGTTTTCCAAGTCTCTTTTTCTATTTTTCCATGACTTTTATTTTTGAGTGGAGGAATTGATTTTGGCAAGACTACTTTTTTTTTCATGATCCTGATCATAACGCCAGCAAGAAAAAAGTAGACGACTTTGACAGTGGCGTACGCAAGATTCAGTCAAGGTGGGCGTCTAAGAGAAAGTAAAGGGAATTTGTGGGGAGAAAAAGGGGAATCCACCGCCAGAAATTTTTTTTAAATTTTTTCTCCCAAAATTGATTTTTAAAGCGTTTTATACACCTGTTTTGTATCATACTTTGTCGAAAATTTTGAGGGATAGTAAGACTCATACTTCGTGACAACAGTTATGCTTGATATAAGTACTTAGCTACTTACGAATGGGTACAACATATTTTAGAATTGAAAGAATATAGTCAGTGTCTGAAGAACAGATAGGTATTAATAACTTCCATAAGAAAATCAGTAATTTGGAAATCAACTTATTCATCTAACCTGAGCGAATAAAGTGCATTAAATTACCCTTCATCATAAACTAGAGACTTCAAGCTTCAATTTGACGTGTTATATGACTCAAGAAAACCTGTTTTCAGCAATTATGAAAGCTTTAAAGTATACATACCAATTTTACACGTATTCTTATAGAAACATCAACTTTGATCACCTTTTCAGGAGTCGACACTAGCGAACCTGGTCACGGTTTTGTCGCCTATGGGTAGAGTAATGTTATTTATTTATTAGCTGTGTAAAGTAGTAAATTATTTGATAAATTATGTTTGTATTAAGAAGCTGGAACATAGTCTGCGTATCTTCAATTTGTCTACTATTAGGAGGGGGGAGGGGGAATCACCAATTTGTTTAAAATGTGCCTTTCTAGCGTTTTCTACTGAGTGCAGATTTGGGCGGAATTTCCGTTGATGAAACAGAGAATTTTGGCTGCTCCGAGTTGGCCACACTGGTGTATGAGAGTATAACGTTCACTTGCACTTCATAGACGAGCCAACATAATGTTATGATAGTATGGTACGCTACAGCTAAAAAGTGATAAAATCAGAGTTTCCTCGTAATCTTGATGTACCTATCTTTTTCTTCTCGTTTTTCATTTTTTCCCTTTTTCCCTTTCTTCTTTCTTTTTCCTTCTCCTTTTTCCTTTTTTTTTTGTTTGTTTTTGTTTTGGTCGAGGGAGGTGTCCAGACACCCAAATGGACTCTGATTCTAAAGAGGCTTTCTCTTTTTTTTAAGCGTGATTATTCAATAAATTTTGCTAGAATATGTAATCCAAAAAGCAAGTTTGTCATTCAGAGAATGAAAATTTCATGATTCAGATGAAAATTCCGTGACTTTTTCCAGGCCATCCAAATTACATGACTTTTCCAGAAAGTGGCAACCCATTCTTTATTTCAGCAGCACTGACATCTATTATTGCTGGTTAATAATCTTTGAGATCGCGGCCCCATGGAGCCACAAAGATAGAGGTTACACTAAAAAAAAAAAAATGTCGCTTCCATTGAAGGTAGCTATTGCTGATCAACACCGTTTCAGGTTACGGCTCCCTGTGGCATCACGAAAGTTGTGGTTACATTCAGTAAAAAAAAAAAAATCAAAGATGAATCCAAGAACCCTGTATTTTGACAGCCTTGACAGCTGTTTTTGATGATTAATAATTTCCGAGGTCATGACCCTCCGTGGTGCCACAAAGATAGGAGTTACACTCAAAACATTATTAAAAATTAATTCAACAGTCACAGAAACTCTCATTTTGATACCACCGAAGGAAGCTATTGCTGATCAACACCTTTTCAAGTTACGGCTCTCTGTAACACCGCGAAAAATGGGGTTACATTCAGAAAAAAAAAATCAAAGACGAATCCAATGGATTTTTAAGAACCCTGTCAGGATTGCCACGTTTTTTTAAGAATAATTTTTTCCTATGACTTTTCCAGGTTTTTCAGGTCTATTATTTTTCCACGAATTTTTCTTTCGAGTGGGAAAGAAGTTCTGGATTTTGGCAAGACGTTTTTTCTTCTCATGATCCTGATCATAACGCTAGCAAGAAAAAAGTACACGACTCTCATTGCTGATCAACACCTTTCCAAGGGCACCGCAAAAGTTGAGGTTTATTCAGAAAAAAACAAAAAACAGAAACGAATCCAAGAACTATCTATTTTGATAGCACTGACAGCTGTTTTTGCTAATTAAAAATTTTCGTGGCCGTGGCCCCCTGTGGTGGCATAAACAGTGTTCCCAGATGGGCAAAACTTCTGCTGTTTTGGCAGATTTTTTCGGTTCGCGGTAGAATTTTTTTGGATTGAACAGAAAGCAGAAATTTTAGCATAAGGTAGGAAAATGATACCAAAACCAGCAGAAAAGTAGAATTTTCATGCTAGGGGAAGTAAAAAGAGTAAGCGAGGAACACGGCCTAGTCATGAATTTATCGAAATCGAAATTTATGTCGAACAGGGAGGAACCCAATGAAATTTGGCTAGAGGGAGCAAGAATATCTCGGGTACAAGAGTACAAATATCTGGGTCAAACAACGAAATTCGATAACAATATGGAAGGAGTTACCAGAGAAAGGATTGCTAATGCATGGAAGGCTTTTTGGGCGTACAAATTTATCTTTAAAAAGAAAATAAAACTAAGTCTAAAAATGAAAGTACTCGAGAGCTGTGTGGTCCCAGCTCTCACCCATGGGTCTCAAACATGGGCACTAACCCAGAGGCAAATTCAGCGTCTAAAAAACACGTACAATTTAATGCTGAGGAACATTTCGGGCATTCATTTAAAAGATAAGATTGATATAAAAACTATCAGGGCAAAAACAGGGGCAAAAAGTATAGGGTATAAAATTAATAAATTGAAACTGAAATACGCTGGACATTTGGCAATGGGTGACCCAGAGAAATGGAGTTACCACTGCACCACGTGGGACCCGAAATATCAGAAGAGGAAAAGAGACCGCCCAGCGACACGGTGGATAGGCGAGATTCTAGGATATCTAGGCCCTTGCTGGGCACAGACAGCGAGGGGGCGCGAAAGATGGAGGAAGGTGACAGAAACCTATGCCCAACTGAGCAGATCAGGTGGCGACTTACACCGCATTAGTGTACACCTAATCAAGGTTGTAATAATAAAAATAAAACAGCAGAATTCCCCTTTCTCACACGGAAACACTGGCCTCAAAGATAGGGGTTACACTCAAAACGATATTAAATATAAATTCAGTGGCCCAAGGAACCCCCATTTTGCTACCACTGAAGGTAGCTATTGCCGATTAACACCTTCAAGGCTACGGCTCCTGGCACCGCGAAAGTTGGGGTTACATTCAGTAAAAAAATATTAAAAAAATAAAAACCGAATACAATAAGAACCCTCTATTACGATACCACTGACAACTGTTTTTGCTGATTAACAATTTCCGAAGACGGGGCCCCCTGTAGTGCCACAAAGATAGGGGTTACACTCAAAACAATATTACAATTGAATTCAGTGATTCAAGAAACATCCATATTGATACCACTAAAGGTACCTATGGTTACTTTTTAGGTTACGGCTCCCTGTGCCACCGCGCAAGTTGTTATAATCAGAAAAAAAAAATCAAAAACGAATCCAACGGCTCAAGAAATCTCTATTTCGATATAGCGCTGACGGCTATTATTGCTGATTAACAATTTCTGAGATAGTGGCCCCCATATGGATGCACAAGGATAGAGGTTACATAAAGAATTCACAAAATCAAAAACGATTCCGGCGGTCCAAGAAACGTCTATTTTGAAACTACTGAAGTCACACTTTTTTCTAATTAGCAATTTTTCGAAATCGTGGCTTTAGGTGGTACCTATACGGTAGGGGTGACGGTCAAACTACCATCAAAATTGAATCTTCTATACTTGAAACCCCCCGGCATGACGTATTTTATTCACTTAATTGCATTTATGCGACCACGAGAAGCAATTAATAAAATACACTTTTTTAGCACTAAAATGCACTTTTTGTGTGAAATGATGCTAGAAAATGGGGTCAACGCAACGCCATTTTAGGGTAATAAGGCAATAGTACGGGGGATCAAGTAGAGTAACTTCCTATGCAAAATATCACGAGGAACCATTTTGCACTGAGCTATTCTTGAGATAAGAGTCTATAGTTTTCGAGGAAGAAAATATGAGGCTGTAACCCCCCCTCTTTGCCACTCACCATGAATTTTCGCGATCCGCCACATCTGGAATTGAAAAGGGGAGTCAACCGAACATTTGTGCATAGTTTTCGAGAATAAACATAGAGACCAAAATTATGACACCGTCCCACAATGAATTTTCGAGATGTTCGACATGTGGAATTGAAGAGAAGAATCAAGTGAACATTTATGCCGAAGGAATCCTTCAAAAAGTCCAGGGATCGGCTTTTTCTATATAGGTCATTAACGACCAGAGATTATGATGGGCAATTGAAGACGGAACTGGAAAACGATGGCGTTATGTCAGGGTGTCTACCGGGTTCAAATTTTCCAATTCCTTGACTTTTCCATGACCTGTTCACACTTTTTTCATAACCGTTTTACACACATACAAATATAATCTTATTCGTAGAACCTTACCAAAGTGGGGGGGGGGGCTCACAATAAATGGAAACACTAAAAAATACTATGAAAAAGGATATTATGTAATTATCTGAAACTATTTAAGTCAAGCAATATGTAGGTATGACAATGACAATCTCTTTTAACAATTAAAAATAGGGTTCGGTTCACTGAACGCAGGAAATATTTAACACTAATGTTCGGATTCCACTCAGATACAATTCTCCTATTCCTATCAAAATTACTTTAAATTTACTTGTAATTTTAAAATTTTGAGGAAATTTAAATGAAAAATTTATGACTTTTCATGACCCCTATCCAAAATACTTGACTTTTCCTTTACTTCCTTGACTTTCTTTGACCACACTCCAAAATACTTTTCCTTGACTTCCTTGACCGGCGGACACCCTGTATGTACACTCAGGAAACGAAGCAGCACACATAGTCAATGCACACAGGCGTTCTGAGTGAGCACCATCCTCACAGACCGCAGCACCACACCAGGGGCAAGCAGGCAACTCAGTTGGTGTACCTTAGTTTCAGAAAATTCGCCCCCGTAAAACCATTTTCCTCGCTAGATCTTATTCAGTAATACGTATTCTTACATTCCCACCTCCCCCGCCCCCACTATTACGATTTCATCTTGCGAACTCGTTACGCGGTTAGTTTTCCATTCTCGTCGTTCTTAGCCATTAACTTTTTTGTTTTCGAATTTTCAATTTTCTGCGCTGTATAAATACCGCGTGTACCGCTGAAATAACGAATTAACATTTCAATATTGCAAAAGTCAAAAAAGGGTATAGCAAGTATACTATTAACCCTTTTCTTTTTTTCAACAATTGAACTTGAAAGTAACGTATGAAAAACAAAACACGAAATATAAATTAAGCGACGACTTTCTCAGGAGAGAGAGAGAGGCGCAAGGCTGCTTCATTTAACGCGAGGCCCTTCTGACAGCCATTCACGAAACCTAGAGAGTCCCAAACACTCGAATAATAATTGAAAAGAAACTCCTAAAAGTGCTAACAGACTAATTAATTCGAGTTCTTTTTATCGTTATACCAGAGAAGGAATCGTTCATTGCGAAATAAGGGGGTAAGTCAAACGGTGAAAATAAAACAATGGAAAAATTGTACCCTTCTCGTTGGTCGTTTTTATCCAAAGTTTTCTTTTCTTTTGTTTCATTTTCATTCGCGCATTAATTCATTCCAGCGGCAGTATAATTTCGTAACGAATGGGTCCCTTTTAATTTTAAATTTGTAAGTATACGTTTTCTGGATCACGTCGGTTGTTTTATTCCGAGTCATTTGTTCGGCGGAGGGATTCGGATATGAAGCTGTTGAGGAACGCAGAATGATTCCTCAGAATACGCGATCTTTTGATGGTACATTTTCAGTACACGAGTTCAAAAGTAGAAGAACAAGTAGAACTTAATAATGGAATTCGTTTCAATTATATGTCTTCGCTCGAAAGCGAATTCGCAGATTTGGAATTGCTAGTTCTCTTTGAAACAACTTTTTCTAGAAGTGCGATGGAACGCCAAAAGATACAAGCAGACCATGAACGAATACTCGCAGAACGATTAGTTTCGAACACTTTTCTTGCCTTGGCCCAATATCTTGTAACGGGGTATAAATTGGAGGAGACGGAATCCTACAAGTCTGCGATAATGGATGTTGGAAGGAATCTGGAGAGCTATTCGAATGATGCAGAAGTTGAACCATTTTAACCCCTCTCCCATGGGACTGAATAAGGTTATTCTTTCATATTGACCCAGCGAGTGGATAAGTGAAGAAATTTAGGAATTCTAGACGATTAGTGCACATCATTTTATTATTGACGACGAAAGTGAAAAAATGCCAAAGTGACTCATCAAATCTTCTTTAGTCCCCAATTTTTTCGACTTGGTGATAATTTGTGAATCATTTTAATCGCATCGGTTCTCTGCTTGGAGCCATGAGTCCACGAGCAACGGCAGAGCTTCACACCTCGAGGTTTAACATGGAGGAGATGAAATTCTACGAGTCCGAGACAGTATATCTTAGAAGGAATCTTAACAGCAATTCAAATGATACAGAAGTTGAAAAGTTTAACCCCTCCCCATCCGATGGTTGAATAATTTTATGCGTTCAAGATAATTGACCTGACGAGTGAAAAGTAAAAAAATTTACGAATTCTGAACGATTACTTCTTAGTATTTTATATTGGTAACGAAAATGTGATTAAAAAGAAACAAAATTGAAGAGCTGACTTCTAAAATGCGCTTAGTCCCACACACCGAAATTTGAGAAATTTAAAAAAAAAAGCAACTAAGGTCCTATTTACTGTCATAGTCGTATCAGTGCTTTGAACACATACAACCAGGGATGTTCCCACAGGAGGGGGGGGGGCTACCGGGGCTCAGCCCCGTCTCAAGAATTTTTAGGAAAATCGAGGAAGGGCTCAGCCCCTCCTCGAGAAATTACCAATGTTGTATTACTGAACAGGACATGGCTATTGCATTCGCGAATTATTTCTAGTGTCTATAAGATGCACAAGCCAACACCAACTCTGCCCGTTTCTACTGCCTCTTCGCAATACAAAAATTCTGGAGTATTACTTTGAAAATAATTGAAAGCAATAGTGTAAAATAAGTTTTACAAATACTTAAGCCGAAAGTGTCGTATGGGCTATTTTCGCGCATGCTCGGATTCTTTGGTGCAACCATTAAAACGTTTTTATTCAATTTAATCCTGCAGACCTGTGTTTTTCCGGATGTATGGAACATAGCAACAATCGAAAAATCTAGTGAAATAAAGGAACATAGACCAATATCACTATTACCACTACCGAGCAAAATATTTGAGACAATAAGGGGAAAAAAATGGAATTGAATGTATCCCTTACTCAGCACGGATTTACTGAGAGTAGATCCGTACAAAGAAACCTTCTTAACTAGACTATAATATCTTTGATAGCTTTCAGGGTAGGAAACAATTAGATGTCACTTACATGGACTTTTCAAAGGCATTTGACACTGTCAATCATTACTTTTTAATTCAAAAACTAGATATACTGGGCTTATCTGATGAATTGGTCTATTTCAGTTATACTTGGAAGGAAGAAGGCAGTTTGTGGAGTATCATGGTACCAGATCTCATACATATTAATTTATGTTCTTCAGGTGTTTCTGTGAGATCAATTTTGGGTCCCTTCTTATTTCTCATATTTTTAAATGACGTTACTTTTGAAGTAGAGAAATCCAAACTACTGTTACATGTGGATGACATAAAAATATATAAAAACATAACTTCCTTCTTAGACTGTATTGAGCTTCAGGCAGAACTGAATTCTATTGTTTGTTGGAGCGATCGGAATCTACTGCCCTTCAATAAATCCAAATGCCAAAGCATTACTTTTAGTCGTATAAGAGCCCTTGCTACACCCTTACACAATAGGAGATTATAGATTGCTAAGTATTCAGGAAGTAAGGGACCTGAGTGCACTACTGGATAGCAAATAATCATTTTCCACCTCAAAATGTAAAAAGAATAGCCGGTTTTATCAAAAGCAACAGCGTTACTTACAAGAAATATGAAACTAAGAAACAATTATTTTTTGCTTTCGTAAGATCAGTTTTGGAATTTAGCGCAATTATCTGGAATCCACACGATAAAGGTAAAATTGAAAAAATTGAAAAAATCCAAAAAACATTTCTGGAATATTTATATCATGATTTGTTTACATATTACCCATACAACCTGAAGTACACTGAACTATTGCAGGGATTTGAGGTGATGAGCCCAAGTGATGGATGGAAATTATTGGCTATGTTATTCTTGTGGGACATTATTAATGGAAGAGGCAAGGATAGTGAACTTTTATGTACTATACATTTTCGAATCCCAACGTTTAACAGCAGGGACAATGCTCTTTTTGCTGCCCCAATGGGATGTAACTCCGGCTTCCACGGCATACTCTGTCTTTACAATGAGGTAGCAAGAGCAAATGCAGAGGTGGATATTTGCTTTATGAATCGTAAAGCATTTGGTAATTTCATTCAGAAGCATTTCTCGGCCTCTGAGCCAGCTTGGTTTCAATGGCTTCCTCCCTTCCTCCCTTTCCCTACACTCTAACGCTCCTTTTCGCGTCCCCTACATGTTTCATTTAATTCTAGTATTTTCCGGATACCCTCCCTTCAGACCAGCACCCCCTCCCTCCCTACTATATACTCAATCATTGGTTCCTACTCCCAAAATGTGTCCCCGTTTTTTCCCTTCTTTCTTCAATTAATAGCGGAAAAATTGTAATACTGTACGTTGTCCCATACTGATCTGGTCAGTTTTGGCCGTAGGAGGGGACATTATTATTAAATATATAAATGAATAAAAACTTGAAAAAATGCCCAAGTGACTCATCAAATCTCAACTCCCCGAATTTTTCGACTAGATGATAATTTTTGAATCATTTTAATTGCATCGGTTCTTTACTTGGAGTTACGAGTCCACGAGCAACGCCAAAGCTTCACACCTCGAGAGTGAATATGGAGAAGATGGAATTCAAGTCTCAGATAATGGATTTTGGAAGGAATCTTGAGAGCTATTCAAATGACACAGAAGTTGCATCATTTTAACCCCCTCCTCCGTCCCATGGTTGAATAAGTTTATGCTTTCAAGATACTAGGAGATTGGCAGCTTCATCTTCAATTGCCTACAATCTTGGCTTGAAGGCTCCTGTAATTCTCCGAATTTCCCTAAACATTGACGCCGTCTCGTTTTGTTCCGTATGTCGTTCTATCTGCTCACAGATTCCCTCCTGGAAGGTGGTCTAGTCTCTCCTACATCCTCTGCGAATCAATGTCGATAATTGCCGACACGCCAGAGTCTTCTGTTTTCCTTGGGACTTTAAGTGTCTTTTCGTCTCCACTGGGTTGATTGTTTTCTAATGATGCCCGATCAATCGATTTTCACTAAAAGAACCCGATTAAATTGATTTTGACACAAACCTCAAAATAACCGGTTAATTGATTTTTCAGCAAGAAAATCAATTAAAAAAAAATCATTGAATGTTTGATTTCTTATTATTGGTTGGGTGGAGGGGATAAGAATACAGAATTGCAGTCTTCAGACAATGCTCGAACTCGGAGTAACAGTACTAGACATGGGTCTAGTATCTCTAGAAGTACCAGAGTGCGGTGCGCTACTAGCGCTAAGGTGACTTTTGAGTGAAAACTAAAAACAGGTTTCGCGGAAAATCGTTCGAGTCCGCGATCTATTTCAGAACATGTTTAAGTAGTAAAGTACCTATAAGTTGACTTATTTCATATTTTATTTCATATTTTCAATTTTTCAGTACAGCAACATAGCGAAATAATTGATTAATCGATTTTTTCCCGCAAAAAATCGACTTGATTTTTTTGTTATGATGGAAAAATTGGATAATCGAATTTTGGGCATCACAATTATTTTCCGGGTGAGCTTCTCTACTTATAATGATCTAATGATAACGCGATTGGAGATTGTAGGATGAGGTCGGCGCGGCACGTTGGGGGGGGGGCATTCCAGCCGTCCTTGTTCATTTCTTTCTTTAGTCATCCAGTTATTTGATTTGTAATTACTAGTTTGTTTTGTAATATTATTTCCTTTCATCATAATTGGCCGGCCGGCTGTGGCTAGGCATTTTCCCAAAAATTCTAGCTTAGCAAATAGACGAATGCTCAGTGGTAGACAGCGATTAGCTATTAACGAAGCCAATAGCCGATTCTTTTCGGCTGTTTTTTCTTTTTTGTATTTTTTTTCCTCTGTAGATTTCTACATTCAATTTTATGTTATCATTCTTTGTTATTATGTCTTTCAGTGTCGCCTATTTCCCGTTCTTTCCTTGTCTCAATTCTCTTTCTACAAACGCCCTCTGTGTTGTTATTGCTGACAACATTTAATTTCACAAATAACAATCGCCTCTCTCTGCCCCTAGAACAAAGTGAATTAGCTCATAGCCGCTAGCTTTTAGCCATTAGCTGTTATTGGCTGAGAGGTTAGCTTTTCAGCTAGCCAGAAGCTTTATATTTTAAGGTCATCGAGCTTTAGTCGATAGCTTAGCTTTTTTAATTGGCTTTTGCAGTCTCTGGTACCTGATAGACCTCGTGATTATGGAACCTACCTGATTTATAGTGGTTTGATATTTTGATAACACAAAATTTAGCAAAAAATTACGTTTTATAAGCAAGAAATTCACTCTCATGAGTGTAATACTTTGTACTGGCAGAAATCAAATACTGTGTAGTAAGTAGAATTTCTTCAGCTCTGTTTGGGTGGCTTGAAACCTAAAATCACATTTATCCTCCCATTAAAAATTTTACTTTCTAAACGCTCTCAATCCGGGGCAAGTTGTCCCATTACAAACATTATCAATAAAAGCGAATTTCGTTACATGTTTTTCGAAAATGGTACGAAAATACGTTCGTAAGACATTTCAGCACATTTATAACACAAGACTTACCCCATCATATATGACAACTTACCAACTTACCCGGGTATGGGGCAAGTTGTCTCAAAAAAGTAACAGCGCTTAAGAATATTTGGGGCCAACCGTATGGAAAATTTTTGAGTTTTTTTTATACACCATTTTGTACCCAACGGTTGTAGCTGCAATTTGAGCCTTATTTGAAGTTTTTCGGTCCAATAGTTTCTGCACGTTTTTAGCATAAGACAATTTACTCCATCATGTATGACAACTTACCCGGGTATGGGGCAAGTTTTCACCAAAAAAAAGTAGCCGCGTTTAAAAGTGTCTGGGGCCAACTGTATGAAAGATTTTTGCCATTTTTTAGCCAAGGGTTGCCGCGATAATTTGAGCCTAAGTTAAAGTTTTTTGGTGCAACAGTTTTTTCAGAATTTTGAAGTTTCTAAAAATTGTAACAACTAATCCCGCCCTCCCCTATTACTTATCAGCTATCAAAACTCAACATTACGGTGCCGCGTCCTTCACAGAGGAATTATACACTTTTTAAAATACCTTCTTGTCGGACAGAAATATTCAAAAATTCGCCAACAGTGAGGGGCATGAGGTTAGCCAATGACTTACTACAGATGGACCCTACTATCGACTTTCTCGACCCTGCAGATAAACCCCGACTTCTTCGGATTCTGAAATCTCTTCGTTGACCCGCACGACTTGGAGCAGTAGTGGCAGGGGCGGTGAGGACCCGAGATGTGAATAAGGCACAACAGTATGAAACGGAGTATAATCAAGCCAGTGTGTGTGTGGGGGGGGGGTGCGTGTGCGTGTGTGTATGTGTGCGCGTGCGAGTAGTGTGAGTGGCGTGCGGCAGGCCACAAATTTTTCACAAATTTTTTATTTATTTATTTATTTATTTTTATTTATTATTTTCTCATTTTATTTTATTTACTTTATTTATTATTTTTGTTTTTATTTATTTATTTATTTTATCTATTATTATTATTTTTCTTTTTAATTATCACTACATTTGTTGTTTTTTTTTTTAATTTTTAGTTTTTTTTTGTGTTTTTTGTGTTTTTTTTTGTTTTGCTTGTTGTTTTTTTTGTCTCCTCTTCCCTGTAACTGGCCATCTGGCTGTTGGAAAGGGGAGTAAATATATTTATTATTATTTATTTATTCATTATTATTATTATTATTTTTATTATTATGGGTTGGTCTCACAAGAATCACGGAGAGAGACAAGCTTTTCCAAAATAAATCACATTAGTGGATTTTATAAAAATCCGTGATATAAGTAGAACCACAGAGAGTCATATACAATATTTTTATGGTTTATTATCATTTTTGATGATTATTATATTTAAGTACATATTCTCGAATGTAGGTGAGAAGGAAGAAATATTTCATTGGCTGCAAAATTATACTCAACGACAGATGAATGATATGAAAGATGCAGGTGTCACATTTCTGACACTGCGATCCGTATTTGGCCGCCAATGACTGGGACATTTTTGCACGAACACGATAAAACAAACCCGCAGAAGAAATTCGAATATGAAAGGTTTGGTTTCCGCCTTTCTGCATAAAGCGCAATTCGTGCCCTCTAGCTCTACTCGTTTCAAACCTTTTCAACACCATTATCAGATAATGGTATAAATGTAACATGACTTTGAGTAATATGGTTTCTGAATCAAGTGAAACAAACTATATGAAATAAGGTTGATAAAATTCACGCCAGCATACAAAGCCATACAAAAATGATTTGTTCACTTGGGTATACTGCATTTCATAATAAAAAATTCACACGTGCAAAGCATTCTGTAATTCACAACTTAGCACTTTCAAACAAAGCATACGTTTAAAAAACACTGAAGACTAACGCTTGGTATTTTAATTAAAGGAAAATTCTGCTTTTAATTACACCGAACAGAGAACACACTTTCTGTATCAAAATGAAACGTTGAAAGTGGAATTCTTTGTAAGATTCGTTTTTAGAAATGAAGGTAAGTTTATTTATCTACATGTTGACGATATACTTCAAGTATATAGGTAGGTATATACTTTGCCGCACGAGAAGCTTTTAAAATTTCAGTCGGTAGGTATTTTCTACTTAGAAATAAATTATTTTATATAATTTAGTTATCTTCACGTTAGTCACGCTTTTGAGTGGCTTTCTGAAATCTATACCGATTAGGTTACAGAATATAGATCAGTTATCAGTATTATTTCCGCAATAAATGGTTCTTTCGGTTGCTTCTGAATTAACTGAAATATTTCTATGTCCGGGTAATTTCGGACTACTTCGTTTTCCTCTCACATGTGGTGAAAAAAACGTCAACACTCCTAACATGTAGACTCACTTCTATACAGTTTTTCGAAAAAAAATTGGTCGATAGTTTTCAAACCAAAGACCTATTCGTTCTATTAGGAGATTTCTGAACTTGATTTTCTGAAACATCATTTTCTGTTCTAAAACCAGGATATTCGATTTCTAAGTCTCACATGTGCTGTAATGGAATATTTTTGTAATTGAAAATTGAAAATTTAAGAAATCCACGGCCAAATTTAGATAGAAGTCCGAGCCCCAGAATTGGCAGAAGTCCCAATACCCCAAATTTTTAATTTGAAAGCCAAAGAATAAAAGCTCAGAAAGTCAAAACCCCAAAAATATGCCTTTTTTCATGCACGTTTTACTAACTTTTTGATGTTCTGCGGAAGGCTCTATACTGATGGAGGCCTCACAGTCATTCTCTAAACACCCCTGAAGAAATCTGTCTATATGGTTCTGCGATAAGAAGGCGTTCGAAGATCGTTGAGACACCCTTTCATTCTAGAGAAAAACTAGGGCATGTACAGACTCTAAAGGAAATTCAAAGTCATCAGGGTTTATGCGAAAAATTCGCCACAGACAACTAAAGAAGCCAACGTCATTTCCTTCAATGATTTAATCAAACACGAGGCCTAACCGTATAACTCTGACCCCAAACTTGAAGCTCCTAAGTGAGCCACATGAATGGATTCAACTTGACCAGCAGTAATTTCAGCCAGGCACAGGGCCATAGCTAGGGTCAAATGTAAAAAGGGCTAATGAATTTCCCGGGTGGGCAAAGCAGTTCACAACTTACTCTCCCCATCCCATCAACCATACCCCTAATTTTATCACAAACACCCTTTCCTCCCGCCCCAAATAGAAAAAGGGTGACAATAACTGAAGAACGAAATTATTAGTATAATCACTGAAAAATTTCCACCAATCAAAACATAACAATAAAAAGTCATACAACCATTAAAAAGCATTACGTTGAAATTATTCGCTTTCTTAATTCAGATGAAATTTTAAATAATTGAAGTTTACGATTTAGTTTATTCTAGAATATACGAAGCTGTTCTTTAGTTGGAATCGACAGTAGAATCAAATTCGTCGAATGTTGTTTCAGGGCAAATGTTTCTTGGGGGACATTGCCCTCCACCTCTCCCGGCTACGGTCCAGATCAGTTATACTTGTATTATTGTTTCATCAATTCTGTAATTCGTTAACCAGAGGTAGGACCACAGCCAATGGGGGGAGGGGTTTTAACTTCCCTTCAGGTGGCAGAAATTAACTTTGTTTCATTTTATGTTACAAATTCTAAACATTTCACTCGCTTCGCTCGTCATATCAAGGTTTTTTTTTCAGCTACAAGCCCACTCATCTCTAGCTATCTAGTGACAGCACTGAACTACTCAATACTTAGCAGGCACATAGATACTACATACTATAGAAACCACCGTGATGCCTTCTAAACGAATACGACCACTAGCGTACTCTGTAATCAGCCACGAAGTTTAACTCTTCTTTTCAATTATACAGCGATCCGATAGATAGCGCTACGGGTTTAAAATATCAGTGAGATTAATTTACATTTTGTGAATGTACGAAACGAGTGCTGCCCTCGTTCCTCATTGACAGGACTTCGCTACGACTTAAAAAAGAACTATTTCATTCTCAATTTAAATTACGAATTTCGTTGCTAGCAGTTTTCGTCCACCTACCTAAGTGAAGTACCTACAAATATGAACTTTTGAAACTCGAAAAGGAACCGAACACTTCCGTCCACTGGTTGAAAAAATTTAATTTTGTCTCTCTCTCCAGGGCCGTAGCTGAGTTACCAAAAAGGAATTTTTAACTAAAAAAATGTTAGAAAACATTGTTCGCGAGCGGAGTGAGTACAAATTTTCCAATTTTCAGCACCAAAAAAATATAGTTTTGCCACACTGAAATGAGATGTTTGAATCCCTAAAATTCCTCCCACGGCTACGGCCCAGCTCCCTTCCCCTCCACAAAGAAATTAGCGGAATTGTTTCGTCCGGGGAAAACTTAGATATAAAATAGTTGGATTCTGTAACTCAGCGAATATAAAGGGCGAGCTAGGCAAGCTGTGTAAGATTTTTTGAGTCATTTTTATCTTCTAAACTAGAAGCTGTTCACAGTCTATTTTTTTTTTTATCTCGGCGTCATAACAAAGCGTCAAAAGAAAATCGTAAGTCGGAGAGGGGGAGATCAAAAGTCCGATGCTTGACCTTTTTTCTCATTTTTTTTTTGTTGAAGACCCAATCCTAATTGAGAGAGGGGGAGTGAAAGTCAGAAGTCGAGGGATACTAGCTAAATTCCAGAACAACCGGGGATAACCTTATTCTGCAGCAGTATACCGTACTTTTTGTAATGTAAGCAGCTGAGAAGGGAACCAAGCAGGATTTTGAAATGACAAAATCTTGTTTCTTAGGGAATCAAAAAATCTGCTCCCCCTTAAAAACGTGCTGGGGGTTCACTAATTTTACATTTCCAGAAGAAAAGATACCAAAAATCTTCCCAAACTCTTTGTCGTTGCTTGCTGAATCCGAATACCCTTTCAGGTGGAGATGTTAGATCTGATGTACGACTCAAAAATGAAAACGTCATCCTCACAACTGGTGAAATTGGCTTAACTTAAAGAATCTAACAAAATATCAAAATTAAGGTTTTTCGGGTTGTTGATAAAAATAGATTTTGGGTCAGACACTGATTTCAACAGTAAAATAAAAATTTCCCTTTGAGCAAAGGCGCAACCGACTTGACGTGGTAAGTTGAAACGTCAAATAGGGGTTTTCAGGGTTACTGAGTTTGAATAACCCATCTTGTTTTGTATTTCAAGTCACCAAAATCCAGTGCAATGAAAAATTTAAAGTTCTTTTTGTGGACATCGTCAGGAAACCAGTGGCAAAGGAAAATAAATTTCTGAATTTAGATTCCTCCCCTGCTGCCACACACAGCGGGTTTAAAGTTCAAAGACATCTTGAAAAGAGCAAAATTCGACTTTACCCAAAAAAAGCGATGAAAAATAACTAAATTTAGGTTTCAATCATAGCATATATTTTCGATGCTTTAACATGCATCCCTAAAACCTCGATCTAGCTTGAAAAGGTTCACAATTTTTTCATTTTAAATGGAAAAATCTATCTTCACGGGTATTGTTAGAAAGAGAAGTACAAAGCCGCTGCGAAAAATTGAAATACAATTTTTTTAACTTTCGACTCACAGGAAATCGAGAGTACTTGAGATGAGTAAAAGTGACAACTAAGAAAACCAGGAAAAGGAGCTATCAAAATTAAGGATCTTTGTCGCAGGTTTCGAATATTTTTGTACCATATTTTCATTCGAATTCGGATTGGAATCTGTAAATCTAGATGTTACAAAAAAATTCATCCTAATTACAATATAATTGCTTTATTTTATGTATTCCACATATTTTTTGAGCCAGTTGAAACTACAACTGAAATTTTGACTTGAGATGTAATCTATACACAAACTGTTGAAAGTTTAGTATGAATTGAGATCCATAAGAATAAAAAGAGAATACTGTTTTAAAGAAAGATTTTTCCCAAGGAGCAATTGGTTGGATGAGAGAAAATTCAAATTATTGAAATTTCAAGTTTAGAAAGTTGAAAAAGTAAACGGTGACTCCATAGCCGCTAATTTCGAGTATTACATTCGTATTTTTTTCATCTAGCTCCATCTATCTGAGGTGTAGAAATGCTACACTGCTTGTGGAACAATTTAAATTTCGGGAGTTCAAAAACGGAATTGCCTCAAACTTTTGATGCAATAATAAAAATAACTCCTATTTTGATTATTTTTTAAGCCACGTTTTTCAGTGCGTACTCAGCAAGTCTCTGAGCAACCCACGATGAGAAGTCTCAGTTTTTCCCGAACGATTTTGTGATTTCACTTCAAGATTCATACAGATTTTTGAGGTAAAAATTGTGGAAATCGTTAATTTCATACTCAATTTTGAATTCTGGGCTCCCAAATTGGGACACGATCAGAAATTTTAAGCAATATTTGAAATTATAGCAGACGGGAATTTATTTAAACCATGTTTTTAATTTTTTGGTCAAGTTATTTTGCCCATTACAATAATTCATCTTCCAACGGGGGGGGGGGGGGGGGAGAAAATTTAGATCTTCTACAAGTATACAAGTATTTATATATTATTTGAAATAAAACTTTCAAGGTCAGTATTCCCACATGGACGGAACTTTGGCTCTTTTGGCAGTATTTTTTTGCATTGAGCAGGATGCAGAATTTTTAGCAGAAGTTAGGAAAATGACCGCAGGGTCAGCAGAAAAGCAGCATTTTTAACATAATTTAGAAAAATTATCTGATTTAAAATTTAAAATCGAGGTAACATTGTTTCTATAAAAAATTTATGGGTTTATGCTGATCGCTGAAAACTTATAATTTACCTACTTCCAGTCACATTTCTAAATCAAGGAATTTTTGAATTGGTATATTCTTTTCCTTGTTTAATTATATTTTTTTATCTTGATGTTTTTTCTAGTTTCCAGACCAAATTTGTGTATTTTCAAGTAATTCTGATATTATATGGTCGAACTTTATAAAGTATGTATGAGAAAAGGAGTGTTATATTTTCTAAATACCAATACATTTTATGATAAAAATTATAAAACAAGGGTGGAAAATACGAATAACAGCACAGAGTTTTCAGCAGTGTCCTAAGTATTTTTACTCATTGTAAGAGGGAAATAGAGCAGAAAAAGAATATTAAATTTTTTTTAATTGAACTAAATTTCGGCAGAATTTAATATTTATGCGACAGAAAAAACAACAACAAAAAATAGAATAATTGAAGGGTAAAGAATCAGAACTCACATTTGCGCCCTTGGAGTAAAATGGCGAATGTGAGTTTTGATTCTTTATCCTTCAATTGAACGTCTCGCTAGCAGAATAAAGCAGAATTTTTGTTCATCTACAGCAGAATTTCACTTTTCTTGTATGGGAACACTTCTTCCAATGATGTGCTTTGATATGTATTTGGTTTGATTCATCAAGTATAAAATTTCAGTTTTGATATCCAAATCCAAATTGAAGCTGCATCGGTCATTCGCAGTCAGCGACCTCAGAAACCTCTATTTTGGTTACCGTGTTCTCATATATGTATTTAAAATTTCCATATTGATGGACCCCCTTCCTCTCCCCTCCTATTCCGTTAAAAGGAAGAAGAATTTGTTTGACTCTAGACATCAGACTTAAGCACTTCAGTCAAGATCCTTTTTGGTCCAAGGGTGGACCCACAACGCTTTAGACAATAAAATAATGCGTTTTGAATGAATAGCTAAGAAAGTTTCAAAGGTCACGGGGTACAAAGTAAAATCAAATTATATCTAAAAAAGGGGATTCGAGGAAGAAAGAAGTGACTAGCAGTTGAAATTAACATACTAAGTGTCCCAGCCACTGTCCTTTTTAACAATCCTTCTACAAGCCCAAATCCCCTAAAACAGTTTTTTATAAATAAAAAAAAAATCAAAATTTCTACCTCCGTAGCGTTTTGTGGTTTATGTAAGTTTAATATTAAATAAGCAAAAACAGCGAGTAAAGAAACTTCGCTTCCCTTGTAGCTTCATGGACCGAACCCAACTGGCGATTTCTTCAGCATTTTGCAAGATGATATAACTAAATATTTTTAATCAAGCCTGAAAGGTCTTAAAGCGTGCCAAAATCCCTCAAACTTTCAGCTCATTTGGCAATACGTTTTCCACGGAATCTTGCACACGTTATTCTCTTTCTAGTTTTCCCAATCGGCCAAAAATTCAAATAAATCGTCTCCTCGTTACACGCTATTGGCCAATCTCATATATGCTAGTATTGTATAATATGTAAGTACGGAGTATCGCACTCACGCGTACTTAGTCATCACTCACTGCTAAAAATCCTTTTTGTTTCACAAACCTTATTCCAAATGGTTAAACAATGCTTCATTTTTTTTAAGGAGGGGAGGGGGTAGTAAAATACTAAATTAAGAATGCAAGGAAATCTCACACTTCGACATCGCCTATAGGTGTACTTAAATTCGTTCGCTATTTGCGGCGGAAAAGTATTCAAAATAATATATCATTTATTGAAGTGTTTGTTACCTTTACAGAAATTCGCCTTCCATTAGTCAGCTAAGGTATCTTGAGTTGTTTATTACAGCTGGTACACTGTAGCCTCCTCCTGAAAAGATAAAAAATAAAAATAATTAATTAACTACAAAAATTCAAAAACTGTTTAGCAAATTGATAAAAATGCGTATTAGGAGATTTCAGAGATGAATGTTACACCTGAGAATTTTTGTTGCCCCTCGCCCGCCATCCCTTGGACACAATGCACGTAAAATCGGGTGTTTTTGTGTTTCAGTAGTTAGGACAGGTAGGTAGTATTTTGAGACAGTCTCCAAGCTGATAAATTAAGCAAAAATTCCATTGGGATATCGATTGTGAAATATTCGAACTCTGAATTAAACTTTGATATCAGTTCGTTTGTAAGCTGGAAACTGTGGCACCAGGAGCGGGAATCAAAGTGAAAAGGTCATAAAATACAATACAGGCATCAAAAGGTAGGGTTTTAAAGGTCAGTAAATCAATTCTTCATATTATTTTGATCCTATGTCCATGTGAAAGTCAGCTCAAAATTCCCAAGTACGGATTTTCCCAACCCAACTTTGGCTGACTAAAATGGTATATTTTCCCAACTGCTGAGTGAAAAACTTCTTACAGGGGGAAGCTCCCCTTCCCCTCCTATCCGTACGTCTCTGATTGTGGCATTCAGGGAGGGAGAGGATCCAAAATTAAAACTAATAAGGAATACAATATGTGGCAGTTTCTATAAAAGGGGTAACTTTGTCGAGCCGACGAATTTTGAGTTACAGTGTAATAGAGGAATGAATGCCCATTCCAATGAGCTATTGGCGAGATTTGTAGCGTTTTTTGTTCAGGAGATACAAGGGGTCAAAGATGAGTGTAACAAGAACGCGTGAAAACACGTTTTTGGGAAAAACGCTTTTAAAGTTAGACACACCTTTTTCTCCCACTCCGTCAAGCGGTCCTAACTCGCCGCGGAATCACGTTACCAGCCTCGACGAGGGCTTGTTGGAAAGGTAATTTTTCGCTCTTCTATGTGGTAACAATTTAGAACATCGGATTTATTCGTGAGCTCCGAAAAACCACGAAGAAGCGACGCAGATATTCGCATTCTTTTCTCATTCTCTTTCATAATTCTCTTTCTCTCTCTTCCTCTTCTCTCTCATATGCGTAAATCTTGTCTCTTCGTTATTGCGATGTTTGTTCTATAGAAATCAACCAAAACCTCAAATTTGATTTTTTTCAACCAAAAAATTTTGTTTTTATTTTTTCGCATACCCATTTATCTATCACATCAGTATTCTCATAGCCAGCTTTATATACTATACTACACACTCAATCAGCTGACGATCAGTTGACGTCACGGTCTTATTTTCGAGACAAATTTTTACTCCGAAGTAGAAGAATGAGGCCACGCCCCCCTGTACATTTTAAATGGACGCGGTCAATTTACTCCTCTTATTTACACTACTGCATATAGAGAAAATTTGATACTTTGGAGTTCTTCTTCCCTTTACTCATTCTCCCCCCCCCCCCGCCAACGAGAATATGCCTTTGCTATGGCTCTGATTTTATACTGTAATCGTTTCGGTAATAATTTTCGGTATTTTGCCGAGCTCTAATTGAACATTAACGTGTATAATGTTAACTCGAGGTATCGTGAATGATAACACGTTTTTGTAAGAATGAAGAGTAAAATGAAAACAGGAGGGAAAATTGTGCCACGATGGCGTAATTTCATTCGCGAGTCCTAACTATACGCTATATCGTTATTTAAAAACGACAAAATAAACTTAAGAAGCTTTTCAGCCCTCGGCGACGTCTATTATCATTTCGTTGGGTGAGACAATAAACTACAAATAAAGTCATTTACGTTATAAAAGCTCGTCGTAAAAGATAGCGGCGAAACGCAGTTTTCCATCTTAATGTATCTTATCTGGAAGCCGCACACGCACATTTTCTATTCTTATTTACCCTTTTTACCTACGGCAACCTACGGAGGGCTTTTATATCTATTTCACACAAATACTCTTTTGTGTCATCTTTTGTTACCACTGAGTTACCGTTTAAAAAGTCGTTAGCGGCCGAATCGTTTTTCGCTGTTTTCGAGGCCCCCGGTATGCCGCGTTGCCGCGTATTGATGTAACGCACGTCGCCGCCGTGTACCGCACAATTAACGTTAAATTTTCAAATTTGCTTTTTCCAGCCGAATGAGTTCTATTTTCTACCCGCGTATAGTCATTTAATCGCGTCGCATTAGCTGTTTGTTTTTGGCTGTTGTACAACGAGAATAGAGACGAATTTTCGTCCACCAGTCGAAAAATAAAACAAGCAAAAAGGGAACTAGTACCGCTGAGGGTAGGGGGAACTTGCCCCCTGCTACTCGTGAAGTTGGAGGACAGTGATGTCATATTACCCTCTCTAGTTTTAACAAAAAAATATACGCGCTACTGTTGTTTCGCGTTGTACCCGAAGTCCTTCGCTAATTCACAACATTAGCACTCCACAGTTCACTGTTATGAAGAATGAAGAATGGATCCTAAAGGAAGGATAAAATGTGTTAAAATTATTGATTACTAGTCAATGTTCTATATTATAACCGTAGAGGAATTGCAAATGGGGAAAGAGGGTGTACGAATTCAATGATGCAATTGACCCTCTTAGACAAGTAACCGCCTCAGAGAGAATTGGCGGATGATTCTGTATACCTGTGATATAAAATATTTCTTGAACGAAATTTCCGACCATATTACCTATGTGGCTCCTTAACCTTAATAGGAACTTGGCAAAAAACTAAAACATGTATTTCTTCAATTCCCACTAGGATTTTTTAAAAGAAGGAGAATTCATCTGACTGACTGAGCGAACTCAGTCCCTGGTTTATCATTATTAAGGAAATTATTCGTTCAAGGTTGCTAGGATGTCAGATAGGTCAGTTAATTGGAGAAAACACAATGGAAAACTGAGCCTTGTAGATTACTTTTTCGAGATTGTAAAATGTAGTTGACATTTTTTCTCTAGTGGTAAAGGTGAACTCTACAGTGTGAAATGACTGGTATGTATCTGGAGCTTCCAGTTACCTCTTCATTTAGTAGGAAAATATGATTAAAAAGACCAGGGTTTTGAATCATATATAACCGAGAATTCCTCCTGTCAATTTCAGCCAAAATTTGGGATCATAAACTTATTTTCTTACAATTGTAGATGTATTTCTAAGCAATTATCATTTTTATAGAAGTACGCAGCAGAACACAACCTATCAGTAGTAGGAAATCTGATGTATGTAGTTATCGAGTGGATCCGGTTCTGCATCTCAATCCACTTCCGTTTCGGATACGATTTCAATTTTTTTTTCCTAAGCTCAGCTTGGCTACAGTGCTTTCTGTGTTGGCCTGCTCTTTTTGGAATTTTTGGAGCGCCGAGTAAAGGTCGGGGGACGCTTACCCACGACAATACGAAAGCGCGACAAACCCAGTAAATCCGTCCACGATATATGTGAAACCGAAGATACATGTAGCCATCGATAAATAATTTATTGTTATGTGTATTTCCGCCATTTCTATATATTTAACTATGACTCTCCCTCAATGATACAACTCCACACGTTGCTGTTGTTCCTACTCCATGGTAATTAATAATAAGTCTACACAGTGTGAAAAAATTCAACAAAAAGTCATTTTAGGGAGAATGTCATTGGGGAAATGTACTTAGGAATACTGGATTTATAGAAAACGAACTGAAAACTTTGCTTTACGGAAAAAAACGTTAGGGAAAATGTCCTTAGTGAAAGTGGTTCAGGGAAACTGTTCGTGAACCCCCCCCCCCCATATTTACACTACTATAGACCAACTTTAAATTTTACCATTTTTTCCGTTGGGGAAGAGGCGAAGGGAACAGCAACTCAACATGACCACTAAATTTTCTCTCTATTATGCTAACTACGGTGTCCCTTATTTTACAAGTTTTTGCCAATTGATTAGGGTTGCACTGAAATTTGTTCCAATGGACCTAGAAACTCGCCATAAAAATTTGAGCTCAATCTGAGGTTATTAACCCGTGCCGCTTTGACCTTGAAGTTACGTGTAATACTGATACTTCACAAAAAACCGCGAACATAATGTAATGTACGTTACCCGACATTAATGGATATTTCAGAGGTAAAATATTAAAAAAAAACTGTGTTTTTTGAAAATTCCACGCATTTTTGCGATTATTTCGATAAATATGTTTTTTAAAGAAAAGTTGTACAGAATTTTTTTTATAGAAAACTTGACGAGGAAAATTTTATATATTATTTCCATTTTGGTCCCAAAGTAAATGATTATGAAAGAAACACTACCAAAATCCACGTTCCTCGAAACTTTCACACATTATTGCGATTATCTCGGTAAATATGCATTTTAGAAAAAAATTGGGTAGGATATTTTTCATAGGAAATTTAACAGGGATAATTTTATGTTATATGCATTTTGGTCTAGAAGTTGATGAGTTTCCAGATATTCGCGTGTTTTTTTTTTTTTGTAAAATCTCAGTATTACACATAACTTTAAGGTCAAAGCGGCACGGGTTAATGACCTCAGATTGAGCTCAAATTTCTTATGGCGAGTTTCTAGGTCCATTGGAACAAATTTCAGTGCGACCCTAATCAATTAGCGAAAACTTGTAAAATAAGGGACACCCTAATTCTAAATTTTTCCAATTTTTTTGTGGGTGGGAGGGAGTATATCGAAATATCCAGCATGTTAGACCGTTTACAACCTAAAAAGAGTTATATCAATAGTAAAGAGAAAAGGTCTAGTCTAAACCTTGACTTACAATCCCTGAAGTTGGCAATGTGTCCTTTTGATGGGAGCAAATGAGAAGAACAGATGTCGTCGCTTGGGCAGTTTTTGCTTAACAGCGTTCAAATCTAATCGAAACTTGTATCAGCCTGTATTCCCATGCGAGCATCACGTTCCTTGTACCAGCCTGCGAGCACTATGCTCTGCTAGCAGACGAGTCTGCAACCACGGGAGAGCATTTTCATGTCTGCTTCGCGGACTGCGTCGACATGAGTATGTCGTCGTCGGCTACACTCCGCAGTGCACGTTGCGCTCCATATTTTTTGGCACGTTCATTTTTTGGACGCTACTTTTGCTGGACGATGACATTCTCATGTCGACGTGGTCCGCGAAGCGGACATGAAAATGCTCTCCCGTGGTTGCGGACTCGTCTGCAAGATGATGCACTAGCAGAGCGTAGTGCTCGCATGGGAATACAGGCTGATATAAGGAGTGTGGGGTACTCGCAGGCGATTCAAGTGTTGATCAGTCAGTCAGTTAGTCAGTAGTTTTATTATTACTATTATTATTTGTAACGCTTTTTTCCGTTGTGCCGAAGTAAAGACATAAAAATGGCAAAACGATATCCATGGAGATGATAATTCCTTTTCGTTTCTCCTCAAATGTAACGATTTTCCCGTTGGTGATATACCCATGACTAGAATGTGCCAAAGTAAAGACAAGAAACATCAAAATAAATTTCCACGGAAATAATTATTTTTCATTCCTCCTCAAATGTAACGCGTAACGCGTGAAACGTCCTGGTTTGTGTGCCAAAGTAAAGACATGAAAAAGTCAAAAACTCCGACAGATAAACCCTGATAAAAATAAGGGGAAATCACATCAATATTCTTCCCTGGAGATGCGTTTCCATTATCACAATTTTACGAAGACAACTCACAAAATAAATAATAATTCTGGACGTAAAAATCTCCGATTTGAATGTGCAGGCGGAGACTACAAAGTGAAAAATTATTAGAATTGAGATTAGGGACATGGAATGTAAGGGCACAGAATGAGGTAGGCAAACTACATAACTTAAAGAAAGACCACGAAAACAAGAAAATTGAATACAATAGGAATTAGTGAAGTGTGATGGCCAAAATAAAATTATTTTTGGACGGGGGTGTACAGAATAATTAAGACAGCGTCTTAAATGAAGTATTAGATCAGAAGCCAGATAAGCCAGATCAGAAGCTAGGAGCAGTGTCACAAATGCAAGAAGTTACGAAAATGAAGTCCAGAATAAGGGAGCTGGAATACGAAGTCGACGAGCTGGAGAACTATTCCAGAAGGAACAATGTGGTGTTCCATGGAGTCCCACAAAAAGTAGACGAGGATCCAATCCAGCTAGTACTGGAGTTGGGGAAGGCGTTCGAAGTACCAATACCTCCGGCACAGGTTGATGCGGCGTGCAGACTGTTCTCCCAAAACAAGAGAGGGCCATCACCATTTATAGTCAAGTTCGTAAATCGTTGGAAGCGGGATGAGGTGATGGCCAAGGTCAAAAGGCTGAAGCCATCGGCGGATAGAGTTGGCGGAAACTCGAGGAAGATATGGAGTAACTACGAAGTATATGCAAAGAAATGGCAGATCTTCTGCAGACATAAGGCAGAGGGTAGTAAGCCCTTTCAACTGCTAGATACGTCAGACGTAGACGCACTGGCAGGTCAGGTGGCGGTTCCAACGATTTTGGAAGAGTGGAGAGCCGAGTACGAGAACAAGATTAGAAACAAGAGACCTATCAACAGCCCAGGGATCAATAATGCTACAACGAAAAAGCCAGCTACGATCAAAGCGGGCCCTAAAGCGGACAAGTCAAGAAGATCCAACAATAGCAGCGGAAATGAGAGTGATAGAACTCCTCGCAAACAACAATCGAGTCCCAGGCTGAACTGCAGCACCCGTGGGGCGTGAAAGCTGTGCTACCTCCACCCGAACTCCATCGGTCACTACACCTACAATCATTGTGTCGCCGATAAAAATAATATAGGGACAATTTTTTAATTTCTCAAAGTTTTTTCAACTTTTCAGAATCCCAAAATGCTTCGAATAATACCAAAAATTGTGCAAAATTCAATATTTTTACTTTTAACACATAGGGTTTGGCCACGAACGAGAGACTATACTAGAAGTTGAACGGGCAACTAACGAAATGGATATCGCAAATCCTTTAAAAAAAAAAAACGCGAGTGAAAAACTGCGATTCCCTTGATGAAAGAATCGCTCTTCTGCGATTCTTTTGCGCGATTCAAACCGCCCCATCCCTGAGCTCACCGCATGAGAAAATCCTGGCTGCACCACTGACTCTCATTCTTGCAATTTATTTCGTTGAAACCAGGGAGAAGGACAAATTGACACTACCACCCCCTAGCTTCGAGGATGGGACATGTGCACCCCTCGCCTCCGGCTCCGGCGCGACGGATCATGCTGATTTCTTATATGATTTTGATTCTTGTCGTCTGCATACCTTAATATGAAGCATCGTCTTTCATTCTTTTCAGTTTGCCCATTTTTCGAATACCTTCTCAACCAGCTACACTTGACGCGCGTGATAGCCGTCTCAGTTCCAGCTGCCAATCCGTAAACAAATTTTGTCGTTATTTTCTCGGAGAAAATAATCGAATATCGAACGCTAACCCGTAAATCGACGCCAAACGAATAAAACAAGGGTGTATTCTTATTTTCGGTAATGTTTCAACCTCGTTGACCCCTGTCTCGTTTTTCGAAATCCGATATCAGGCAGCGTCGACAAATTCCGTTTCACGTTTCTGTCTGCGTTCGTGTCTAACGTTTATACGACCGATCTCGCAGTCGTCGTAGTCGCTCCCCCGAAATTGATACCTCCGAGCCAAATAAATGTTTACTCGCCGCGAACACGTTTTTATTCGCGTGGGGACGAATGGAAAACATAAACGCGAATTGATTGGCGGTTTTTCACAAAGTGATTTATCAATATTTACTCGGCAAAAGCGTAAAAGAGGTATAATGAAAAAGGCGATATTATCTAGCCCGTAGAACAAAGCTCTCTTAAGGGTGCGTGTGTATACGAAAAACGTGTCCCCGAGTCGTGTGCCGCTTTCACCGAGTTCATCCTTGCGGGCAGAAAAGTCTGGAAAGGAAAAGGCGTACATCCTCGGCGACGAATTTCACACCTCTTAGCCGTAACATCGAGTCAATGAAAACCTTTTCCAACCTTTCCGTCGACTCGTAATTTCTATACCAATAAATGCGGGCGAAAAGCGCGCCAAAGTGTAACGTGTGATTAACGAGGGGGTAAAACGTTTTTCTTTCTTTTTCATCACTCTCTTTCCCGCCACACCAAAAGGAAAAAGAGCTAGCTCTTTGATGTTTGGCGTAAATAAAATTTATTATTTTAATCCGACGTTGCCTCCACAAAGTATATAATTTCAACTCGCTGGTAATAATGGACGAGAAATGTTTAATCCACTCGTGTTCCACTAATTTCCTCCATTCGAGGGCCATTCTCGTTTCGCGGGGAAATAGAAATAACCGTCGCAAATTTACGTGTACTATTTCAATTGAGGGAAAAAACAAGATATAGAAAATAAAAAAGGAACTTATGAATGAAACCGCTAACTGGAGCTTATACAGAATACAAGCAACACAGTGTATTATTTGTTTGCAATAATTTTCGTATTTATAATTTGACGGAGAAAAAAGAGGAAACAGGGTATATGTGCACTGCAGATAGGCGATGGCGAAGTTGCGATCTCATGATATACAGGGTGAAGCACGAAAACGATTCTCTTTTTTCTTAGTTGTGGAGCCGAATGTACGCGGGACAAACGAGGATCATCTATAGGTCTAAGATCTATGGTTCAATCAATGAAGAAATGAGTACGAACAACAATCTATGATTCTGATTTGTTACAGGTCTGATGAAGGGGGAAAATGTCACCCCCGCGTTTCCGATTCAAACCTCCGGTACCGTAGGAAGACCCCTAAAAATCTAGTTGAAGCACGAAAACGAACATCTTTTTTCTTGCTTGTGGAGCAGGATCGACGCGGGACAAACGAGGATCATCTAGGTCTAAGATCTGTGGTCCAATCAATGAAGAAATGAATACGAACAACATCATAGCGCAGGGAATAAGGTCTGACTTCGTCGGTATGAAGTTATGAGTATCGGCATATACTAGATAAAATTTCTGACAAAATGAGAAGACCTTCAGGAACTTTCCAGCTCCAAAATTTGCCGAGTTATGGCTGTTCAAAGTTGAGATATCAAAGAACCTGATTTTGACCTCAGAAATGAAGCAAGAATACAAATAGGAAACATACTGCTGAAGCAGCATAAAGAAGGAAAAAGGAAATAAACACAAGAAAAACGTACAAACGACAGCCCTCCAACTCAATGTATAATAATATCCTTTATTCCGGTAATTTATAACTTCTTTGTTACATGCTATTTGTTCACTATCTATAGGTAATTACCGGACGCCCATTCCTGAGCATAGGTCTCCCCTATATTTTGCTAGATCCCTCTGTTTAATGCCACTCTTCTCCGTAAGGTTCCTAGTTTCCTTTCTATGTCTGGTCTCCATCTCGCTGTCGGTCTTCTCCTCCTTCTTTTATTGCCATATGGTGTCCAATCAGTTAATCTTTTTGCCCATAAGTGTCATTTCATTCTAGCTAAGTGTACCGCATACTTGATTTTTAGCAACCCTACTGTCTCCAATATGTGTTTTGTTCTTCTCTTACCCCTAATTTCCGTATTCCTGATTCTGTCCTTCATTCTTATTCCCAGTAAGCATTTCTCGATATTTCGCTGTGTTACCTGAAGACTGTTGGCTTGTTTTTTTGTTTTTTTTTTGTCAGTGACCAGGTTTGTGCTCCATACGTGAGAATTGGCAGTACACATGATACTAAAATTTTTATTTTGGATGCCACTTTCATTTTCCTTTTGAAGATCTGCCCTAGTGCCCAATAACCCCTCCATGCATTCTTCCGTCTTTCGTGTAGTTCTTTGTTTGGTAGCTCTGTGGCGTAGCGGTAAAAACTCGGCTTCCTAACCCAAAGGCACCGGGTTCGATTCCCAACGCCGGCATCGTTATCCAATAATGCAAGAAAGAACTCGTCACACATTCGAACATCGCATTCTGATAACGTACACAGAGTCACAACCACTTACAGCAGAGGCTTCCAAGAAGTGTGCAATCGGTTGCCAGTATCTGAAAGCTGTAAATGGGTAAGGCGCTACCTGCCGGTTCTTGTTGAACTCACCGTCATAAACCACGGGGCTAGTGATAGGGGTATTCGACAGGAAGATAACGCAGCTGACCTAGACCGGTTCCCGGCAAGAAGAGAAGAAGGCTAAGGCAGCCCTAAGAGGCTCCCCGATGTCCCTGAGGTAATGCTCGAAGGGGCGGTTCCAGGGCTCGGGTGAGAGCAAATGAAAAAAGAGTCCCAGATTAAATGATATAATCCGCCCTAAGTAAGTGTATTCCTTTACCCTTTCAAATTCCATCCCATCCACTTTGAGGTTTTCTTTAGATCTATTGCTCATGTATTTCCTTTTGGTTAAACTAGTCTGGGGCCCAGGCTCTCCACATGCTCTTGTGAGGTCTTTCACCATTTCTGTTCCTTCCTCCCTACTGGTTCCTATCAGCACAATGTCGTCCGAAAATCCCAGAGTACTTAGATGTTTCCCGTCTTTGTTCATCCCATGGTCTTCCCAGCTTGGTTTTCTAAATGCCCATTCCAACACTGCGTTAAACAGATTGGACGACAGGTGACAGGTCAAACAAAAAAGAAAAGAAAAGAACTAAATACTCACCAATGCAGACAAAGGCAACACCACAGTAGTACTAAACAAAGACAAATACATAAAGAAAGTCGAAACTTACATAGAGAACAACAATTACAAACCACTAAACTCGGACCTGACCAAGAAATACCAAGCTAAACTAAAGACATCGAAGAAAAACAACAACATAAACAATAAGAAACTAGGAGAAACGAACCCCAGGACACCACAGTCAAAAGAATTCATAAAACTCCACAAACAAGACAGACCAATAAGACCACTTGTCGAAAATGCCGAAAGACAACCTAACTGGACTCTAGACCTTTTCGACTTCAAAAGCAAACTGGATAAAGTAACATTAAACAACAATGACAAACTAGTATCATTGGACGTAACAAACATGTTTGGGAATATACCAAAACAAGAACTAACAACAATACTGACGAACAACAACTACAAAAACAACACAGAAGACTTTATTAAGCCAAAACCACTGCCAGTTTAACAACAAATATTAAGAACAAACAGAAGGCCTAGCAATGGGGTCACCACTGTCACCCATTCTAGTTGAAATATTCATGAACAACTTTGAAAATGACCTTCTAAACAACAACAAACACAAGAAAAACATAAAACTATGAACAAGATAATATGTATAAACGACATATTAATCATCTGGACAGGAACAGACAGACAACTGGACCAATTCCTCGCGGAGACAAATAACATAAACAACAACATGAAGGTCACAATGGAAAAGGGCAATAAGACCATAAACTACCTCGACCTAACAATACAAACGAAAGACAACAAGATACAGTACTAGAGCTCTACAACTTCTTGTGAGTACAATCGTCCGCCATTTTGACGTCAACCTTACCTACGCGTTACGCTCCGCATTTACAGAAAAACCACCCACACGGATCCAATGACTCATTCCATCATCAGAAACACAAAATGGCAGCCTACACAACTACTGCCACAGAGCAATCAACATACTAAACAACAACGATTACAGATCAATAGAAATTAACAAAATCAAACAAATAGCCATTAAAAACAAATACGAACCGCAAACAGTAGACAGAATAATTAACAAATTAATACAACAAAAAGTACAGACACTGAACCAACAACCATAAAAACAGACAAATACGCACGAGCAATACCATTCACAGGGACGCACACAAACTCCTACAAAATACAGAAAATCTTCAACCAATGCAACATAAAACTCGGATTCAGAAACAGACCACCATAAGTAACAACAAAACATAAGCAAAGTACATGAAGAACAGCAACAGTGGACTGAGAACACTGTGATGTGACATACATATGAAAAACAGGCAGAAAATTCACAACTAGAATAAAATAGCATGAAAAATCACAGAAGCTAAAGGATGACAAATCACTTTTTGGAAAACACTGAAACGACCAGGGACACAAGAAGCACAAATTGACAAAAAAGTACAGAATCCTACACATGGAAAACAGCACGAGGAAAAGAAAATTAAAAGAATAACTAGAGATAATAAAGGCAAAAATAAAAGAAAACAATCTAATAAACACAACTACTAACTTCCAAAGCGAGAATTTATTCAAACGAATAACATAACACTCCCTGATTGGACAGACTACAGAACCACAGACAAGCAATAGGGACACACACCAATAGGTTTACCATACGGTACTACACATTGCTAGAAGTACAAGGCCAATAAAAAGACATGGTAGGGAACTCCACTGAAGATAGCGTAACTGTGGACAACAGAAAGAAAAAAGTGAATTGGCACACCCTAGAAACAGAATAACAGAATACAATTAAAAAGGTTTAAAAAACATTACAAGTTCAAATTGGCATATCTCTGAGACAAATGAAGCTATAGAGAGCTCCGCGAGGTCTCATTCTGTCAGATATTTTATAAAGAATTTGGGACCCTTTCAGAAAACGCGAATACGAAATGGAAGAGTTTAAATTTCAGTGACAATAAAACTGAGTTGGACGAAGGAAAAATAGTGGAAGTGAGTTCACATTTTCGTCTGTAATGGACGAATGAAGCCAGACAGAGAAAAAAGGATAACGCCATTCGAAATAGGAGAGTTTATTCTCCCAAAATCGTCACGAATTCTGATTTCGACAGTTTGGACCTTAATTCACAAAAATCGTTGTATCTCAAAAACTAGGATCGACAAAGTGGGACACTTTATTCCCGGCAATGCCACATGATTCTGATTTGTTACAGGCCCCATGAAGGGGGAAAATGCACCCCCCCCCCCGAACTTCCAATCCGGGCCTCCGGTACTGTAGGGAGATCTCTAAAAATCTAGTTGAAGCGCATCTTTTTTCTTGGCTCTGGAGCCGGATTAACACGGGACAAATGGGATCATCCAGGTCTGAGATCAATGGTCTACACTATAGACCATAGAGGGAGGGGGAAAGGGGGAAAATACCACAGGCCCGGACTTTCAGGAGGGCCCGATATTTTGAAAAGACCTGAATTCCAACGCTTACGGCTACATTATACTGCACATCAAATCAGCAATCACTCCTTACACCATGAAAGAAACCACTTATCTTATAGCCCATCATTTTTTACAATCTGACAAAAGAAAAACATGAACTGGGGCGGGGGGGGGGGACTCGTGGAAATTTCCCCCAGGCCCTCTTTTTCTCTCTACGGGGTTGTGTATACACTATAGTCAAGTCAATGAAGAAATGAATATGAAAAATCACATAAATCTGATTTTTAATTGGTTTGACGACGGGGACAAATCCCGGCACTTCCGATTCGGACCTCCGGTACTATAAGGAGACCCCTCAAAATCTGGTTTCTCGGTCCATTACTCGCTTCCCACCGCTTTTATATGAAAAAGTTGTGAACGAAATTTACTCTGGACCAAACTTTCTTTTAAACTGGTCTTCTACAAGTTTTTCTTACCCCTCCAGAAACGTCGTAAAGCGTACTGAATAGTAGACAGGTACAGTTACGGACCATCATAACTTTTTTCTCAATAGCTCGACTCAAAATGATCCGATTTTAATCAGCAATGTATCAAAAGATACATACAAGATCAATATCGATTCGTAGGTTTTCATAGCCTAAGTTCAACTTCGATATTAATTGGCCAAAAAATTGTAAAAGTGTGGCATTTATGACGAGGCGGGGGCTCAGAATAGAAAAAACCAACAAGCACACATATCGGGATTACGTTTCTTTACGTTATTAATTTCAAAAATCTAATCAAATTCCTCATGTGATCCTTTTTTGATTTTCCAAGGTGAGACTGTTTTCCTCCTTAGAGGGGTCAAGTTTGAATTTGGGAATCCAAATTATTGTTGGATAAGAACATAAATCTGATTAATTATTAGAATCAATGCCTCCCCCCCCCCAAAAAAAAAAAATGAAATGTATTTCGTTACTTTGTTAGATTTTTCAAGTCTGACCACGTTTGCTTATTTGAAGGACTCAAATTTGCATTTAGCCCAAATTCAGAGGGAATAAAAAATATGATCGGATTTTTGAAACTAATGACCCAAAAAACCTTTATTTTAAGATTTTGTTCGGTTTTCCAAGTCGGTTAAGGTATACCTTAGTTGAAAAGGTCAAATTTGGATTTGGGAGCCCACACAAGGTACCGGAATAAAAGTTCTTTAGGTCATCAATGCCAAAAATTTAATCAAATACACTTCAGTGACTTAGTTGGAATTTGTAATTTTCTTTATTATTTACTAAAATAGTTTTAATACTATAATGTATACAAATTATAGTTAACTAGTTAAACATAAGCAACTAATTTTCAATTAACAAATTAAAAGTTTTTGGGGTTAGGATTACAGCCGAGTTGAAGAGCTAATGTGATATCTTAACACAACGCAAAAACTCATATTCCGATATTTAGTTCAATTTTTGAAGTCTGGTTAATTTGCCTGAGTTGAAGGAATGAAACTCGGATTTTGTAGTACACAGTGGGATCAAATCAGAAAAATTCAATTTTTGAAATCAACGACCAAAAGAAACTGTGTACCAATTATTTGTGCAAACTTTTTTAGTCATATAAACTTAGCCATTTGAAGGGACGAACCAAATTAGGGGTCCAAATCAGGATGGTCAAAAATCTGATTGGATTTTCGGAATCAGCGACCCAAAAACACGTATTTTTTATACTTTTTCCATGTGTTTCCATCGGAAAATTTATTCCCGCTTCCTTTAGGAGAGGAAATTCTTTTTATGCCCAAAACTCAAATTCCAGTATTTGAGGATCTGTGTTCGTCCAGCATCGATGCAATCTAAAGAAAAAGTTTTTCGTGCGACACCCTGTATATTCACCCTATTTTATTTCGAGCTGTTCTTTATTCGTTAAATGTGTGATAGTGCTTTACAAATAATATTGAAAATTCTACTCGAGTGCCTGTGTAGCGCAATGTAATGAATTGATTTACCGGCTCTTTGACAACCGTGTATGAAGAGTCGAGGATAAGCATATTGCAGGTGACATGTTTTACAACCGAATTTCAAAGCCAATTAATTTTTGCAAATGCACGAGGCTGGCTCGAGCTCTTCAAACCGAGTCCGACAAGTTAGCATCCGGCCGTTTTTCCTAATTTTAAATTCAGTTTTTGTTTTCGAAGTGTTTCAGGGAAATGGATCGAGTTCTATCTGGCTCTATGTTTTCACTATATTATCATGTCTCATCAGTAAAAGAGTGACTATGAAAGAACACAAAGGTACCAACAGTCCTCACATAACTGGCTGCACTTCAAACATACTAGTATAGTGCTACCTCGATTGCAGATATTGGCAGTTTACTGACAAGGGCCAAAATTAGGGTTTTCTGTCAGTCTGCAAGATGGCTCCGTTAATCAAAGGTTGCAAAAATGATAACATTTCGGTAGGAGTATCTACCATTTTGGCACGTTGGCTCATCTGAACAGATAAAAACACCAGTGATTTTGTCAAACTATTTCAAGACTTTCAGCGTGCTAAACTTAACAAAAAAAGGCAACAATGTTGCGAATCGGGATCTCTGACTACGTAGATGTACTTCACTTTTACTTTCTTGATATTTCACTCTGTAGATAATGTCTTCTGCGCGCCCTTTGGCTCTAAAATCCCCTATCTCTGCCAGCATCAACCTGCTGTATTCTTTAGGCTCGGAGGAAAGGGGCACTGAACGCCACTCTAAATGAGTGGCTGTCCCAAGTGTGTTCCCACTTCAATATTATTTAACAATATACGGTCCCAGGAACCAGAGTAGGGACCGGCCCCTGTAGATACAACATATCTACAAATTTGAGCCGGATTTCCCCAGCCAGTATACAGTAATGTAATATATTCTACACTAGGAGCTGTCGACTTCTTGAATTAAGAATTAGTACTGAAAAATTAAAATTATCGAGTTCACGGCTACAATTTACCAAATTCCCATCGCGTCACCAAAAGAAAAAGAACTAAATTCCCAATGTCAACGAATACAATTCAAGTTTATAGTTTGAGGTTCATAATAAACTTGAAACACTCGATTAGAATATCAGAAAAACTTATTCGTCTGCTCGTGAAATAAGGGGTCTTCTCAAAAGGAAAAATAAGGATATGTCCCCCACTTTTGTCTCAGTAATACAACATGGATATCAAAACCATAATTTTATCATCTTAAATAAGTAGGAGGCAGAAGCAAGAGGACCCTCATTTTTATTCATGAATTTTTCAGATGCCTGTTTAGGTCTTCGTTTTCTTTCTTTTTATTTGTCTTATTTCCAGTTTTTTTTTTCTATTGGGTACTTTTTCTTCTTTCCTTTCTTTTTCAATTCTTTTCTCCTTCTTTTTGTTTTGTTTCCTCCGTTTCCTTCTTTTCTTCATTTCCGCTTTCTTTTCTTTTCTTGTTCCCTATTTTTCTTTTCACTCTTTCTTCGTTTTCTTTCCCATTTCCTTTTATTCTTATTTTTTCCTTCTTCTTTTCTTTTTTTGAGAATGAGGTACAGACTTGAAAATGTCAACTCAATTTCTTCAAATTGCCAGCTCTTGAGTTCTCCACCTTTGAGGAGGTAGAGGATGATGTTCTCTACATGAACGAGTATAATTCCACAGAATTAATTTTTTTTCTTAAAATTTTTAATTAATTATTTGTAATTTGTAAAATATTTGTAACACTTCGAAGAAAATGAGAAAAGTTTCTAAAGGATTTCAAAACCTACTAAAACATAAAAATTTGATTTCTCTTCCTTGAGGAAGAATACTTTTATGTACATCGCTGCCCAAAGGGACGCCTTAAGGCTTTTTCCTCAAAGAGAACCAAAAATTGCCTTCTATTAAATGAAGAAGTTAACGGTAAGCGGAACGAGTGAATAACTTCTGAAATTAATGGGAAATAACAGTACAAAAAGTTCATTCGCACGCGGAGCGAATGAAAATTTTTTTAATTTTGAGAAAAATCCAAGGCCAGAAAGATTGTCTTAATTAAAATGCAAATTGATACAGAAATCTAAATTTTCCCTCGCTTGTCACATTGTGGATTGAGAAATGACTCCAGACAGGTAAAATTAAGTACATTCAAGCAATTGAAATAATTTTCAAAACAAAATTTTTATTTTGTAATTCTCGAATTTTTTTCCATCTTGGTGGTGCATATGGCGATGCATGCATGTCAAAGTGGCTCCCGAGACACCGCAACCCTGGCCCCGAAAACTAACCTTTCGAGTATCGCACTAGAATTCTCGAATATTAGGTCATAATTTTTATTCGATTTTGGCCTCCAGAATAAAAATTTTTTACAACCGAAATTGCAATTTTTACAGTTCTGTTATCTGAACATCACACGTTATTTCATAGTTCAATGTTGAAAAGCTCGTGTTGAGGGGAATTTGAAGAACTGTTGTTTCTTGGAATCAGTGGCAGATCTACGAAGCAATTTTGTATTTGAACTCTAAAGTAGCTGAAGACTCCTGATGTCGAATTAATTGAATTTTTTATTTTATTTTTCAAATTTTTAGATTTTGTTACAACTTATTTAATATAATCTCTGATTATTTTCGTAAGATGATCACAATAATTATCCACGAAATGTATGTAATTTACGTATAAAAGTTGATTAATGGCTCATGATACTGAGTTCAGTTTTCAGTTTGAGATTTTTCATTCAATTTTTATCATGAGTGATCATTTCTTCAAGGTGTCTACAATTTCCATTAATTTTGTCGAATTTTTGTATACGAGCTGACTAAAGGCTGACGATATCAAGTTCAATTTTTACTTTTACTAAGTTTTTCTTATTTCAAAATTCTTATCACAATTTTTTGATCATTTCTCCAAGCTGACTACAATTTTTCATAAATTTGGCTAAAATTTCGTATTTTATGAGGTTGAAGACTCCTGATAACGAATCAAGTTCACTTTTCATTAATATTAAATTTTTCGAATTTCAAGATTTTATCAAAATTTCTTTACAATAACTCTCTGATCATTTTCCCAAGATGACTATAAATTTCCATAAGATGATCATGAAATTACTAACGTGATATCAAATTAGGTTCAGGTTTCAATTTCCTTAAATTTCCCCTAAGTTTAGCCTTTTTTTCAAAATTTTTGTTTAGTAATTGATAATTTTTCCAATGTTAGTACAATTCTTCATGAATCTGGCTAAATTTTGAAATTTACTTGGTTGAAGACTCGAATTCCGTTCAATTTTCAAACTGTCAAATTTTGAAATTTTTTCAAAATTATTTTCATCATTTTTTCGAGGACTACAATTTATTATGAATTTGGCTTAAATTCTGTACTCGAGTTGGTTGGAAACTATTGATACATAGGTATCCAACAAAGTTTAATTTTTTTTTTCTTTCTTCAATGGACTCGACTGGTCAACTTTTTTCAATTTCGAGATATTTTCAAAATGTTTTCGATCATTTTCCCACGGTAATTACAATTTGCATGTATTTGGTTAAATTTTGTACTCAAGACCACTGGCATCGAATTAAGTTTTAAAATGTGATGAAACGATAATGTGTGATCTGATGTACGTACCTATATATTTAATTGCGATTATCAAAAATTTGAGTCGATTGTGGCACTCACCACACTGCGCCACGTTTAAAGAATTTCTGTTGGTAAAATCCCTTGTTTCCAGCACTTTTCTCAAATTAGGCGGCAATCCATTCAGAATTCGCAAAAAAATCATATGTGCACACCACCTGATTGATAAAATACTTCAAGTTGGCTATTCTAAGTTCAAAAATATTTGCTCCGATGTTTTCTGATTGGTTCAAATTTGACCACGGTGAAGGAGAGAAAAGCGAGGGACACGTTTTCAAATATGGCTGCACTGATTCTGATCGAGTCTGAAACATCTAGTGCATTGCCAACTAGTTCACTGTACTCACAAAAACTATACGCACGCATCAGTTTATCCAAACACGCAGCGATAATATTTACAAAGAATTTTTGAAGTCCAATCCACGGTGAGGGGCAGCCACGATGAAAGAATTTTTGAGCATTTAAATGGAATTTCCACAGTAAGGGTGGAGGCACGATACTTCAAATTAATGAAAAACATACAATAAGTTATCCTCTGAGCCTATACAGTAATAGAGGACCCAACTGTTTATACATTGGCAGATATCTAGCTGGGACAAAAGTAACAAGGTTTCGGTAGAATGACCCATATACTACCGCATAGTAAATATTGAATATCTGGTTAGCAATTCCCTCCCCCACAGCAGAAAATGGGTCTTAAAATGTTGTAATCGAGTTTGTATGAACCTTAATCAACCTTGACGAGTTTTAAGGAATCTTAAAATATGTACCAAAAATAATAAGCAAAAAAATGTACTAAAGAATGTTGGAGGAAGATCTCCCCGAAATATTTTTTGTTTTTCGGATTTCAAAATTAAAAATTCCTTGATAATTTAGGAAAGTAGCTCAGCAGGTGGAGAATTAGAAGCAAGACACTGTTGTCACCTGTATTATTTACTTTCTGAACTTTTTCGTATTGTTCGTCAAGTTTGAAAATGTTCATTAGCTGACTAGGTCGAAGTCTGCGTTGTTAAAATTGAAAAAGTGAAAAAATTTCGATTATGAGCTGGTTGGTCTCAGCCGTTTTCATCTCGGCGAAATTAAAATCCTGTCACCTCGATGGAGGGGTGCCTCCTACAACGGCTTCCAGAGTTGTTCAATTTAGTAAAATTAACCCTTACTTAGAAAAACTGGAACGAAAATCAGGACCGGTTTCAAATACTTTGCCGCTATGGGCTGCAGTATTTTCGCCGCCTTATTTTTTTACATCCCCTTCCACAATTTTTTTGAGGGGGGGGGTCGCAAATTTGCCGTCTCAAAATCTTGCCGCTCCGGGCTGCAGCCCAGTCAGCCCGTACGGTAAAACCGGCACTGTTAATTTTATTAAATTTTTCGAATTCACCATGGCCATGGGCCTGCATGCACGTCATCCATTCCTCTAGAATAATCTCGCGTCAATATGCGCCGCGATCGGTCACCCAAGTCCGCGTACACATTTCAGTCGACCAGCCCAAAATGTGTCAAATTCTGAAACTGCATCCCGGATTCCTGTTTCACACATATAGTCGCCCACTTGTTGCATCCGTGCTTCCCCTGCCATTACGAAACCACCAGCCGACCAATGTTTGTGCAGCTTTGAAATCGATAGAAAGGCGGGGCGGCGTTTCATTGGCGTGCCGAAAGCGGAACGCCGCCGCGACAACATGTGCTACACGTTTCCAACTGATAACACCTTCGCTCAAATCGCGAGCAGTGATCGTGAAGTCGACGATATCAACCGCTTTTCCAGACAGCGATACAGAAAGAGGAGAAAGAAAGCGAGTCGTTCTGGAGGAAAAAAAAAATCCGAAACCGTTTCTCCAGTTCAGTGTACTCGCGGAGAGTAATCGGCGTGTCGCGATTCGATTCGATTCGCTTGCCGCGTCCCGTTCAAGTCTCTCGGCGGTCGCACCATGCGACCGCGTAACTGATAAGCGCGTCGATTTTATTCGCGAGCGATCGTCGACGCCGACCGTCGAGTGTCCGCCATCGAAATGAGCAACAACAAGCTCATGTTGCCGGCAGGTAGCGAGGGACACATTAAGCGACCGATGAACGCGTTCATGGTGTGGTCGCGAGGCCAGCGTCGCAAAATGGCGCAGGAGAACCCGAAAATGCATAATTCCGAGATATCCAAGCGACTAGGAGCCGAGTGGAAGTTGCTGACCGAGATGGAGAAGAGACCTTTCATCGACGAGGCGAAACGACTGAGGTAAGATTAAAGAGCACTTTTTACAACTTGGGGCTCCGACGTTGATTTCTCAATTTTGGCCTCCTTTGTCAGTGTTATCATAAATCTCTCTGAAACGCCATTTATTTCTAGAATTTGGTCAGATAATCGCCTGTTGATATACTCGTACATACATCCACTCTATGACGGGGAGTATTTCCAACGTAATAAGGTATATTGCCCCTTTTTTGCCTCCTCAACACGCGTTTGTCATTTCCTTTTAATTTCGCTAACCCTATTATGTGACAGTTTACTTTGTCCACTGCTGTTTCAAGCTCCACTAACCTTTCCTCTGTAGCGAGATCTTAGCAGTTAGTATACCGTTCAAATCGTAATTTTTTTGTTTTCTCCCAACCTGAATTTGTCGCTGGGAAGGTGTCGAAACTTTTGTGGATTTTATGCCCCACAATGTCCACATACCGGCTTGGGCTCGAACGGAATGACTCCAAAAATACAAAAATATATCAACTGAATTCATGAGAACCAAACAGGGGAAGGTCCATTTTTTGCATTTTTCAGGAGTCACAAAAAACTGATTCATTCGAAAACCCAAAAATTGTGGGAAATGTGTTTTAGGGCGTTAAAAGAGGACCACAAGATACGATTTTTAAGGTAATTACGAAAAAAAAATTTCAGGTGCACGGGAGATATGCCTCCTGAAAGAAAGTGGATTTAGCCCATTTTGGTTCCCAATCTGAAAAATGTTCTCTCTTTTCACCAGGAATCAAATCGAACTTGTTCCTACACTTAAACGCATCACTTTAGCGTTGACCCTGCTTGAATTGACCAAAGTCCAGGGATGTTCCCATAGGGGGGGGGGGCTACCGGGGCTCAGCCCGTCTCAAGAATTTTTAGGAAAACAAGGATGGGCTCAGCCCCTCTTCGAGAAATTACCTAAAATAAACAAAATTCCGTCTTGTAAAATCAAAAATTCATCAAGATACTAGTCGATGATTAGACTTTAAAAAGTATAATGCAAAAAAGTCCGACTTCAGCGTTACTATTGGTCCCTGTTGTAATTTTATAGCGTTGTTAATTATTGCATAATATTTTTTTGCTGTTACATTTTTACGTCTTCTTAACCTACCACACTGATAGTGATAAAAATACTCAGGATTTAAAAAAAAATGTACATATTTACTAAATGAACCTTTGTACCCACTGTAACGTCTGTAATTATTTTAAATTTTAATCCATTTTGTTGAGAATAAATTTTTTTGTACTTTTTATAGATTTATTGCGGTTTTATTGCGAATTTATAAACGATGACCTATTTTGAAGCGAATATGACCTTTGACTGAGATTTTTCTTTTTCAATGAGGGAAATTATTCATAATTTAGAGCCCCCTCCCCCTCAAAAAAATTCATGGGGACATTACTGCCAAAGTCCCTGAGAGTTATAGAATTTTTAGTAAAACCCCCTCTTGGTTCCCAATCTGAAAAATGGTTTCTCTTTTCGCTGGAAATCGAATGGAACTGGTTCCTACACTTAAGTGCATCACTTTAGTGTTGATCCTGCTTAAATTGACCAAAGTCCCTGAGAGTTATAAAATTTTTAGTAAATCCCCTTTCAAGATAGTGAAAGTATAAAACCACGCATTTCACAATGCGGTATGTTTACTAGCTCATAATATCAGTAAAGAATACAGGCACAGATGAACGTTAGCGGAATTGCATTCGACTTGACCCCTTTTGGTTCCGAACAAGATAGCGTGACGTTGCCAAAGAGCACTTTTCCAGGCGGTTTCGCGAAATTGTAACCACGCACCAGTTGATCCGCGATACTTCAATACCCGATTTCCGTCAAAAAGTCAAAAACGATAATTTTGGACTTTCCCCCTTTTGGTTCTCACCGATTAAATTATTCAAGTATATCCTGCAGGGTGTCCATTCTTGTTCGGAAATGATTTTCCCTGACTTTTCCAGGTGTTCCTGACCAATTTTTCCAGTTTTCCAGACCCTTCAAATACAAATTACACATGCAAGGGGGGGGGGAGTCAAATTTTTTCAAACATCGTGAGCGGCAAATAACGTCAATCACTCCACAAACTTTCTTTTTACTACCGTGTGCTTATGAAGCTGTGGCAGAGGGGGTGTAAAAATTTAACGATGGAAATGAAAACGCGCTCTATGGGGTGCAGCGTGGTGCGATGTCAATTAAAGACTTCATAGATTTTTTATTTCGTGTGACTTAATGCATAAAATTGGAAAATTGGTTTATAGATTTTCGAGATCGCTGTATTCGATTTTCGGAGTAATTTTTGGATCCTGTCCCGCCTAGTGCGACCAATGAGGTAGCAAGAGCGTAGGATAAGCAACGGTTGACTCGGAATTCACCTTTTCTGATTAAAGTCACCGACTAGGGTAAAAATACGGTTTTATTTATTCAAAGTGTTGCTAATAGAGAATAACGTCGTAAAAATTTCTCAACTGAAAAAGCACAGGAGCTTAAATTTGGTCCAGATTAAAAATCGGAAGCGATACTCGAAATTAGCGACACAAAACCACCCCTATTTCGATACTTCGTGCAATTTTTCGCCAGAGAAACTGAATTCATATTACAACAGTGCTCTGGAAGGGTAACACGAAAATTCATCGTGCGAAATCGATCGCGCAAAACTGATCACAGGAAAATTGTTCGAAGGGAAATTTTTTCGCAAGAAAATAGGTAGCCCGAAATTCACCGTAAGCGAAAATAGATCACACGTTTACAATTCTCTTATGAATCCTGCACCTGCACCTTTCCTAGCAAAGGTATCACTTGTAGTACCTAATTGAGGAATTACTGCTCCTTAATTATTCAGTGGTAATCATAAGTTGCCATAATTTTCATCGCCATAAGGATTTTTTTTTACTGAATTCAATGGCTATCAGCGCTTTTTTGTTATTCATCCCTTGTTGAGCCATAACCAATTACCTGTTGTGTACCCTTCCTGCAGAAGTTTCATTGTTTGCCAATCTACATACTGCCTGACAATTGGTGCCCGGGCTACCACCTACTGTTTGCCGCAGCAGACATTCCATAAATCATTTTCATGGGGGAAACGCCCCAGCGAATGCCCCAAGCGCTTGACATTACGCAGGTAGGTATTCGTTAGTGTTTGATTTTTGTGGCATTTGTACCTCGGGATTGAAGTGGCAGTGTGCGCTTGCAGTGGTGGTGTGGAGAAATATTATTTTGAATGGATAATGGAGGATATAAAGTTCATCCTGTATTAATATTATTATTAATTATTAAACTTAATAATATAAAAATTAATTATGAAAATAATAATCAATCTAAAGTTAAATTTATACGAGGATAAATTAAATCTGAAGATGAAATTATTAATGGAATTAATCAATTACTAAATCTTCCAATAATAATAGGTAGGTGAGGTGTTATAGTGAGTCCAGAGCGTGCAGTGGATTAAAATGCAAAGGGCGCGAGTATGTGCGAGCGCTCCCCTTCTTGAATTATGGTAAAACTTTCATGAAAATGTGTGATCATTTGATACCATTATTATCTGTACTTTGCAAATCATATTTATTATGAAGAATTTCACCAGGTATTAACTAATTGATTTCGCCTTTGACTCAAGTTGCACTGATTCGTCTGAGTTCTTGTTTGCAGTCAGGTACTCCCTCACCGTCCCTCCTTCCCTTTAATGATAAGGCCTTATGATTTCACCATAAATTTTTCATTTTTCAAAGTCAATAATAAGGAATAGTGGTGAAGAAGGAACCAACGATAAAATAACAATAGGTAAGAAATATTATAAATAAATCAGAAGTCAGGACTAAAACCTGCGGACAACGGCGGATTTATACCTAGGCAACATCAACACGTACCTAACGACGGGGTTTTCAGCACAAACCAGCACAAACGATTGACACCATTTTCAATTCCTTAGGTGAACGTGGGGCCCCCGTTCCTTCAGCCCCCCGATAAATAAAAAAAATACATGAACTTTGACATTTGGGAAGGGGAGCAGCACAAACGACCGGGTCTTCAGCACAAACCAGCACAAACGATTGACACTATTTTCAATCCCCTAAAAGAAAGTGGGGAGGGAGCTCCCGTTTATACAGCCCCCTCCCAAAGTTTTCTCAAATATCACGGGTAGGGGAGCAGCATAACGATTACCTTTGCTAGGAAAACTGTAGGTGCAGGATTCATGAGAGAAATGTGAACAGAACAACAGAATTTATTTTCCTCCAAAATTTGAAAAAGGAAGACATATTTGTCGTGTCCTATGAATTTAAACTGCGTGTAGCCCAGGAAGGAACAGTCCACCGAGAGGCAAAGTTACCAAGTACAACTGAACAAAATGTGAACAAAATTAAGACACCAATTTGAATCCGAAATTCCGAGATGGGGGCTGGAGAAATGCAACTCCCGAATTTGAAACGCGTGTAACTGAAAACGGGAGGGTGAACAGAATGTGGGATTCGCTGAACAAAATTGAACAAAATCATGGAATCAAATTTGATTCAAAATTCAGAGATGCAGGGCTGCATTTCTTCAACCCCCGAATCTGAAACGCGTGTAACTAAAATAAGAGTGAACAAAAATGGAACTTTCTGAACAAAATTGAACAAAATTATGACATCAAATTCGATTCTAAATTTGAAGATGGAGGGCTACATTTCTTCAGCCCTCCCAAATTGGAAACACATATATTTCGAAAAGAGGTGGTGAACAAAATTTTTCATTTGCTGAACAAAATTGAACAAAATTATGACATTAATTTTGACCCCCAATTCGGAGGTGGGGTGCCGCGGAAATGGACCAGCGAAATCACAGAGAAATGGTGAACTCACAACCACTTAGGTAACGTGGCAAAGTCGAATCAGCCAAAGTGACGAGCGAGCTGAAAAATAAGGAGCAGTCAACATCAGCCGTTCTTCAAGCAGTTATCGCGGAATGTCTTGAGAACGCCTCGCAGAGTGCCCTTGCGTCTCTACCAAAGATACGTCATCTGAAACGCAACATTCAGAACGCGCAAGTGAAGAGTAGTGCTCACCCCCTCTTCCGAAGTTACGAAAAGGTATCTGCTTCCCAGTTAAGGATATGACGACCCCGCAAGGCGATGACTTCATTTTGTAAGATTACGACTGTCACGATGACAATCGAATGATAGTATTTTTTGGAGTCTTGGCACAAACTATGAATTTTCTCTTCTAGTGCGATCAATTTTCAGTAATACCAATTTTCCGTGATATCTATGTCGCGCGATCAATTTTTGTGGAGCCCTTTGGAAGGGATCGGATAAAAATCTGAGGCGATATTCGAAATCAGCGACTCACAGTTTGGATGGATATCCTGTCCAAAAAATTGACTTTAGAATCTCGTAAAAATCTGGAACTTGGGATAAACTACAGTAACTGGAATTAGCCCCTCCCTCGTGGAGCCTGAATGATTTAGGGAGAAGGAAAATAACTATTAAAATGAATTCTGGAACCCAGATGAAGAAGCTGCAGCATATCTAACGACAGATGTTATGAAAGTAAAAAGGTGGTTAGGATCTGGAAAATTATGGCACCAGGGGAGGCGGATGGGGCTTCAATTTAAGAGTATCGACAGATACAATATAAGGTCATATATTTGAAAACAATGGACTCTTTTGTAACGCTATAATAATTATTACGCCGTTTTTAGATTTTTCTCTCAAATTTTGTGGATTAGTTACTCTTCCCCCAAAATCTCGGAAGTCCCTTTCATTCACCCTTCTGTACATTTGCGAAGGATAGGGGAACCGAAGAAAAACCCGATGGCAGGATGTCCCAGAAGGTGAATTCATTGGTTTTCAAATTTTCGTTTCATTACTACTTTCTCAGAAAATTTTTACAATGGGGAGAGGGGCCAGACTGAACATTTTTTCATTTTCGCGTCTTTTCGCGCCGATTTTCAGATTCTCGCGAACAGGATGAGATGAAAACACGAGACACGAAACAGCTAATATTGGGAGAAATGTATAGGGATTGGTTCGCGGTTCGTCATATTGTTTGTGAAATGGTTCATGAAAAGTCACGAAATACGAAATACGTTAAGTGTATAGCAGCCTTAATAGAAAGATTTAGACGCAAAACGAATACCATGAAAACGATTTCATCACACCAAACACTCTGTATTACTGTGATAGGAGAGGTGGTTGTATTACCCATGTCCTTCTCCTGTGAAAGAAAAAAGATAAGAAAATTGCATGAGCGAAGCAAAAGAATTTTTTTTTTTTAAGAAATAGGGTAAAATCTGTTTGAAATACTACAGAATATCGCAGTCGATTTTTTTACAAAATTCCCTGACTTTTAGGTGAAAAATACTGAAAATTCCAAAACTCCCTGACTTTTCCAGGCGGACAAAATTCCCTGACTTTTTCAGGTTTTCCAGAGAATGGACACCCTGATCCTCCTTTTGTGTGATACCTTGCCGTGGTGAGGAGGCTTAAGTGTAAAAAATAAAGAGACTCTCTATGAGGTTAAATTTTGTTAAAATCACAACAAAAAGCATCTAGGAGAAGGCAAACTCCGACAAATAAATCCTTTTTACTGGTGATGGCGTTCCAATTTCGTAATTTTTCCAGACGTAAAGAGCACCCCATTCAGATGTCCGGGAGGGAGCTGCTAGGGGGCGCATCATCATTGGAAAGTTTTAGAAAGAAAGGCATAGTTAAAATACAAACTTGGAATCGAGAAGTTTGAATGGTGTTGGAAGATTAGAGAATGTAAAGACAGAAATGAAGAGGCTCGAGGGATAGTTGGAATCAGTGAAATGCGGTAGAAAGAAGAGAATGATTTTTGGTCAGGAGACTTTAGAATAATAAATAAAAAGGGAATAAAAGGCAAGCAGGCTGAGAGGAAAATAAGGGGACACGGAGGGGCTGCCTGCCCCCAAGCCTCCGCCCGAGTTGAGAAATTTTAGTAGATGGATTCAAAGTTGGAAAAATCACCAAAAAGTCAAAACGTTTAGCATTTTATACACTTTTACTACTGGATATACCTGAGCAAAACCGTAATGAAAAACCTAATGCTCCCCGACACGAATTCAGTGGTTGATATTTCCATGGAAATTTATTTTAGCATTTTATATGCTTTTACTACTGGGTATACTTGAGCAGAAAATCTAACGCTCCCCCGACATGAATTCAGTGGTTGACATTTACAATCTGCAGTTGTGTTGTTGATAGAAATCCCCCTCCCCCCGACACGAGAGCATTTTATTAGGGTACGAAAGCATATAAAATGTTACACTTCGGTAGTTGACTGACTGATTTCTCTGGTGGTAAAGGTAAGCTCTAGGGTTTTATTCAGCAGTTGGGAACATCTACCATTTCAGTCAGGTGAGGTTGGAAAATTTTGGTAAAGCTGGGAAACTTTTGACATTTTTATGTCTTTACTTTGGCACACAAACGGGAAAAACGTACGCGTGACATTTGAAGAGGAACGAAATAATCATGTCCATGGAAATTTATTTTGACAATTTTATGTCTTTATTTTGGCACACAAACGGGAAAAACGTAGCGTGACATTTGAAAGGAACGAACTAATCATTTCCATGAAAATTAACTTTTATCCCAGTCATTGGTATACTTGAGCGAAAACTGTTACGCCCCCCTCCCCCACACACTCGAAAACCGTCACGCCCCCTCCCCTCCTGAGATGAAGCCGGTACATATGATTTAGCGCTTTTTCATGGAAATTTATTTTTCTTCCAGCCATGTCCTACTAGCAGGCAGATTGTGATGCGTTCTTCTTTCCCGTGTACAACAAGTTGCATATGCAGCTTTAGGTAGGAGAAAGTATTATATCTTGGGTAGAACTGAGAAAATTACCGAAATTTATTTTCATCGTTGCGGTAACGTTATCGGATTATTTCTTTTTTGATACTTTCATATCTTCAATTTGGCACACAAATGGGAAAAGCTCTTCTCTTAATTATACTCACTATCAGTTTGTGACGTCATAGTAACGTGAGTGTATCTTACCCTAAATTAAGAAAATTTCCATGGAAATTTATATTAAAACAACACGGCTGTAGACGGTAGAAATGTCAACCACTGAACTGAAAAGTCACCATGAAAAGCTAAATCATAGGGATTAGCTTCGTGTCGGGGAGCGTGTCATGGGTGGTGTCGCTATAACGGTGTTGCGTTAGCGATGTGGCTATGATGGCCAACCAATAGACATACATACGCTTAAAGTATTTCGCTGAAATTTTGTCGTCGGAATTGAAGCGTGAAATGAAAATCGTAGGAATCGAGGGTCAAGTGCGAGGCGTTTCTAACTCGCAAGCTCTCATTTGATTACGCTCCTCGTATTTGCCTGCGAATACCACGCTCCTTGTATTAGCCTTCGAGTACTACGCTCCGCTAGTGCATCAGTTTACGGATGCGTTTGCAACCACGGGAGAGCATTTTCATGTTTTTCCGCTCCTCCGATTCCGTCGACATGAGAATGTCAACGATCAACAACCGTACCGCCGAAAAAACAAAAAGCAAAGCAACCATGTCGACGGAATCCGAGGAGCGGAAAGACATGAAAATGCTCTCCTGTAGTTGCAGCCGCGTCAGCAAACTGATGCACTAGCAGAGCTTAGTACTCGAAGGCTCATACAAGGTTTGTTCGTATAGCCAACTAGTGGACATCTGACATTCTCATGTCTTTACCTTGGCACACAAACGGGAATTTTTGCTAATACAAACAAATTTTGATACGTACTTGGGAATTTTGATTTGAGTCAGTTGGAAATTTAACAATTTTTGCCCCACCAGAAAAAACTCTTCGTTACGTTCCTGCAAGCAGGTGTCGGAGTTGTTATATGAATAAACAAATAGGTAGTAAAGTTATATATTATGAACAACAGAGTGAAAGATTAATCTTGATAAAAATTAATACTAAACCATTTACATCAATAATACAATTGCATGCTCCTAATACTCACGAGGACGAAGAGATTGAGGAGGTATACAAAGAATTAGAAGGACTTATAAAACATGTCAAAGGCGAAGAGAATCTCATTATTATAGGTGATTGGAATGCTAGACTTGGTGGAAAAAAAAGGGTAATATTTTTGGGGATTTTGGATTAACAGTGAGGAATGAAAGAGGAGAGAGAGTGTTTGATACAAAATTTTGTGTGAAGTATAACTTAGCCATAGGAAATACTCAATTAAAAAGTCATTATAGAAGAAGGTATATATGAAAGAGTCCAGGAGAGTCCAGGTAATGAAGGTAGATAACAAACTGATTATATTAAAAACAACGTTTTAGAAATCCAATATTAGACTGCAAAACTCATTCGGGAGCCGATACTGACAGTGATCATAATTTGGTAGTAATGAAATGCAGGCTTAAATTGAAGAGACTTGTTAAGAAAGAAGAGGTAAAAAGATGGAATTTGAAAAAAATTGGAAAACAATATTCATATTAAAAGAAAATATCAAGAGGTTATTATACATTAGGATTAGAGGTTGAAAAAACACGGTAAATTAACAATATGGAGGAAGCATGGAGTAAAATAAAGGGGGGAATATTGAAATCAGCAGAAGAAAATCTAGGTAAAACTAAGAGAGAAGGGGAAAAAAAAAACCATGGATGAACGAAGAAAATATAAGAATGCAAAACATAGGGACGATAGATAAGCTTAGCAAAGGTTAAGGAATGATATAAAGAGAAAGTGTAAAAAGGCAAAGGAAAAATGGATGAAAGAGAAAAATCATAAGATAGAAGAGTTTACAAGGTGCGATCCAAAAGTTTCCGGATTATCTCTATAAAACAAAAATATGATAACGTATATGAGGATGTGCCGATGGGAGGGGATAGATAGATGCCTTCCGAGTTTACGTTGCAAGTTTCAACTTCATCGGCTCAATTACGGCCACTTTACATGAGTTTTTCTAACGTGATACTTGTACTGCCTTGACGATTTTCATAATGAACAAAAAATTAGAGCACGGCACGTGCATTAAATATGCTTTTAATCAGGGAAAAAATCTTAATGAAACATATGAACTTATTCAAAAAGCATTTAAAGAACGTGCAATGAGCCGAACATAAGTTTTGAGAGGTATGGGCGATTTAAGGCTGACAGGGAAGAGCTTGCAGATGATGAACGAGCATGCTCGTAGTTTTTTTCGGCATCAAGGGCATTGTGCATCAACAATTTGTACCACAGGATCAAATTGTGAATTCGAGATTCTACGGCGATATTCTGAGACGTTTACGTGAGAGCCTTACAATCAAAAGACCCGAACTTTGGCGAGCGAAGGATTGTGTGCTCCTCCATGAAAGTACGCCTTCTTACACTTCATTCTCCACACGAGCATTTTTGGCGAAAAGTTCGATGGTAGTCGTTCCTCATGCTCCATATTCGCCCAGTTTAGCTCTCTGTGACGTGGGACTCTCCCGAAAATTAAAAATGGAAGACCTTTTGAGACGATAGAAGATATTCAACGATAATCGAAAACTGTATTCGACTCGTTTCTGGAAAATGATTTCCAAAAAATTTTTCAGCAGTAGAAGAAACATTGGGACGGGTGCATAAATATGGAGGGGGACCACTTTGAAGGTGATAGCGGCAGCGAAGATTAAAATTGATTTTTGAAACATTTGTAGTATCAGTCCGGCAACTTTTGGATCGCACCTCGCATAGAAAAGTAAAAACTGAGTTTGGAGAAAGAAGGAAGAAAGCAAGTAATATAACAAAATAAGGAAGGAGAGCCTATTTACACAGCTGAAGGAAAAGTGAAAAGGTGGGTAAAGTATGTAGAAGAATTATATTTATAGTAATAATGGGGATGAGGAGATAGGAATGAAGATGAGAGGGGAGACTCAATTTTAAGACATGAATTTGACAAAGAATTGAGGGATTTAAACAACGGGAAAGCTCCAGGAGTGGATGCGATACCAGCTGAATTATTACGAAACTTAAGAGAATATGTGCTTGATAAATTGTACAAATTAGTATGTTATATTTATGATAAAGGGGAAATGCCAGAGGATTTTAAAAAGAGTGCTACTGTAACCACACCAAAAAAAAAGCACGAGCAGATAGGTGTGAAAATTATCGAACCATTAGTGTTTTTTCACACGTGTCAAAAATATTAACTAGGATAATTTATAAGAGAATCAGTTTGGATTTAGGCAAAGTACAGGTACTAGAAAAGCAGTATTAGCTCTGAGGTTAACTGTAGATAGGAGACTCAAAAAGGGGCAGGATACATATAAGGCATTCGTTGACATTGAAAAAGCTTTTGACAATATTAATTGGGAGAAAATGTTTGATATTCTGAAAAAGTTCGGAATGATATTTAAAGAAAGGCAAGTTATTTAAAAAAATCATATAAAGGACAGAAACCTACATTTTTAAATTTTTTTTTGTTTTTTTATTTTCCCCTTAATCCTGTTTTAATTCAATCAATAAAAACCTAAATTTTTAAATTTTTATCAAATGGACAGATAAGGTAAAAAATGAGGAACTACATAACAGAGTAGGAGGTAAAGTGGATATCTGGAACTGTCTGAAAAGGAGAAGAAATAAATTAATGAGACATAACTCGAGGCACCTGAGAATAATAATCACTGCTGCTACAAGGAAGGGTGAAAGGAAAGCATTGGGTGGATCGGTAAATATTTCAGTATGTTCAACAGATTATCGAGGATGTCAAGTGCTACAGTTATTTGGAGATGAAGGAACTTGCACAAGATGGGGATAAATGGAGAGCTGCATCAAACCGGTTGTAAGACTGATAACATCATCATCATTCTGGTATATGCCCCTATTCTCCAAAATGACCTGACGGAAAGAGACATTTTTCTACAAAAAACTGAGAAGCACTCTTTGTAACGATAAGGAATACTACACCATACTGATGGGAGATTTCAACTCGAAATTTGGGATAAACAGGTACAGCAGTCAATTTGGCAGAACAAACCCAAATGGGGGGGGGGGACCTTCAAATTTACAGCATTTATTTTTTACAAAAAAGAAAGAGGAAAAACAGAATTGTAGATCACCAGATGGGGCAACGAAAAACGAAATCAACCACCCGTTGATCAATGATATGACAATTGTGAAAAATGAAGAAATTTTAATTAGTTTCTCCTTTTCCTCGGATCACAGGATAGGTAGGTTCCAGCTAAAAATACCGAAAGCCACAGTATACAACACGATCCAAAAAACAACAACAACAAAATAACAAAATATAGTCAAAACTATCATTCCAGTACACAAATACCAAGAAGCAAATAGGACTTTCAGATCAGAACTAGATAGAGCGAATTTCAACTGGTTGAAAGAGATATAGGAGAGGTATGACGCCTCTGAAATGGTATTAAATCAAACTATAAGGATAGTAGGTGTGAAAAGATCTAGAACAATAACAGACGACAAACTAAGTGAGAAAACTAGAAATATAATGGAAAACAGGACCGAGCTGACCAAAAACGCCCAAAAAACAATGTCTGATAGTATCGAATTCCGCCAACTGAGAAAATTATAAATAATAGTAAAAAGAGAAATCCATCAGGATACGATCTGGCAAAAGTAGAAAAAATAGTAGAAGAGAGCTGGTCTACGGAGAAAACATTGAATGCGATTCAAAAAAGCATCGCTATTCTTCCAAAAATACAAAAACAAAAAAGGAGACATAATCCACAATAGACAAGGTATAGTACAGGAAGCCACAAAATTCCTTGAAAAATAATATTCTAAAGAAATGGCTGAACCCAGAACACCGGGAAAATGTATCACAAATAAGGACCCCCCCCCCCTATTCTGTGGTCTGAGATAATAAAGGTACTGAAGGAGCTCAAAACGAACAACGCACCTGATCTGGAATCTGGACAACATCGAAAACGAAATAGATACTTACTAAGAATTTTGGCGCAGTCCCTCGAACAACCACTGTCATGATTATTTAATAAAATTATTCTAAAATCAGGCGTCACCCCAAAACAATAGAATACCTTGGTCATTGCCTTACTCCACAAAAAATGGGATAAATCAAATATTGAAAGAGTTTCAAAAAAGTTTAAGAAGACTGAACGTAGTCTCTAAATGAATCGTTAAAATTGTCTAGGATAAGTTCAAAAATGTGTTAAAGAAGACCTCACGGTTGAAGAGTTTGGAAAAGCTTTAATAAGTCTCGAAGAGTCTTGACGACTTCTGGAAGAGTGTTAATTTTAAAACAGTTGAAGTCAAATCTGGAATAATTGTAAACATGTGTTAGCAAGTATAAGCAAGATTTCTGGAAGAGTTAAAAAAGTTGGAAAAGCCTAACAAAGTCTTATTTAGTTCTGGAGCGGTTTGGAACAGTGTTAAAGAGTCTTGAACATATCTCGAAGAATAAGGAAGTGTCTAAAAGTAAGATGCTTGAATTTTGAAGAAGTCTTGAAAAGCTTCAAACAAGTCTAGCACAATCTTAAAGATTTGTATCATGTTTTCTTAAATAGGTAGTCACTGGTGATCCATCATGAAAAAATATCCTAAGTGTCTACATGCTAACAATCTGATCTATCACGAAAAAATACTCTATGTCCACATGCTAACAAGCTGTTTTTGGGAAGGTTCCCATGTGACTTGACCTATTAAAAAAAATTATGTGTAATTAAGCCTGGAACAATCTTAAGGGTATTTCAATCTTCCAGACTATCACAGCTCTTTAAGCAAAATCCAAATATCGATGCTTTCAATGAAATATTGAGTACGTTATTCTTACACCAAAACAGAATGTTTTAGTGGGCGCATCACCCAAATTCAAAGAAAAATTGTATACTCGTAGTCTATTCCATCCTAGCATATACAGAGTGCAGTACTACAGTATGCATATTTAAAGAATACCTTTGTTACATCATCAAATGTCACATCCTGTAAGTCAGTGGAGAAGTGAAATAAGAACGAAATTTTCACAGTAGTAACACATTTAACCACATGTGTGGCATAATTCCTATAAAGTGGGGGATCCCACCAAAAAAACAAAAAAGGACAACTCTGTGGGGGCGGGAAGAAATTTGTGGGGAGGGAACAGCAAAGACATTTCCGCTTTCCCTTCTGCCATTTCCCTCTCCAAAATGGTCGTCTGGATCCTACTCTATCTCATTTCTTACAATGTGTAGCTTAATAACATAGGTTTGGTTAGTACTGTACAGTGATGAAGTGTCATCTTATTCTCTGTAGGTTAGTTTGTAATGGTTCGTACAATGTCTCATTGTTATTGTCCAACATCTTTTAAGCTATTGATAAGAACATAGATCTTGTTCCCCGCAACTTATTAAGATTCAAATATAATTTTATAAAGAACAACTTTTTTGTTGATATGTAAAGAGGCCATGGGCACAGCGGGGGAAGGGACATCCCTTCCACAAATCCTTGGAGTTGACATATTTGGACGAATTTGACACATTTAATCGGCATTTTCAGTCTACCCCCTCGACCAAGGTGAGAGTTATTTCAACAGGGACTGTTTTTCTGTAGCAAAAACTAAATTAGGGTAGCCCAAAAAGGAATCCCTCTTTTTGAAAATAAGAACTACCTTAAAGATACTCAATTTTCTTTACTGATCAACATACTAGAAATCTTCATCAGTCTGACAGGCCCTTTATCCCGCAAGGACCAAATATGACTCAAACTTGGGTTTATGCTACTTGCAAAACATTTCTGCATCAAATTTCATGAAAAACATTCAACAGACATACTGTTTAATATAATCAATAAGTAAACATGTATAGTGAGAAAATTTGGTTTACAGCCATTATTTTGTCCCTCGGGCTTTGAGAGACAAAGTATCACTCAGATTGGTGGAGATTTTCAGAATGTTGATTAGTATAGTAATTTAACCAGCAGCACCAATTGTTTCCATCTTACTATCAATCTTCAAAACATTGTTTTCCCCTTAAGCAAATAATTACCCTCTCTAAAGTTCAACCGAGGGTTGGCAAGGTCTTTGAATTTGATCTGTGAAAAATATGTATGGAAGTAACCTGCATTTTTCGATATGCTCACCTCTTAGAGTCACTATAATATCATTTTTCCCCCTTTGTTTTGCATATTTTAATGGATTCCTTGCATTTCTCAAGTGATAGCAGTTACTTATAATAAAAAATTGTTTGATTAGGAGCTTAGACAACTGTTAATCAGAGGGTACTTCTAAAGTCGATTGCACCAATCGTTCATCCATATATGAAGAGTAAAGAACCAAACAAGGGCGCAAATAGGCAAAATACTGTACACGAGTGCAGGAATATCTTTGCTACACCTGTGAACGAGCAGTATGTTATACATTAATACATATCGCACATTCACAGGCGCAGCAAAGATATTCCTGCACTCGTGTACAGTATTTTGCCTATTTGTGCCCTTGAAGTAAAATGGCAAATATGAGTTTTGATTCTTTACCCTTCATTATATTTTAGGAGGATCATGAGAGGCTCAATGTGTTTTGCTATAGGATTCATTGCTTCACTTCTTGATAACTCAAGAACAAGGAAGACAGAAAAATATAAGAAGTTTTTCCCATTATTTTAGCGCATTAATTGGACTCTCTTTTCTGTACATAGAATATTCAATTATGCGAATTCCCAACTGCTATATTATTATTAATTTTACAAGGTCTGGTTGACGGAGTAGATAGCGCGCTGGTCTCAGAATCCAGAGGTCCCGGATTCGAATCCACGTAGCAACTCGCTACATTTCGACCTAGGCCAGTTTATCGGCAAGAAGCGAAGAGGTCTAAGACAGCCAGCCCTAACAGCCTTCCCGACGTCTCTGAGGTAATGCTCGAAAGGGCTGATTCCAGGGCTCGGGTTGAGAGTAAAATTAGGAAAGAGAAGTTTTTAAATCAAGAAACCTCAAACATAGTATCCCAGGGGAAAATATGAAAAAATTTCAATAAATACTCCATATTATGCAAATTCATTACCTGCAAAACACTTGATGTCATTTTTTGTTAATCAAGTGGAATAAAATGATGAATGTTTTTTCAAAAATTGCAACATTCATTTTAACTGCTGCATAATGCGGCACCATACCCTACCATACATAGTGTTGCCATATGGCAACATATACATAATTATAAGTTTTAATGCTAATGATTCCTCCTCTTAATCAGGGCACAGTAAAATAATGATAGCAAGTTCTATACATACAGTAGAGTTTTCGGGATGGCTTATTCTCACTTTGAATATGTAGCCCACATGGATTGTTCGTTATCAGTTTTTATAATTGAAAAATGTGCCAAGGGATTGAGTAAGAAAAATACTGACATATAAAACAAAGCTCTATTTATAAACGCTGTTAAGAAAAACAGAAAATTATAAGAAATATTCAGTAGTAGAGGTGTTACAAAATCGAGAATTTTTCTTATCGATTTAATCGATTAAGATCGACAGTTTTTTGACCAAAATTCATGCGCGGAAATTGATTGAATTCTGCATGACATATGTTCGCATTTTATCCATCATTATTATGTTCTATGTTCAAATATCATGCGTAACGCTTCAAACTTAAATCTAATTAATACTGTACTGTTTTGATGACGAAAAAACCACAGTTTCCTGCTGGATTTTGTCCTTCAACTTAAAAAAAAAACGCAAAACGCGAAACAGCGATCAGCTGAATTTTATCATTAAATTCTGTTTTAGCTTTTAGTTTAGTTCTCATCTTCGCATCCAAGTTAGAAGTTATGCTAGTCTGCTAGAGCACTCTGCACGGCACTTTCATTCTCGTAAGTCTCCGAGATACTAGACCCATGCCTAGTAGCTAGTATAGTACTAGTAGGTGTCTGAAGACTGCAATTCTATATTCTCATAGAATTCGAAAAATTCAATTAAAGATCGATAAGTAATCGATTATCAAGTATTCTTATCGATTATGTCGATCTTAAAAATAATCGATTTAATCGATTACAGATCGACAGAATTAACACCTCTATTCAGTAAGTTGAATGGTAAAACACAGATGCTGACACATAGCAATATTATGCATGGAGGGATGTTGTACCCCGTATGTTTAGGAACCATTCATGACAGCAGGGGCGAAAATAAGGGGGGCGTAAGGGAGGCAACTTGCCCCCAAGCCTCTGCCGGAGTTAAGAAATTTTAGTAGATGCATCAAAAGTTAGAACAATCCAACAAGTCAAAAGTTTTTTTGTTTTTTTTTTAAGCCAATACAAACAAATTCTGATACTTGAGAATTTTGAGGTGAGTCAGTGTGGAATTTAACAATTTCTGCCCCTCCAGAATAAAAACTTTTTTCTACGTCCCTGATTGAAAAAAGTACTGTATCTTAAGTGCCTTCAGAAAACATTCAGAAACAGTTAGGAATAACATCCAAGCGTCCTTAAATAACTCTTAACTGATTGGAAGGGGTGGCAAGTTATGTAACAAAAACATATTTCACAAAAACTGTCAAACCTGACTGGTCATACTATCCAAATAAATTTCCCTGGTTATTTGTGACATTGATTTTTATCATCATTAGTTATCTCCTTGGACTAAAACTAGATCATCTCTAGTAGGTAATCAATTAGTAAAAGCTTCATTTAAACAATATAATTCCCAGTGTTGGGATAAGCCATTGTATTAGTTAATGTAGGTACTAGAAATTCTCTCTGGCAAGAGTAAATCACAAAGAACTGAACAATAGAGATGGGTCATTCATTCTTGAATTAATTCAGTTGAATGACTCTTTTAAATGAATGAATGAATGAGATCATTATTCAGAAATGAATTGATTCACTGAATGATGGAACACTAGCTGCAAGTATGATGTAGAGAATCAGGCAAAGCAAAAGATGTTACCTTTCTCAATCCTTATCATTTAACAGAATGTGCAATTAACAGTGTTTTACATAGGCGGAAAACGTTGCTGAAAAAATTTCTTAATTTGTAAAATAGTAGCAGTTGTTGCAGTTTTGTCTTCTTAAAAGACAGAAATAGTGCATGAATTGGAAATATTCCATAAAAATTGTGGAAATTGGCCAAATATTCTTGAATATGCTCTAAAAAAAAGCGGAAAATATGCCAAAATATGCTTTTATCCCAAAAATATGCCAAAATATGCTCGATCAAGTGTGGCTCATTCTTCTTGAAATTCTATGAATCACAAAAATAACATGGATATTCCCTATCTACTTCAGTAGAAAAGAACATGCAAAAGCATATTTTTGGAATTCCTATTAATGAACAGCCGCTTATTGAAAAATGTATCGACATCAGAATGGTGGTCGGTATTTTACCTTCTCACTCCATTTCTCTTCATAGTTAAATTAGAGAGAAAAAAGGACGGGTGAACATTCCATAATGAATTTCTGTTGAATTAAGAAAGGAAATATACCAAAATCACCTTCCTCACTCCATCTTGCTTCAAGGAGTGAATTGGATAGAAAACGGCGGTCAGTAATCCTTTTTTCAGTCCATTTCTCTTCACAGTTCTAATTGGAGAGATAATGGCCGTTGTACCTTCCCTAATGAATTTCTGTTGAATTAAAAGAGGAATGATATTGAAAATGGCGGTCGGTATTACCTTTCTCACTCCATTTCACTTCACAGTTCAAATTGGAGAGAAAATGGCGGACGAATTTTGATTAAAATTCAAGAACAGCCGCTTATTGAAAAATAGAAAAATGAATAAACATCAACATGGCAGTTGGCATCACCTTTCTCAGTCAATTTCACTTTACAGTGCGAATTTGAGAGAAAAGAGCTGTTGTTATACCTTTCTCTCCCCAAGTCACTTCACATTGTGAATTGGAGAGAAAATAAAATAACAGACGAACCTAATGCATTTTTTCTGTAAAAAGGAAATATATAAAAAATGGCGGGCGGTGTTACCTTCTCCCTCCATTTTATTTAACAGTTCGAATTGGAGAGAAAATGGCGGACGAACTCTCCTCAATGCATTTCTGTTGAATTTAAAGAGGAAAGATATCGAATATGGCGGGCAGTGTTTCATTTCTCACTCCATTTGACTTCACAGTTTTGAGTTGGAGAGAAAATGGCGGGTGGTATTACCTTTCTCACTACATTTCACTTCACAGTTAAAATTGGAGAGAAAGTGGGGGACGAATTTGGGTTAATGGATCCACTTATTTCAATATGAATAGACATCAATATGGCAGTTGGTATCACCTTTCTCAATTGATTTCACTTCACAGTGCGAATTTGAGAGAAAATGGCGTTTGGTACCACCTTTCCACTCGATTTCACTTCACATTGAAAATTGGAGAGAAAATGAGGGACGTACCTTTCTTAATGAATTCCTGCTTAACAAAGAGAGAAAAGAGATCAAAATGATTGTCGGTATTCCATTTTTCACTCCATTTCACTTCACAGTGCGAATTTGTGAGAGGAGAGCTGTCAGTATTCCTTTTCTCACTCCATTTACTTCACAGCTCTTGTTAGAGCGAAAATGGCTGTCGTACCTTCCCTAATGAATTTCTGTTGAATTAAAAGAGGAATGATATCGAAAATGGCTGTTGGTATTACCTTTCTCACTCCATTCCACTTCACAGAGCGAATTGGAGAGGAAATTGCGGACGGTATTACCTTGCTCACTCCAATTCACTTAGCAGTTCAAATTGGAGAGAAAATGGTGGACGAATTATGATTAATGAACAGCCGCTTATTGAAAAATAATAGACATTAGAATGGCAGTTGGTATCTTCTTTCTCACTCCATATCTATTCACAGTGCGAATTGGAGAGAAAATGGCAGTCGAACTTTCGTTATGAATTTCTGTTGAATTTAAAGAGGAAATATATTGAAAATAGCTCCAGGGATTACTTTTCTAACTCCACTTCGCTTAACAGTTCTAATTGGAGAGAAAATGCCGGACAGTATTACCTTTTTCAACTCATTTCACTTCACATTGTGAATTGGAGAGAAAATGGTGTACAAACATTCATTAATTATGTTCCGGGAAATTAAAATTGGAAATATTTCAAAAATGGTGGTCAATGTTACCTTTCTCAATCCTTATCATTTAACAGAATGTGCAATTAACAGTGTTTTACATAGGCGGAAAACGTTGCAGAAAAAATTTCTTGATTTGTAAAATAGTTGCAGTTGTTGCAGTTTTGTCTTCTTAAAAGACAAAAATAGGGCAAAAATTGGAAATATTCCACAAAAATTGTGGAAATTGGCCAAATATTCTTGAATATGCTCTAAAAAAGCGGAAAATATGCCAAAATGTGCTTTTATAACCAAAATATGCCAAAATATGCTCGATCAAGTGTGACTAATTCTTCTTGAAATTCTATGAATCACAAAAATAATAGGTATGGATATTCCCTATCTACTTCAATAGAAAAGAACATGCAAATGCATATTTTTGGAAGCCCTATTAATGAACAGCCGCTCTTTGAAAAAAGTATCGACATCAGAATGGTGGTCGGTATTATCTTCTGACTCCATTTCTCTTCACAGTTAAATTGGATAGAAAATGGCGGGTGAACATTCCTTATTGAATTTCTGTTGAATTAAAAAAGGAAATATACCGAAATTACCTTACTCACTCCATCTTGCTTCAAAGAGTGAACTGGATAGAAAACGGCAGTTAGTATTCCTTTTTTCAGTCCATTTCTCTTCACAGTTCTAATTGGAGAGATAATGGCCGTTGTACTTTCCCTAATGAATTTCTCTCGAATTAAAAGAGAAATAATGTTGCAAATTGCGGTTGGTATTACCTTTCTGACTCCATTTCACTTCACAGTGCGAATTTGAGAGAGGAGGGCGGTCAGTATTCCTTTATTCACTCCATCTACTTCACAACTATTTTAAGCTTCATGTACTTCTCTTTCACTATGCAATCCTAAAAATCAAAAAACATTACCTAGGTATTTATTTTATAATTCCTGAATGAATTATCAAACAAAACTAAGTTCACAATAAGTACAGTTCCAATATGAATGAATAATTATCAAACAAAAACAAATTAACAGCTCATACAATAGATAAGAGAGTCAAATGAACAAATGAATGAATCAAATGAATCAATTATTTTATGGAATCAGATCATTCAGATGAATTAGAATTCACATCTATGCTGGGCAACTGACATCTATCAAATGTCAAATCATCCATCAACTAAAAAATACTGCTGGTGATAAGTGATGAAATGGGCTACAAGGGAAGTCTGCTCATGGGCAGAAATGTATTTCACACCCTCCTAACTGAATGATCTGATTCAATCGGTCTGATTCCGTAAAATAAAAAATGATTCATTTGCTTCATTAATTTGTTCATTTCATTCTCTCATCTACCATGCTTTATTTAAGTTGTTTTGTTTGATAATTCATTCATATTAGAACTGTACCTACTACTAACGCGTTTTTGTTTGATAATTCATTTATATTGGAAAATAAATTAAGTTTTTTGATTTTTATAACTGAATAGTGAAAGAGAAGTACATGAAGTTTAAAATGTAAACAATCTAATGATCTAATGTGAGAAATGCGATATTTTCACTCTGCCCGATTGTCTTATACTTGATTTGCTCTCATTCATTCAATGAGTCTGTAGAATTCATTTGTTCATTCAGTCTATATATGAATTCATGCATTCATTCCACATTTGTATGAAAATTATGTTACCAGCTTGCAGCCATACTCGCAGCTAGTGTTCCATCATTCAGTGAAACAATTTGTTTTCAAATAATGATCTGCAGAGCGGTACCCAGGATTTAAGCGGGGGGGGGGGGAGGCTCAGTTACAGATCCGGCCTTGTCTCTGTCTCAAACCATTGTTTTTGTGTTTTTTGGCTAACGGGGGGGGGGGGCGATCTGATTCACTCATTCATTCATTCATTCAAATGAATCGTTCAACTGAATTAATTCAAGAACAACAAACCATCTGTATATCCTACATAAACATGGGTTTTGTAAGCAATCATTAGCAAGGTTTACCAGGTCAGAAAAAAATGATCACTGAAATTGTCTTGGGCCATTAAAATGATCGTTTATGCATACACATTACACAGTCATCATAATTCTTTATTTTATGAAATGAAAATAAAATAATCATGAACCTTCATTAAAAATTCAAATAATTTTGTGAATGAATGACCCTTGCATCATTTCTTATCATTATAATGACGTTGTTCTATGTACACGTTCGCTATTATTGACACAGTGCTCAATAATGATCATTTCTATTCACCATGTACGCTCATACATATTACCTATTGTGGAAAATAGATCGGCGAGTTCAAATACTAGATACAGCTCAAAAATATGGGGGAAATGGTTTAAGGATGACATTTCAATCGATATCTGTGACAGAAATAGTTTTATACCAAAGGATACCTGCGCCCATGGAGGCATGGGTCTTTTCCTACCCCGAAGAAGAATCAGGATTAGGTTATCAACAGTCATGATCTTTGGCAAGAACTTTTTAAAATAGAAAATCGGATTATTTTGATCTCAGACTCCAATTTCAACATTTCAATCAGATATGGATTATTATTTACCTAGATACATGGATCAATCAGTAATAAGAATAGTATGGTGTTATTCGCAATAGGATGGTGTTTTCATGTATAGTATCAGCAGTGCACAGGTTCTAGATGCCCTTTTGATACTATGTATTTGGCCGGACATGCGACTACAGTTTAATCCAACTCAACTAAAATACCGCATACCTGAAGAATACAAATCTCAGTTCCTCAATCAACTTAGACGCTTTCAATATTGGAAGTTGAACACAAATTCACAACTTCGTAGCGCGAGAACGAAAAAAAGCACATTAATAAATGATAACGCCGCGAAGAATACAAAATGCAGAAATCTACTATATATGTTATGTATTCATGTCCAAGTTCAATTTATGATCTACAAAACACGATCACGTAAATAACCAGATTGCGATTTCGGAAAACTAGAAAACTGTTAAATGAGTCATAAAATTAATTAAATTCGAAAATGGAACGTTGCTGGATACTGATAACCGGAACGGGAATTCAAGAAACTGGAAGAACTTGTTCCAACTGTCGCCTCGAGCCTAATTACGTTTAGACCGGACGTTGCTGCTTACTGGGCACTTCAAGCATTAACCAGAGTCGCTAGTATCGCTCACTGTTGCGACCTAGAATGTTGATAACTAACTAGATGCGTAACTCTTGAGGTGTGAGTGAAGCTGAAGGTTGTTATCTCTAATAACAAAAACGCCATAACTTAATGTAATCGTTAATTAGGTACATCCAATCAGCTTGATAAAAAAGTTTTTTAATTCGTGTCATCTGTCATATTGAGGCTCAATGATTTATACCTTTCTGTTGATGTATATTTTATAGCTTTTACGCATTTTCATTATAGCTGTAATTTAAAAATTCTTTGAATAGGTACTTCTCACTCTTCATACTGTACTGCAGTTTATGTAAGAACGCCATACAATACAATCTATTGAACTTACAGCTTTGATATCAAATTTTCATCATCATTTTTCTTTAAATACGACTGAATTGTTTACAGATCATAGTTCAGTTTTGTTCTCTGTCAACTGCTGTCATCTATCGATAAGTCGGTTTACTATTATGAATGTATCCTTTCCCTAACCATTTAGGAATGCAACTTGGAAAGATGAAAATAAAAGATTCTCATTCTGGTGTTTGTACTTCGTGTTGTAAGTATATTTGTTTTATTGCATAGACGTTGGTACCTACTATGTCTGAATATTAGCTTCAAAGCTTTAACATTTCAGATTTGGTTTTGTTTTATCAATACCAGTGTAGGAAGTTAGCGCAACAACACCAGGGATGCGGAGAAGCCGGAAGTTTTTGCAGATAAGATAAGCCAGAAGTTGGAAGCTGAAAGTTTTTCAGCTTCAGCAAACACCCGCTCTTACTGCCTCGCTATCTGCGAGGTAGCTTGTTTTCCCTTATTGTATAAGGAAGCAAGACAAACATTTTTGTGAGTTGTGGCATCACACACTAGGTATAAGCATTACATCATAAGAAAAAATAAGGTAGTAGGAGTTTGGTGAGCACAATAAATTATATTAATCACACTAATTGCAGAATTGTTTGTTGAAATTCGCTTTTATGCTTTGGCATGTAAGATGACTCGATACCTTAGGATACAGACATGCTATGTCCAAAATTTTCGAAAATGCGTTTTTGGTATCACTGGATTCGTCTCAACGAGCAGAATCGAATGCTAATACCAGATATGTCCTATCTCATCTCTAAACCCCCTCTAATTGGCATTAAGTAAAATCTGCTATGTCCATATAGTCGAAAACGAAATGCACAGACATGCTATGTTCATGCTATGTCCCATATTGTAGTGCACAGATGTGCTATGTCCGCTGTCAAGGCATAATTATAAAAAAAAAATCAGGTAAAATGGTGAAAAATTATTGTAGATTATGCAAATAATAACAAAACTTCAAACTTCTCTCCTGAAAAATGACATTTTTTGGACATAGCATGTCTGTATCCTAAGGTATCGATTGTAAGATGAATGATACAGGTGTTGATGAAAGATACCAGTTGAGTAAAATATTGGATATTGTTTACTACAGTTTTTCAATTTTATTTATTTTATTTATTTTTATTTTATTTTATTTTATTTATTTATATTTTATTTTATTTTATTTTTTTTAGAATGATCTAGGATACCCGATTATTTTTATGCCTATAAATAATATCTATTATTTAGCCTTATGCGCTTCCTGTTGTGGAATTATGTCAATATTATTTTGAACGCAAAATAATAATTTGCTTCTTCAACACTGCCTTTTGTGTTACCTATGTTGCACTACTGGTTTGAATATGCCAATGCTTACAGCTTGATGCTACAACTGACAAAAATGTTTGTCTGGCTTCTTTTTATAATTAATAAGAGAGAAAAAAAATTGAAGCTGTAAGTTTAACAGATTACATGGCGTTCTTACATAAACTGCAGTAGGTATGAAGTGTGTGTAGAGTTCGAACGATTACATATTCAAATTACAGCAAATGAAAAATTCATAAATGCTATAAAATATACATCAAGAGAAAGATAAATCATTGAGCTTTAATATAAGACCACTTCCAATTTAGTTTTGTCCAGTAGATCCGATGTAGTACACAATCACATTACAAAAGTTCCCTTTTTCCCTCATATGGTCTTCAATTGGTTGCAGTGGTGATGGTGTGGTGGGATGTATGGTGATGCACGCATGTCAAAGTGGCCCCTGAGACACCGCACCTCATCCTGTACCGGAAACTACCCTTTCGGGCATCGCATCAGTGCCGAGAGCAGAATTGTTAAAAATTAGTTGAGCAAATATCAAGCTGCTGGTTCATTTCTTGAAATCACTGTAGTTCCACAAAAGGTGTCCAAATGGTGAGGTTATTTTCTATTCTTAACTGACAGTGCTGGTTGCATAATGACGAAGCATAATGGTATATCGCATTTTTGTTTGGTGTCTAATGACTTTCCCCCTTTACTTCACATAAGGCTTCACGGCCCAGTCTACCTATGGACACCAGTTACAAAGCTAGTTATTATCAACATCTCTGATGTGACCATTATTCTCCAAACTCGATGAATTTATGCTTGAGCACTTGAGCATACGCAGCATATTTTGCGAGGACTTACGTCCGAGAGTATAAATTTGAAAAGGGTTTTTATAGCAGAATACAGGAAGAATGGAAGATGGAATTCTGTAAAGATTGAGAAAGAAACAAAAAATGAATAAAAGTGTCCGATCTGCAGAATCCCGTGGCGTGTCGTGATTTTTCCTAGGAGGTAAGCGACAAACGTAGAAGTGAAGTACAAATCAGAATAAAAGTATGAAATATGATACTGAAAACGGCATTGACGGAAATTATTCAAAATGTCACATCCCTGTGTAGAGTCATTCTATATGCATTTACTCGGTCCTGTGACGAATAATAGACACGGGACGTACCACTGAAGAGTGTTCCTGGCGGAAGGGGGCAAAAATTGTGAAAGTTCCAACTGACTCAACTCAAAACCAAAATAAAACCTTTTGACTTATTGGATTTTTCCAACGGGCTCAACTCAAAATTCCCAAACCAAACATCACAGCAAAAAAAAAAAAAAAGCAACAAAAAACCTTCTGACTTGTTGGATTTTCCCAACAGCTGAGTGAAAATTTTTTACAAGGGGTAGTTGCCCCCCCCCATCAGTACAACCCTGAATAGACATGGCCAATGAAACAGTTCTCCACCATCTTCACAACCGGTTAACCACAAAATGTTTTTTCATATTACAATACGTGACAATGTCTCGTAAAACTCGAACTACCTCTCTTTTACTCGGTTTTTAAAATCGGTAATTCTGGTTTAGGCTTCCCATCATTAATAATTTCTAATTGTTCATTAAGAGTAAGTCGCGAATATGGGTTTTCAGAAGATCTCGAATACGCATTTTGTGGGCAAAAAAACACGGAGCGTTTAAGCGTAACACACTGACTAGTAGAAGAACATAATCACGTTTCACTGTCAACTTCGACGTTCCTGTGTAGCTAAGCCGAGCCGGAAGCGCTTTAAGAATCGCTTCCAGAACGCAACCAAGTGCACAGGTTTCGTCGCGTTGAACATGCTAGTGTACACGGAGGCGGAGCGTAAGTCGTGCAATGTTACGTGCAGTATGAAAAGGAAGCGTTAGATCCGACGCACACCTCGCTGGCCTACACAAATATACATGTACGAGGATTGCCAAACGCCAAACAGTATACATCTCCTGTGAATTTATGAGCCATTAGACATATGAATGTCAAAAATCCCTCATTGTGTTGAAAAAAAAAATCAAGAAAACATAAATTTGAAAATGTGGTATCTCAGGGAAGTGAAGAAGGGGAAGAAACAATTCCAGGGATTGAGGGATGTATACAAAACGGGTTCGGGAGAGATTTGAGTCCCTTTGATTTTCTGAGACCACAAAAATGTCAAAAATTCTGTTTTTTCCCATAAGCCCTATTCTAAAGTGTAACATTATATGAGCTTATTTTTGACACCTCCGCCGTTTTGGAGAGTTCTAAAAGAGCTACAAATAAGTACAAGAGACCATTTTAACGTAAAATCTAGTGTTGATTAATTTTGCTGTTTACACTTGTGCAGCACAACTTAGGGTTGACAAAACTAAGGAATGAGCAAGTTCTGACCCCCGGGGGAGGCTCAACGTGGAGTCCGGGATCGGAATTTCTTAAAGTATTCAGTTCGATCTTGACTTGGTGCAAAAATGTGCCAAGTGACACCTTTGTACCAAAAATGGAGGGGACACTTAACTAGCATTCGGGCTATGACATAAACGATGGCTAATATGTGTCACTGAACCCGAAAAGATGTCATTTCGAAGTCATACGCAGGGCCAAGCAATAACAAAAACAAAACCATACACCAAAGCACCTACACAACCACGTAACAATGTGACTATAATTGTCATTAAACACTTTTCTGCATCAGCTTTACTAACAAAACGCTTTTGTCGCTCGTTTGTAGCCACCTATGGGCTGCAGGTCCCGAATACGTATACACCATTTACGAATTTTAACCAAATGGCTTAACAATGGAAAGGGCTAACAACGTCGACGTTTTAATCCTATTTTCCAAATTCATTTTGTCAAATCTTCCTCGATTGTATTGCTGGCGACTGAACGCGGACACCAATCTGTCATAATTGGGGAAAATATAACGCAGCCGAGTCGTGATTACTCAAACGTAAGATACACCGCTCACAATGCGAGTTACAATTTTCGAATTACATCGCGCGTGTTTGAATAAAAAAAATATGTATTACGGTCTCCTTTTTAGACGTATTTCCCCTTCTTTTTTTTTTCTAAATAAAAATAATTATAAATTTCGAGTATCAAGTTGGGAAATATGAGACTGAAATTACCACGCCGACTGAAAGCATAATCAGTTGTGCAAACGAATGAACAATGTGAATGAAATAATCAATCGAAACTCGACGATTATGTAAGAGGGGTTAAAGGATCAATCCGTGTACCCTAAATAATATCTTCGTTTAATATCCACTTATAAGCCCTTGTAGCTGTAAATCTCAATGAGAGGGTTAGACTATTTACGGGTCTTATTAGAACCCTTCATACGTGCCACCCCAGCAACATTTTTATCGGGAAAATAAACATTCTACAGTTTGCGTCTTCGTCTATGCCGAATGCATTTTGGCGGCACGCGGGAGTCGATTTCGGGTCGACTTTCGTATATTAGCGACATTTCTCTCTGGTATAGTTTGATCAACTCCGACGCACGATGTCTTGCGGCAAACGTGTGCGGAATTCCAATTGCAGATAGAATAGATCTCCGGTGTAGAAAGAGTATAGTCGTATGAACACGAATCCCTTCCATACGAAGTCAGGTATTCTGAAGACTATATGATAGGAAGGTCGATCCTTCCGAATATTTGGATCATTCATTATATACCGTCAATATTATAATTGATTAAGATAAGGGAGCCGGGGTGGGCCGGACTCACCTTGAACATCCGCCGGTTCAAGTCTGGCCCACCTACACAGAAAACTTGAATACATGCCGGGCTAAGCCTGTTTGAATATTTGCACCCTGAACGCTAAAATGCAAGATGCAAATTCACAGAAAACTAAAATTCTTAAATGTACTACATTGAAAAGAATTCAAAGAAAAAGCATCGATATTCAGATCATCAAAAACTTTCAATTCGGTAATACTTTCAACAGCTTCAAACGAGGTCAACAGTTCTACCTCGAAACGGTTGCAGTCAGTGGCGTGCATTCCAGACAAAAGCAAGGTAAGCGCCACTTACCCTGAAAATTCACGAGAAAATAAGTTTTCATATACAATATCAACTTCAACTTGTAACAAATAAAAGATGATGAAACATTTGGCAAAACAGCGTCTGTATTGTCGCTTACAACGCTTACGCCTTTTTAAGTATAATTATAATAAATTCACGGGAGATGTATACTGATCGGTGTTTGGCAATCCTCGTACATTTCTATAGGCCAGCGAGGTATGCGTTAGATCTAACGCTTCTTATCCATACTGCATGTAACATAGTGATGAGCAGCCGGTTAAACAACCTAACTGATAACCTCTCTGATGAGCAACACTGGTTAAACAATCTAACTGATAACCTCTCTGACCGACATTTGTACCGGTTGGTTAACCGTAAGTATAACCAACCAACCGAACTGAAATGGTTACTCAACCAATAATCGGTTAACCGACCAACTGGATAGTAATACAACATTTACCTGTTAACTGCTGAAAAGTTATGGTGGGTCATGGTTACAAGGCTACAGTTTTTTTCTACTCTGCTGTATCAGAAGAAAGGACTTAAATTCTATTTTGTTAAGCACCTCGGTACATCGGTAGTTGGTACATTCTGTTCTCTATTGGATTTAAAAATTCAGTGCTCAAGATTCGGGATTAAATGGTACCCAAAAACTAATTATTTCCAAGGCACTTTTTCATTAATAAGTTTTTATCCTCCTCGTAGCGCTTTTAGACCATTTTTCTGAAATTGTTTCTAATGTGCTGTATTTGGGGAAATTTTTTTAAACCCATTTTAAAAACCAATTAAATGGCTACTAGTCCCATAGTCCAATCTGATTTCAAATAATAATAGGCATTTAAATTGATTACTGGATTACCTATTTCAAATTGGTATTAATTTAAACGTGACCCAGTGTAGCTTATTTAAAAAAAAAAAAAATTTAAAAAAGTAGGTACATATTTAAACAGATTAACCTGACCACTTCATGCATATTCGGTCCTCATACCATTAATAATAAAAACTGGAAAACAGTTGGCATAAATCTGTAGGCTGGTTTGTACAAGCCTACGTATCCTCGGACTTTTCCATTTTACAACACGGGGAAGTTGACCAGTCAAGTAGCCGGTAAACCAGCCACTTCATAGAAGTCTGATAGTAACCAGTCAAGTAACTGCTCAACTAACCACTCAATAAAAGTCTGATAGTGACCGGTAACTGTAACTGATAACTAGGTCAGCTTGGTTATTTCACCAATAACCGGTTAACCAACCATTTCATGATAATTTGTAACCATAACCATAACCAACCAATCAATAGAAGTGCCGGTTCCCGGTTGCTCATCCCTAGTAACATTGCACAACTACGCTTCGCCTCCGTGTTAATTACTAACACAAAAACACACTAGCATGTTCAACGTGACGAAACCTGTGTGTTTGGTTGCGTTCTGGAAGCCCTTTGAGTCAGGTTGGCCTCGGCTTAGCTACACACGAATGTTGAAGTTGACAGTGAAACGTGATTATGTTCTACTAGTAACGCGTTATATTTGAATGCTCCGTGTTTTTTTTTTGACCATAAAATGTGTATTCGAGGTCTTACAGAAAAACCGTTTTTGCGACTTACTCTTAATAAACCATTAGAAATTATTAATGATGGGAAGCCTAAACCAGAATTACCATTTTTAAAAACTGAGCAAAAGAGAGGGGGTTCGAGTTTTACTCGACATTGCCATCATATCGCAGTATGAGAACATTTTGTGGTTAACTAGTTGTGAAGATGATGGAAAACTGTTTCGTTGGCCATGTCTATTCAGGGATATACTGATAGAGGGGAGGGGGCAACTTTCCCCCTGTAAGTTTTCACTCAGCAGGTAGGAAAATTTACAATTTCAATCAGGTGGGGTTGGTTAAATCCAACAAGTCAAAAGTTTTTTTTTCTATTTTTATTTTGCTTTGATACTTGGTAATTTTGAGTTGAGTCAGTTGGAACTTTCACAATTTTTGCCCTCCTCTCCAGGAAAAACTCTTTGGTGGTACGTCCCTGTGTCTGTTATTCGTCACAAAAGACAATAAATGTATACCTATGGAATGACCCTACACAGAGATACGACACTTTGAATACATAATTTCATCAATGCCATTTTGTAGTAGCATGTTTCATACTTTTATTCTGATTTTTACTTCACCTGTATGCGTATCGCGCTTACCTCCTAGGAAAAATCACCGCATGCCACTGGTTGCAGTGTACAGTACAACGAAAATTAACTTTGAGATCATTTTTGCTGGATGTCCCGATGCGTAATCAGTTACCCTCCAGTCACCCGCGGAAGAGTTACCCATTTGCAACCCACGGTTACGCCATCAGATTACCCAGAAACCCATCAGTTACCCTTGGTTCCCCTTTAGTTACCCGGGTAACTGGTGGGATTTTGCACATCCCGATACGCAATCAGTTACCCTTTAGTTACCCGCGGAAAAGTTACCCATTTGCAACCCTCAGTTGCTCTCAGATTATCCAGAAACCCATCAGTTACTCTTGGTTCCCTTTTAGTTACCCGGGTAAATGGCACGATTTTGCACACCGGGGTACTTGACTTGGACAGTCTCTAGGACGGTGGCGGTAAGTATGGTGGTGCTTACAGGCTGGAACACTACATGAGAGTGCTTCAGTACCTACTCTCTTCAGTAGTTCCGTCAGTACTTCTATCGTTGTGGCAAGCAGAGTGGTATTGTCTGCATATCTGAGGTCAGATATTCGTTTCCTCCTAGCGATATTCCTCCCTCCCATCCATCCAGGGCTTCTCTCGTAACCCACTCTCTACAGATGTTGAAAAGGATGGGCCTGAGTATGCATCCCTGACGTATTCCTTCAGCAATTTTGAAGTGCTGCGTGAGTTCTCCTTCTATTCTCACTTGAGCAGTGTTGTCTTCGTATAGGCTCTTAAGCTGAGCTATCAGGTGCTTTGGTACTCCTAGTTTTTCTAAAAAACTCCAGAGTATCCGCCAGTTGACATTATCGAACACCTTTTCGCAGTTGTGATGAAGTATAAATACACTGGCTTGTTGAACTCCCGAGCTTTTTCTATTACTTGGCGAATATTGAGAATTTGCTCTCCCGTGCCACTGCCAGGGACAAAACCAGCCATTCTGGCGGCATCTGTGGGAGGATGTACGCCTTAATCCGTTCGTGCAGGATGCTGAGTAAAACTTTACTCGCGTGTGATATTAGCGAAATTGTTCTGTAGTTTGAGCAATCCGATGTTGATCCTTTTTTGTGGAGAGGGATATATATTGAAGCAGTCCAGTCCTTCGGCCATTTCTGCTCTTTCCAAATTTTGTTGTATACGAGATGTAGTAATTTGGTGCTTTCCTCCGGTGCTGTTATCAGTATTTTCGAAACTATGACATCTGCACCTGCTGATTTACCCTTTTTCAGTTTTTTGACTGCTTCTTCGGCCTCCGATAGTAGGATACTTAGCTCCGCCTTGCCGCTTGGCCCTTCGTCTCTCTGATGCCCAACATTTCCGGTATCGTCCGCTATCAGGTTCTCACAGTATTCGCGCCATTTCGTTTTGACTTCCTCTGAGCTTGTCAGCATTTTTCCGTCGCGATCTTTCAGAGATAAAGCTTTCGCTTCAAAAGCCCGTGTGATCCTTCTGATTTTCTGAAACATGTCTTTGGTCTCGTTTTTGAGCTGATGTTTCTCGATTTTTTCGCAGATCCCTTCTATATACCATTTTTTCTTGACTTCCTTGCTTTTCTGCTCGTACAGCTACCTCTTCCTTTCATCCTGCAGTTCTCCCTTCAGGGCTTTCCGCTCCTCGATTGTCCTCCATGTATCATAGATTTATATATTTAAATTTAGATATTACTGAATTCTGTGCATCAAGTGACATGAAATTTCGCCAATGAAAAAAAGAATTTATACGTACATTTTTCCATTTTCTCGTTGTAATGTCTAGCAACGTACATATCTTCAAAACGTTGAAGTATCTGTAATACGGGTTAGATAGTTTTTAAATTTGGGTACTTTGTATTCTGGCGTAATATCACAATATCCCTGTGCGTGCTTCTCAAAATTCGGATTTTCAAAGTAAGTGACACCCTAGCCTCCGCAATAGATCTTTTCATCTCACCTATGAGACCCCCGTCTCCACGTAACTCATTTTCGAACTGACTGTTGTTGCGCAAGTCATGGTCCCTTCGACCCCTCAGTTTCGGGATGAGTAACATTCATATCTTTGTTTATCGCTGAATGTTAGACAAGAGTCCCGAGTACCGGTCATCGCACACCCAGAAAGATCCCTGTCAGAAAGCTTGTTCTCTCTTCAAACTTCACGGAATGCTCGATGCAGTTGTCAGTAAATTAGACAGATACACACGAGCCGGATATTTACCTATCATTCGAATCAGCTGGCTTTCGAGCCACATTTTCGGAGAGCGAGAGAGAAAGAGTAAGTGAGAGAGAGTAAGCAGAGGACCAGACGATCGCATCCTGAATAGAGGAACACCGCAGACGACTCCAACATCGAGGGGAACGTGTATCGTGTATATAGTATCGACACTTCGACACATACAGTAAATATTGGCTAAGTATAAAAACCGACAACATAAATAAACAATGCGTCATTGATTAGGTTTGCCCAGTGCCAATACAATGCACATCATTGTGCTGTATTATGTCGCCGTCTTTAAATATTCTTTTAAGGTTCTTTTTACCTTCCTACATTCTCTTTTTTCTTTTCGTATTCAGCTCCTTGTCCCCGAATTCATTTATCACAATTACATCGATATTGTCCGTAACGTGGATCAGAATTACGTTCCCTCCGAACGTGCGTAATTAGTCCGGTCTATCAGACAGCCGAAGTCTCAAAATCCGTCGTCGTATCGGTGGCTTTCAAAGTTATTTTTCGATCAGGCCGAATGAATTCACAGACCCTTCGCACCCGTCTTTGAAACACCCTGGCTCACGGTCATCCTAAATTTCGGTGTTTCTTTTTCGTTTCAGAGCTCTGCACATGAAAGAGCATCCCGACTACAAGTACCGGCCTCGTCGCAAGCCGAAACCGCTGCCGCAGAAGAAGGAAGCCAAGTACCCGGACTGTCCGGTCGAGAACGTCGCCTTTCCGCGCAATCCGTTCTTTCCGCACCACTCGTTCTCCGAGACGGACTTCAAGCTGTCCAGAGCGCTGTTCCCATCTCTGCACTACCCGTTCTACCAGTCCGGCAAATTCCATCCGTCCGACGCGGGCAGCTGCAAACTACCCACGGACTTCACCTTGCAAGCGCTGTACGGCAGCTCGTTCTACTCACAAGCGGCGGCGGCGGCCGTCGCCGCCACTTGGCCGGCCATACCGACGTCGCACTGCGGCGTGTCGTGCCTTAACTGCACGACGCCCACCGAAGACATGTGCCGTAAGTCCCCCTCCCCGGATCGACTATCGGACAGTTCGACGCTGAAGCGGCCCATCGCCTGCCTGGTGATGAAGCAGCGCGAAAACGGATTCTCGCCGCCGTCGCCGCACGTCATATGAAAACCGCTCCCGGTTCTCCCGGAGTCGACGGCCATTCGGGAGAACTTGGGCTCGTCTTCATTCTGGCCGACCACGTTCAGTCAGTATTGGACCTCTGCGCCGCCGCTGTCGTTCGCCGGACTGCAGTCATTGCAGGAGACTCAGACATCGCCGACGGATTTGACTAATTGATAGGCCGTGAATTCGGAGTCGGCGGCTAGGGGTTCGACGCCGTTGCCGCTAGCGGGTGCGCAAGCGACGAAGTGGATACGTGGGCAATGTAAATAGAATTGGAGAACGGTGCCGGCAACTGTCGAGGAGGGGGTTGTGGAATACGCCTGGTCTAGCCGCCTGAAGAATGACCCTACTTGACGGGCATTGTTGTGCGGAGGGAGTTTGATGCTGAGAAATATGCCGGAAGAGTCTTACTAAAGTCATCAGATGATCGCCTATTTTCATATTGAAAAATTCACAGGACTGTTCCAAGAATGACTTCACATATCTTGAAAAACAGTGAAAAAAACAAACTCGGAACAATGTGGAAAAATTAGGATTCATTTGTGAGATTATATACTTTATTTTGTTGTCACCTTTTTTCTTGAGGCACTTAGCATATAATTTATAAATTAATTTTTGTATTCCGTCGCTATAGAACGTTTTGTCCAATTTTTGGAATCCAATGTTGATCACTGCAATCAGTCGTTCTTCCTGTTTCAGTCCTGGGTCCAAGAATGCGTCCGAATCTCATCAGTCACTGTGCGGTTTAAAAAATTCTGCGTCTCGGTGTGATAACGGGAAGAATTTTCAAAATAGAACCCATTCTTTGTTTTTGATGGTCATTAGATAATTTTTGCGAAACCCAGAGGGCGCTCACTTTTCTCATTTTCAAGGCTTCAGTCAACGCAGAAAACACGGCAGTACAATCGAAAAAATTGAAAAAAATGTTCTACTGTCTGTCGGTATAAATTTGAAATAGTGCAGTATCGATCGTCCTCCTGCAGAGTGCGCGCACAAACAATGGTTTCAAGTTGAATGATTGTACCAACCTGCTAAATATATTACCTCGTTCTGTCGTGTCGGTGTTGCCAGAAGCGAAAATATAAAACCAGTGAAGTCACTTTTGGAATGACTTTGTACCTCTCTTCCGATTTTTAATATCGCTGTTTGTACCTTTCTGAGATGTGGTTTCAAATTGATGAGATGTTTTCTCAGATTGACGAGATACTACCACTCGGTACTTTTTAAAATTGTGAGTGTTAGCTGCTCAGGGAATTTTATTAGCCAATCAGGGTAAATGAGCAGATGAATAGCAATGCCAAACTTATTCTGATTAAGACTTGTACGTACATCAGAGCCGGATTAATACTTTTGCGATCTCAGGACCCCTTTGCATTATCTAAATTTGAGTCAGCAATAAGTCAACCGCAGATTTAATCAAGAAAAACAGTCTCGTCTCAGGTTAATTTACGTTCGATTCAAATTACAGAAAATAAGAGTCCCTTTGTATCCTTCTCAGTGGATACTTTCAAATATCTCTCTGTTACTTTTCTATGATCGCCAATGTTAGTTGAATAGCCCCTTCACCGCTTAATAAGACCAACACACAGAGACGTACCGACAGGGGGGGGGGGCTTCTCCCATAGGAAATTTTTTACTCAGCAGTTGGGAAAATATACCATTTCAGTCAGGCTGAGTTGAAAAATTTCGATAGAGCTGGGAAAATCAAACAAGTCAAAAGTTTTTTTTTTCGCTTTGATACTTGGGAATTTTGAGTTGAATCAGTTGGGAGTTTCACCCCCCCCCCCCCCAAGGAAAAACTCTTCGGTATGTCCCTGCCAACACACCTTTTGCTTTTGTTAGTTCTCTTTTCGAGACCTCGGGGTCTCCCACAGGTTATAAAAGTATAATAGATCTTGGTTAACTATCAACTTGTTTTTTGTTGTTGTTTTTTTGGGAGGGAGGGGGCAAGCTATTATTAGTCTGCCTGTTTGTTCGTGTAACTGGGTGGCAAATTGCTTGTCTCAAATTTTAGAGTAAATTTTCGTCCGATACTGGTAACGGGAGGAGCTAGAATTTTGGTTTGGTGAAGATATGGACCGGCGAAGGGAAAAGGATGGAAACAGTCTCCCTCAACAAAGTTATAATCGCAATCAGAAATATGAAACAGAGATTTTCGTTTAGCTAAAGCAGATTTTCAGAGGACAGATTTTCCAAGAATTCGTAGGTTGTAACAGGTGTATTAATCTTTCTGTCTGCTTGTTGATTTTAAAAATTTTCGACAAATAATAAAAACAAAAAATTGATTCTCAGCACTTAGCGAAATCTAAAGCGTAAACGAAGAGGGTTTTTTTGCACATGTACTTATTTTTCCAGTTTTTCCTGTACCAATGTTTCTAGGTATTAAAGAATTAGGACCATTCCCGCATACCTAGAAAAACAGCTATTTTAAAAGTTTTATTGGACCGAAAACTGCTACACTTTTCCAAAATAAGACGAAAAAAAATTTTCAGCGAAGTCAGTGACTTCGGAAACTTTTTTCAGGAGGTAAGTTTGCTGGTAGAATTTTTTGTGAAGGAAAAGAGGGGCAAAAGCATGATTGGAAATTAATTACGTATTTTCATTTTTGAAAATTAAATAATTTGCGGGCGAATAATGAAGCACCCTTAACCAAAATAAGAGTTACAAAATTATTTGCGAGCTCATATTATGCTACATTTTCTTTAACAGGTTGGAAGGGACGAAAATATCCCATTTATAAAGACTTCTTTTTTTTCTTTCTTGAAATTAATATACCGCAGGAATTTACGCATGAGGAGGTCCGAACCTTAGCTACATTTTTTTTTGTGTGTGCGTGTGTGTGTGGGAAGAGAGATGTAGACAGCAAAAATTCCGACAAGAATATCAATAAGTTCTCACTTTTTCAATTTTGCAGGTTGTCTAGCCTACTAAAATTTGCCAAAAACTGCTGATTTTTCAAACATAATCAGCGTTGAATTTTCACAAGGGGCCGAAGTGACCATTGGCCCCGGGACCCTGACTGGAAGTGTGTGCCAAGAAAATGAGGTAAGAGGTGGAGAGAAGGAAAAAACGGGATAAAAGGAAAAGTGAGGAAGAAGATAGAAAATGTTCATTACAGCACGGCTCCCCGTGTATTTTCTTATGGGGTGACGTCACAGCGCAAGAAAAAAGTGCCGATTCTCCTGCAACCGAACAAATAGGCAATCGTGTACGATATTTGATGAAAATTTCGTCTCTTGAAGTGTAGGTTTCAGGTTGTGATATATTCTTACCACGTGATGATGTCAGTGCAGGCAAATGGGTATGTTAGGAAGAGGTCCATAACCCAGCCTCCAGGGAAGCCGCATTTCAAAATAATCCACATCTTCCACCTCGATCCAGATTCCCAGGTTCGTGATTGAAATCGATTGGTTATCTCGTACCCATACCGCATGGTGATTTCTGTATCTAGATAAATGGGTATGCTAGGAAGAGGTCCATATCCAAGCCTCCGGGGAATCCGTAATCCAGAGTACCCGCTCCTCTTCCCCCTTATCGAATCGGTTCAGATTTTCACATCCCGTGGTTGAATCGAGTGTATTTTCGTATATAAGTGCCAGACCCATTGCCACACCAATCCCCTTTTCCCCTTTTCGAGTTGATCCAGATCCCCATCCTTGGTTGGACCTGTATTTTCGTTTATAGTGATTGGAATATGAAATATATCACATGTGTCGGTAAGAGTGAAAAAAGAGTCCATTTCAAAATAATCCACATCTTCCACTACGATCGGTTATCTCATACACTTGCCGTTACGTGTTATATGGAATATTCCAATTATTATACTCGAAAATATAGGTTCAACCGCAAGGGAAAATAGGGGCAGTAGCCGGTGGTACCATCAGGGCAGCGGAGTGTGGGGACATTGCCAAATATTCATTTTCCCCCTCTGACCGCCATGTGTTAGATAATATATGCCATATTCCAATTATTATATCCGGAAATATAGGTTCAACTGCAAGGGAAAGGAGGGGGCAGTAGTCGGCGGTACCCTCAGGGCAGAAGACAAACAGACACTCTTTTACTCTGACCGCCATCTATTATACCGCAGTTCCTGTAGCCTACCTTTGCCATGTTATATATATTTTTTTCATATTCCAATTATTATACACAAAATCGAGGAATCTGGATCGAGTTGATAAGGGGGAGGTGAGGAAGAAGTGGTCGGTGGTACCCTAACGGCAGGAGACAAACGAACTCTTTTTTCACTCTTACCGACACATGTGATATATTTCATATTCCAATCACTATAAACGAAAATACAGGTCCAACCAAGGATGGGGATCTGGATCAACTCGAAAAGGGGAAAAGGGGATTGGTGTGGCAATGGGTCTGGCACTTATATACGAAAATACACTCGATTCAACCACGGGATGTCAAAATCTGGATCGATTCGATAAGGGGGAAGAGGAGCGGGTACTCTGGATTACGGATTCCCCGGAGGCTTGGATATGGACCTCTTCCAAGCATAACCATTTATCTAGATACAGAAATCACCATGCGGCAAGGGTACGAGATAACCAATCGATTTCAATCACGAACCTGGGAATCTGGATCGAGGTGGAAGATGTGGATTATTTTGAAATGCGGCTTCCCTGGAGGCTGGGTTATGGACCTCTTCCTAACATACCCATTTACCTACACTGACATCATCACGTGGTAAGAATATGACACAACCTGAAACCTACACTTCGAGAGACGAAATTTTCATCAAATATCGTACACAATTGCCTATTTGTTCGGTTGCAGGGGAATCGGCACGTTTTTCTTGCACTGTGACGCCATCCCATAAGAAAATACATTGGGGAGCTGTGCTGTAATGAACATTTTTTATCTACTTGAGGAAAAGAGGAAAACGGATACTTCATTAGTTTGTTTTCCTCTGAACAAGCTTTTTTGCGGGGGAGGTACTTCGGAGTTTTTGGTCCTAGTACGTAAACTTGAGTTCTGCATTGAACAACATTGGGAAGTGTTTACTTTCATACGTCCACGTCACTACAACCTAGGAGGAGGCATCATAGAGCTGTAAGATTCCCGAGATACTTGCCGGTTGATAGAATCATTCTCAGTAGAAAAGGTGGGAAATTTAACGCATCAGATGGTAAAATTGGTGGCAATACAATCATTTTTTTACTATTCATTTTCTGTTTGGGTTCGTTATCTGGAAAATTTCCATTACTTGGCCAAATCGAGTCCTGAGTTGAAGAAATTGAGAGAGTAAGTAGTATATTGCTTCCCAAAACAAATAAAAGGAATGTTATCTATTTTTTCTTGTTTTTTAGAAGTGCTTGCAGACGGGAGGAGGGAGTATATTGAAAAATGTTTAGTAAAAAAGTACTTTTGGGTCGAAAAATTCATCGTTTAACTTTTCCCAAAAAGAAGAAGGCGAGGAGAGGAAGCATTCTGAGTTTTGTGTACCCATAAATTTTTTTGTACGGGGAAAGAAAGTGGTGAAGGAGAAGAAACACATTTAAATAATTCACTTTTTTAATATTTTTTATTTATTTATTTTTTAAATAAGGATATGTTAAGCCAAGAAGACGCATTATTTTCTCAACTATAAGAAAACTATCTTCAGCTCTCTTTTGTTGAGTTTTTACACGAAGGGAGAGGAGTAGGGACATAGGAGGGAGGCATAAAACACATGAAAGACTTTTTCTGATTTAAGAATTCCTAAATAAGGGCAATAAATTCAGTATTTGAGAAATAAGGATCAAATAATTCTTCATATACCTACCAGTGTACAGCGGTGAGGGGAGGGAGCTTACAAAAGTGTAGAGATTTTTGTTCTGGTATGCAGATACCTATTTTAATTACATTTCCTCTGTAATATAATGAACCTGTTTTCAGCAGAGCTAAATTTTTGGAGGAAACAAGACACGAGGAAGATAAAAGATATTGTACATTTCGTTTTCCATTAGAAAAGATTTTCATTCTTCTCTAATGTAAATAATGAGAAGTTGAGAAGGGATATATTTTCTCAGAATCATTTGATGCTTTCATTCATTACTTTTTGCGGGGGAGAGGGTGGAGGGAAGAGGTACCCTTGAGATTGCCTTGTTTTGTAAAACAAATATCACGGGCTACAAATTCTTTTCATTCTCCAAATAGGTGATGGTACAAGTCATCGTGGAAAGAAAAATAGATTAATTTTTCTTTTCGTCATTGAAGGAACATATTTTGGACCAACAAACATAACAGTTACAAAAATAAGAGTAAGAGTGGTGTACGAGTATTAATTGTAAGTTCGTGTTTCTAGTATTGCTTTTTTGGGTAAGGGGGGATGACACGAATGAGCTTATATGATGATGATACGGTGGGTTGATGGCACCCCCATTTCCTTCAGTGAATGGTAAATAATAACAGAATAACGGTTCGGCAATTTGAATATGACATTCGTCAGCTTAATTATAAAACCTTCTAAGTGCCATTATGCAAATTTTACAGGAGAGACCAAAAACATTGAGGAGAGCCATTTATTCAAATGTTACTCGTTTTTTTCATTCATTCTTAAAAAATGTTAAAGTTGTTTTAGAATGTTTTGGCTATTATCTTAGGGTGTGGTACAATCACTTCTATCTCAATCAACAAGAAAGTAATTTTGCCAAAATTGGGACCTGGAAGGTTTTATAATTCAGCTGACGATATTTTCGATAGAAAGGAGGCAATACAGTTGATCATTAGCCTTGCTCCTAGTCTGTCTGTTCATCTGCTAGTCTGTCTGATTGGTTGGCTAGCTGACTGTCAGGAACGTTTTTGCCTGCCTAATTATCCGTCTCTTGTGTCTCAGAATCTGGTATTTCCTTCCCGAGCCGGATAGGAAGCTACAGTTTTACTATTCAGGGAACTACTAACTAAATTTTCAAAGCCCAAAGTGAACCCTCTTCGAAATGGTGGGCACAGTTGATCCCTGAGCCAAAACTCACTGGACTCAATCCGCACAAGCTTAGGCTCTGAGTGGCTCCAATGATATACGAACATAAATTTTTATCCATATCAATTACGATATCGATAAGTTGAACAAGAACAGGAAGCTGAGGGGCATGTTGGAATTAATTGCCCATTGAGTTTTCGTAGAAGCATTTTCTACATCAACGAGTAAGTGACCACGTGTGTACCGCTTCAGTCGCCGGCCTTCCTAAGACGCGATGAGTAATTGTGCAGAGCGAATCATACAAACCACCCCCAAAAAGGGGTGATACTTCGAAGTAATAATTTCAAAACAAAACTAGATTGATCAGCCAAGAGAAAATACTCGTTCTATTTTTATTCAGTTTTTTGTTTTGTTTTCGAATTTAAGACGGTCAAGTGCAATTTTATATTTTTGCTAGTTTCATTTGTTGTAGAATTCGCTTTTAAACTTGTATTAAATTATCGTGTTGTTGAATTATTTCTAGCTTTGTAAACTTGTAAATGTTTCACTTTTTGTTATTCTTGTTTTCCTTTTTATTTTTTCTTCTTATCATTAAATTGTAAATTAACAAAAATTTTGTGTTTACTTTATATGCTCATTCATAAAAGTGATGTTTTTTGGATCATTCGTTAATCGCAGTTTTTCCGCAGGTGAAATAATTACCGCAGTGGCGTAGCCAGCCAAGGGTTCGTAGGGGGAGGTACTAAAGGGGGTGCTAAAATTGAAAAAAAAAAAACACGTTTGACGAAATCGCAAGGGGGTTCAGACCCCTTCAATCCCTTCCCTTGGCTATAGCACTGAAACACCACACATTTCTTTCTGAAATGGCAGCCGCGAGCAGTCACAAAAAAACATAAAATTTTCTCCACTTCGCCCGAATTCGTTTTTCTTTTTCGCGCACTGACATTTTCCTTATCGTAAACACGATAGAAAATGCAATTTCAGTTTTTTTTAATAGTGGCTTGTCCATTTATACATGATGCATCGGCGATACTTCCGTCCTCTAAAACCCGATTCCATTCGCTTGGCCTTTATCGAAGGTTTATATTTCAACAGAAATGACCACAAGTCAGAGGGTTTTGCATTTTTCGTTTATTTTTATTCGTTTACTGAATGGCGATAATGTCATTATCACGACCGACTCAATATCCGCTGTGGCTTGCGAGTATAAAGCGGTAATACGATTCTTTCGCGCCGTTTTAAATTGAATTTATTGTAAACGAGCGCTTCTTATACCGACCGTACGATGGCCCGCATTCGAATAACTTCTTCGACTATGAGTCTAGGAATAGAAGAATATTTAACTTCCTTACCGGGTCAGAAATGTGGCAGATGAAACATGGGAACTCGTGCGAGCGAACTCTGAATAGGTTGCAGGATACATACCCTCCTTTGATAGAAGGTATATCTCCCTTCTGGTAATTATAGTAAACGTATAGAAATTTGAATTGTCATTAAGGAAGTCGATTTGGCATGCGTACATTGCCATATGCTTCACCAATGGATGGTCTTTCTCTGAGAAAAATAAGCCGCATAACTGAGATCCAACTAAAGTCAAAAACAAAAACCGACACGGTTTCTTTAGTTGACAACAGGCATTCTATTGAAGACAAAAAGAAAAGAGGTGCAGAAGCGACATAGGACATTAAATTGTCTAGCCCCTCCCTTTCCGCAGGTAAAAAGAACCTGAGTCGAAGGTCAAGAACTTCCTAGTTCCCAAGTTCTACTGAGTGGTGAATCCAGAAAATAATACTGGGAGGAGCCCTTCAGGATGTACACGATTTGACAGCCGCTCTCCGATATTTGGATCATTTTCATTTTTTTAGAGACCAAATTTGACTTTCAATTGGTTGGGGGGGGGGGGGGGGGAAAGAAAAATTTGTTGATTTTTTGAACACTAAAAATTCGCCGACAAAATTTAAAAAAATTAAAAATTTGCCGATTATTTAATCAAAACATTTATTAATTGAAAAAAACAAATAAGCAAGCAAACGTTCTTAAAAAATGAAAAATCCAAATGAACAGTTTCAAAATTTGGGGACTGCCAAATTATTGGGAGGGGGTGTTTCAATCCTCCCCTATAGTTTCGTCTCAGATCATTTTATATCCCCATGATAATAACTAAGTAGATACGGGGCCCGCTCGAGGGGTGTGTGTGTGTGTGTGTGTGTGCATGGAGACCCCCTTCCTATTTAGAAAATTTAAACTCTCAATCGGGGAATTTTGACACTCAGTAAGAAAAATATTTCAGTCGTTATTTACCAAAAACTCGGGAAAGTAGGAAAATTCTTGAACCCAGTCGGAAAAATGAGGAAAAGGAGAATTTTTTTGTTAGTAAGCTGAATACGTAATTTTAAGTCGGGATTTTCGTGTTCATATCCCCTATCTGGCCGAGAACATATCTTCTTTGTGCTGGCTCTGAGCGAATAAACAAAAATAAATTTAAAAAATGGAAAAGTTACTTAGAGTTTTGAACAATTTATGCTACAGACTGTTTTTTTATTGATGAAGATGAAAATACCCTCTAAAGTGTGCTATCAAATTCTTTTAACTCATCGGAGTCTTCATTCAACAGTATCTCGAGACTTTTTAATCTTCATCATTATTCAATTTTTTTCTCAGGGAGTGAGGAGCAGTCCTGAAGACTAGCTAAAATCAGCTAAGACTCGTCAACGGTCTTTAAAAAAAATCTTCGCACTCGCCCAGATTTATTCAAGAAATCTAGGTGTATCTAAACTTGCATGTTCAAAATTAGGTTACAAATTTGTATGAATTTTCTAAACTTGAAAAAGCTTTTCAATCAACACTGAGAATGTCACAACGAATCCAAAGGCCTTCCCTGATTTCTTCATTAATGAAATCGCCGATTCCAAGAAGGAATCGATTGTGACCTAAGTCTGCCCGTCAATGATGATCTTTGTCATGATTTGCCTATCAAATTGCTCCCATTCATGACACTCAATTATTTTTGAGGCATATTCAAATCAAACTGTTCCTTCTGGCAGAAACAGTTGTCCACTTTACCCTCTCGCATATTCACTCCTGGAAGGAACAGTTTCCGTTCAAATTAGACCAGACATTCTTGAGACTACATGGCGAGAGTTATCCAGGGCACTTTGTGAGACTTTTGTCATTAATGGGAGATGGCGAGGGTCAAGAGCCAAAATGTGTCGAAGGATAGTCCGAAATAGCGACTGAGTTTAGGAGTGATGCGAGGTAAGAGGGGGGTGGGAGGTTGGTTGAATAATGCAAATTTTATCAAGACTGTATTCAATTCATACACTTTTGAGATCGCTGAATACCGGTTTCAAGGTAGATTTTTAATTCGAGTTACTGAGGTCCCACTAAGAGGATTCCACTGACAAAATAATCCGTTGGAAGAGCTCTCGAAAATGCAACTTATCGTCGAACCACAGCCCCAGGTACTTCACGGCTATACAGAGCCCAATCTCCACACCTTCAAGACAAAGGTGGATTGGCTGTACTCACGTCGCGTTGTAAAAAACACAGCTTCCGTCTTCTGTGCCGCTAAGCACAGCTCTGCTGACTCGATCTAGTGGGTCAGCATCTCAAACGCCTGGTTAACTCGTCGTGTGACCTCTGCTGTCGACTCGGCTCGGCACACCACCAGCGTGTTGTCGGCATAGCAGATCAGCTTGACGCCTGGTGGTATTACCAGCCTCAGCATTTCGTTGGAGGCGACGTTTCACAAGGTAGGTCCGAGTACTGCATAGGTCATCTCTCTCGAACGGGTCCAGACGCCGACTCCATCTCTCGAAGTGAGTGCGAATGATGGGCACGAGGTAACCAGGTACCCGCGCTAACTCCAACGCCTCCATGATACGCAATCGAGTTGAACACGTTCTATGACTACTCCACGTCAGTTAGGAGTCAGGTGGCGTGGCGCTGCGGTCTTCGGATTTCCGCATCCGCGCCCATCACTACCTTCAGCGCCTTGGTGAAGTTCTCCACAGCTTCCTCTTCGCCTCGGAGCTCCAGCAGCATGTCGCCGCCCTTGGTGTGCTGGGTCCCCGTCACTTGGACACCGCATGCCTTCGGGTCCATCGCTGTCTAGGATAGCTCATAATTTTGTAAGTTAAAAAACAGCTCTCATGGGTAAAATTATAGTTGCGAGTGAAAATTTATAATTATTTTTCAACGATTTGAGTTGTAATAGTGAAACAGGAAAACAAAACGTACTTAAGCCCCCCTCCCAAAAAAAAAATGAAAAGAGCATGAAGTAGCGCTACTAACTACTCTTCAACAGACAGATACATAGTTTGTTTTCTATAACAATAACGTTCTATATTGATAGTCATCTTGATTGGAGTCCCATTTTCCAGCAGAGTCCTTATACAGTGTGAGAATGAGACCCGCTCGTGAATTCTCCGAGTTCCCAACTCCCACTCCACCTGTGGAAACGATCTGGAATCTGAAGATTGAAGTTTAACTGTCAGTTGTAGGATTTCCCCCAAATTTGAAATTTAAAAAAAGTACAAGAACGAATGCTTTGTAATTTACGAGTTCCGGTAGATATTATATAACTAATGTTATTGCAAATTTATTCGTAACGGGTCGTCTGTAGTTACCCTTTAATCGACGCAACCGCAGGGTCACTTCGGTCTCCGCAGTATTTCCGTTTCGAATTATTATTATTTTTTTCAACGCTGTCTCTAGCCTGGGCCTTGTTACGCAAATAAAATCCTTTGTTTTTCCGTATCGAATTTATTGATAGTCGCTGTCTCCAGCACACGTCGTTGTCACGCAAATCAAATCCTTTGTTCGCGAGTACGAAAATTTGCCTCTTTAATGTCATCGACTATATACACCTTCGTATCCGCGCATTTTTCTACGCCAGTACGTGCCTCGAATGCAATCCGAACTAGAACCTTTCATTTTTCTATTTTCGTATGCACGCTTGGCTGTCGACGCAATTGTAGAGAGTATTTTAGATTTGTACTCGCTGCATCTTACATTTAGTCCTGCTTCAGAAAGGGTAGCTGTGCTAGACATTGTTCATCTTTGACACTCTTCGCTCTTACAGACTTCATCTCGAGAACACGACTAAGCTCATTCGGCTACAAGATCATGAATCAGAATTTTAGATTTTGATACGAAGAGTCAAGAAAATTTCTTCTGTACATTTATCATCGTTCCTTAATTCTTCCTTTGGTCTAAGATTCCTCTGAGTACAAACAGGGGCCTAGAAAGCCAAGGGGAGAGAATCGAAATTTTTCCAACAGTTCAAGTGAAAAAATTAGAAACAAAATTCAAGATGCGTACATTTACCGACTGAGCACCTCAAATTTCCAAATATACCGCCGATCGAATTCAAGGTCGGCGAGATAGCGGAGGTATACAATGTGAAGAAAAGAGCGAAGACGAAACGGGAAGCACTTTGGGTCAAGCGAGTCATCCAGTGCTGATACTCGACCTCGATGGATAGGCAGGAAGATCGCACGGAGAGCTGAACTTCCAGCTGACCCAAGTCCTGAGTGGCTACAGGTGCTTCAGCACGTACCTACACCGGATGACGATAGCGTCGAGCCCCGTGTGCACGCACTGTGATCGAGGAGCGGAGGACACACCTTGGCACACCCTGTTCGAGTGTGAGGCCTGGGAGCAAGAGAGGCGCGGGACGGCAACAACAGCGATCGATCCCGGTGGAGGAAGCATCAACGATGACGGCGTGACCAGCCGTCTCGCGCCGGACACCCTGGTTCCGGTTCCGCAGATGATGAGGAGTCGAAGCAATTGGAACCGGGTGTCGGCCTTTTGTCTCGGCCATCATGAAGAGGAAGATAAAGACGGAGTGGTCGAGGCAGAAGGCCGACGAACCAAGATCGGCCCACACTATCGAACAGGACAACTCTGTACCATCCTAGGAGAGCTGCTGCAGTTGCTGCGGACCTCCCGGTAGGGCTCTCCGCCGTCACCACCTGCCTGCGTCGCCACACGTACCAAGACGAGGAGGTGAGAAGTGAGTGAAGAGGAAGCGTGTCCGGCTGTGGGGGACCTGAATTTCAGGCTAGTGCTCGGGGAGCGCAAACCTCGGGTAGTAGGGAACCTCACGGTAGTGCTGGCAGGACGCGCGCACTGGAAGCGGCACGGCGAAATGGGAGCTCGGGTCGGCCTCAAAGCGTCCCTCCAGCCACTGATGCGATACGTGAAAGTGTAGTTTCCGGGGCTGAGGGTGCGGTTTCTTAGGGGCCACTTTGGCATGGGTGCATCGCCAAGGGCGGATGGGCGCTAAAATTATTACCGGGAATTTGGAGTGGTCCGGCGCTGTGAGAGTTTTGTCTGCCCCCCCCCCCATACACACATATAAATTAAATTGACTTTTTTAATACAGCGTATTTATAACTGAGAACACCAAGAAAAATGTTTAAAAAATAATAAATAACAATGAAAATTATTTAAAAAACGTGTCGGAAATTAGAAAATATGGGGAAAGACTGGCAGAAAGGAGGAGAGGAAGCTATCTATACTACTTTGGTTCCACAAAAAGTTACAGGGGGTGGGTTTTTATAAATATCAAAAATAATGTTGTGGAAATTAAAATAATATCTGAAAGAATATGCCTACTAAAACTGAAAATAGATGAGAAGACAAGAGTGCTAATCTTGTAAGTGTATGTACCTATAGCCGGAGCAGAGAAGGCAGAGGCAGATTAATTTTATGATGAGCTGGAAGCAACAATTCAAAAAGAGAAAGAATACTATCAGGTAATAATGGGGGATTTCAACGCAAAAGTAGCAGGGGAGGCTAATTCAAAACACGGCAGCCTATCTGGTGTGGGGGAGAGAAACGACGAGGGAAAGATTAGTAGAAATTGCCCAAAAATTTAACTTATGTACAGCAAACACTTTTTACAAGAAAAAAAGTCAAAAGGAAATGCACATGGATATCGCCAGACGGGAAAATTAAAAATGAGACTGACCACCTACTAATAAATGACCTATCAATAATTAAAGATGTAACAACACTATCAAAATTTGGCTTCTCATCAGACTGCCGCATATCACGCTGTAAATTGAGCATCTCGCAGAGAGCCCAGTATAAAAATCACAGGAGGGGTAACGGAAGAGGAAGGCGGATCACCCCAGTCAGAAAGAAAGAGGACGCACGCCAGAAACTGAAATCAGTGCTAGAGAAAATGAAAGTCGAGGAAAATTTCTACGACAATATGGTCCAAGCTTTAAAAAACACGGTTGAAGAGTTTGGAGTGACGAGGGCTAAAGAGAAAACCAGGGATAAGCTTTCAAAACAGACTCTCGAGTCAGGAAGAATAACCTTTTTGGAAAAATAGAAATAAAACACAGTTGGACAAAACTGAGCTAACTAAAATACAAAAATTGGTGATGAAAAATGTTAGAGAAGATATTAAAAAATATCATTAGGAAAAAATTCAAGATATTTTGGAAGAAAGTTGGTCCACTAAAAAAGTTAGGCTCGAACTCGGTGGCGGGAGAGACGTTATGCTGAAGCTAAAAGATCAGACAGAAAAAGTGACTCAAAATCAAGAAGAAATTGTAGAGGCAGCAACAAGTTTTTACAAGGACTTTTACTGCGAGCGAAACGAGCTATCAAAAATAACAAAAACTGGAGGGTGAAAGGAGGATGATGGAATCCCCGAAATAATGGAGAGAAAAGTAGAATGCGTACTAAATAGACTGAAAAATGACATAGCCCCGGGACCGGATGGAATTAGGAACGAACTGCTGAAAAGGTTTGGCGATCAGAGAGTGCCTCACCTGGCTAAAATATTCAACAAAATTCTAATTACGAATATGAAAATATGTCCAAAACAGTGGAACTTGGCCGAAATAATATTATTATACAAAAAAGGGGGGAAGGAACCCATTGAAAATCACGGGCCAATATGCTTAACATCGAACATCTGTAAAATATTTATGGCAGTCTTTAAAAAACCGTTTAGATTCAAATCATCAGGGGAATGAACAGGCGGGATTCAGAAAAGGCTTCTCAACTGCAGAGAATATTTTCGTTGTGAACCAAATTATTGAAAAAATACACGAATATGATGTGGAAATTGAAATGCTTTGCATAGGCTATCGTAAGGCATTTGATTCAGTGGATCATAAATATATGCTGAAAGCACTGGAAAATAAGGGAATCGAACGTAGGTTTATTAAAGGCATACAGAATTGCTATGCAAATTCGAGTGCAAGAGCCGGCTTTAAAAGCAAAGGGAAGGAATTCAAAATTGGGAGGGAGGTTCGACAAGGGGGATACCTTGTCGCCAAACCTCTTCAACTGCATTCTGGAAGAAGTATTTCGTCATCTGAAATGGAAAAGAAGGGGACTAAAAATAAATGGAGAATTCCTAAGTAATTTAAGGTACGCAAACGATATTATTTTATTTGCAGAAAATAGTAAGGAGTTGAAGAAAATGATAGAAGAGCTATTGAAGGAATGCAAAAAAGCTGACCTCGAGCTGAATGGTCGCAAATCAAAAATAATGGGAAGAGGGGAACGGAAAAATTTGATAATCGATGGGCAAGAGATAGAAGAGGTAACAGAAATCGAATATCTGTGGGTCAGATTATTAGCTCTGAAGAAAGAGATAAAGAAATTATGAGGCGTATTAAAAAGGGGTGGAACAAATTCTGGGCACAGAAATCTATTTTTTGCCGGAATTTCAACACCGCCCTCAAAATGGAAATACTAAATAGCTCAACGGTACCAGCCCTCAAGTATGGAGCGCAAACCTGGTCCCTTACAGGAAAGCAAATGGTGAAGCTACAAATTACGTTCCGATCTATGTTGAGAAAACTTCTAGGACTGCGATGGGTAGACAAAATCTCAAGTGCAAAACTATACGAAATGGTTGGAGGCCGGGATATAGGATATAATGTCAAACAATTAAAGTGGAAATATGTGGGCATCTGGCGAGGGCGGATAGCAACAGATGGGGAGTAAAAATACTCAACTGGATACGCTGTAAAGGAAAAGAAAGATAGGTAGTACAGTAACTAGATAGAGAGATGAACTCGTCAGAGAACTGGGGCCCCGGGGGGCAAAGATTAGCGCAGGGTAAAAGAAAATGGAAAAGCCACGTGAAGGCGTATGCCCAAAAATGGGTGGAGGTACTCACACACACGTTTGGTCGACAATCGGCGCAAAATGTGCCTGCCCATTTAAATTTTTCAGTCACTTTATTTCTCTTTAAATTGATCAGCGCCGTCCGTCGCAACATACGCTTATTTTATTTTTGTAAGTATTTTTTATAAACGCATACTTTTTTTTCTTCAACGTACCGGCGCCGCAGCGTCAAGATGGCGGCGGCGCACCGGGTATTTGCCCGAATCGCCCTATGGCCCATCCGCCCCTGTGCATCGCCATACGTCCCACCTCACCATTATCTTTGTCCCCTTCGGAATTTTTCTGCTTACGCTACTGCCAAAACTCACTTAGTTTTTGAGCTTTTGAAGTCGAAATACATACCCATTAACAGTGCTACACTGATTACACTACTGAACAAAATGAAATTTTTTGTTTGCACAGCGCATTTAAGGAGGTGATTCTTGAGTACTTTTCAACGCTGAATGCAGTGCCGTCGGCCGTTTTTCTCTATCACGTCTAGTTTTTCTGATCAAAAACTATATAAAATTCAACTAAATGTGTTCAAAAAAAGGTTTAGGAACTGAATGTGGTCATACTGATTCGTGTTGTTGTGTGTTGCGGTCGTGTGTAGTGGTGTGTATTCCGCTGTATTCCGTCTGTTTGTTTTCTGTTGTGGTCTGATAATACTGATAATATCAGTCAGTGGTACCGCTTATTCCAATGCAAAAACAAAATGGAATTCAGTCGTTCAGAACTCCGAATTGTGACGTGATAGAGAAAAATGGGTCGCAGTATCGTGTTCAGCGTTCAAAAGTACCTCAGAATCACCTGTCGAAATGCATTGTGCAAAATAGTTGTTCAGTAGTGTTATTATTCCACTTGATGGACTCGTAATATCCTGAGAATTTGAGCTCGATTTGATAAAGTTGAGGGATGCCTCATTTTATGAGAACATGGTTTGACTTTCTACTCCCACATATACAAAGGGCATACAAATTACGAGAAAAGTTGTTCCAAACTTTCCAAGGATGTACGTTAATATTTTGTTTGATCTGTCAATTTACGTAAGCTTTGTTTATTCAATGGGTAAAATTTTTGTTTTGATAGCTAAATCAGAGCTGGATCAAAAATTTGACGGAACATTCGCAGTTAAAGGCCCACGAAACCTCTATTTCGAGATAGTTTGTCCAACGGGTTCTCCATAGACACATTCGAATTTCCATGTTGATGGTCCTTTTCTTGGCCGTCCCTTAGGAAACTAGACTTAAACACTTCAAAATTCCAGATCCTTCTTGGACTACCTTAATGAAATAACACGGCCAGATAACAAAATCATCTGCTTATGAAATTAATAGCTAACTAATGTGTGGGGTCAAGAGGTACAAGTACAATGGAATGATTGAATCAGAAGAAATTTTAAGAAGCCAGGAAGTGTGAGTGCAACTTTGATACCCATATTGTTGTTGACACCAGAACCAGAGGGAGAGTAATGGGCGCTGTTAAAGGTCAGAATGGTCGAGGTTACAACCCGATACATTATATACGCTGTATGCTTAATTTCTCTACCCGCAGACATGTAAAATTCACGTAAACAAAATACTTTTTGCAGGAATTTAAGCTCAATTTATGCAGTGTTCAATCATGTTGCCAGTAACCCGCTGCCTATCACGCCAATGAAGTTTTTCTTTCATGAAAAAATAACATAATTTTTCTCTGGTTTGAAGGAAAATGGGCGGCCAGCTTATTTGCGCCATGTACTGCTAGAGCGTTTTGAAACACCCGAGTATTGACAAACGCCATTTCCCGTCGGGCACCAAGCGACGGAAAATCGAAAATGGCGGATGCCAATGCTCGGAGGATGTTTCCAGATGCTCTAGTATTCTTGGTAGTCAAGAGTCAACAGAATGACGGGTGAAGCTGGGAAGCGCACAGCCATCCAGCCAAGATACCTGCTGAAAGCTGAATGCTAGAAGCTGAAGTAAACAGGCTGGCTTTCTTCCCCTTATCAGTTTTCTCAAATTTATGTTTATTATTTTTTTCTTAGAAAGTGCAAATAATGATAGCTGTTCAGTTTGTCCAAAGCAAATTGTTGGAAATGTTGTTAGTGGGGGGAAACGAAGTAGCCGGGGGAAATTTTCTTTTGTCCCCTTGGCTACAGCCCTGAATGCAGCCCTGGCTGCTATACATAACTTCCCACGGAAGATGAGGTTTATTTGGAAACAAAATACTCGATATTTCACCCTGTTGTAGAATGAGTTACCGCGTCAATTTTCAACATAAATATTCGCGATTGCGAATGACTTAATCCGGAACCGAGAGAAGAGGTTGCACTTCCACTGGCGAGACAAGCAGACATTCATTCGCATTCTCCCGACTCAACGGCGATACAAAAGCGTGTACAAAAGAGTGCGAATCAAAGATAATAGAGTTTCTGTGTCGTAGAAGCTGTAGCATGAAGAATAGATAACAAAATTTCGATGAAGGGAGTACAGGCCCACGGTGTACGTACATTGTTCTTTATTTATCAAGATATTGTGCGCAATGAGAGGGCTGAAAAAGAGGCGTGAAAGTGCTACACAGAATAGGGTTTGTTAGCGGTGAAATCACCCTTTTTTTCTTTTTCTTCTTGTTTGATTGACTGATAATTTTTATCGCGGGGAATCGCCGATGCGTACAGTATGCGTTCTCGCGGGGCTAAATTTATTAACCCAAACGCGGTGAAATTAAATTGAAATTGTTTTAAACGAGGTGAAAAATGAATGTCAATTACATGGGTGGGACAAAAACGATCGCGAAATCAGCAGCCGTGACGACGAGGGTTGGCGAAGAGAAAAAAGGACGTTACCCGATGCTAATTGCATACATATTATGCTGCATTTTATAACACAAATAATATCAGTTGGCACACGTTTAGTTCAGATTCTAAGGTATATTCTAAGCATAAATAAGGCACGGATTTTTCGACGCTTAAAATTTAAAATGAGGCGACAGAATGTTGAAATATGCCAGAATATACGCTGAAAACATAAAATATGCCAAAATGTTCAGGTAACTTTTGAAAGTTCTGGAATTTTTTCGAAATTTTACGAGAATTTTTTCACAGTTTTCTTGACAGTATTTCACTTTTTACTGGACAAAATAGCAAAATGTAAAAAGTCGAGAATATATACTTTAAAACTGAGTAACATAGCCAAAGTAGGTGTAAATATGTGAATGATCAAACTTTGCCCTATTAATTAACCCTCTCTTTTTGGGGGGGGGGGGATTTTCCTCCTCCTCTTGGGTGTACCTTGCCGAGGTGCGGAGGCTTCCACGTAAAAAATAAAAAAGTAAAAAGACCCTTTCTGAGGATAAATTTTGTTAAAATCGCAACAAATACATCTAGGAGAAGGCAAACTACGACAGATTAACCCTGTTGAAAGCAATAAAAAATTAGAACAGTATCTCTTTCCAGGAAATGTAGCTTTTCCAGGTATTAATTACTGATGGTGGCGTTCCAACAAGTATATAATTTTTCCGGACCTAAAAAGCTCGCCATTCGGATGTCCGGGAGGCAGCTACTTGGGGGACCATCATCGTTGGAACGTTTTAAAGAGATAAGTGGAATTAAAATAGGAACGTGGAATGTGAAGGGCATGAATGCAGTTAGAAGATTAGAGAATCTTCTGATCTATGGATAGTTGGAATAAGTGAAGTAAAAGGAGGAAAGATGAGAATGATTTTGGTCAGGAGACTTTAGAATAATAAATACAAAGGGAATAAAAGGGCAAGCAGGTGTCGGAATTTTTATGAATCAACAAATAGGTAATAAAGTTATATATTCTAAACAAGGTAGTAAAAGATTAATCTTGATAAAAATAAATACGAAATCATTACTTACAACAATAATACAAGTATGTATGCCTACTAATACTTACGAGGACGAAGAGATTGAGGAGGTATATGAAGAATTAGAAGGCAATATGTAGCAGGTTAAAGGCGAAGAAAATCTCATTGCTATGGGTGATTAGAATACTAGAGTTGGTGAAGGAAAAGAGGGTAATATACTTCTGGATTTTGGATTAGAAGGGAGGAATGTGTGAAAGAGGAGAGCGTTTGATACAGTTTTGTGCGAAGTATAACGAGATATTCAATTTAAAAATCATTGTAGAAGAAGGTATTCATGGAAGAGTTCATGTAATGAAGGTGGATATCAAATTGATTAAATCATAACAAAACAACGTTTTAGAAATCAAATATTAGACTGTAATACTTATCGGGCGCTGATACCTATTGACCTCGACATAACTTGGTAGTAATGAAATGCAGGCTTAATTTGAAAAAACTTGGTAAGAAAGAAGAGGTAAAAAAATTTGAAAATATAAATAGTATTAGAGGGAAATATCTAGAGGATATGGTATTAGCATTACAGGTTGAGAAAACAAAAGAAACTGATAGTGTGGACAAAGAATGGGGTAAAATAAAGGAGGGAATATTGAAATCAGCAGAAGAAATTCTAGGTAAAACTAAGAGAGAAGAAAAGAAACCATGGATGAAGGAGGAAATCTTTAGAAAAATGGAGGAACGAAGAAAATACCGGTACAAGAATGCAATAGATAGGGAAGAGTTTATGAATAAAGGACAAATAGACTTGGCATACAAAAAAGTAAAAATAAAGTTTGGAGAAAGAAGGGAGAAAACAAATAATATAACAAATAAGGAAGAAGAGCCTATTTATACAGCTGAAGAAAAAGTGAAAAGGTAGGTCGAGTATGTAGAAGGATTACATAGTAATAATGGCGATGAAGGGATAGGAATGGAGAGGGAGGAAGATGTGGAAGAAGATAAGAGGGAAGACTCAATGTTAAGATATGTATACGTACATCTAAAAAGGTCCCACTATGCCCGTATGGAGTTACGCACGGCACGTTATACTAAACAATATTTCTGATCGAACGAGACCACCGCGTAACTTCCTAAGTTCAAAACTGGCCGAGATATTCGCTTCCAAAGTCAAAATTTCAAGAAACATAGTTTTGAGAAAAACGCGTTTAAAGTTTTTTTACAATTTTCAAATGAAAAATGTAAAAAATATCAGTGAATTCTGAACTTTAGAGGTTCCGCGGGGTCTCATTTGGTCATATATACGGTTTGCGTCATTTGAAAGAGCAGGGTTCACTCTACTAAAAACGCTAAAAATCCCAAAATTCATATTTTTGACCTAGCATCCGAAAAATCGCTGTATCTCCGTAAATAAAATCAACCAAGTGGGACCTTTCTAGATGCACACGTACACATATGAATTCGACAAAACATTGAGGAATTTAAAGAACGGGAAGACTCCAGAAGTGGACGAGATACCAGCTGAATTATTACAAAACTCAGGAGAATATGTGGTTGATAAATTGTACAAATTAGTATGTTACATGATGAAGGGGAAACACCAGAGGATTTTAAAAAGAGTGCTATTGTAACTACACCAAAAAAGCACGAGTAAATAGGTGCGAAAACTGTCGAACCATTAGTATTTTTTCACATGCGTCAAAATATTAACTAGAATAATTTATTGGGGGTTGAGAATAGAATAGATGCAGAATTAGGAGAGGATCAGTTTGAATTTAGAAAAAGTATAAGAGGCACTACAATAGCAGTGTCAGCTTTGAAGTTAAGTATGGATGGGAGACTCAAAAAGGGACGGGATACATACATGGCATTCGTTGACATTGAAAAAGCTTTTGACAATGTTAAGTAGGATAAAATGTTTGATATTCTGAAAAAGATAGGAATAAAATTTAAAGAAAGGCCGGTTATTTAAAAATTCATATACGTAAAGGACAGAAAGCTACATTAAGAATAGGAGAGAAAGGGGAGGCTAATATAGAAAAAGGTGTAAGGCAGGGGTGCTCCGTATCTCCAGTATTATTTAATTTGCCCATAGATTGGGTTATAAGAGAAATAAAAGAAAAAATTGAAGCAGGTGTAACTATACATGAAGGGAGAGTAAAGATGCTTAGGTTTGCAGATGATATTGTCTTATTAGTTGAAAGAAGTATTGATTTGGAAAATATCTTAAATGGAATGGAGGACATTCTTCGTATAGAATCTCGTATGAAAATAAACAAAAATAACACTAAAGTAGGGGAGAGGCACCTAAGATGGCGCATCTAACAGTTGAGCCTTCATATCTCAGCTCCTGATCATCCAAATATCATCAAATTTCGTCATGTTGTTACTAGAAGGGTTACCTTCAGTATCTTCAAGAGAAGTACAGATTAAACTACTCGTTCGAGTACAGAGATCAGATTTATGAAAAAAGTTAAATGCATCATCTTAGAAACCTAGTCCCATAAGATGACGCAATCAGTTCCCTAAGATGGCGCAACACAAACATGAAGGGAAACAGCAAATAAATGTTCAAATTATAATTATTAAAATTGAAAAAATTACATCGATTTGTATGAAGGGAGGGCTGAGAAGTCTGGTTGTTCAAAGTATTCAGGATCTAGCTATTCTGAGTCAGACGTGTGCTACTGCCTTTCAATTTTCCGTACGTAATCATTCATCTGTAAAAATTGTTCATAAATGTCTTCTTCCTTCGTTAATGTACTAGTACAAACTTCTTCAGCTGAATACAATACTCAAAACTATATTTATAATTCAGAAATGGGTGCGCCATGTTAGGTACGACTATTATACATTACATTATTCCTTTCATAAAAATACTCACAATTAGGGATGTACCTAAGAGTTTCCTCTGGGGGGAGGGGGGTAAGAATTGTGAAAGTCCCAACTGACTCAACTCAGGATTCCCAAGTATCAAAGCAAAAAAAGAGAATAAAACCTTTTGACCGGTTGGATTTTTTTCAACTGACTCAATTCAAAATTCCCAAGTATCAAAGCAAAAAAAGAAGAACCTTTTGCCTTGTTCGGGTTTCCCAACTTCTCAACTCAATTCCCAGGCATCAAAGCAAAAAAAAAAAACAACAACAAAAAGCTAGCTTAACTTGTTGGATTTTTGGATTTTCCTAATTCGCCTGACTGAAATGGTAAATTTTCCCAACTGTTGAGTGAAGAATTCCTACAGGAGGTGTAAGTTCCCTCCTGCCCCCTATCGGTACGTCTCTGCTCACAATTAATAAATTTCGATTCGTTTGTACATCATTTTATTCAGCTGAAAATGCTCTTTTCAAGTGCGTTAATAATAACTGGGTTACTTATTTTGTATTTTCGTCATCCTTTACGTTCATTCATCTAAAAATTACATCGGAACTAACTGATAACTTCGAGCACGTACGAATAGAACGAATTTCAACTCTTAGAACGTATAACTCATAAAGTTATACCCACACATCGTTACCTTTCATATGATGACAAGACAGTGCTGCCAATTTTCGTACTTTTCACGAAAACAGCTGTGCGCCATCTTAGGTGCTTCCCCCTAATGGTACGTCATCGATGTGAACATGATAGCTTAAATATAAAAATTGGTCAGGAAAGAATTGAGGAAGTAAGTGAATTTTGCTATTTAGGGAGAAAAATAACAAAAGATGGAAAGAGTACAAGGGATATTAGTAGTAAAATAGCACACGCCAAATTAGCATTCTATCGAAAAAGTAATCTTTTCAAATCAAAAATAAATCCCGCAATCAAAAAATTATTTTTGAAAACTTATGCTTAGAGTGTAGTCTCGTATGGATGGGAAACTTGGACCATATAAGAAAACCAGAAAAGACAATGATAGAAACTTTTGAGATGCGATGCCATAGGCGGATATTTAGCATCAAATGGACGGATACGGGAAGAAATGAGGAAGTACTTATCAGAGGAGAAGGTAAAATGGATATTTGGAATTGTCTGAAGAGAATGAGAGATAACCTAACAGGGCATAATATGAGGCATCCAGGAATAATATCATTGCTACTAGTAGGAAGGGTGAAAAGAAAGAACGGGATGGGTCGGCAGTGATTTCAGTATGTTTAACAGATTATCGAAAATGTCAAAACAACAAAGTTACTGGGAAATGAAGGAACTCGCACAAAATAGAGGTAAATGGAGAGCTGCATCAAACCGTTCGTAAGACTGATAACTTCATCATCATCATTTGAAATTTTAAAATTGGAGAAATCAGTAAGTCAATCTACATGAATCGATTAAAACTTGATTTTGGACCACAGTGCGGAATGAAATATGGAAGTTCGAATTTTTAAATTATGTTTCCCAGATTCAGAACTCATTTTTCAGCCTTTCTCATCTGCCGATTGAAACAAAAGTTGTTAAAATTTAATTCTGGACTACGTAGCGAGTTGAATATTGATAATATTGGAATAATTTCACTATTTTTGCCGAACGCAGTATCTATTTTTCAGCCAATTTCGATAAAATTATCAGCCAAATAAAATAGTGAAACTCGTAAAAATTTGATTTTGGACACCTGTGCCGAATGAAAATTAAGATTTAGAGCTTTTAAACTATTTTTTCCGGATTCGGTGCCTATTTTGGCCCATTTTGATAAAATATCGGCCAGTTGAAATAAAAGTCAATAAAGCACGATTTTATACCCCTCGGAATTGATTAGAATTTTTGCACCATCTCGGCGACCATTCTTCTGTCAATTTCAATAATATATTATCAGTCAACTGAAATGAAAGTTGTCAACATTTAATTTCGAACCACCATGCGAAATGAGTTATTATAGTTAGAATTTTTGAACTGTTTTCCCCCCGGATTCAGCACCCATTTTTCAGTTCATTTTAATAAATGTATCCGCTGATTAAAACAGAAGTCGTCAAAATTTGATTTTTAACTGCTTGACAAGTTCAATACAAATTTTTCACTATTTTTTCGGAATTCAGGAGCCATTTTTTAGTCTCATTTACTAACATTATCAGCTAATTGAGATAAAAGTCGTCAAAATTTGATTTTGTATCTGGAAAATTTTCACTATTTTTCCGAATTCAGCGGACATTTTTCTGCCAATTTTGATAATATTATCAGCAATTGAAATAAGTCGTTGTAATTCAATTTTAGACCACTTGGCTTGTTTAGTGTTGACATTACAACTTTGCCGAATTTTTCCCGAATTCAGCACTAATTTTTAGCCAAGTTCGGTAAAATTATCAGACAACTAAAATAAAAGTGGCCAAAATTTGATTTTGGACAACTAGACGGAATAAAATGTTGGATTTGGAATTTTTAAGCCACGTTTCCTGGGTTCGGTATCCATTTTTCAGTCTATTTCGATAAACTTATCGATGGAAATGATAGCCGATGAAACTTGGTTTTGGACCACTTTGCGAATGCCGTATTGATACTGGAATTTTTTTCACTGTTCTTATAAATTAAACACCCATTATTCAGCCAATTTCAATGATATTATCAACCAGCTGAAATGAAAGTCTTTGCTACTTAATGTTGAACTCCTTGGCTAGTTTAATATTGACAATGGAATTTTTTCATTATTTTTTTCGAATTCGTTTAATTTTGGACCACTGCGCGGAATGAAATTTTAGACCCGGATTCAGCACCCATTTTTAATCCCATTTTGATGGATTTAACGGCCAACTGAGAGAGAAGTCGTTAAAACCTAATTCTGGACCATTTAGCTTATTCAATATGAACAGTGGAACCTTTCCATATTTTCTCTGAAAACTGAGCATCAATTTTTCAGCAAATTTTGATAAAATTACCAGCCAATTGAAATGGAATTCGTTTAAATTTTATTTTGGCCACTGTCTCGATCAAATTTTTGAGTTAGAACATTTTAATTGTTTCCCCGAACTCAGAACCCAATTTTCAGCCCATGTTGGTAAAAGTATTCGCCAATTGAAGTAGAATTCGTTAAAACTTGATTTCAGACCACTATGCAGAATAAAATATTGAAGTTCGAATTTTTAAGCTATTTTCCGCGGAATTAACGCCAACTTTCTCATGTATTCCAAAGAAAAAATAATTTTATCCACCTAGAATCCCGAAACTAACCACAGTGCATGAATAAGGGTGGTCGTTGTTCTCGAACGTTGGCATTTTATATCGTCCCCTCTCCCCAAATCGATTTCAGTAAAGTAGAAAAAAAACTCCCGCAGAATTGCAGCTCGATCAAAAGGGAACACGCGATCTTCTTCTTATTAAAAATACATGGAGGCTTGAAATGTTTAACAGTAAGTTTTTTTTGGCCCTTAATTGTATTAAAAGTTTATTTTCTCAGATATGCAATGCTGATCAACTATAAAATCCGAGGTAGGGATTGATAGGCTTTAGAGAGGTCGCTGAACTTAATGTAGATGTAATTCTTTCGTTCGATCGTCTGGATTGCCACAAACGAGGTCGGTACCAAATATTTTTCGAGATGGTATTCCAGACTCAGCTCAGCAAAACAGTATGAAGTGAGAATTTTTTTCATAGCACAGCAGAGCATGGCAGAGTAAAGACAAGCAGAATGCAGTAGGATAGAGGGTAATATTGGACAAAATAGTGCTGCCGAACATAGTACGGTAAAATCAGGGCCTTAGAAAGTTTTAGGATGAGGGGCGTAGACTGCAAAAATCCGACTGAGTTTCCACCTTTCAAATGTCATCGGGAGAGCGGGTGGACAACCCCCCCCCCCAACCATCGCTTGATCCTGAATAATGTTTGGCACAGCATAGTTATGCAACACACATCACAGCGAAGTACAGTTAACCAAAGCATGACAAAAGTTGAGAGGCAAGAGACAAAAAGCATCCACTTGCCTTTTCGACTATTTTGATAGCTAACCGTACGTTTTTTGTTATAGGTTCTACTTCGGAACTTTTAAAACCACTCTCAGATCTCAATTCGTCGACATCAAGAATATTTGCATTTCATTTTTAGCTGCACATTCAACTTCGGCAGAATCGGAAAGAGAAACTGAAAACTGCCGTTGAAAAAGATTCACTCCAATTTACAATGCAGCAAAAAGTAATAAACTTAAATTTTAATTTTACGCTTCGCAACTCTCGCGTTATTTAAGTTTCTCATTTTCTCTTCGGATATAATAACGTTTACCAGGAAAAACGAGAAAATCCTGTGTTCCTTGATTGGTTACAGCAAAGGGAAAAAAGTACCTACGTACCCTCGCCGAGCTGCAAATAACTAATGCCAATAAAATTTAACGGTGGCAATTTCATAAAGATGATTGTGTTTCTCACTCAGTGTTGCCCCTCGAAACTGAAAAGTGGAAATTGTGTTGTCTAGTTACTGTACCTTATACGGGATTGTAACGACAGGGCTTAGCGAATTTACTGCATTTTCAATCGACATGGCGACGAATTGAGAGCACGAATGCCGTTTCTGATGGACCGAATTTTCGCATCCCAGAAAGCTCTCGAAAATTATCAATTTGAAGACAAAATTACTCGTAACACGAAGGTAAGACGTTGCTGTACTGCCAGCACCGAAGTGTGTCCAGTAAATTCCTCATTTACGCGAGTATTATTGTTACGAGCCTACAGAGTACACAAACATGTACAATTCGACGTTTAATCGTTATTTACCGTTCTCTATACGATATTTAATGGGGGAAGACCCACTCGAGGGAAAAACTAGTACAAGTAAACACCGAAAAGGTGACAAGCCTTCCTAACAACAAGATGTCCACAAAACGATTACAGGCTCAGTGGGGAAAAATGTTTTGAGTACATACGATACTCGATGCTTTAGGTATGCGCACAAATAAATTATTTCTATCTGGATTCTGAGCTGAATTTTGATCACAACTCCGAGGATAAGTTTTTCAATCATTTTAAAATGCAAAACACTCAAAATTTTTTATATTTATCAAGTTTACAACACAACACGAACAACGTTCCGACAATCTGTATCTTCTTCAGGTTCTAAGAATGACATGAAAAAATATTATCAGCACGGTTTTTGTGACTACATGTACGATCTCACCGACATGAAATAGGTAACAGAAAATTGATAAACATGTACAATAGGTGTACAGTAATCACCAGTGGTGGCAACTTTAGTACCCACTACCCTGAGGCTCGGGCAACACATGAAAAAAGTTCGAAAAATATCTAAAAAACCCAAGTTTATTTGAATATTTGTATATTTAGAATTAAATTAGGGTTGGTCGAAATTTTTTTAAATATTTGTTTTGAAATAAACAATATGTTACTTTCGTTTTTCGTTGTTTTTTTCGTATCAATTATCCAAGAAATTTATGTTTTTTTCTCGCATAAACTGACCAGAATAATTTAGCAATCCCCCCCCCCCCTTAAAATAAGTCGGGCAACACACAAAGGAAATCTAAGTTGCCACCACTGAGTAATCACAGATACTAGTTAAATACGTTATAAAAAGGTTGTAAGGTGCAGTGGGGTAATTGCAAACGACTTTTTGATTAGTGACACTTTGCCGACTCACTGTGACCGCTCTACGGCACCAATCCACATCAAATTTCTGTCACACATACTTTGAGGGGTTCTCTTTTAGTGGGGAAAATTTTGTACCAATAAATTTACAACTTTTTGGAAGAATGGAACTTTGAAACTTTTCAATCACGTTTTTGCATTTACCTCATCATGGGGTAAATGCAAAATCGTACATTATTTCTGCGAGACCTTATTTTTTTGCAAGTTTGATCATCTCACGGTATTCTACATAAAATTTACTAACTTTTGATCTAGTCATAAGCTTCGTTCAGTCAAAATTTCTAGAAGTTATGTACTTGAGAAGAAATTTTTCAATGGAGTGAAAAAAATTTCGAATTTAAAGTCTCCTTAATTGAGGGATGGCCTTCTTTTAAGGTCTTTAATGCCTTTTGCATATGCTCCTCATTGTATTTTGGTGGTGCAGTATTCTGTTTTTGGTATTCTCGGACCATTTTACACCTAAAAAACATTTAAAAAAATTGTTGGGGTAAATGCAAAATTATACATAAGTATTTTCGATTTTGCAATTGCCCCAGCATGACTTTTCCTTGGGGTAAATGCAAAAACACATATTCCCGCCAATGTAATTAAATTTTTTCAAAATCAATGGTTTTATCTTAAACTTGAACCTGTTGTGATAATTAACAAATAATTCAAAAAATTTTCACTGGATACACTTTCGGCCGTTTTGAAAAACAAATGTCTTAAGAATGAAAGTATTTATTTTTGAAGTCAAACGAACAAACATAAGTAAATGATACGTACTTTGGATAACGAATAAAAATATCACAAGCTTTGAGTAACAAAATCTAAAAAAGCTTCTTTTTTTTCAACATTTGTGACCTGGAATCATGAAATGTGCCTCTAGTGTCAACAATCATTTTTCACTTTCTTGACAATTCTAATAGAAAAAAAATCACGCTTCTTCAAATGAAACAAATCGTAGCTTCTTATCTTCATTAGTTTTTCCACAAATTGCATTTAAAAATTACATCAAAAGTTTAAAAACATCCGTTTACATAGTTTTGTGTGAAACGGGCTATGGGAATGACAGAGAACAAGAGTACGAAACGCGGTTTTCATAGCAACGGGTAAACACACCACCACAGATGTACACGCTATGTACACTGTGCGCACCACTTACCACCAACCCATCTTTACACTCGTGTACCTCATAAACTTGTTTTCGCACGAGAGGCACATTTCATGATTCCAGGTCGCATTTTCTTTTCTCGTTTCTTTGCTTTATATCAAAATCTGAGGTCATCATCCTCGAACTCCACAAAAGGGCTCTTTTTGAGTAATGATAATTTCAACTTGCATAAAGTTGCAAATAGTTGAATGTAGAGTTTTTGGGTGGCTGAATACAAATCTGAGTTTTTTGTAAGTCCCCTCATTTTTAATTACATTGAGCAGGGCCCGGTTTCAAGTGCTTTGCCACCTTATTTTTTTACATCCTCCCGCCCCGCCTCTCGCAAAATTGAGGTAACTACTTTTTAGGCCACAAATTTTGCCGCTCTAGGCTGCAGCCCAGTCAGCTCGTATGGTTAAAACCGGCGCTGACATTGGGAACTCATACTCAATAACGACCACTTAAACTCATATTGCATTCTAAAAGTTGGAAATGGGGAAACTTAGGTCGCTGCTGAATTCAAATCTAAGGTCGTTTTCAGCTCATCTTCTCATCTGCAGGCTCCACAGGAGGCCATTATTGAGTATCCAGCACTTTAACTCATAATATTGTATTACAAAAGTAGTTAACACAGCGGTTTTTTGGGTCGCTCAGTTCAAATCTGAAGTTGTGGCGATCCTCTCCTCTCGAATTTACATTTATGTATAAATCGTCGGGGTGCGTATTTTGAATTTCTATTATTCCCCTTCCTCTCCACCGTTTATAAATAAAGATCACCCTGATATTTACGAATAATTATATATAAATTTACACGCGAGTATGGAATTTACGCGTCGCGTGGTAACACTGTGTTCTCGGTCGCTGCGAAAGGAAGGGGGGCACGCGATCTAATAAAACTGGAAAAGCTGCTTTTCTACCCGGAAGGTCCAAAGAAAAACGTTTAACCGGGTCGCTATTTCTATCAGAGGATTTTCCGCCCAATTACGCGGTGTTCTAGCCTCTGTGCGAGGGCGTCGTTGCGTTCCCCCGCTCGCCCCAGACCTTGTATTTTCTGCTAGTTTGCACTAATTTCGAACTAAGGACCATTTTCTGTGCGGCAAATTCACGCCTCTGTCAAAACTCATACAACGCTTCGTTGACTTTCTTCACACTTTTATTGCAGCGAGAAGCGACACAGCGCCGCATTACCCGCGTTTGTATCATATTATTATCGAATTTGCTGTTCGCGATTTAACCTTCAGCAAATAAGATTAGGCTGAAACGATTTTTCCGACCCGCCTCCGGGTTCTTATTCTAATTATTACAGTATTTTAAAAGCGATCTTATGTCTAAGGTATCCAGCGTCATGCTTTCTCGTGTTCAACCCCCTACTGGGCCCCACCCCCATACAAACCATACTCGAGGGGCAGCGCGAGCGGGCGATAAGAAGGTGTCTCACTTCCTGGAAATCCCTTGGCTAAGAAATTCGCATTTTTGAAACGTTTTCAAAAAATAAAATACGCGAATAAATGAAATGGCCACAAGGTCAGGGTTGGAAATCTACAAACAACTTTTCAGTTGAGAAGTTTGCGACGGATTACGTAGGTATTTGAGGTATTAAGTCGGTTGAGGATTGTCAGTATCAATTCTTATATAAAAATTTTCAAATTTGTCTCCCTCCTGGAAGTTTTTCCTTGTACTATATGACAGCCCGGTAAATAAAGACCCAAAAATGAATGGAAATTAAGAAAAATTATCGGCAAGCTGAAAACTGGTATACAGCACCCAATCCTTGATACTGCCATAACACACTACGAACCCCAGACCCCTTCGTATGCGTCTACTTCAATTATCGTGGATCAAAGGGGACAAACATAAGTAGCTAAAAACGCATGAATGGTCACCGTAAACGTTGAATGAGTTATATTATGAATTGAAGCTCATTAAATTTCCCACAAAAAAGGTATAGTACCGATCTGTAAGAATACGCAGCAGGCCCGTAGTCAGAGGGGTGCTAGGGGGTGTTGACATAGTGCTTGCCGCAGTCCCCCTGGCAAAATTACGAGAGTAAAAATAACGTTCCTTATCTTTATATTTTTCTCGCTAGTTTTGTTCAAAACCTTTCTCTCCACTACATTTCAATGTTTATAAACTGGGCAACACTGATTTATCTTTGAAAGATAGACGAATCGTGTGTTTGTCGTTCTTTATATGTGGCAGTTTCTATAAAAAGGGGTAACTTTGTCAATTGATTGAAGTCTCAGAAAACGCGAAAAAAAGAAAAACAAGATTTTTTGGTTGAAAAAATTAATTTTGAGATTTTGGTTGATTTCTATAGAAAAAACATCGCAATAACAAAGAGACAAAATTTACGCGCATGAGAGAGAAGAGGAAGAGAGAGAAAGAGAATTATGAAAGAGAATGAGAAAAGAATGCCAATGCCTGCGTTCCCTTCTTCGTGGTTTTTCGGAGCTCACGAATAAATCCGATGTTCTGAGTTGTTACCCCGCAGATGAGCGAAAAATTACCTTTCCAACAAGCCCTTGTCGAGGCTGGTAACGTGATTTCGCGGCGAGTTAGGACCGCTTGACGGAATGGGAGAAAAAGGTGTGTCTAAACTTTAAACGCGTTTTTTCCAAAAACGTGTTTTTGCAGTTCTTGTTACACTCATCTTTGACCGCTTGTATCTCCGGAACAAAAAACGCTATAAATCTCACCGATAGCTCGTTGGAATGGGCATTCATTCCTCTATTACGTACAGTCTGTAACTCAAAATTTGTTGGATCGACAAAATTATCCCTTTCTATAGAAACTGCCACATTATGTGACAGGTCACAAGAAAAGGGCGCGAGTGTCCAGAGTGTCCATCCAGCAGTTTCAGACACACAGGCCTTTTTCTTGTGTCACATTACAATTCGCAAAGTTCACGTTGAATATCGATGGCTATATGCTTGAATGGCTGTTTGAGAAATCCTGATAACTTGATAAGTCCACAAAAACATAATTTTTTCACTTCCAAAAGTTCGAAAATCTAATCGTTGTAAAAGTGCTAATCTTTTTTCAGGTGATATATTAATTTTTTTTTCAATGGATTATCGGTAAGTTGAATCATCAGTTTTGATTATGAGACCAAATTCAATCAGTGGCGTAGCATATTGAGGTTTTTTTTTTTTTAATCGCCGGATATTAGAGGACTATTTTATGAAAATAAAGTTAAAATTACTGCTACAGCGAAAATTTTTCGAAATAAACTATATAGCAAATCTTAAGGTAATTATAATTGTAACTTCAAAAATTGCTACTTAATCTTGGTAATGATGATTTGAAACTGGCCATTAAAAAGATCATAAGCCCAAAAATAAAAACTGGTTAGGAAAGAGGAAAATAAACTTTTATCTGGACCTAAAACCGAAGATCTACTTATTAGAAAGAAACAACGATTTTAGCTTCTCAGTGGACTCACAAGCCTCAAGATATGGTGAACTCTGAATAACTTAGTAAACCCAGCTAACAAAAATTAAGAACTCTAAAAATTTTAACTTTGTTATCTGTGATTTCTGATAGTGATAATAATATAAATTCCCAGAATCATAAAATCGGTAACATGCAGATGGACCTAAGAAATTGTGAACTTCGAAAATTGTGAACCTTATTACTTAGGGCACCCTGGCAATTATGACCCTTAATGATAAATAAGAACAGTATAGTAAGTATAAAATGTAAAATACGTATATATGAATAAATAAATAATAAAAAAAAATGGGAGTATGATTAATGCAAAAACCTAACCCAGCATAAACTTCATTTTTGATACCTATATTGTATTTTTTGGAACATGTTGGGTCTTGGCTCCCCTACGCGTGGTGCTATAGTTTTCAACTTTGGGACAAACTAACATGAAAAATTAATAAACTCATAACATGTCACAGACGGATCTGCAACCACAGCAGAGCATTTTCACGTCTCGATTTTAATATCGACTTATCAGTAATCGAGGTTAATATCGACTTCTCAGTAATTGATTATAATTGTCCCCGACTTCCTCGTGTAGAATAACATTTCATATTATGCTTTCGTACCTTAATAGAAAAAATTTCCATGGAAATTTCTACTAACAACACGGCTGCAGACTGTAGTCGCGCAGGGCGCAGAAAATGTCCACCACTGAATTCGTGTCGGGGGGAGCGTTACAGTTTTCGCTCAAATATAACCATGGCTGGAAGAAAATGGAAATGTCAACCACTGAACTGAATTGTCTCCATGAAGAGCTAAAGAACTGTGAGCCCAACTGAACTGGAAATGAGAAGAGAAAAGAAGAAGAACTATAGTCGCGTAGAGCGCAGCAAAGATCAAGATCAATGAGCACATGACTGGAGTTACAGTTTTCGCTCAAGTATACCCATGGCTGAGAGAAAAAATTAATATCCATGGAAATGTCAACCAATGAATAGCATTATGGTTTTCGAGCGTATCTGTAGGAGCGTTACGGTTTGTGCTCAAGTATACCCATGGCTGAAAAAAAAAAATCCATGGAATTGTCAACCACTGAATCCATGTTGGTGGGAGCGCTTGCGATCAGCTGTTTTTTTCGTGACGCTCCACAGTAACGCTCAAAAAGTAACGTTTTTTTCGAAGCAAAGACATGAAAATGTCAAAAACGTGTTTTAAAGCCAAAAAATTGCTCATTTTTGCAATTTCGCTCCTGCGCCCTCACCCCTGTTGGCTACACCACTGCCTCGTAGAAATCTTCACATTATATACTACATGTATCCTCAAGCCTTACCCCCTGGTAAACAGTCAGCACCCCCCGCCGCAGATGGCTGGCAACGGGCCTGATACGCAGTTCCTAAAAGTGCGCAGTGGCTATTTCTCAGTGGTGACATCATTGCGTTCAGTGAGTATGTAACAACATAGCACCTTCCCAAAGGCAATAATTGGTGCAAAAATTTCGGGTTTGCAGTTAGTTTTGTTTGAGTCTTAGCCATCGTTCGATATTAGTAGTTGCAAATCACATTTTACCAGCTAATAAAAGATCTCATTAACCTTCCCATGCACCAACAGTAATGCGTTAACTTCGATTGTCAAGTAAAGTAAGTTTTAGATGAATTTTCAACATTTCATTACAATTTTAGACGGTTTTTCATGAGTGCGCACTCTTAGGAATCCTTTTCCCTGATACTGAAATTTGCAATGCTGTAGGAAAATGACTGTATCTCGAGTCAGATAAAGTGACTATGTGACAACATTATACCTTTCAAAAGACAATAATTGGTGCAAAAATTTCAGGTTTGCAGTTAGTTTTGTTTGAGTCTTAGACGTCGTTCGATATTAGTAGTTGCAAATCACATTTTACCGGATAATAAAGGAGCTCGTGACACCCAACAACCGCACCAAATCAGGTAAGTTTGTACACCATTAGAAAGGTAACAACAGCAGCTTACCAATGAAATATAAAGTATGAGGTGTTAAGTTCATCACTGGCTATGAAACGATCGAAAATAAAAAATATATGCCAGTTCCGTAAGAGTGCGCATTACTGTATGTTCTCTTATGCAGAAAATTGAATATAACACTGATGAAAATCAGCCGAGTATTTCAGGGACGTTAAGTAAGCATTTTATTGTCACTCCTTTTCAAATCAACTTTTAGGCCTGATCTCTTTGGTTTCGTAAAGGAAAACTCACGCCCGAAGAAGAAGACTGATTATTGTAAAACTAGTGTGAAGAGCGACAGTGGAAACAAGAGTGATCACGGAAACGACGAGGCAAGGTGTTTTTGTATAGCTGGAAGCTATACTTTCAAACGAAAGGACAATGTATTCGATACCAGGCCTGCAGAGTGGGCGAATATCGAATGTGTGGGGGGGGGGGAGGTCACGTGGACACAAGTCTAATTATTTTGTGAAATTTGTAATGATGAGTAATATACTTCGTATTAACCTTTCCATACACCAACTGTAATGCATTAACTTCGATTTTCAAGTAAAGAAGTTTTAGACAAATTTTCAACATTTCATTACAATTTTCGATAATTTTTCATGAGTGCGCACTCTTAGGAATCATTTGACTGAAATTTGCAATGCTGTAGAAAAATGACTGTATCTCGAGTCAGATAACTCCTTTCCGCACCAAATTTCAGTATGTTACAGATAACATTTCTAGGCATATCATATTTCAAAGCTACGTAAATCGGTCCCTTGGGCTAAACACGGATCATTTTCCCCATCGATGCGCACTCTTACAGATCGCTATTCTACTTCGACTTTTACCTCTGAGTGCCATACAAATGCCACAAAATAGCCCGAAAGTTAACCCCGTTTTTCAATGCGCTTCAACACAGGCTTTACGGAGAGCAGTTTTTTGACCTTCTTTCTCATTTCACACGATTTTAAGAACGGCATGGATCCTAATTGTACATCCGACTGACTCCCTATCGCCGTAGCTATCCAGATCTAGAATTTTTTTCTCTTTCCTGCCACCACCCCTTGGTTACCATATATTTGGAATTTGAATTTTTTATGTTTCAATAGTAGAGAACCTTCCTCCTCCTTGTCTTGCACCAGTGGGGACATCGAGTATATGCATCAGTTGAGATGAACTTCTCATCTTCTAATGAGAGTGAGAATGAAGAAAGTGACGCTGATAATCAATTTTATGGAGTTCACTTTATTGAGGGTACGCATGGTAAAAGCTGGACAATGAATTAAATGTTAGGCATGCCATGAAATGTGTGATGCAGCTATTGACGAATGCAGCAGCAAGCAGAGATATATCTGTTTTTCAAGTTTAAATACATAAAACATGCACTTAATTTTGACACTATAATTCATTCCCCCATTTTTTTTTTTTTTTTAAATCTTCGAGAATAGTCCATAGTAAGAGCCCAAAAGTTGTAAAATAAAAATGGACAATTTTTTTCAAAAAATTAGGAAAATACGAATTTTTGTTTGTGATTCTTCAAATTTGGGATTATGATAATACATAGGCTGTCGCTAAGTAACTGAGACTAAAATTCGCACTGCCCACCAACGCTATCTACCGGTGTTTCGATGCAATAGGGGAATAATTTGGTTCATTAGCTATCGATTGAGACTATGCCGAGCTTATTTGATTGAAAACTCGCTGTTCCCGACCAATTCGAAAGAAACCATATGCGTTGACCCCTACAGGTTTTTAAGGATTTTTTTAAAGAAGGAAAAAAGCATACGATTACAAAATTTTTTTTTTTAGTCATTATCTGCATTAAGTACACGAATATATTTTTCAAAATAAGCGCCATTCATGGCTATACAGGCGTCCATTTGTTCTTGCCATTTATCGAACGTTTTCGCGTATTCCGCCGCCGGTAAGGAGGAGAAAAACATCTGCGCCGCGGTGATGACTTCTAAAAAAACCACAATTCACCCCCACCCCCGTATAGTCCTGACTTCGCCCCCTGCGACTTTTGGTTATTTCCTCAACTGAAGGCAGCCTTACGGGGTCGTCAATTCAACACGAATCAGGAAGTCGCATCACTGCGATGCAGATGTTTTTTCTCCTCCTTACCGGTGGCGGAATACGCGAAAACGTTCGATAAATGGCAAGAACGAATGGACGCCTGTATAGCCATGAATGGCGCTTATTTTGAAAAATATATTCGCGTACTTAATGCAGATAATGACTAAAAAAAAATTTTGTAATCGTATGCTTGTTTCCTTCTTTAAAAAAATCGTTAAAAAACCTGTAGGGGTCAACGCATATGGTTTCTTTCAAATTGGTCTGGAACAGCGAGTTTTCAATCAAATGAGCTCGGCGTGGACTCAATCGATAGCTAATGAACCAAGTTATCCCCCTACTGCATTGGAACGCCGACAGGTAGCGTTGGTGGGCCGTACGAGAGTCTCACTTACTTAGCGACAACCTATGTAAATACTTCTAAGTTTCCTTTGCAACCAGTCCCCTTCAATACTGCTCATTTTACAGCAGAAATACAAAATGTGATCCATATTAGGCCCCTCTACCTTGTAAGATTCTGACTTGAACTGAACATTCACTCGCTCTTACTTCACTCCAACTGTTACAGTTGTAAAATATTTTACGTAGTACTGGTAGCCCCCTAGATCCACCACAGGTAGAAGATCCCGGGGAACGCAGGCCCACCCAAAGAAGTAGACAAACACTTTTATCCATGTTAGAGATTACAAATGAAATAGCGGATTTAGGTGAAATTATTTGTTGAAAAATGTGAATCTCTCGCAACTGCCAAGGTGCTTAGTGAAATTCACGCTCTCTCCTAATTGCAAACATCGCTACATCAGAGCTCTCCAATTAATTAGCGATTGATTCATTGGAATATTTGTGTGTGTGTGTTGATTGTAGAGGAAGAACGAGTGATATGTCTGACCAACGATACAGCGATACCTCGATAGTCGTGCAGTACTTCGGCTTTCCTCCTTTCGGGCCTTACTCTAATAAGTTTTATTTAAATCCGGCATACTCGATTGATTTTGTATAATAGCGTACACATATATAAATTCACGAAAGCATAAAAGCGATTTTCGTAAACGGCACAGACGTATAGTAAGCAGATTACGCCTATTAAATAATCCGCCATTGAAGTTTGATGGAGCGTGCAGGAAAGACTCAACTGAATACGAGGGCTGTTCTTGTCAAAAGATACTATTTGAGTCCTTTTTCTTAGCTACCTTGTCGCATTGTCTCGGGCGAGCGGAAGACGTATGCATTCATATTTCTTCCTATACAGAAAGTTAACTCGTAATCATTCGTGCGCGAATGTGTTCGAAGAGCTCTCACAGGACACAGCCGATGGATAGGTACCATTATAGGTATGGGAGGAGAGGGCGGGAGATCTCGGCCAGAAACTGAAAAGAGTACTCGATAAGTTATACATTATTTGTGATATACTGTTGCTGCTTCTCAGCTAGGAAGACAAAGTAAATGAATATTTTTACACATCCACGTCAGAGTTCAGCAGGGTGGACTGAACAAAGATTTAAGTATTTTTTCGACATCGAATGTCAAAGGGGGGAGGGGCGTTCAGCATAAACCTAAGTTAGAGGTTGACAAAAAAGCTTGAAATTCTGAGAGCTCTTTACTCATTTTTTGACCTCTTTTCAGCCCTTATTCAAGCCGAGCGTTCTCAAGGTAATGTGCCTAAATTCAGAATCTATAAGGTACTATTTCAGACGTCAAAATAATGTTGTAGTAGATACTTCAGGGTAATGTATGATGGCTCTTTATCATACACTATCTGGAAGTCAACGCTCAAGGGTTTCAGTTATGACTTGGTTAGGATTCAGAAACAATGAGCAAAGAGTTTCCTCCAGAAATCGGCGGCTAGGGAAGTAGTACAAAAAAAGTGTGATACAAGCATACACTTTATACTATTCTCTTCTCTTTTCACTCTAATATAACGTTTTTTCAAGATGCTCAATGAACTTCAACAAACTCATAATCGATTCAAGAACCAATTTTCAACATGCTCAATGAACTTCAACAAACTCAAAATCGGCTCAAGAATCAATAATCAGCACTTAGCAGCTGCTCGTAAAAATTCTGGCTCACATTTAATTTACTATTTTTTTATTTCAGCGATGACAGCGTTTCCTTACTCTATTTACAGTGCATTTATGGCAGTGAACTGGGGGGGGGTCTCCTCCCCGCGTCTTTTTCATTCAACTTTATTGGCGGCTACTCTTCTCCATTTTGAGCCCATTTCCTTCCTAAATTCATCCCGCCAACGCGTCAGCGGCCTACCTTTATGCCTTTTCTCATTGTACGGTACCCAAGCCTCTACTTTTTTGTCCACCTCCCTTCTTGTCTTAGGATATGACCCGCATACTTCCATTTTTGTTTTTTAATTACTTTTCCTATGTCTTTTGCTTTTGTTACTCTTCTTATCTTTTTGTTCTCAATTCTATCCTTTTTCTTTATGCCTAAAATACTTCTTTCCATTGCTTTTTGAGTGGTTTGTAGTTTTCTTATATTAGCTTTTGTTAACGCTCACATTTGGGCGCCGTACACGAGCACCGACAGCGTACAACTTTCCCATATTTTCGTTTTTAGGTTAATGCCTATCCTTCCTTTGAAGATTTTCTTTAATGCCCAAAAGTTTTTCCACCCTTTTTGTATCCTTCTGCTCAGTTCTTTTTCCCTTTTATTTTTGAACGAAATTAATGGCTCCAAGTATTCCACTTCCTCTACCCCCTCAATTTCTACCCCGCTTATTTCGAATTTTTCTATTTTATTTTTTGCCAGCACTTTGGATTTTGCTCCGTTTATAATTAAACCCGCTTCTCTACTCTTGACAGTAAATTCTTCTCCCATTTCCTTTAACTCTCTTAGTGAATTGGCAATTATTACTACGTCATCCGCGAATCTGAAGTTGCCTAAGTACTTACCGTCGACCCTCAATCCTTTCCTCTCCTAGTCCATTTTCCTAAATACTTCTTCAAGTATACTATTGAATAGATTAGGGGAGAGTGGATCTCCTTGTCTTACTCCCCTATTGACATTAAATTCTTCTCCCTTTCTACTAGTCTTATGTAAGCCTTGGAGTTTTTGTACATATTTTTCAATAATCTTATTATTTTCGCGTTTATGCCTTGGTTAGCGAGGGCCCCCCATAAATATTCGTGATAAACCATGTCAAATGCTTCTTGGAAGTCGATGAAGAGGAGATAAAGCTCCATGTTATATTCGTTTACTTTATCAATTATTTGGTTTATTGTAAAAATTTGGTCTACTGTTGAGAAGTCTTTTCGAAAACCCGCCTGTTCCCTTCCTTGGTTACTATGTATCTAACTGATTATAAATTCTTTCTTTCATTATTTTCCCGAATATTTTACTCATGATAGAAGTTAGACTAATAGGCCTATAATTGTCGATTGTTCCTTATCCCCTTTTTTAAATAACAGAATGATTTCTGCTACTTCCCATTGGCGCGGTATCTCCTCTTCTACTATTATTTTGTTAAAAATTGTTTGGAGTGGGTTGGTTAATTCGTTGACAAATACTTTTAGGAATTCGTATTCAATTCCGTCCTTCCCCGCTATTTTTCCTACTTTTAAGCTTTTCATTACCCTTTCTACTTCTTTCTGTAGTATTTTTGGTACCTCTTCTTCGTTTGTACTGCTTGGTCTTTCTTCCCTCCCTCCTTTCTTTGTTTCGCTCTCCAATTTTTCCCTTTCAGCTTTACTATATAATCTTTTATAAAACTCCGTTGTAGTTTCTAGTATCCCCTCCCTGTCATAAACTTTTTGCTTTCTACTGTTATTTAGCGCGATGACCAAATTTCTTCCTTCACTCAATTCTTTCTTCACTTTTTTTGTTGATCCACTCTCCACTATCTCACAGATCTTTTCTTCGTCGTATTTTTTAATATCCTTACGAATCGCATATTTAACTTTCCGCTTTATCAGCAAAAATTCGACTTTTTCTTTAACTGTTTTCTTTTCCGTTACGGCCATTTTGTTTCGCACTTCAATTAATTTTTTTGTTTCTTTTGTTAATTTATCGTCCACCCTAGCCTTATCCTTTACCTCCACATATTCCCCTATTGTTATTTTTATTGCTTCCTCTATTTCGTCGCAGTAATTCTGGATCGTAGCCTCCTCGTTTGTTTGGTTCAGTAATTCCCTTAGTCTTTGCCTTGCTGTCTCTATTTTGTACTGGGGTATAATTTTTTGCATAAAATTTGTTTTCTTTTTATATTTTAAATATCTATCTCGAATGTTTCTATTACCTATATTTAAATCATGGTCTTGGGGCTACTGCAGTAACTCTTAAATTGCTTATATTGGTCCCAAAACTAGTTGATTTCACATTATTTCGGAGGTCTTTATTTAAATAACTACCCACTACGTCGGCTATATCTTCTGGCTGTTAGGTCTTATAGAAAAACAAATCTCTATACATTCAAAGTAACAAATACCTAATACCATCTTTCTTATAAGAAACAAATCTCTATACATTCAAAGTTAACAAATATCTAATACCGTAATCCGGGGTTACTTTGAACGGTTATCGCAAGTTTTATGGACTTATTTTTTGGGGAGAGGGGGTTCGGAAATCAATGTTTTGGCTGTGGAGAGTACTGTGGGAGCTCTATCAGATGGCAAAAAAGAATCTCGAAAAGACTGATAGTTCGCAGTGTAGAAGCCTCCAAAGGGCCTTCCAAAGTTACCCAGGATATGGGGCAACACTGAAAGGTCAGCCTTCCTGCAATGTTGGCGATTTTTTTTTTGTAAGTCGACAGTGCAGTCATTGAACATACTATATACCAAAATTCAGCTTTCCTAGTCAATTAGAACGCATCTTAGAGCAGAAATAGTGTTTAAAATGGAAAAATTATGCAAAATTAGCATATATTGTCAAAGTTATATTGATAAAACATTAATATCTACGATGAATATTCCATTCATGATAAAACGAATAATTTGGAAGTTCATTCTCCCAATGTAAACAGAATATTTTACGAGGTTTTCAATGTTACCCCATTTTGTAAAATGATAATATTGGGAGAACTAATGACAAAAATTATTTACCTCTTTCTCGCAAGTATTTTAGAGTGTTGTCCACGTCGATCTATCAATATTCAGAAGTAGCCACAATTCATTCACTATTTTTGGCAACAAAGTTAAAATAACTGAGATTTTAAACGAATTTTTTACCCTATCTTTCGCTTCTCCTATCTCGATAACAATGACACCGATCCACTTTTCACTACTGATAGACTGGGCATAGACTATTCAACTACCCGCACCAAGCATTGAACCTTAAAATAATAACCACTAGAGTGTGCTATAGTCGACAGTATGCGTGAAGTCTGACACAGGGGTTTCAAGGTAACTCCGGATTGCGGTATCATCTTTCGTTTGTAGATATAACTATTTTGAATACCTATTAAATTTATTAGATTCACTGAAGGTACTAGAGTTATCAAATTTACTAAGTTTATTGAATTTAAATTTACTTGACAATAATTTACATTTATTATCATCTACCTATTGGTTGGTTATTCAAAGTTGAATCCATTTTTTGTACACTCTCTTTTTTCTAATTTGCTCTCCACCCGAGTCCAGGAATCCCCCCTTTCGAGCATTACTTCAGAGACGTCGGGGAGGCTGATAGGGCTGTCTTAGCCCTCTTCCCTTCTGGCCGAAAAACCGGCCTAGGTCGAAAATTCTGGCGAGTTGCTACGTGGGCTTGAACCCGGGACCTCCGGATTCTGAGACCAACGCGCTATCCACTCGGCCCACCAGATCTCTACGATTTTTTATTTTTTATTTTTTTGTACACTGGTAGCATTATAAACTAAATCCAATGTGTACTCTAAGCTCTTCATTGCAGCTGCCTGAATCGGAAAATTGATGGTTTGCAATTTTTTTCCTACCTCCTTCCCCCTCCCCCAGAGACAAAAATAAATAGTCCAATTTTATTTCAAGATTTCGAAGTTCGCTTCGCAGAATTCACTAAGAATCTCTTTAACGCCGTTTTGTCAAATTGGTTGGCTCTTGTTGCATACTTCCAGAAAAATAAAGATGCTTCTAAGGAATTTGAAGGATATTATAACTTTTTGACGCAGGAAGGAAATTTGCAACTGCTATTCTCATTGACTGATATATTGCGTGTTTTCAGTCATTATACCACAAAAATTTATAAGCTCCTTCTACAACCATACTGGACATTACTACTTTGACTACGTTATTGAAGAATCAACTCGTTAATTTAGAAAGTAAAAGTCTTCCAGGTGGTTGGATTGTCGCATTAAACGAAAATTTGAAAAATCGCAATTCTGATAACGGTAGTGTTCAGCTTCATGGTGTTGAATTGAAATGCCCAAAACCTAAACGAAGACAGCAGCATCACCTATACATCACAGATCCGAAATTGGGATGCAGTTATTAATGATACTGTAGAAGCTCCGAAAAATTTTCTAGACGAACGATTATCTTTGGACGACGATATTGTAAAACATACCAGTCCGTTCGTTTCATTATCACCCGGTGATTCCTTGGAAGGAGTACATAAAGCTTGGGGTCCTGACCTAGATCTTAAGGAATTTGCGCTACATGTTGCTAGGTGGGAAGTTGAAAAATGTACTAGCAAGAATTTTTTCAAGATTGTACCAGATTCCAAGTGAAATGAGTAAAATAAAACGTGTGATTTCTAAAATTACACCAGAATGTAGCAGAAATCTTTCTGGTTAAAAACTTCGAAATGTATCAATATCCGCAGTATATACCAAAATGTACCAAATCGAATTAAAAAAACGACAAAACGTGCCAATGCACCAGATCCTACCAAAAATAATGAAAATGTGCCGAAACGTACCAATATTGTTGAAATCACCGGACATTGTACCAGAAAAGTTAAATGTGCTAGATATGGTACAAATTATCAAATCTGGCAAACCTGATCACTAACAGATTTAGAGCCACTGGGCTAGCTTTCAAGTGAATTAGAAAATAAATGCAGCGATCTGTGGGCAACTCGTTTTGGAAGGGAGACGGGCTTAGAGTTACCGTGAGCAGTGTTGTCAATAAGAGCTGTCGAGTTCGAGCTCCCAATTTTAATAAACAGTGGTCATTGCTGCAAATATTAAGGACTGCCAAGTGACAGATAACAGCAGAGTTCGCTATGCAGGGGAGAAAATTTTGGCGAGGCCAAGGGGAGGCTAGACTTACCTTAGCCTACCCTACCCTTGGCTAAGCCACTGAAAACTGCATAACAGAAATGAAATTTTACAAAATATTAGAAAAAAAGTTTCAAGTTTTTATTCTAGCAACTCACTAGAAATGATGTCTAGAGCGATGTAGAGGGTGGTATCAAATGACTAGGCAAGTAAGCACATTTTTCGGTACTGACTCATGCTGGTTTTCCTTACTAAAAAAAACAACAACAGAAAACAGCCAAATCTGTACAGAAAAATGTTAATCGTTCTTTACACCGAATACTCCCTTAAATAATCTTCTGGTAGCACTCTCTCAATCACTTACGAAATAAAAAAATTTATGACTTGTGCAGTTTTATGAACTGCTTCATTTTTTTCTTTTTTTCATTTTTGACCTCCTTCTTCGGTATACGGAACGACTTCATATTCCTCGTTCTTCTCCTTACGTTGTCATTTGATGTTTATGACACTTGAACACTTTTCTTTCTTATTACTGCTCATTTATCAAACTCAGTAAATCTATCAAGCTTTTAATGAAATTGCCAACTTGACAGTTGATCTAATTCAGCTATCTAATCGAATTCAGAAGCATAGTGACGGAGGTAGGGAAGGTGGGCTTTCTCTATAAGCATAATCGAGCCGGAGAAATCCGACCGCAAAAGTGGAACAATTACCCATTTTTGCCTCTATTTACGACTCAAATTCATAAGAAAAAACTGAATTACTTTGAGCTAACCTCTCGCTTGCGAACTTCGGTTACATTCAGTCCGGAAAATTATTTGTCTTCTTCCCCTCATCATATTCGCTTCGCTAGGCCTCTGCTCAGATCCGAAGTAGGAAATAAGTATCAGTCAAGTTACGTCAGTTTTTCCACTTCACTTAAACTCACTGAATTCTATATAATGTGACACGCAGGCAGAAAACAAGATACGTAGCTTGGAGAGCAATATGCTAACATTAGGATTACCCAGAAACGGAGCCTCCAAATGTGACAAACAGGGGAAGCTGGGATATTTCCCCTATGGCCTTCACAAAGGGGAACTACGTCTTATTGTCGAAAATTCCTCAAATTTTGACTTCAACTTCGTTCGTGTTTTTTTCACTCCGTTGAAGATTACGTCACGTGATTCCAATGTGTTGACGGTGATAGTAACAAAAGAATTAGCTAATAACTATACCTAAGGCGTTTGGTTAGTGAAATGGCTGTGGGTGATTCTCTATTAAATTGCACATTCGAGTTTTCAATTTTTTTTATTTTTTTTAAGTCATTTTTCATCGTTTTTTTGTAATGAAGTTGAGGACTACTTACTCCAGAACTCGTATCCGAAAGGATCCTCCTCCAGACATAACCATTTACGTGCAATAAATTTTCTTGAGTGGGGGGCTGCGACACAGGAATGAGAATGCATCGAAAAATAGGCTTGTAGCCATGTAGTAAACTCATTTTCTGTATTTTTCTTTGAATATAAATTGAGTAACAAATTTTAAAACATGTTTTCTCATCAGGACTTCTCCAAAATCTTCTGATGGCATGCAGGGAATTTATTTGTGGGTGGTGACACAGGAGTGAGATTTCTGACACAGGAGTGAGATTGATGACACAGGAGTGATATTTAAATAGAGAAATCAACTCACCAATTTCAAAAACAAATAGGAACATTTAATTTTATTGTAGGTATCAAAACATTTTTGGAAAACTTCACTTACATAATAATTATACAGGCTGACACCATTGCTGTTTCTGAGCTTCGTGTTCCTTTTTGGTCATATTACGAACTAATTTAACCTTACCGGTTTGAAGTTTCTTCTTATACCATAATCTTTCTTTGGCTTCGTATTCTTTCTTTAGCTCAGGATCGTTTCGTATTTTTTCCATTCGAAGTTTCTGCGCCTGTCTCTTACGCAACCGACGCTCTTCGGGGGTTTGTTTGGGTTTTTTGGGCGCCATAACTCTAAAAAATTGTACATTATTTCAGTATTCTCACTTCTGTGGAAGCTGATAATATGTATGACACAGGAATGAGACGACACAGGAGTGAGAATCACCCGTAAAAAGGCGCGTATTTCAAAACGATATCATTCTTCGGGCGATCCGCTTAGCCTACGCCAGTGTAGCCTCATTTAGGAACAAAAAAATCGAAGAAGAAAAATTCAATACTTACTAGGTCGATCGAAATCGTCGCTCACAGAAATGAGGTTGATGGCTGACCACACTGAACGATTACTGACGCTTTTTTAAAAAACAAAAATCAACTATGCAGATTGTGCTCGTTACTGACAAGGCCACCACATCATTTTTTTTTTCATTTCACGTGACCGTTTTCTCAGAATTCGATGTTCTCTATCACGCCACAGGAGTGAGATGAAAAGTCGGGATGATCAAAAATGAAGCCTCACACCTGCTGCCGAATAGTAAAAAATTCTTAGAACCCATAGCATGTTACCTCTTATCACCACTTCTCAGAATTCTACGCTGTTCGTCAGGAACGCCGTGTTCAAAGTTAGTGTAGCGCTCTAAAGTTAGAAAATCAGGGTTTCGACGTGCCACAGAAGTGAGAAAATGAATGTTTAAACCCTTTTTTGGAGGGGAGGGGGGTGTTTTGGGGTTTCACAAATCAAATGATTTTGTTCATCGGAGCTATCTCCAAATAATTCAAGTTTGAAAAATATTAAAAAACAATAAATGAACCCTAAGGAAGTCGTTATTTTCTCAGGACTCGAATGTGCAATTAAATGGAGAATCACCCCTGTATGTTAATTGCGTCTCGAGCAATTTTTACATGGTTGAGATGCGTCCCGAGGGAAAATGTGCAATGTGACCGGACTGTGCCAACTACCGCGGTACCGCCCTCCTGAGCGCCGCTGGGAAGATACTGCCACGCTGCAGATGGCCTTCGAGCCACTTCTGCCAGAATCACAGTCAGGTTTACGCCCTGCGAGAGGAACAACAGAATTGATGTTTTTACTGAGGCAGCTGCATGTTTGAGAGGGGTGCAATTAATTACTATCAAAAATCACATTTTTGCTTCCCGGAATGAACTGATATCATGACTTTTAATTTTAAATACTAACATTACAGTTCATTTAACAAACATGATTACATGAATAGTGTAAAATCAGTAAATCAGAGGGTCAGCGGCAAAAAATCGCAAAATGTGTACTTTTACTGAAATTGGCACAAAATCACCTAAAGCATTCTGGCACAAAACAGTAACCGGCACAAAACTGGAACTGAAAGGGGATTGTGTAATACCAAAACCAAAACCGTAACCATTTAAGGCTGATGTGCTGCATATAACCGAAACCGTTTCAGAGATTTCCGATGAAATTCTCCGGAAAAGATTTTCGAAAAAGCTCTCCTGAAATCATCGGAGATTTTCCTCATTGATGTCCGGTGAAATTCTTCGAAAATGATCGGAAATTTTTCCCTAATATTTTCAATAAAATTCTTCGGAAATTAAAGGAATCTTCTCGAAGATTACTGATGAAATTCTTTGGAAATCATCAGAGATTTTTCCCGAAAATTATTTCATCTTTTTGTATGTTTGGTGCTTTTTCCACCAGTACACCACCATCTTTGTCTTCGCTTCTTTGAATGATTTTTGATTTAGAAGAAGTTCCTTACGGACACATACGTCGGCTGGTAACAACTTGAACAAACGTTGTTGTGTGTCTTTGAAGCACTCGCTTTATTTTGCGGAGTGTTCGCTTTGAAGTGAGAGAGAAAGCTCATGCATACGGATTGAAGCAAAACCTTAAACTTCCATCTTTCCCTTTGGAGCGAAGGCTCTCACTCCACTCTTTTGCTTTGACGTTAAAGCTTAATTTTTATGCATACGGCCTAATGATACGATAATAAAACGTTATTGTGAAAAATCAGTGTTGTTTTTTCAGTAGCGTAACTACTCATTTCTTCTGAGGGGGGGGGCTGAAATCTTGAAATCATAAAATAAAAAGTAGGTATATTTTCACCATGTTCAGTTTTCAGTAAATGAGCAAAAAAAGAAATAAACTTATAAGGTATTCAAGATATCTATCATCTATTACAAAATAAGGTCTATCTTAAGCTCTTTATAGACACAGCAAAAACTAAAAATTTTACTTTTAAAAGGTTCTGGGGGGGGGGCCTCGTATTTACACCGCTGTGTTTTTTTCGCTATACATGGGATTATGAAAAGTTGCCGGCCCTGGACCAAAGACTACAGAGTAGGGGTGTGTGCTTGCGCTACAGAATCGATGGTGGATTGTTTAATCTGGGCCGACTGAAAGGTCGGAGGTATGTGCGTTCTCGTTACATCACCGAGTTGCAGTATGCAGACGACTTGGCATTCATCGGAAACACCATGGAGGAAATCCGGGAAATTATCATGCATTCGTGACGGTATACCAACAGCTGGGTATGGAAGTCAACACTGCAAAGACCACGGCGCTATGCGTGAACACTTCACATGCTATCGGCACAGCGCCAGGTGGAACATAGATACAGGGCACGGAAATTGAGGAAGTCGCTGAATTCAGTTACCTTGGTGGCCTAATTTCCAGTGAAGGCACCATTGATGCTGAGGTTAACCACCGCATAAGGAAGGCGTGCTCGGCAATTTTTATACTCAAACAGAGAATACTGAAGAACAAAGAGCTGTGAAATAAGACAAAAATAGCCGTATATCGCGCAATGGTACTGCCCAACCTGGTGTATGGCAGCGAATGCTGGACTGTTTACAGTAGACATATAAAAATGCTGGAGAGGTTCCACCATTGCCAGCTCCGAGGAATATTGGAGATCAAGTGGTCGGATTTTATATCAAATAAAAAGATCTTGGAGCAGACCGACTGTAAGTCAATTGAACACCTGGTAATGCGGAACATCCTAAGATGGATGGGGCACATACAAAGAATGGAATCGCAGAGACTTCCAAAGCAGGTGCTTTATGGCGAACTAGCGGCAGGGGCCGCGCCAACGGAGGGCAGCAGAAAAGTTACATGGACACCTGCTATACCATCCTCAAACTGACTAAAACCACGGATGTATGGGAAGAGTGGACCAAAAACCGCACTCTATGGGGATAAGTAATGGATTGTTTCCGAACTGTGCCGCTGCTAATCCCCCGGCATCAACACTGAAAGTGTACATCTGTGATATTTGCGAAAGAACGATACGTTCCAGGATCAGGCTATTTGAGAAATCTGGTTGACAGAGTGGATAGCGCGCTGGTCTCGGAATCCGAAGGTCCCGGGTTCGAGCCCACTTAGCACCCTGCTACATTTCGACCTAGGCCGGTTTTTCGGTAAGACGAGAAGAAAGCTAAGACAGCCCTAACAGCCTCTCCGACGTCTCTGAAGTAATGCTCGAAAGGGCGGAGTCTAGGGTTCGGGTTGAGAGTAAAATTAGAACAAGAGGATCGAGCTATTTAGCCATTACTGAATTCACCAACCGAGAACGGATCCTCCTCCCTAGGAGGCCAGATGATTATTAAAACATTTACGGATATTGTTATTACTGCTAGAGGAAATGGTCGAGGGAACGAACTGGAAAGAAAAAGGCAAAGAATGAGCTATGAAGAGCAGATAATGAGATAATGAAGGATACAAAGTGTAAAATGTAAATCCTTTAAGAAATGAAGAGATAAGCACAGAAGCGCGAAAAGTGGAGAGAAGCAACTTACTAGTCTGCAAAGGCTCGCGTGCGTGATGACAACGGGGGTAATGAGTACGGTGCCGACAAAGGCACTAGAAAGGCTCCTAAACTTGCCACCACTTCACACTGCTATAGAAGCAGCGGCGATAATGGGGGCTTACCAAACCTTCGGGCCCATAAGACAGGCCACGGAAGGATATGGGAGATGGCCAAGACGATAGACAAATGCTTTGGGATGCCAAAGGATAGAATTGCGATGGAACATTTCTTTGACAAACCATACCGTGCGCTGATACTCACATGGGAGGCTTGGGAAAAGAGGTTGCCAAGCATTCTCGTAAAAGAAGAGAATGTGTGGTTTGCAGATGCCAAGTATGACCAAAGTGTAGGAATCGGAATCACGAATGCAAAAGGCGCTGACAGCTGTTCAGTGGCACTAGGCGAGGGCGTCACTATCCTCCAAGCAGAGATAATGGCGATCACGGTGGCCATTGAGAGAAGCCAGCAGAAGGGCCTTTTTAATAAGCAGATCTACATCTGTACAGACAGTCAATCAGCTATCAAAGTACTATCGTCACACCAAACTACGTCCCTGGTAGTGGTGGAGTGTGTTAACAAACTATACACCCTTGCTCAGGAGAACCTGGTCACCGTACTATGGACACCGGGGCACTGCGGCATAAAAGGGAACATGATCGCTGGCAAGCTAGCGAAGGAGGGCACCAAAAAGGAACTGGCAACGCCCAGGCCGTATCTTCCTGTAGCATACAGTGTCATAAAATCCAAAGTAAAGGCCTGGATAAGCAAGCAGACGGAAATGCACTGGCGGTTGGCCACTGGCATGAACGTCAGTAAAACACTGGTAGTGGACACCCCAGTAAGTATGCCAAGTTCCTATTAGGGCTTGACAGGAAACATGCAAGTCTCATGGTCGGACTACTAACCAGTCATGGGGCCACAAAACACATGTGATATAAAATAGGAGTGGTAACCGAGGTACCTTTTCAGACACACGTTTTGCCCTGCACCCCCATCTCGCACAGTCTGATTTGAGTATTTCTATCTCGCCGGTCGTGTGAGTTGGAATCAAAAATGAATCGCGAAGTCAGCTCTCCATGTTGTATTAGTTTCTCGAATGAAATGTGAAATTCCTGTCCACGTTCGCGCTTACACACCTGACAGAGCTAAAAACCAGGCACGTTCAGTCGTTTACCTTCGCCAACCGTGCGATGTTTTTATTACGATAAACAGAACGAATAATACGTATATATATCGAGCACCCAAAACTACAAAACCAACTTAACCATTCGAAATAAAATGTACAAATTTTGTACACACATTTTGATATTGTTTGTACCCACGATAGCGCTCTTTTTTTATCAGCCAGTGTTCGTAGCAGCGAACAAATACATATACCCACCTCTATACTCTTCCTCTTGTGGAAAACACAACAAAGGTTTGGCTTAAATTGTGCCTGATTCTTTTATCTTATCACAAAGTTAGGGTGAAAAACGTCTTTCTTTTTTAACCTATTTTACGCTTTATTGTTTAATTTCATTGTGTTTATTCTAGATTATTATTCCAGGTTATTATTTAAATAAGAGCTGTTTACTTAAGAATCTTTTATAAGTACCTATTTTTCATGTTTGTTGTACCATTATACTCCTCTGCATCGAATAATGTCGGGTTTCTTCGCGTTATAAATTCGTAACTCAGGTTCATTGCTCCGTTTTTGTTTACCCGCCGTGTATATTCAGATTAAGTATTTAAACGTTCGATATTCGTGATTTTCTGTTTCCGGAAACAGGCGACATATTGTTCGTTCAATTATTAGTTTTGCATTTCATAATCGAGGCTGCTAGTCAGTCTCGTCGCTGCGAAAAATTTCTGTTACTTAAGAGTCGTAATAGTCATTATAGGTAGACGAACAGAGGGGGGGGGGCAAGAGTACTTCTTCTATTTACCTGTTATGATGAACCAGTTTGATTGTTCGTAACTTTTTAATCAATACTGTTACCTTGAACCCTTAAAATAATATTGGGAATAAATTACGAATAACGAAGTTTGAACTACTTCTTCGAAGACTTTCGCCCCATAGTATGGTGCGAATAAAACTAAAGTAATATCAAGCGCAGACTGAGCCGTATGTTCTCAATGGTTCAAGAAAGAGATTTTAAAGGCAATTTGGACAGTAGTTATTACCAAAATTAGTTTTTAAGCCATTTTTGAGAAGAAAAAAAATCAATTTTTCAAATAGAAATTTTTCTAAAGAAAAAAATATAAACTCCCTAGACAGTTTATAAACTGTCTAGCAAAAATGCGGGAAGAACGTACATAATTTTACCTAGCATGGTCTTCCAGCATAGCATTTTGAATGGCAAATAAATTTTTTTTAGACAGTGACATCGATTTGTGGTACATTTTTGGGTACAGTTACATCATGTAAATCCCTGTCCATGATCGCCCACTTCTTTCGATTGTTTCGTTACGGCGGACCACAAAGAAATGGTACCTGGCGCAATTACCTCTTCGGGCAAGAACGTACCGATAGGGGGTAGAGGCACAACTGACACCCCCTGTAGGAATTTTGCATTCAGCAGTTGGGAACATTTACCATTTTAGTCAGGCGAGTTGGGAAAATCCAACAAGAATCCAACAAGTTAAAAAGTTTTCTTCTTTTGCTTTGATACTTGGGACTATTAAGTTGAAGCAGTGAGAAAAATCCAACAGGTCAAAAGTTTTTTACCCCCCCCCCCTTCCCTCCAAGGAAAAACTCTTCGGTACGTCCCTGTCTTCAGGAATGATTCTTCCTTCGATATTGAGAACTGCGATCCAGCATATAGCTGCGTTAACTTTCCGGCTGATCTTGCATCCACGTGAACAGCATCTCCTCTATGTCACGATTAACTCTCTCGACACTTCCCTGTGACTGCGAGTGTCGCGGCTTTCAATAGACAATTTTCAAATCAGGCCATAGTGAATGAAGACTACAAATGATAGAATTACAAAATTCCCTCCCGTTGTCTGACTGGAGTATAGACGGAGCTGCGAATAAAATAAATACATCTAGCAAATGGAAAGCCACTTCCTCAGCTCTTTTTGTCTTCAGAGGCTTAAGAATAACAAATTTAGTCATTCATGTAGAACAGTTTTGATCGTTGGTAGTTCTTTGCTACCTAGGCAGTTTATAAACGATCTAGGAAATTTATAAACGGTCTAGGGAAGTTATAAACTGTCTAGGGAGCTTATAAACTGTCGAGGGAGGCTATAAAAAGAATAGATCTATTTACATACGGCCGGCAGTTTATAAATTACCTAGGTAGTTTATAAACTGCCGGTAACAAATACATAAGTACCGACTTTCTTATTGATATATAGATTCATTGATTACTCGATTAACAGCGATTTTCATTTGTTAAGAAGACACTGGCTTCAATTTTCTGTCAGTTTTCTTTTTCGTGACAATCTGAAGAAACGAAATTTATATTGATACGATTAAAATTTGTCTAAATTATAACACCTACCAATTACAGATATGTCAAACCGTTTGATTTTTATCTCAGACTTCCAAAACATTCATCAAAACTAGTACATTCACATCCGAAGAAGTTTAAAATTCGTAAAAAATAACTTTCAATCAATTGTAACACAGAAATCATAAAGCATAAACAATTTAGATTGTAACACTGTGCCATGTAACACTGTACCTTAGAGTAACTATTTCATAGATATTGCACTTACCAAAAATAGAAAAGCGCTAGTGTCTATCTTTTTTTTAACGAAAATGGAGGTAAAAAAGATACCTATCAGCCTATGTATTCGTTTTTAATCTTACATTTATTTCTTCAGAAAAATTTTGATTTGAAAAATTAATTTTTTATTTCTTCAAAAATGGCTTAAAAATTAAATTTGGCAATAACTACCGTCCAAACTGTTTTTAAAATTTCTTTTTTGAACCATGAGTACATACTTGTGTAAGGTACAAATCAGTTTTGCCACCATAAAAAAAAATCAAAAAATATATACTCATTGTAACACTGTATCCACCCTTCCCCTATTTGATCCAAAAATCGATTTTTTTGATTTTCAGTGTTCTTGATTAATTATTGGCTGCTCTTTCATGTAGCATTATCAGAAAAAATGTTGAAACATTTTCTGAGCTGTTACGAAAAAACATTGAAAAGACAACGAAGAGTTACATTAAGAATTTTTTCATTCGGCTCTCATGCAAAATTCGCTTTTTGGAACAAATACACGTTTCTCCTTGACAGGACACAATAGCGAACTAACCAGTTGTTGGGTATTTAGTCCATGATAGTTGGTATAAGGGTGTTGCGCGTTCTTCCTTTATTTTAAATCAATGCCCTTAACTCTTTTCCTTTTCAGCAACGTTGACCTCATTGCCGTAAAAATGTAATATCTCCCTGAATTTTGAAGTTAGGGACTTGCGGCACTTTCATCCACTTTCTGAGGGGGTTTTGCATAAAATGGCCGAAAAAGTGAAAATCAAAATTCTGATCGTAGGACCCTTTCCCCATGCGCTCTCACAGTTTATACATTTCAACACTCACGCAGATCTGCCTATTTTATTGGTTAATTAATACACTCGCTTTTTACACTCTCTCGTCATTTTGATTCGAATGCCCTCGCTACGGTCCGGACTTAATTCTTCTTTCCCATACAAACTTCAAAAAATCCGCAGAAGGAGGGAGTACAAGTGCAAAATTCAAGACCTTAGATCTTTCTTGATCCGACAATTGAGACAATAAAATCACGTGCTTACGAAATGAATAGGCCAGGAGTCCGATCAACTTGTAACAAATAAAAGATAATGAAACACTAGGCAAACAGCGACTGTATTGGCGCTTATGACGCTTACGCTTAAGTATATGAAAATTTACAATTTCAATCAGGCGGAGTTGGAAAAATTAAACAAGTCAAAAGGCTTTTATTTTGTTTTTGCTTTGATACTTGGGAATTGAGTTGCACAAAGTTGGAAAAACCCAACAAGTCAAAGGTCTTCTTTGCTGCGATGTTTGGGAATTTTGAATTGAGTCAGTTGGAAAAATGCAACAAGACAAAAGGTTTTTTTTGCTTTGATACTTGGTAATTTTGAGTTCAGTCAGTTGGGACTTTCACAATGTTTGCCCCCTCCCCCTCAGGAAAAACTCTTTGGTGCTACATCCCTGTGGAATATGGAATGACCCTACACAGGGAGACGACGATTTGAATAATTTCATCAATGCCGTTTTGTAGTAGCATGTTTCATATGTACTTTTATTCTAATTATTTTTACTTCACCTCTACGCTTATAAAATCACCGCACGCCACTGATTCTAAAGAGTTGAAATCCAAGACAATGCTAATATGCTTTTTGTGTGAAATATGACTTTTGGAAACCCAAACTGGGGTCGAGTCAACCACGAGATACAATAATCAAAAATGATAACTGACTAAAATAATCCCTATTTCGATAGTTCTTCAATGTTTTTCTAGTTAATTTAAATTTGTCTATTTTTAATTTGCATGCTGCGACCCATCAGTACGACCCAGTTCAAGAATTTTCGATTTTTCTCCAACGATTTTGTAATTCTACTTTACACGAGTTCCATAATGACGTTTGTGCAAATGACGCATGTAAAAATTGTGAAATCGTTTTTCTTATCTTGAAATTTGAATTTTGAGGCCTCAATTTGAGGTTATATCAGAAATTTGCAAAAATAAGTACGGTTTCAATATTTTCCTTAATTTTCTTAGCCGAGTAGATTTTGCTCGCCACAATTTCTCTTCAGATCTACCATGTCTGACAAAGAAGAGGAGAAAATTCAACTTTTCTCAAAGTATTTGTATTTTACTGGACACAATCTTTTCAATCATGTGTTTCGATTCTTTATTTGAATAATTGTTAAGTCTAGTCAACTTCCTTTCATTTGAAAAAGTTATAATTTCTACTTTGATAGCCAAATCGGAGTTTGATTACGAAGTTAACAGAGAACACTCGGAGTCACCGACCCCAGAAATCTTAAATTTCTATGTTTATGGACCTTTTCCTGGCCTTCTATTGGCTAGGGGAAGAGTTTGTTTGACCTTTCAAGAAACTAGACTTTAGCACTTCAAAATTCAAATTCCGTCTTATGTTGATCGATAACTCGTTAGGACAATAAAATAATCCGCTAATGAAATTAATGGAAAATAAGCATTAGGATCAAGGGGTACAAGTACAATAGAGTGATTGAATTGGAAATTTGAGAAGTCAAGAAGCGTAAGTGCAACTTTGATACTAATATTGCTAATGAGGAAAACTAATGGCCTGCTACTTAAGGTTAAGATAGTTAATTTCCATACAACGCCAGACACGTGGAATTCACAGTATAGACAATATATAATCTTTGTTGAAATTTAAGCTTAATTTATTGAATGTAATAGTCATCGTTACTAGTAGGCTTTGCTTATCATCTCAGTTGTGAGGATAACTAAAGTTTTTTCAGAAGAAAATAAGCCATGCTCCCCCTCGGTCTGAGGGAAAATGAGCGTCCACCGTATTAGCTCGGTCATACACCGTTTCGTGTAAGCGAACTCTCATTCTTACTCGAAACTGGGGGGGGAGAGCTGATACTACTACTTCCCCTCAGCTTCACGAGTGGATGGGCAAGGATCCCTGCTCTTTGGCTGCGGCGCTACTGATCCTCTATGACAGGATTTCACCTTTCCAAGATTCTGTTCAATCGCGTTCTCCTTACATCAAGAAGTGTTCAGTGTATCTTGCAGAATGAGGTTTCTCCTGATTGTTCTGGAATTTCGCTTTTACTCCTTATTTTCTCTCGCCCCCTCCTCTAATTAGATCTGGGTTTCCAACAGAAAAGCAAAACAAAAAAGGAAAAAAGTGAATTATCAAAATTTTGATTCATCCCCAATCATGATTTCTTTCGGGCGCTTCTGCTCCTAGGCTGCGGAAGCGTCATACTTATATCAGGTCCAGGCGAAACGACAAAAAAATTTGCGATGGTTTCATTTTTCTTCTTTTTCCTACAGATATATAATTTACACGGCGAGCGACGTTTTAATGTTTGAACAATAAATTGAAGCCAGCCTGTGTTTTGAGAGTAGTTCGGGGCGCAAACAGACAAGCGATCAGTGCTTTGCTTTCTCGCGAAAAGTAATTTACTTGGACAATGCCGGTCACACTAGTACTCGACTGTTTCGTGCTTTCTTTTCATCTATTTCGAGTGGTGTTTCTGTTAATTGGATTTCCGAGCTGCTCGAAATGTCCTGCGATGTAAACTTCATTGTAACCATTTTTACACTTTCTGTTTTGATATCGGAAACACGGCCTCCTGTATCGGTGTCGTGATCACCGTTCAACTATTCAGCAGACGAATCGCCGTAATTAGCGACTGTATCTCGAGCAAACAATTTTTCGATCCAATGCCAATGACGTAGTTATGATCCAGTTTCTCAACGTGTTTTTGGAAAACGAGATCTAAACAATTTTCACTCACTTTGTTCGTTGTACCCATTTCTGGATAAATCAAATAATTCGAAAAGCACAGTGATTCTTTTTAAAATGGTTCAAGCAAATGCTTTTCTCGAATGTTTTGCTCTCGTAGACTAAATTTTGTCTTGGAGAGTAACCCCCTCCCCCCGTCTACCGTCATTCTTTTAAAATCCAAACTCATTTGAATGTCACTCGATGAGGGTAAAATTTAATATGAAATTTCCCATGAGAAAATTTGAATTTTTATTGTAAGAAATACTACAAATTGACTTCTGTCGAAAAACCGTTTTGAGTCAAAAATATGTTCTTACTGGCGTAACAATGAAGTACATTCGCCAAATTTCGAGAAAGAAAGTTAAAAGGTCGACGTACCTAGTACCTACTCGGTACCATTTGTGAAAAAAAGTAAACTTCGATTAAAATAGAAATGATTTTTGTATACCTGCGCTGAATTCATTTTTGAAGTTATTTGGGCTCTTTCTCTTACCTCAAAGACTCTACCGGGGGTCGGAACCTAAAAATTACAGATAGTTATTTCAATGTATATCGAACTGTGGCGAACGCTTCCGAACATTCGAGAGAAATGAAGAACGATCGACACGTTTCGAACAGCAGAATAGAAGATCGATAACGAGAGCAATAAGGAGTTTCGCCAATAACGCCGGGGTATATAAAGGCCGCTGGCCGTCGCCGTATTGTCTAGTTTTGTACGCGATAAATTGTGCGTTTTGAAAGCGATTTTGCTACTGTTTTGTGCTGTGCTGTGTAATGTGTATCAGTATGAAATTAAAGTCGTTATTACGTGTTTTCTTGCGTTGCTTAAATCTTTATTTTTAATGACGAGAGGGAGAGGGAGGGGACTTTTATGCTTAAAATATTCAGCACTTTATTTCCCTATCACAAGAAGTTTCGCAAACTGTCTATTTATCCAGCTGTCTTGTTCAGTCTTGTCTACCGGCACGTATGCTTCCTTTGCTTGTCTGACTGGCAGGGTAGCTAGTGACTGTTTCCCTGTCTACACCTCTATCTCCAGTTCAGTTTCTCTATCTGGATGACTATCTCTACAGATTGTTTCAGTTTCGGAGGGTCGAACGCTCCCGAACATTCGAGATAAGTGAAGAAAAATCGACACGTTTCGAGCAGTAGAATAGAAGTTTGATAACGAGAGCGATAAGGAGTTTCACCGATAACGCCGGGGTATATAAAGGCTGCAGGCCGACACCGTATAGTCTGGTTTTGTATGCGATAAATTGTGCGTTTTCAAGCGATTTAGCAACTTGTAGTGTTTCATTGTATTAGTGCGAAATTAAAAGTTCTTGTTACGTGTTTTTGTGCGTTTTTTTTTGGTGCGAATTCCGTTAAATTTGTGACAGAAGTGTCGTGAAGAAAATCTCATTCGGACATTCGTTTGGACATTCGTTCTGCGGATTCGGCGTTTTGCGTTGAAGAAGTGAGCGTCATTGAAATTTTCCATCTGTGATATCTCCGAAAAAGTTGTTTGAACTGACGCAGGAAGAGCTTCAGGAGGAATTGAAGAACTGCGACCTATTGCCATCGGGTTCAGAAATGGGACTGGCCTGGCGGCTGGAAACTTTCCTGAGAGGTGAAGGTAAGGATCTGAAAAAATTTGTTTTTGATGTGGAACCAGAACTGGTAGAAGATGTGATGACAACGGCTACTCTTCAGCACCTTATGAAGATGATAAGTGAAATGAGGGTTGAACAGCTAAAGAAGGAAGATCTGGTAAATTTGAAAGAAGACATCTTCATGGGAGTAGACGAGAAAATTAAGCCATTGGCCAAACAAATGGAAGATCAGTTGAGGAAACTAGGTGATCAAAATGAAAGAGTGGCTAAGCTAGAAAAAGAGCAGGAGGACTTTGGACTGGCCGCACTACAACATCAGTGGCAGTACCTTCAGGTACCCAGCAGCCTACTCAGATGGATTCAGCCGCCGGTGCATTGTCAGTGGAGGCTCCAGCCAGAAGCTGGTGGAAGCTTTACAACGCTGATATGGGCAAGCCCATATGCAGCAGCCGTGGAAACGAGAACTGAAGGTCTGGTCACAGAGGCGGGGAGAATCGCTTCAAGCCTTTTAAGCAGAAATAGTTCGCCTTACCAATGCCACCTACCCAACATTCCTTGGAAGAATTCGGAGAGGAAACTGCGGCTTCAGCTTTCATTGATGGAATTGAAGACAAACATATTCAGATGTTGGTGAGAGTTGGCAACCACCAAAACTCTCAGTCTGCTTTGGCACAAACCCTGGAGCTGGAAGCTGCATGGGAAAGCTCCAAAAAGAAAGCCACAATCCAACAAGCCCAGGCTTATGAAATGGAAGAGGAAGTGGCAGGCTTAAAGAAAGTTGTGGAAGCAGTAACCGCGATGCTTCCAGTGCGGTGAACTGGGACATATTAGTGTCAACTGCCCCCAGAACAAGACGGCTGAACTAAAACAGTAAAACTAAGAGGCTGGGGTGTTGCAGGCCAAACGTCTCTAATAGTTTCCCAACAATAGCATTGTGTTGTAGAATATATGGCATCAAATATATCAGCATTCTACATGTAAAATGAATGGTATAGAATAGCTTGAAATTTGTGTAGAATGTGTAAGATATGTAGAATAGGTGTAAAATGAGTAAAATTCTATGTAACAAACCAAAAAGCCAAAAAAATTCAAATTTCAGAAAAATTGATTTTTCGGCTATTTGGTTTGGGTTATACAGCATTTTACTCATTTTACGCCTATTCAACACATTTTACATCAAAAACATAGCATAGATATTTTACGTGTAAAATCCCATTGCTGCCCAATAGGCCCACACAATCATTGCTGTCAACAGAATGTTACAATGGGACACCTCAAGCAAAACTATGTGAAAGGAAAGCTTGGCTGGAAGACTATACGCTTCTATATAGACACTGGAGCATCGCACTTAATCCTCCAATGCGAGTTGGTTCCAGCTGAGGAGGTGGACCACGAGAAGCAGTATGTCCTGCAAACAGCCACAGGAGAAACAGTACCAGTGAATGGGACAGCCTACCTCCGAGTTAAGCTGATGGGAGCCTTCCTTGAGCAAGAGTTTCTAGTGGCCAGCATACAAGATGCTGCAATCATTGGCTGGGATATGATGGTGCAGCATGGGCTGATTATTGGCCCTGAAAAGCAGACCCTAAAACTATTAAGATAGTGTTATAAAGTTTGAGAAGGCTGCCAACCTTGGGTCCAGACAGCTGCATAAGACCAAAGCCAGGAAACTGTCAAAGGGACAGGCCGTCTCAATGCCAAGAAATGAGACATCATTGGAATTTGACCAGCGGGATTTGAAGCTGTTGCAGAGGAAGGTGATGGAGGCTCTTTTGAAGGACTTTAGGAAGATCTTTGCCGAGAACAGCGACGATCATGACTGGACAAAATTGGTGCAACATTGGATTGATACTGTGGACAGTCCCCCTATTAAGCAGTGCCCGCAGCAGGTGCCATTGGCAAGATGACTAGAAGTCAACTTGATGATTAATGACCTGTACAGATAGGGTGTTATTGAGACGTCTTCAAGTCCATGGACATCCCCCATAGTACTGGCAACAAAGAAGGATAGTATAATGCGGTTGTGTATGGATTATTGTTGGCTGAATGATGTAACTTGGAAAGACAGTTACCCATTGCCACAGATTAACAACACACTGGATCCACTAGGTAGAAGTGAGTGCTTTACCACAGTGGATTTGAAGAGTCGTTACCACCAAGTGGTCCTCCATCCAGAGGATAAAGAAAAGACAGCGTTCTCAACTGGTTCTAGACTCTGGCAGTACACAGTGATGCACTTTGGACTGTGTAATGCGCCAGCTACATTTGAGTGTTTGATGGAGGTAGTCCTGCGAGGCCTATTAGGCAAGATCTGTCTAGTATACCTTGATGATGTGGTCATCTTCGGAGGATCCACCTTGGAGCAACATCTAAATAAGGTCAGATAGGTGTTCGCCAGGTTCCAGAATGCCGGGTTGAAGCTGTCACCCAAGAAGTGTTTCCTGGCCCAGAAAGAGGTACACAATTTTTAGGCCATGTTATCTTCAAGGAAGGAATCCAGACAGATTCAGATAAGCTATCTGCAGTGGAAAAGTGGACAGTTCCAGTGGACAAGTATTAGACTAGGAGCTTCCTTGGATTCTGTTCTTATTACCAAAGGTACATCCGAGACTTTGCTGGTATTGCTTAACCACTGTATCAGCTAATGGAAGATTGCTGGGAATTTGTTTGGACTGATAAGTGCATAGAAGCGTTTGAGAAGTTGAAGAAGCTCTTGTGTACAGCTCCAATCTTGCCTTTCCCAAAGCTGGAGCAGCCGTTCATTGTGGATATAGATGCCAGCGACACAGCCATTTGAGGTGTACTTGCCCAGCTGACAGATGAGAATGAGTGGGTCATTGCTTACTACAGCAAGTCTCTTTCATAGCCTGAGTGGAACTACTGTGTTACTAGGAGAGAGCTCCTTGCTGCAGTCAAGACTTTGCACCAGTCTCACAAGTATCTATATGGCCAGAAATTTACTCTCTGGCTTCAAATATCTGGAGGGACAGATCGCAAGGTGGCTTCAGCAGCTGCCAGAGTATTCCTGCAAAATACAGTTCCAGAAAGGCAAAAGCTATAGAAATTCAGACAGACTGTTGAGGTGACCATGCCCAGCAGACTGCTGATTTTGTTAGCGACTGGAGAAGAAGGAACTGGCATCTGTTAAGTGGGTATTGCTGCAATCTAGTGATGCACTGAAGAAAGATTAGCTGGAGGATGAAGTCATTGGTCGGATTCTACAAACCAAGCAAGCAGGTGAAAGACCACCATGGTAGGAAATTTTGGATCAGTCACAAGAGTTGAAAGCTCTAGGGGCTTAGTGGGATTTGCTGCGCATTAGTGACGGCCTTCTGGTGCGCGCTTGGGAGTTGGAAGATGGCACAACAGTGCGAATGCAGACCATTGTTCCATCAAAGAAGGTTTTGGAAATCCTATATGGTGTACACGACCAAGTTCTGGAGGGCATCTGGGCATCACAAAAACCCTAGCAAAGATTTGAGAGTGCTTCCACTGGCCGACGTGCAAGGAAGATGTGACAACTTGTGCTGCACTAAAAGGCCCAGAAACTCGGTCTTGCGGGAGGATGCAAAAGTACAACGTTGGATATCCATTTGAACGGGTCGCATTGGATATTTCAGGACTATTTCCAGTCTCGGATGCTGGAAACTGGTATGTACTCTGTGTAGGCGATTACTTCAGTAAATGGCCTAAAGTATACCAAATGCCAACACAGGACGCAGAGGTAGTGGCCAGGACGCTGATTGAGAATTGGATCACATGTTATGGTATCCCACTGGAGCTACATAAGTCGTTTGAAGAAGTATGTCAGCTTCTGGGGATTTGGAAGACGAGAACTACTCCGCTGCATCAGCAATCTGACAGCATGGTTGAGCAACTCAACTGAACGCTTAAGCTTAAGGAATACCTGGCTAAAGTTGTTGCCAAGCACCAACGAGATTGGGACCAGCACATCCTGTTGTTCTTGTTGGCCTACAGATCAGCCGTCCGTGAGAGTACACAACACACTCATGTAAAGGTCGTCTTTGGCCAGGAGTTACAATTACCATGTGATCTGGAGTTTGGAACTCCACCCATAATGATGATACGGTGGGCTGGTGGCACCCTATGTGTATTTTCCCGGTAAATAATTATAGAATAATGGTTCGGCAATTTGAATACCACATATTTTAGATAGAAAGGAGGCAATACAGTTGTTCATGAGTCTTGCTCCTAGTCTGTCTGCCTGTCTATTCATCTGTTTTCCTGTCTGGTTGGTTGGCTAGCCGGTTAAGTGTCAAATATGTTTTTGCCAGTCTGTCTGTCTCTTGTTTCTCGGAATCTGGCATTTTCTTCCCGAGCCAGGTAGGAAGCTAAATTTTTCGCGTACAAAGAACTACTAACTGATTGCCCCGTCACATACTATTTTGTGTAAGTGAACGCTCATTCCAACAATGTCTTTCGTTGAAACGTGGGCAAAATTATGCTGCTGCCCCTGTAACTTCTCGAGTAAGGAAGGCAACTACTCCCGCCCCCAGCTACAATGTCACTGCCTTGAGACAATTTTCATGCTCGACCGGATTTCTAACGGATAGCTACAAATTAACTACACGTTAATTTGAACTTCAATCACCATGGGCTCAGTTTTAAGGGGAAAAAAAAAGCACGACCGTGGCTTGTACTATCAATAAAATACCCGCGCGAACTACAGGACCTTTTTTCAAAAGCGAATCAGGACTCACAATAATAAAAACAAAACTGGCTAAGTAGAAGACGATATACAGTTGAAAAGCAAAGGGATACGAAAAAAGAAAAGAAGAGTTAAAAAAAAAAGAGAAGGAAATACGGTAAAAAAATGAAAGAAGAGACAATTTATGCATTGTGGCGGTGTCTGTTGAAAAGATAAAATGGTAAAATTGGTTCGCGGTTTTAGTTATAAACTGCGAACACAAATAACGTAGAAAAAGAGGGCGGTAATGCGCGCACCAAAATAAAGATATTACGGCCCCCTTTTTATTATATTACTCGAAGTCGGGCGCGGGCACGCGGAGAGTGAAAGTGTAGTTATCTAAAAGAGAAAGAAGAAAGAAAATAAAGGAAATGAAAAGAAAAGATAGTGTATTCCCTATTATATTCGGGAATAATATAGTCGAGCTGCGTTATCAGCTGTCTCCCATGCCACAATAATATAAACGTTTTTCTCAACACTTAAGTCTCGTTGTACTTTTGGCGAATATTTTCCAAATGCGTCTCTCACTCTCGTTTTCTCCAGCTTTTCGCTCGCTAGGTACTCTGTAAGAACTTTCTACACACCCAATAAGATCGTTTACAGAGAATTTTTCGTTCGAATCGCCGAGGAGGCGGCGCTAAACATGTTTTCAGGGCCGCACAGAAAAAAGAACAAATGGGACAACTTGCGCCGGGACTCACGAATCTAGGGGTCATTCTCCAGAAACTGAGAACATTATGATAGCATTTATTTTTTCATTAGACTTTTGGTACACAACAACGCATAGGTGAGTAGGTAACCAAAAAGAACTTCGGACTACTTATTATTTTCGATGGTTTGATATACACTAAATTGTGACAGACATCATCTGCGAGTAATGCGTTAACCGGCATTGTTCACAAGTTCAGTAGTTTTTGGTGTACTCGAATAGAGTGATGTTCAATCAGTAAGTAACGTGAATGGAGCCATTTTCCTGGTCAATTGACAACTGACAATTTATTTATTTACGTAATACAGGGGCAACAGTGGCCACAATTACGGGATTTTACATGTTACAAGATATATATAATAGTACTAGCTGACCCGCTTCGCGGCTCATCTAGACTATGGGCTAAAGTGAGCTGGCTAAGGTGAGCTGGCTAAAGTGTGTTGGGTTAACTGAGTTAGTCCCTTCCTTTTCCCTTTACGGCAAACCGCTTTCCCATCTTCCCTCCCCGTCCTTTCAACCATTCCCTCTGATCCCCATCCGCGATCTTTTCCTGCCTGAAAACTTGCAGTTTTCCTCCCTCCACCCTTCCCGCACTGCGGCATCACCTGCTAATGCGACTGATAAGCGGGTGGTCACTTCACTTCTTCTTTTTTAATGTCTTATGGAGTTGAAGGTAAAGCGCCAATTAATGGTCAAAATTTTGAAGCCATATATTGGGTCTGCTAGAGGGTGTGAGTGTTACTTATTTTATCGGTGTCAGGTAGACATACAGTAGATACTTCAGAATGACCTGTGTTCGAAGTGATTTTGATGATTCGCGTCGAAGATATGAGCTATGGAAAAATTTGCCTGTCATTGGTGTGATAACGTTCCCTTATTTTCGAAGTACGTCATTAAAATTGAAAAAGTCTGTACTCATGCCATTAATTTTCCGCACTTCTTGTAATTATGAGTTCTAAGAACATACCGTGGAACATTTTTCGAATAATTAACAGACGATTGAGTAGCTACTGATCGAGTGCGGGTCCTATGAATTAGCGATGGAATCCAGTTGTGGAACTGATTGTACCTCAGTCTCATCATTATGTTTTTTTGATTTCAGTAAGTTAGAACCCATTTGCACTGAAAAAAATGATTTTTTGAGTAAGGGACTAGTTCATAGTATTCATGGAAGGATTACTGTAAAAGGTGATAAATAGTAGAATTACATTTTATTCGTATAACGAATCCTCACTTTTGAAGCAATGAGTGCCTGAAAATAAAGGAATGTGCAGACAATGGTTTCAATACTAGATTTTCTGGGAATAAATGACCGAAGGAAGAGTGTTCCTTACTTGTAGCTATGATATATCACGCAATCACAACATTATGCGGTATTACTATTTGGCTTATTCTTCAATGTAATAATAATTCTCACTTCCAGTCGTCATTACTAGAGATTCTGAGCACTAATGGCAGAAAGAGAGTACTTCTTACATGCATCTCACACGTGTCATGTAATCAGTACATTATGCAGTGTTATTGACTGACTTATTCTTCAATGTAATGCATGACCTTTAAGAATGTGTACATTACAACCCTATATGAATGCACTCGCCAACTCTGGCCGGGTGCTCCGTGCATGGCAGAATCGAACTATCCCCTGCTTACGCGACTGTGAGTGCATTGTTTAATGAAGCAGTAAAATTTTTAGATCATGTACAGAACTGTGTTATTCTCAGTACTCACTACCTTATAAATGCATTTAGCAATATTGCCCCGGTACTCAGTACATTACGGATGAGCTGAGCTATTCTATGCTTATGCGACTGTGAGTGCGTTGTTTAATGGATGAGTAGTTAAATTTATAGATCATGTACACAACTGCGTCATCTTCTGTGTCACTACCTTACAAACGTATTTAGCAAGATCGGCCCGGTACTCAGTGCATTACAGAGTTGAACTATCCCATGCTTACGCGACTGTGAGTGCGTTGTCTAATGGAGTGATTACATTTTTGAAAATATTGCCTCATCTCACTTCCAGCTCCACAGTGTTTATGTAGTTGTTTCTTATTCGGCTGTTGACGAAAACGTGTCGTGTTTCGTAATTTTAAATGGCAAGTGCGGTACTTCATTTCTTATTAACTAGTTATTCAGTGATTGTTTAGCTTGACCAGCAGCGATAGCAACTGATACTAATAACCCAAACAGTAAATACATAAGAGTTAATGTTAGGCACCTACATACATAGTACATATGTGACGCGGTAAATGTAGATAACTGGTTAATGTCGTCGATAGTACCCGGTAATTGTCGACAGTCACCAAAGTTGTGTGTTAAAACAACAGTAACCGACAAAATTTCGGGTAAATGTCGACAATTACCGGGTAGTGTCGACAGTCACTAATGAAGTGTGGAGAATGTTGATTACGTAGAAAAATAAATAAAAATAAAGACGAAAAATTGGTTGCGCGAACTTAGTATAGTGTTGCAGTTAAAGAGAAGCTTATTTTACTATCTTAGATAATACCAAGTTATTAGAACACGCCGAGCTTTGATGAGCATTGTCTCCCTGTTCGCCTACAAGCACAGCGCATTGAGGAACATTTTGTGGTGCACTGCCATCTTTTGAAGCCTTACGCACCCGAGATACTATTGTGACCAGCTGCTTCGCGCAAGGAAATTTCTCCTTCGGCTGCTGAGTTAACTATCATCTGCACATCCAGTCAAATTCCTCGAGATCGATTCCCAATTTGCAACAACAGCAGCAGCCACTTGCTCCCAACTTGGATTTTCCAGCTTGTGGATCTCACGTTTCAGGGCTTGCTATTATGGAATTATTTTGCCTGCAGCTTAGGCAAAAAAGTATTAAGGTCAAAGGTGAGAAAACGATTGAATACCTATATTGTTTTCGTTTATTGCTTTTTCAGTTTTATCATTTTCGCGTTTTTGTTTCCGTCTTTGTTTTCGTTTCCAATGTTAATGTTACAAATGGGTAAAAAAAAAAAAAAAGAAAAAAAAAAAAGGAATTTCACATTTTGTAACAGAGTTACGAATAACAGGGCTGCGTTCACTTTGGGATGAAATTGGGATTTCTCAATTTCAAATTAGGTATAAGCAAAACTTTTAATCAATCAGATTTTTCGTTCCTGAAAGATTCTGTTCGGTCAATTTAAATTTCTAATCATGGTAAATACAAATTTTCTTAATTTTAAATCTCAATTACCCTACTTTCACAGCTATAGTAATTTTTTTAATCATAATTGAAGAATTTATTGAAGAATTTATTTATTTATTAAGCCCCTCCAGAACAGCTCATTGAGCCAATTACAGCAGAATATATTGAAATGAACGAAATTAAACAAAATGCATTTTGATATCATTTTGAAATTGAGAAATCTCAATTTCATACCAAAGTGAACGCGGCCCTGTTATTCGTTACTCTGTTACAAAATGTGAAATACTTTTTTTTGTTTCATTTTTGTACCTCTGCTTAAGGTGTCGATTAATCATTTTTCTTGTAATAATATTTCTGTAATAAATTTTTTGTAATTCTTGGAATTTCAAGTCTAGTTCTTCAAATGTACGATTGGACAGTGTAAATTGGTTATAGCGCATTCAAGGTACAGGTTACTGATGATTTAGAATAATGTAATTTTTAGAGGTGGTACTAGGAAAATGAGAGAATAGGATTAAATCAATTTTTGTAAGGTAATAGCTACATTAAGGAGAACGGCACTGAATCACTTTCTGTAAGGTAATGACTACATTAAGAAGAACAGGACTGAATTATTTTTGTGAGGTAATGTCTACATTAAAGAGAACAGCACTCAATCACTTCCTGTAAGGTAATGGCTACATTAAAGAGAACAGCACTGAATCATTTTTATAAGGTAATGGCTACATTAATAGAAATTTTTAGCTCTCCTACACTGCTAGAATGTGTGCTACGTGTAATTTCAATGCTAACTGTATCAAAGCAGCACTACGTGCTCCAAAGGAATGTAATGAATACATTCCAGGCCAGTAATATGAAACATGCAAATGGGATTAAATCACAACACATAGTGTTACTGCCACATAAAATGCAAGGGTTTTTTGCTCGATAACACGGGACTGTCTACTAGGCAATGCAGTAATAAAAAAGATTGAAACGGGACTAGGTGACAAACAGTGCAATGGACACAGTACTGTAAAATAATCTTATCCCTCGATTCCCGGAGTTACGGGGATTGAGTCCTTTTTTTTAATATTACTCCCTACCTGATAATTTTTTCGGTGTGGAGGTGCAGAACATATGGCAATGATGGATATTGAATACATGAGAGAAAAAGATTTGGCCAGCATTTGATTTAATCAATATGTGACTCTTTTTTTTTGACCAATAATTGGCTAACATTTTCTTTTGCCTGTTGAATTCTCTTTTTTTTTCATGCTGGGGCGCCTTTTTGGCATTCTATGATTTTTGTATTTTACTTTGATTACAATAAATAAATTAAATTTCACTTCTTTTTTTTTATTCTGTCAATTTCAGATAATTCTTTTTCTTTCAGATTGTGCCAAACATTGGTCGACCAATAACTGGCAGTTTTTAACAGTCATAGTTTCAAAAATTCACAGAAAATAGCTCTTGAGCTTGACGTCGTGGCGTGTAAAATGAAACTCATTCCTGATGGCATACACTACTATAATGGTATGATTAAAAATGGAAAATTCTGCAGACCACTAATTGGCAACAACTGCCAAATTTTAGTTTTTGGACCCTTCATAGAATGCCCATGGATTAATCTGGTGGCGGGGAGGGTGATAGCTGCGCCATCTTGTCATATGTTGTAGAGGAAGGATGAGCGTACCCATCGATTCCAAAATCAACTCCCCCGTGTAATTAGAGCTCGAGATATGACCGTCCCCCAAAAAAAGCTGACTAATAAGTAGCACGTTACATCAGTAGAGAATTAAAACAAGTTTACAGAGCAAGAGCATCAAAATCTAGGGAAACGGACGGCTTTTGTCCACGACGACGGACCTATTTGAGATCGCTGAGCATAACATAATATGCCCCAGAAGCTTGTATATGGGTGCTCGAGGTGCGATAATTCGATAATACATATATTCTTCTTTAAGGGTTGAAGTAGAAGGGGGGGGGGGAGGACTCATTCGCCGTGGAACAGTTAACACAAACCGAAAGCTTTCACAAAGGTGGCCTAATTTCAGATACCTGGTAAAATGAAAGTGGCGGGTTGAGGCAGACAGTACGACGACAACTAAGTGAAACAGTCCAAAAATCGTGAAGTGGAGGGGTTGCTTGGGCGTGAAATGGTGGGAACGAATGTAAAAGAACCCGGAATAGTCGAGAAATTTCGTTTTAAAAACATTTGCGAAGCAAGCTCATTTTCACTTTTTTGGCTTGGGACTGGGGTAGGAGCCTAATTTCACGCGGAATAGTTGGAACCATCTTAGAACAGTACCTATAGAATAGTCCAGAAATCGTATACAAATGCTGAAGCGGATTTGGGGTGGGAGGTAAGGCGTGATTTGGCATGAAAAACGTGGCACAATCCGGAATAGTCGAAAAATTGCGTTTTAAAAACATTTGTGGAGCAGGTTCATGCTCAGTTTTTAGGATTGAAGCGGAGTCGGGGTGGCGTGGAGTTAATTCCACGCAAAACAGTTGGAACATGGTTAGAACAATGTGGAGCAATAAAAATTGCACGAAAAATCACATTTACGGCGCCAGGTTCACACACGTGAGTGTTCGATGATGTGGGATTGGGCGGGACACCTGGCTTGGATAACAACAGATGGGCAAAACTAACCTCGGACTGGTTTCTGAAGGGGGGCAGAAAAAAAAGGGAAACAAAGAATCAGATGGAGGGATGAGTTTGACAAAATGTTAAAACACCGGGACTACCAAAGAGTTGCATGGTATAGAGGGGAATGGACGCGCCTGAGACAGACCTTTGCCCAGCAGAGGGCAACTTAACCTCTACGGTTAAGTACATATTTTTATAAAAATAAAGGCGTATTGAATTGAATTAAATCGACGCAATCGTAATACTAACTGATATATTTCCAAGGCTGCTAAATTGACTTTTGACATTGATTTGATCGTAAATCCAAAACTCAGATACCATAAGGAGAAAAATTGCGTGAATGTAATACGAACATTAGTACGTGAGTATCAAGAGAGACGTCGAACTCGATTCCGACATTAATTTACGAGCAATATTAAAATAGAGATGTTTAAATGGCGAAGGGACTCAACATCGAGAATGAGAATCATTTGTTTACATCGTTGGCAGTTATTATTTTTTTTAAAGCGAATTTACCTCCTCAAAAATGGAATCAATAAGTACTCTCCTCACTCAGCCTACCATCCAGAATGGAAAAACATAATTTCTCGTCTCAATAAGGCGACAATAAGCGTATTACCATAAAAATGAATTTCGGCGATTTTTCAAAGATACAGCGAATTTTTACTGTAAGCCTGGTTAGAAATTTCGAAGCAAAACTGAACTTTGTTTAAATTGTAATGAAAGAAGTTTTTTGAATAAACAATAGCTTCTAATTGTGTTGGAATTCGTCTTTCTGCTCGACAAATTTATCGCTGTGAAAAATAAAACCTTCAAGAAGGGAGAATGCAAATTAAAGGATAAACGCGCCAAATTAAAGAATAAAAATACAAATTATAAAAACTTTCATTTTATTTTCAACGAGAGCAGAGAGAAAAGGGGAAAAAATCTTGCCACCGTAAATATTTTGACAAACAGTCTTTCAAAATACTTCAATGAATAGACGATAATTTCCTTTAGAATTGTCGTCCAATAATTTCTCGAATGAACTTCGCATTTTCATTTTTAAACGATATAAAAATTTAAATATCCGCACAAAAAGCGACTATACCGGGAAAGCTACATTAAAATTAAATTCACTGTAGCAGCACCGCGAAACTGGAAGAGTCGAAAATGATTTATGGTTTGCGTATACATAAAAGATACAACTTGGAGCTTCAGTGTTATATAAGTCTTTCACAAGATCTGATGCGTTTACGAGAACTGTAATAGAAAAATCGAAAAATTATCGAGTACGGAGATGAAAATTTAAGTAACCCGTTGATTTTTTTTTAACTCGCGCCAAAATTCGTTATCTGTTTTTCTTCTTGAAAAATACGTTATTTCCCATACAGAGTTTCCGCCGAGCAGAATTTACATAATTAGCGATTAGTAATTAATTCCTTGGTCGTTAAGAGGCGTACAAACTAATTCTCATCGCCGTACAAAGTTTATTTTATCGTCTACAATGAATAATGTATTTCTTCATAATCTGCGCACTTTTCACAGATCGCGCCACCGCCGTTTCTTCATTAAACGGAAACCAACGTTTTCTAATTAAATAACTTTTAACCCCTCCGATATTTAATAACCGGCGAGATTTACGTTCGAAGTTTTGAAGAACCCGCTACAATTTCTTTCCTCGGCGTCATTATTTCGAGCATCCTGTAGGAGCGAAAATTATTCTCAACAACCTACTAACTCGTTTTGCGGAAATATCGTTTAAATCAAATTTCAAAAAAGATATTAACAGACGATTACGCGCAAGAGGTTTCCGCGCTTCAATGAATGCTCTGCTTTTCGCCGTGAAATTGAGTAACCCCGGCAATTTTCGTAAAATTGTATCTTCATTAGCGCAAGAAGAACGTGGCTGGGAATCCAAGAACCGTAAACCGGAGCTATTTTACACATTTTTTCTATTTTGTTTCTTTAGTTTTTTCGCTGGGGTAAGTGGACGAATGTTATTGAAAGCTATCAGTAGTAGTATCATTGGAAAGTGAACCATGTGAGGAAAACATTCATCACAAAAATAATGACCTTGGACTCGAAAGTCTCGGGAGTTATAACGTCTGAAAGTCGATTGGTGAAGTTGAACGGCTTTGGGGCTATACTTTACACATGACACAAAATACACGCACAATTGTGGCAGAACGTATACGTATTCTGAATAGAAATGTTGAGAAAAGACTGAAAACGAACTAACACTTATAGTAATAATCACTCGAAGTCGTGGGAGAACATTTCAAGTAGGTAACGATGGTTCCGAACCACCCCCAGACTGGCAAGGGAATTGTAAAGGGGCGGGCCCCAACCAGTATTCACGAAGTTAAAATAATAAATTTCAAAAATCCCGGTTTGGGTGAGCCCGCTGCCCAAGGGGCCCGGCCGGGGATTCCCCCATTCCCCTCAGCCAGTCCGCGGTTGTTCCGAACAAAGTTTGAATATCTAAATTCAAAGTTTCTCATTTAAAAAAATTAATTTTTTTCTTACATTTTATAGACCGAATTCTCTTCCAGACATTATTAATATTATTTTTTTATTCACTAACTCACTATAACTAACCATTCATTTTTACATCGCTGACTCACTACCGTGCTTTGGGGAAACATTGAATGCAAGAGGAAACTTTGAACGGAGGAAGTTCTCTGCTATAGTGCGCTCTAGCGGTGAAAAAATGTAATGTAATGATGAGATGAAGTGTGATCCAGGTAGAGTAAAGTCTGTACATTATTTTGTTTACCTATCTCAAGCGATAACCGCAGTTCAGATTCGCCGTTACGTGATATTAAAATTCTTTGGAATTTAGAGTTGAATATTGAAAATTTTGAAGTATTGTGGTTCTCGAAATACAAAATCTTCCTGAAGTATGTAACATTGTGATTCTATCATTTATAGCCCCTATTTTTCATTAAACAAAACTTTTATTTATTTATTTAGCTTTTGATTTTACATTGTATGTATACATTGAATTTTATATTAACTTAACAATGTAACCAGTACTCCCTTGGCCATTGATTATCTTTGCATGCAAGATTTCTTTTACGGCTGCTGGAAGTACTTGTTGCCTTTACAGGCGAAAGCTGGTCTCAACCTCTGCCATTCTGGTTTACAACTGGCCACTCATTGAAACATTCTATGAGTAAGCAGTCTCTGAAAGCTGTCTGCCCATCTCAGGTGTTTTTTGCCCCTCCCCCTTTTCTTATATCCCAAATACCAAAATGTAGTTTTTTCGACCCAATTATTTCCTCCCCTTCTCGATAAGTGCCCCGCCCAGTCCCATTTTCTATATACGCATTCCTCTACAATATTTCTATTTCCTTTTACCCCACTTTTTATTTTTCTTATACTTACTCTCATATTTTGCTTTATATTTTGCATTGCTCTTTCCATCTTGTTTTGTGCTACCTGTATTTTATTCGCTTCCTTTTCCCTCATTGCCCATGTTTGTGAGCCATACGAGATTACCGGGACTATACAGATGTTGAAGACTTTTGATTTTAGGCTGTTTCTGAGATTGTTTTTAAAGATCTTTTTAAATGTCCAAAACTTGTTCCACCCTTTTTTTTTATTCTTTTGTTTATTTCCTTTTCGCCTCCGTTTTTATAACTTATGGTTTGCCACAAATATTCCACCTCCTCAACTACCTCTATTGCTTTTCCATCCAATTTTCAATTTTATTGGTTCCTCGTATCCTACGTTAGCTAATATTTTTGTTTGATTTATACTTGTTTCTAGCCCTGCCTCCGCACTGGCCTGATGTAGTTCTATCATCATTTCTTCCAATTTGTCCCTTGTTTCCGCAAATACCACTACATCATCTGCAAACTTTAGGTTGCTTAAATATTGCCCGTTGATATTCAATCCCTTTTCTTCCCAGTTCAGGCTCCTAAATATCTCCTCCAATGCAATATTGAACAGAGTGGATGACAGGGGGTCCCCTTGCCTTATTCCTCTTTTTATTTGAAATTTCCTTCCTTTGATGTGTTTGTATGATTGCTTTGGTGTTCCTATATAGTTCTTGTATAACATGTATATGTTCTGAGGATATCCTTGTTTAACCATAGCCGTGATGAGGGCTGGGTGTTTTATAGTGTCAAAGGCTTTCCTGTAGTCTATGTAGGCCATATGCAATTCAAATCCATACTCTATACTTTTTTAAACAACTTGGTTTATTATCTATAAGTTGGTAATTGTTGAGTATCCCCTTCTGAATCCTGCTTGTTCTTCTGCCTGAGTCTCGTTATACTGTTTCATCAACCTGCTGTTTATTACTTTTGCGAAAATTTTTGCCAAATTTGATGTTAGGTATATCGGTCTATAATTTTCTATCTGATGTCGATCCCCTTTTTTGAAAATAAGTATAATTTTGAATTCTTCATCCCGGGATTTTTTTATCTTTGTAAATTTTATTAAATAGCCTGGTTAGACTTCTGATTAGATGCTCCCCCGCATATTTAATATGTTCGTTCGTAATATTGTCTAGTCCTAGGGCTTTTTTATTCTTGACACTCCCAATTGCATGGGCTACCTCACTCTCCAGAAATACTGGCGCTTTTCCGTAATTCCACTTTTCAAAATCAAAGATTGTTTTGTTATTTGGGTCCTCATAGAAGTTGTTATAAAATCTTGTGGCGATTTCGTTCATCTCACTCCTTCCGGAGTATTTCTTACCATCTTCCACCAGATATGTTATCCATCTATTTCCTAGTGTTATGTTTCTTTTAATTTGCTTGATGCTCATGTTATTTTCTAATATCTCATTAATCATCCCTCTTTCCCTTTCCTCATACTTTCCTCTACTTTTCTTCTTTATTAATTTGTTAATCAACATTATTTCTATGTGTTCATTTCTAATTAATTTTTTTCTTACATTTTATAGACCGAATTCTCTTCCAGACATTATTAATATTATTTTTTTATTCACTAACTCACTATAACTAACCATTCATTTTTACATCGCTAACTCACTACCGTGCTTTGGGGAAACATTGAATGCAAGGGGAAACTTTGAACAGAGGAAGTTCTCTGCTATAGTGCGCTCTAGCGGTGAAAAAATGTAATGTAATGATGAGATGAAGTGTGATCCAGGTAGAGTAAAGTCTGTACATTATTTTGTTTACCTATCTCAAGCGATAACCGCAGTTCAGATTCGCCGTTACGTGATATTAAAATTCTTTGGAATTTAGAGTTGAATATTGAAAATTTTGAAGTATTGTGGTTCTCGAAATACAAAATCTTCCTGAAGTAAGTAACATTGTGATTCTATCATTTATAGCCTCTATTTTTCATTAAACGAAACTTACCTTAGTGCAAATATTAACTGGTTTCAAGGAATTGAGCTTTGTTTATCTTGGGGTAAAATTGAACAGAGAGTCTTCAAAGCTGTTTATCACAAGAATAGCCATATTTTGTAAACGAAGTCTTTTCTTTTTAGTTCAGTACTACAGAATCTTCTTGAATACTTTTTATAGGTGATGGTTTGTTCGTATGTTACTTAACCTATACCTAACCTACTGTAAAATTCTAGGAAATCGGATCGATTATCTTCAAGACGATGTAACACCAGGATACAAATAGGCGAAGGGAGTTTTGCATAGAAATAGCAAATAACGAGATTACTGCGTGTGTGGCAATACTGATAAATCGAGATCGAGCGGCTGTCACTCCGAAAAAGAAGGATGTGTTTTTCAAAGAACTTGAAAAGAATGTGATGGACGTTCTATTACTGTCCAATATTTTCAATTATGATGAGATGAATTTCTCTAATAACACAGCAGGAGTTGTAGCCACCGGGGGGGGGGGGGGTCTAAACCCCCTGGCATTAGCTAAAAATGTGAAAAAATTAAAATTTATTCTGGTAATACACAAACACCCTCCCCCTTCATACCAAATCTGGCTATGACACCGTAACACAGGTTCTGGAAAAGCCACAAAACTATTATACCAAAGAGGCTTGGCTCTTGGTCTACTGTTCCCTCTACTTACCTACGTAATTTTTATTTGTGCTCGTACGCTCATTTTTCAAAAATATATTTGAACTCAAAATGAAGTTTTTTGAATTTTCTTTAATTTTAAAAATGCAATTTACTTGGAAAGTAAGAGGCCCATTTTTATGAAATTTTGTGTGTAGACTAATTTCAATACCTAGAATTCATTTCCGTAAAAAAAAAAAAAACACCGTTCAAAGTTACCCCAATGTATGATAACTTTGAACGGCTCATTTTGACTCCCCTGGAGCCGAGCGGAGCCATGGTGTGGAACAATAATGCAATATGATTTTTTAAGGTGTGTATGAGTAGGTACTACCTCGAACCGCAAATAGCTTAACGCTAAGTCAACTACATGAAAAATTATTCCAATGAATATGGTAAAATCCGTTCAAAGTTTCCCCAAAGCACGGTATTAATAACACTTATTTTCACAAAGTTACTGAAGATTGGAAAGTGCAACGTGCAACACGAGAGTCTAGAGTAGTGATAACAGGTTTTCAAACAAACAATCGCCTCCAGTCGTCCAGTCATCCGCGCACAGGCGCACACATCTTTCCCCATCCTATTCTGAGAATTACCCCCCTATGGTCGCTAACGTGATACTTGAAAGGATATAGTTTCTGGGGCCAAGGGTGCGGTGTCTGAGGAGCCACTTTGGCATGCGGGCATCGCCATACACTATACACTCCACCGAGTGAATATATCCATATTGTATTTCATCCTATTTTCATCCCCTTCGCCATGTGGAGCCACAATTTCGGGAAAATGAACTCAACGTCCACAAAACTTCCATTGCGACATCACTGAAGATAGTTCTCACTGACGCAATATTTCTGAAGCAGTGGCCCCCAGTGACATCGCAGGTGTCTGGGTTACACTCAAGCGAATACTGCGGACCGAACCTTATTTACAATACCTACCATTAAAAGTAGTTTTTGCTCATCAACAATTTTCCAGGTTATGGGCTCCCTATAGTGTCACAGGGATGTGGGTTACTCTGAAAATATTATTGATGATTAATTTTGCGGCCGAGAAAACTGTCGAATGTAACTAATGCTAATTTATTGACCGATATTTCAATCTTACTGGTAGCTCCTGCAATACCCTCAGGTGACAGTCAGAATAACATCAAAATTGAATTCGGCATATTTCAATACACGCCAGGAAATAAGTAGGTACCTATATTTCATTTATCTAATGTAATCATGTGATTAGTAATAAGATACATGTTTTTAGCACTAAAACTCTTATCAGAAATAAAGCTAGAAAAGGGAGTCAACGTGATGTCATTATAGGGCAATATTGTGTATTACACGCAAGGTGATGCATAGTTCTTTTTCTATGTGAAATTTAACAAAAAAGATATTTGCACTGAGCTATTTATCAGATAGGGCTTGAAGTTTTTGAGAGAAAAAGGTGGACACTGTGATCCCCCTCATAAATTTTGGCGATATGTCACCTCTGGAATTGAAGAGGGCTGAACGAACATTCATAAGGAATCTAGATATTCGAGCAAAATCAACATTTCAGAGAATTTTTCTGTAGCCAGCTGCAATATTTCATCCACATTCCAACATCTTCCAAGTAGGTATAAACCACTTTTTCTCTTCCTTTCTTCCGTTTCTCATTCTGCAATCACCCTTACCATCCTCCATCTTTTGTACCACACTCGCTTGATATACTCGCCAACCAGTTTACCGTTCGTTACTGTTACTTTTGTACTAGTATATCGTCAGTGTTTATTCATTACGTGCGTTTGTCTCGGAAAGCATCGTATTCATTCCATCATTTAATGTAGTCATCCGGCCCGGAGGACCATATGTAATGTTCAAGCGAAATCTGAATTTCCGAGCATATCTTTCTACAACCACCTACAACATTCCAACGTCCTCTAAGTCTAAACAATTTTCTCTCTTCCTTTCTTTGTTTTCTTATTCTGTAATCATCCCTCACTATTCTCCCTCTTTCGTACCACGCTCGCTCAAAATAAGTACTCACCAACCGGTTCACTGTTTCTTACTGTAACTTTTGTGCTAGTAAGTATGTTGTTAGTTTTTATTCATTACACAGGTAGGTACGTTTATCTCTGAAAGCATCTTATTCATTCCGACCATCTGTTTGTTCACAAAGAGCGCATGGTTCTATATAGTTACTGAAGACCGAACCATCCAAACCGAGCATTATTGATTCCCGGTCAGAAACTCGGAAAAGAAAGTTGAAAATTATCAGTTTATTCGCTCATAATAAATTGCATTTTCGCGAAATCAACGGGACCAGCCTATATTTTCTGCACCTCATTTCTTCTCAACTGAGTAAAACGCCTAGCTCAACTATACTGCAACAGAGAGTATTTTCCCAAGAATCGGACCAGCCTCTGTATTTTCTGCACCTCATTTCTTCACAACTGAGTAAGACGCTCGGCTCAACAACTGCCACACGAGAGCATTTCCTTCATGAACTATCTCTTGTACCAGAGAAGAGTGGATTGCAAGAAGATCGTACGTCTGCCCTCCGAACCAGAGTTCTCGTTGATATCGAATATTCTTCATTCACCTCTCACAATAGTAATGACATAGCGCCTCTTCCTCCTTCCTTTGCATCCGTGCGGCAGTCAATTAACGCGTTATCGAAAGCCATCAAAGCGGGAGATTATACAAGCACCTCGGCTTCGAATACGATTCCGATTTTTGCAAACAAAGTGGCGCAATTAACACGCACGTTTACAGAATGCATTTGCGGAGATAAAACAGCAACACTTCCTCGCACACGCCGCCGGCGCGACTCCTTCTCAAATGTAAATACTCTCGTCGACGCCCAACGACAAGAGAATTAATATTCTTACTCCTCGCGCGCGTATAGATTACGTTTTCCAGTTAACTACTTCATACATTATGTACTTAATAACGAATTAATCTCGGCGCTAAATCACATTACACCGATGTATCGCAGCAGAAGTGTCTACCTCTAATCTACATCTTCTTTCGATCACAAAATTGTACATACCACACACTCCGGGGATCATTTCCTCTGCTAAGTCTCAGTCGAATGCTGTTGGTACCTCACACATTGTGTCGCGGAATACACTAGGCGCTATTACGACGTGTTTATTTCTTCTCGCTGACGGCTATAAAGAACAATAAATATAGGTGCACGATAACTGGGAATGAAATTTGATTCCTACTTATTTGATAATTAGGTACAGAGTATCAACTATTTGGGAAACTGAAACTCCGACAAAACAATTTAATATATGACATCACTGTTCGAATATTATAACAATTGTATTCTTAAAATGTAACTAATAGCTCATATATGCATCAGCACTGAGACCATGTGATTCCTTATAGTTTTAGAACTGAACCGAAAAAGAATCAGAAGCTTGGCATTTGTAATTGACATCATCACGCCAGCATATTCTCTCGGGGTCGACACTATCAATGATTTTGTTAAGACTTAACAGTTGAGTACTTTACATGGTCAAACCCCAACACTAAGCTATGTGAGTTGTAAATATGTAGTATGGAAAGTTGCAATTTTGAGGAGCATCATTATTACTTCCAGTTTCAAGGTCCTGAATGAATAGGGTAATTCTACAAAAACAAGATTTCAGGTTCTTTCCAATAGGTAGGTACCTCTTAAATGTGTATCAGACCCTCTTTGTTGAGGAGTTCGGTTATTAGACAATGTCACCTACTAATTAGTTTGATCAAAATACCCCTACCCCCAACCATGTAGGTATTCTTGGAAATGCTCAACGGTTCCATCAACGTGACTGTCGCACCTGCTGTTTTCCAAACAAGTTATGTCTACCTAAGAACCTATATGTTTTGCATTTCTATGAAAATAATGCACAAGGTGCTTATCAGAGAACTGCAGGGTATACATATATCAGGATGATTATCGATGATTTAAAGTGCAACTTGAGGCTGTCACAAGAGCCCCCCCCCCACTGATTGATCCATCACCTTGGTTATTTTTGATTGGACATCCTGTGTTCACTCGTTTGGTTCTGGGTGCTTGAAAGAGGCTACACTACCCCAGTACAGTGATGAGAGCACAATGCACATGTGAAGTCTTGAATTGGAATCATGTAATCGATTCTGAATATTGAGATCTGTGAAACTCATCAATTTCACAATTTTTGTCCTCCATCAACGTATGCTATCACCGGTTGAATCACTTCTCATTCTGCAGAAAAAACAGAATAATGACTCATTATTAAGTATTAACATAATAACCATGTACAAATATCTTACAAAAGTACTATAAAAGCTCGTAAAATAGAATGTTTGCTATTGTTTTTGTTGTATGTTGTACTCCTACATTCGTCCGCTCGTCGTCGTTCGTCCAGAACCCAGTTCATACGATGTCAAACTCCATAATGCATGGAGCCGAACTCTATCGAAATCGGAAGTTCATACTAGGCAAAGCCAGGAGAACCGGTCCATTCAACACAAACTACCACTCCAAAGAGTTCGCGATAGAGGCCACCGATCAAAACTTCGATTATGGCAGCAATTCCTAGGTCATCGTTTCTCGGAGTTCACCGCTTACGCGGTCTAAAACCGGCTGCGAAATTCATCCTCCCGATTGGCTCGCGTATAACGGCCCCTGAGGGCACTTCGTTTTTTTTCTCGAAAAAGAAAGAGAGATGTAAGTACTATGCTGTATTCCTACATTCTCATCCGCTCGTCGTCTCGCGTTACTCTTGTAGGCGATAAGATTCTACAATTAACGTTGCCTCAACTAGCCGAACTAGATTCGCATAAAATGTACGTCCAGTTCGTATCCGATATTGATCGAACAGGTACACATCAAGACAAAACATCAAGGAGTTCAAGAAACGCTGCTATTATACTGACAGCACCAGGCGAGTCTTATTCTCTACAAAGTTCACAAAGCACATTTTGGTGTCACGAAGACATGTGCGTTGGCGCGCACTTGGGTGTGACGGCCACATTTGGACAAAACCATCGCAGAAATAACATCGGGTTGCAAGAAATGTGCAGAGAATCGTTCGAACCGCAGTAAGCCTCTCATAACATCGCTAAGTCTCAAGTGATTAAGGGACAATAGGAGAAACTTGGTGCCGATTTACTCGAATGGTATCTGATAGTAATCAATTACTATTTAAAGTTCATCGAACTTGCACTGTTATCACGTTTGGATTCCACTGTTATCCAACGTTTTGAATCTATGTTCGCACGTTTTGGAATCCCTAATACCCCGTTTACTGATAATAGGACGCAGGTGATATCGTCAGAAATAAAAACATTTGCGAGCGATATAGATTTCAAGATTAATACTAGAAGTTTAGCGTATCCTTAAGTAAATGGTCTTGCTGAAGCAGCAGTCGAAATTGTCAAAAAGATTCTTCGATCGCCTTTTCCTGCTATATCGCTCGTGCATTATCGCTTACTGATCTGAGTCCTGATCGGCAAGTGCTAGTTGAGGACCTTCGGAAAAAAGGCACAGTAGTACGAAAACAGCTAGAACCCAGGTCATACGATGTTAAACTCCAAAATGGAGCCAAACTCTATCGAAATCGGAAGTCACTTTGCTGTTTACCATCTCGTCATTCGTACTGGGCAGAGCCAGGAGAACCGCTTCAACACAAACTACCACTCCAAAGAAGTAGCCATAGAGTCCACTGATCAAAACTTCGATTGCGGCAGCATCTTCTAGAACATCGATTCATGCACCATCAACCACTCGGAGCTCACCGCTTACGCGGTCTAAACCCGACTGCGAAATTCGTTCTCCCGATTGACTCGGGTATAATGTCCTCTAAGGGCACTCCCCCCCCCCCGAGAATAAAGGAGATGTATGTTGTATTCCTACATTTTCGTCAGTTCATCGTCGTCTGTCATTACACAATCCTAGGCGATAAAATTCCTCAATTAACGTTGTCTCAACTAGCCAAACTAGATTTGTATAGTTCTTGTCCAATATTGATCGAATAAACATCAAGATAAAACAGGTTTCCCTCATCGTGTATTTCTTTTTTCTTCCTTCACCAGGTCACTCATTAATTTCATGACCACGATAAAGGAATTGAGGATTCATAACATACACTTTACTAGCAGCTCCTCTAGATCAACCATAGCGTCAAGCCAGACGCCCCCATCAGCACCTTCAGCATCCCCACAGAGCAGAAGACCCGAACAGAGTTGCATGTAATTTTGAATTTAGAATCGGTTGTGGCCGAAAGGAGTGGATACCATATTTCTAACGCCCCTGGATCCGCCGAAAGGGGCAAAAACAAACAAACACTTTTCTACATGTCAGAGATTAGATAGATTTCTGTCCCTTAATAATTTCTGAAAGGGGGCAGTTACAGCCACCAAATTTTGATATAATGTGAAAAATTTCAATGTAAAACGCTTCCGAAACGTCCAAGTCGAAAAAAATTAGGGGTCAGAATGGGTAAAATTTTGTGGCTTCCTTCTTATAAGGAGGCCAAAATTATTTATAGCCTAAAAAACCTATTTAGAGTTCGTACGAACACATGCAGATAGTACGAGCCCCCTAGTTCTTACAGTTCACCCGTTAACCTTGAACAAACGCACAAACACTTTTATACATAATTAGATATACTAGAGATATAAGTATTGAACTGGTATGTTTTGATTTTGTTAAGAGAACTTCTATCACGTTCTCCACCCCTTTCACCCAAGTAGGTATTCTCTGGAAATGCTCAAAATTACTACTCCCTGTAATTATCTTCAATCTCCCCCCCCCCCCAAAAAAAAAGGTTCGAGGACTACCCTATTCTGTGTGGACACACCAATATTATTTTGTAAATGTTTTTTTCCTTTTCTTTTCCTAAGTAATCAAGTTTACGCATTCCAAATATTTTCATGTTAGAATTATTCAAAACTAAAGTTTCTTACCTCTTAACTTTTTAAGGCAGTCAAAATGAACAGTATCTCAAATTTTTGATTATGTCTGTGTTCTTTGGGTTTTCGTTTTGTTTCTCGAATGCTATTTGAAATCTTCCTTCGTTGCACATTTCTCTACCTATAATTAATTCAATGTATTATTAATTTCAAGCTTACATTAATAAAGTTATGCACATCATATTTCAGGTTGTACTTCAACTTACAGGTTTTTTTTTTTTTTTTGCTATTTTAGCACTCAAGAATTCCATCACCGTGGTCAGCCACGATGGAGGAATTTCCTTCACCGTGGTTGATGAATTTTCCACGCATTATGCCCCTTCTCTTTGAACGCGACGTTATAAAATGTTGCTGAGTGTTACTAGAGCATACATGTAGCTACTAATTCAAACAAAAATTATGGCTACCTAAATATGTGTCTTGCATTTCTATGAAAATAATGCAAAATGTGTTTATCAGATAACTGCAAAGTATACAGGGCGGTCCAAGTCAATTTACCATTTTGCAAATGTAAAATAATTGTAGTTTACCAGTTTGCACGTATGACAAATGAAAGACAAAAGTGATGCGAAAGTTTGTAGTCTGTATTAATCGTTAAAAATTTTTACACGCTGAAACCTCTTCTAGGTAAACACTTCACTGATAAGAACATTTCAGGTTCCCCAGGAACTGCACGGGGAAGCCGCTCCTAGGTTCTTAATTCGGTTTCTTCAAGCCAGGTTCGCTAACAACAGAGAGCGTCAACTGACTTTTTGGGCCACCATGGTAGAGGTAAACCGACTTATGGTCCACCCTGTATATTAGTATGATTATCGATGATTTAAGGTGGAACTTGAGGATGTTACAAGAACTCAAAGTCATATCTTAAGCTGATTGTTCCAGTAGCCATTTTTTTTATTAGCCATCCTGTTCACTCCTTTGGTGCTGGGCGCTTGAAAGTGACTACACTGCCCCAGTACAGTGATGAGAGCACCATGCACAGGTGAAGTGCGGTACAGTTTTTGTCCTCCATTAACGTATGTTATCATCGGTTAAATCATCTCTCATTTTGCAGATAATAAGGAATTATAACTCATTAGTAAGTAGTAACATAATAACCATGTACAAATATCTTACAAGTACTCTAAACGCGCATAAAATTGAATTTTTGCTATTGGTTTTCCTTATCGTGGATTTCTCATTCTTCCTTCACTGTGTCACCAATAAATTTCATAATCACAATGAAAGAATTGAGGACTGATAACATGAACTATTGTGTACTAAACTGATATGTTTTGGTTTTGTTAAGGGAACTTCAATTACGTCTTCTACCCCCTTCACCCATGTAGGTATTCATTGGAAATGCTCAAAGATACTACTCTCTGTAATTATCTTAAATCCCCCTCCCCACCCCTCGAAAAAAGAATTATTGTTGAAAGACTACCGTATTCTATGTCAATGTTTTTTCTTTTTCTTTCCCTAAGTAGTCTAGTCGAGACATTCCAAATATTTTTATGTTAGAATTACTTAAAACTATAAGTTTCTTACCTCTTACTTTTCCAAGGCTGGTCAAAATGAACTACGATGGTTCGAGTTCTTGATTATTTCTAAGTTCTTTGGATCTTTGTTTTTTTTTCTCGAATGCCATTTGAAATCTTCATTTGTTCCTCACTTCTCTATCTGTAATTAATTCCAATGTTTAGAATAAATTAATATTTCAAGCGTACATTAATAAAGTTAAGTATATGCATCATATTTCAGCTTCAACTTACAGTTTTTTCCCCATTTCAGCACTTAAGAATTCCATCACCGTGGTTGGCCACGACGGGAGAATTTCTTTCATTCCTTCACCGTGGTTGATGAATCTTCCACACATTCTACCCCATTTCCCCTTGAAGATGGTCTCATACAAATACTGCTGTGCGTTACTAGAGCATATTATGCAGTTACTAATTCACACCAAAAAACAATTCTAGAAGCACTTTATCTTTTTTTTTTTTTTTTTTTTTTTTTTTTTAGAACCTTACGGTCTTGTTTTCTTCATAATTACCCGTACATGGATATTCGTGACCATGTATCCGCGAAGTGCACAACATCGTCACTGTCGATAACCATCCCTACCAACACTAAACCATGTAAGTTGTGAATAACATGAGAAGCTGTACTTCCGGGTAGAATCAATATTTCCATCTTCGAAGCTGTGAAAAACTAGCTAACTTGGATATTCCTAATCCAGTGTTTTATTTATACAGAACTCCCCACAAAGTTCATTATGGATTACAAATCAACTAGAAAACTGAAATGATACGAGTCTATTAATCAGTAACAGTGTATAGTGTAATACAGAAACATGTTATGTCTCCCTAACCGAGAGGAAAATTATTATTAAAAATACGATATTGACTAGAACCTGCGATTCCAATTATACAAAAATTAAATAATAGATATTACCGGCATATCTATCGGAACCACATTTACAATATGGAGCAGGGGTGCGGAAAAATATTAGGTGTAAGTACCCTGAGAACTTCCGAATATTTTATGTTATCATTATCACCTCATCAGTTCAACCATGATGATACGTTAAATACAAGTAACTTTAGAGCCGGATTCATGATGCTTAGGAAAGACGAAGGCGACCCAATATTTATGACATGGTTGGGCAGAATCGTCAAAAAAAGGATTTGAATTCAAATCTTTCAATTCAAAATGGGATTCGAATCTGAATTAGAATCCAAAAAAGCTGGGATTTGAGTCCTGCCTTCCAGGATTTGAGGTGCTTCCTTCGATTTCTAGCACTGACAGAGGCCTCCCTTCTACTCCTTCCATAAAAGAATCCTACTTTCGTCAAGTTATTCTGAGATACAATTAAGATTAACATTACCATTGTTAAATTTAAACTTACATATCTATAAACACAGCACAATGTTATAGGTCTGCGAATCTCCAAAAACTTAAGGGATCTCGAGACTACTAATACGTGGCACGAAATATGTGACCGCATGCATTGCCAATCGTAATCACAGACAAAGTCAGCATCTCCAAGCCGGAATATAAGCAAATGAATACAGTATTACGCTGAAGTCAATATAAACTCACAAAATATTGCATGACTGAATACAGCTACCGAAAAAATGTAATAATGCTATCAAAAATTTTCCTAAACAATTGGAAAGGTAACGGTAAAGAGGAATCCTCGGAATCGGGTAAATTGTAATACAATTTACCAGCGTCCAAGTACTGTCAGGAAACGGTTGTACTGAATAATCCGATTTTGTGTAAGTCGTTTCGGTTGCTGATTCTCACACACTTCGGGCATACCAGTTTACGTTGATAGCATTTTATATGGTGACACGAACCACAGCTGCTGCACCTTACCACCGTGTTCAACTCCCACGGAAAGATCACCTCTTGTTTGCCGCAGATTTCGCACATGAAACCGCGAGCTTGACATAGCTGAAACGAACAACGAATTCAACTCATTTCAGGGGTCTTCACAGGTCCTAAAAAGTCTAATACAAATATATGCCCAATATAGGTCTCTATACGGGGCTAAGATCTAATACCTATGTCTTTACGAAGGGGTGTTGCCCCTCTCATGTCACGACCCAAATCTCCGACACATGCTTCAATCGAGACAAGTTTCATGCTTTCCTCTGTCTGTATATTCCCTGTTCGTTCACATGTTTGTTAGTCTGTCTGGAAGTACAGCTGCTTATTTGTGTGTCTCCCATAAATAACAAATGTGGAAGGCTGAGCAAGGGGGCCAACTTGCTTCCTTGGAAATTTTGGGAGGAGAGTCCCTTTCTTTACAAATGCGAACGACAAACATATTCTCAGAAGTTGTAAGTCTTATTTTGCAGAGTGACGGCATATTTAGCTAGAAGGAAAATAGGCAGCGTTTCTCAAATCTTTATTTATAAGGACGGGGAAAGGGGATTTTTACGCTTAAAATATTCAGCACCTCATTTAAGTTTCGCAAGCTATCTGATTATCCAACTGTCTTGTTCAGTCTTGTCTACCAGCCCGTATGCCTCCTTTGCTTGTCTGACTGACAGGGTAGCTAGTGACTGTTTCCCTGTCTGCCTCTCTCTCTTTCTCAAATTCAGTTTCTCGATATGGATGACTATCTCTACAGATTGTTTCAGTTTTTGAGGGTCAACTGAAAGACTGTATCATTCACCGAGAACGGTAAGCTTCCGGTATATGCATGATATATTCTCAAAATTGATGGGGCAATAAAATGCTGAATTTCAAAAAATGAGAAATTTCTAGTCTAAACTAACTTAATGACAAGTCTTCATTTCCCAACATTTTTTATGGTGACAGTGGACACTGTAATGAAAATGCAAGAAAAACTTTCATAACTATTTATTGCCTACTCTCAATATTATCGAATCTACAAGTTTGAATGCAATGAGATATGGCTCCACAAGAAATGGCAATACTAATTCCCTTCACAAAAAAGGCAACGCCTGGAACTATGCCAACTAACGCACCATTACCCTCATTCCACATGCGAGTCAAGTTCTCCTGAGAATCAACAACAGAGTAAAATCATTCTTAAGCCAGCAGATACCGCCAGAGCAAGTTGGGTTGGTCCCCGGACATGGGACCACAGAATAGATCTTGAATATTCGTCAAACTGTTCTCCTTAGGAGGCTAAAATGGGGATGGACAGGGCACATTTCAAGATTAAGAGACGAAAGATGGACATATTCAACAAACTCTTGGCAACCAAAAACAAAAAAAAAAAACGGGGACATAAAAAACAAGACTGGCGGATGATATAAATAATTGATTCCGTGATAATTAAAATTTTCAAGGAACAGCTATCCGTAGACAAGAATGGGAGCGCCTACAGGAATCCTTTGTTCTCTATGGGCCGAGAGAGGCGTGAGCCCTAGTATAACCACAGATAACATGTAAACATGTATGTTATAACTGTTCCCAAAAATAGTATATTACACACCAGGATTCAAAAGTGAGTGTTTACATGGCGAGGGAATTCCTCACTCGCTACGCTCGTTCGCAAACTTTCCCTCGCCATGTAAACTCACGTTTGGCTCTCGTTGTGGAAGATATTTTTCATACTACTTGATCAGAAGCGGCAATGTTTTTCGCTGACATGGTCTATATATTTTTTTTAAATCTATTTATTTATTTAAATTATAGACAGGTGATTTCTGTGTGCATAATTAATTCAAAAATTCAATTTGCTCAGTTAATTACTACAAAGTACAGTATCACAGTCTTGTCTTCAGTTTGTTCGCGTGCACAAACAGCATACACAGGTAGTGGCCAGCAAAAACGTAACGACGGTTAACAACAAACGGTAACAGCTGTACTACGTCGTGAATATTTAAATTCGTTCTTAAGTCGCTATTTTGTAATTCGCTCTTTTGCCGAGTGGTTAGAGATGATCGCTGCATTTCAGTCAAATGTTTCAATGGACGCGGGTTTGATTATTACTGGCCAGCAATTTTTTCATGTAAAAACGCTTTACATTGAGGGACATTTATTTTGCATGCAGGTTTTGTTAGCAGTCGATGCATGAATGATAAACGTTTCTTGTCGTCTGTAAAACACCAACGTAAACATTGCCTTTCTGATCAAGTAGTATAAAAAGGATATTGATTGACTGATTGATTGATTTGTCAAATAGCCGGAAAATACAAAGAATTCAACATTCCACGCTCTCGATCATTAGAGATAAGTGAAGAACAATCAACACGTTTCGAGCAACAGAATAAAAGATCAATAATGAGAGCGATAAGGAGTTTTGCCGATAACGCCAGGGTATATGAAGACCGCTGGCCGTCGCCGTATAGTCTAGTTTTATATGCGATAAATCATGTGATTTCAAAGCGATTTTGCTACAATGCTACTGTGTTTTGGTGTATTTGTGTTCGTAGTGGAATAAACGTCGTTATTCCATATTTCGTACGTTTTTCAATGCGAATTACGTTACAGCATGTTATAACTGTTCTCAATACAAGATATTGATTGACTGATTGATTAATTCGTCAAATAGTTGAAAAATACAGAGAATTCAACATTCCCGCTGTCCTGTGTTTCATTGACTACGTCAAGCCCTTCGATTGTGTCAAATGGAAGAGACTCTATGAAATGCTGCACGAGAAAGGCGTCCCAGCTCACTTACTGGAGCTGATAAAATCTCTTTAGGAAACAAATGAAACGGCCGTAAGAATCGATGGTGAAGAATCAGCTCCGTTTCGTGTAAGCCGCGGCGTTAGGCAACAATGCGCCTATGGTCTCCGCAAATCTTAAATATATACGGCGAGCACATCATGAGACAGGCTCCGAAGAATTGGAACGGAGGAATATCTGTTAGTAGAAGAAAAATCTCCAACATCCAGTATGCGGACGACACAACACTAATTGCAGCAGACGAGAACGAAATGGCAGAACTGAACCACAGAGTAAGAGACAAATAAGCAACTTGGCTTATACATCAACGCTACCAAAACTAAAATCATGGTAGTGGATCGGACTGGTGTCTTGCCCCAGTACGATGCTCCGGATAAATTCGAAAAATAGGGCAGTTTTGTCTACCTGGGCTCCTTAGTGGAGTTATATGGAGGTCCGACTGCAGAAATTCGCCGCAGGATTGTCCTCGGGAAGACAACGATAATGCAACTGCAATACGTAATATGCTGCAAGAAGATTTCAAGAAGGCACCACATGAAACTAGTAAAGACACTTGTCTTCTCAGTGTTCCTACACGCTGTACAGACATGAACGCTTAAGCAAAATGACAGAAGGATAGATGCCTTCAAAACGTGGACCTGGCGCTAAAAGTTGCGAATACCTTGGACGGCACGACGGACAAACGTGTCCCTAATAGCAGAACTGAATGAGCTGCAAAAGCTGAGTGTTCTGTGCGATAAAAGGATCCCGGATTATTTCGGCCATATAGCACGCAGAGTTGGCAAAAACACGGAGGGAAATATCATGCTCAGAAATGTCCCTGATATCAGAGGCAGAGGGAAATGGCAAACACGATGGACAGCCGGCGTAAAGAACAGATTCAGATCCGTGGTGACAGTAGTGGTCATAGCCCAAGATCGTGATAGGTGGACAGATGACATCGAGAGTCATAACAGTCGCTAGCGAAAAGAATTTACATCATGATGATGATGATAAGTTTGAAAATTCGAATATTAAAATTTAACCATAACTTTGACCGGATAAATGTAGACTCTGGTTGCACATTTAATATTAAAGGTAAACCCTTAATAGCATTTACAGTTTTTATTGAATTTTTAAAGTACTCTTTGCTGTCACCCTCGAAAAAGAGCTAAGGCGAAATTCAATTTTAAAATTAGAAAATAGTAATAAAATTATGTGAATCTCCAAAAATGTTGACCCAAAATTCGAAAATTCCATAAAGTCAAACGTATAGTGCAGTTTTCAAGGCTAACTACGGATTATAATATACGTATGTACTTTTAAAATGAAACTAAAATCAAAAAGCTCTTTGTTACGTATCTTGATTATTGAAAGAGTTATGAATGTTTAAATGTACGTAGCAAAAATTTTATGACTTAAATTTTCAATTTTCACCCCATTACTAGTAAGTATGAGCAATAAACATTCGCTTGAATTTTCGTTATCCTTTCACTGTATAATCCACAGTTACTCCTCGAATAATTTCGAAACAAAAATTTGCTTTCCAATTCGTACAGAAAATTGATTATTTGACAGAACTATGGAGTTATACAGCTCCTTCAAGTTTCAGAATAGACCATACATAAGGTCACTTGTTCCCAGTGGTGCGGTGAGGCTACTTTCTTGAAGAGCAACTCGTCGTGAGCAATTCTTCTTTTTTTTTGGGGGGGGGGGGAAGAAAAAGTATTCTATTTGCGGACAGACTACAGTACGAGTACTTCACTCATGTGTGTATATGATATCGGGTTGAAAAATCAGTTTTAGGAAAATATGAGAAGTTAATAAACTTGAACTGATGTAAGTTTTTTCCCTCCTCATTCACAGATTTTACAGTATATATTTTCAATGGGAAAAGATTGTACTTCCGGTTTCCTACGATGGAGGGGGGACAAAAGGTTAACTTTTTTTTTGGGGGGGGGGTCCCTTTGGAAGCCAAAAGGAGGAAACCGCACCACTGCTTGTTACTTTCGATGGGTACTACAGCCACTTTCTGGCGTCCACCAAAATTGGGATACCCTGTATACTTGGCTATATCTTGGGACAAAGCAAATATGTCTCTGCAATCTCTCTGATTTCTTATTAGAACAATTCGTACGTATTTCTCTGACAGGAAACTCGAAGATTCAAGCACACGAGAGAATTAATCTTCGTGAAGTCTACACGAGTCTATTCAAGTTTCAACCGATTCTTACGGTCTCCACCCGCGTCAACCAATTTGAATGAATTCTAAGCAAATATCTCACCTGACACTGACTAACATGATTTTCACAATTTCTAACGAGCACCGACAAAGTCTTAAAGAACTTTCCGCTCTTCACGCGAATGAAATCCGCCATCGAGTAATTATCCGGGTCAGTATAAATATGACTTGGTTCTTCTTTTATCATTTCCTTTAAGCTGCAACAGTTAGTCAAAATCAAAAACGAAGCCGTAAGCATAACCAGTTTCGCGCTGCATTTATAGAACCATACCTATCTGTACACCTGCACGAGAAAATGAAATCTTTCAAGTAGAACAAAGCGACCCTCAACAGACGGACTTTCTGCAGTTCTCTAGCTCGACGGTATAGCGAAACATTCAAATCCATCACATTGAACAACGGATCCGTGAACATCTGATCCAGCAAACGGTAGGAGAAATTCGAAACAGGATACCTGTACGAAAATTATGAGCCGTTAGCTATCTAGTAATTCCTCATTTGATACCTATAGCAGGAAGAAATATCGGCGGCATGGAATGTAAAATATTTCGAATGTTTACTTGTTAAAGTCCCATCTTGAGAGCACTCGACCCGGAATGACAGCAGTTTGCTTACTATGGCAACTGGGGCAGAAATATCGTCCCAGATACTCGCAGTAACGAAACTTTGAAGCGTATTTTTGAGCGACCGCGATGCCACAGCCAGCACAGCGGTACATCTGTTTCTCCATCAACTGACGTCTCCTGTCATGAGAATGTAAATTATTGGCCTTATCATCGAAGCACGGACATATATTGAAGGAGAAGTTCTCCCAGACAATTCACTGGTCGGAAAAGTCAACGGAGATAGCGTTATCTGTATCAACTCTAAAATTTTTTCAGTTAGCAATATTAGGAACTCCTACGACATTTACTCTGGTGCCGGTACACCCATGCTTTTCGAATTACAAAGACAATCGAGTTCGAGTACAGAATATCTTTCACCAGTACTTACGAAGGCGGCGGGTGCGGGGTAAAAATGATCTGTGGCCGAGGAGGAGCCCATTCTGCAGTGCCACGCAGCAAAGTCTGTTCATCACACTGCTTCTCAACTGCATCGTCGACTGCGATAGTGTTTGGCAAAGGTAGAATCTAAAAACCACAGGTAACATTCGCGATCAAGTACATTACAAAAATACATTAATCAAATAAAAAATGAAATGTTCAACTCACCCGCTGAGGAGCGTCATTTTCCGACACCAGCCATTCGATTTCCGACGCTGCTGGTAACTGATTTTCCTTAAACTTACGCAGCAGCGAAATGGCAACGTTTTCGGCCGAGACAGACAAGTCATTCGAGTCAGTTATTTTCTTGGAGAAGACTGACAACTTGGACACGGAGAGACCTAGAAATACGTCATCGGGTCACATAACTATCAGTGATGCAAGAAATACGACAACCTGAGTCATTGGGATCGCAGTTTTTCGCCGGCCCTCTTATTCGGGATGAAGATACTGTCGGAGTCGCACCAGAAAACTCGTTACGATTGATTTCGAAACTCCAACTCATCAATTTACCTTTCATCGCATTCGAGAGCAAGTTCGTTTTTTCGGTGGTATCATCGTCGTCCTGGTCTGTCGAAATACTTTCCGATGTGGAATACACAGATGAAGACAGGGAATTCACGCTTCGGTCAGTGGCTGTAGTATCTGCAATGCATACCAAAGTTAACAATTCGAGACGTGAACGCACAGAAAATTTATATATCGTCGGATCAGAGCGATTTGGACGTAAATCCAATTTTTCTTGAACATGGATTTTGGTATCATTTCTCTCTGTAGAAAACTAGCTATTTTGATTTGCCTCCGAATCGCATGGACTCCCTGATAATTGACATAACGATAAAAAAATTAATTCACTGTTGCCTTATTTCAACCCTCTCCACCAAAGTTGCTTAGTTTGTAATGTTACTGGCCAAGAAGTATCCACTCTTTAGCGTCTCAGGGCTTTAACATCGTGGTGAAATACTTTACCCGGGAACAGCACCCAAGAAGTACCGTACAACGGGGCTATTTGGGAAGCAAGGAGTTATTTGGCCATGAAGACGGAGTGTGATGGTGTATATAATAGGTACTTTGATCGAAGCTGGAAATTGGTCAGAAGTCAAATGCAATTGGAATGGTCATTCTATCCCTTTGAAATACTCATAATGTTCCGAATCGGGGCTCTTTGGGAACTGAGAAAAACAAAGAAAGTACACTACTAAAGATGTTATCAACTCCTTCTGCGACTCAAAATTGAAATTGCCCCATCATTACGAATGGTTTGATGACCAAGTTCGAACCAGGGGCGCCAGACGAAACATTTTACGGGAGGGTGGGCACTAATAAAGAAATTTCTAGGGCAAATAATTACAGTACATATAGGTATAGCGATTGAAATACTTGTTGGAAAAAAATTACAAAAGGCCTGCGTAGTTAATAATGGACTTTAATTCAACTACCTATCTGTAATTTGAGTTTGACCGAGGGGGCAAAATAATACTTTTGCTCCGCGATCAGTTGAATGGGGAGATACCCCCTTACCCCCATCTCCGGTGTCCCTGGTTAGAACATTACACAATAAGAAGCCCGGGGAAGGAAGTTGTTGTAACTGCTCTCGTTGACACTCCAGCGCTCTCCGCTCCATTTCACAGTCTTACCGGATACTGGTGAGTTCTATTTACCACATTGAGAACGGTCTACTCTGATCTTCATATTGGGGCTCAGAATTCATCAAATCTATTTTTTCAAATCCTTCTGACTTCAGTTATTGAGTCACGGTGAAGTTTCAATGTCAATATACCAGTACATTTTTAGGCTACATCTTAGGCGACCTTTCTCCAGCCTACATACACAAAGGAGCATACTGACTTCCCGATGCGCAATCAGTTACCCTCTAGTTACCCAGTTACCTGCGGAAATTTGTTACTCTCGGGTTACCCTCAGATTACCCTTGTTCCCCTTAGTTACCCGGGTAACTGGTGAGATTTTGCGCATCGGGTTTGTTTACACTCATTGGAGAATAGAAGATGATTATAGTTCATCTATTTTTGAACAAATCGTTCAAAAACTATACCCTGCTGATGTTTACTTGCGCAACGGCCAGCATAAGTTTAGTATGACATAGTAATACTTTGAGTTATGTAGTAAAAAATATATTTTTTTATTTGTATCGGTGTTTTTGACGTAGGCTATTTCCTTATTTTTTTCATTCGTTTCAATGCATTTAAATAAATTTCCCAAATAGCTCCAACTTGGGGAAAATTTTCTTAGCCACTTTGTTCGCCTGTAACGCGTCAATAATATACGCTACTGATGTGGTTAAAGTGCGAAAACGAAGCAAAGGGTTGAAGGAATCCAATAAGCTATTAGCGAACACAATCTGTTCAGTAGTTCGTCAGCTACGACTGCAAGTATCAGAAACTATTCCCAAATAGCCCCGTTGTACGGTACAACAAAAAGTTACTCAACTCAGAAAATTGAAGTGAGGATTTTCTTGTACTTGAAACGGGAATTCTGTTATTGACAGCAAACAAAATTTTTGGACCTGTTGGTACACATGGAGCTATTCTGGAGCGCTAGAATTGTAACTTGGAATACTGTTCAGAAATATGAAGAATTGTAACTCCATACTGCCCCTTCAATTAGCCCGGCAAGCAAAATTTATATACAGGACCATTTTTCGATTCGAAGTCAAAATCATAACGTGGTATTAATAATAGTTTTCCAAAACCTTTCCATATTGTAATCTGCCCAAATCAGAGTAACTCGGATTTAAATTTAGTCTACATAAACTTTTCAATTTAACGGATAAACAACGGTATACCAGACGAAGGGAATCGAAAACAAAAAATTGACTTTCAACACCCATCAGAAAAATGAAATCAAGAGTTAAAATACGGAATCGAAAAACCAATATCCTTTTTGCTCTATACATCCTACAAGACGTACACGGTTGTGCCAAACAGATATGGAACCGAGAGTCAAGATCCTAATTATGAGAGTCAAGATTTCTTCCACTCACAGGGTATCCCAGTTTTGGTACCCATGGAAGGCTGTTAGTGTTCTCGGTCGGAACAGAACACAGCATGTGAAAACGTCGCATGTTCTTGAAACTGATGGAACTACAAGGCTAAGTCATAACAGGGGAAATTTTCACCAAAAATTTGAAGGAAAATTGGTACCTCCCAAGTATTTTAATGTGACATTAGCAGAAAATTACGTAGCCCTGCTTCTACAACTGGGGGATAATTCAACTCATTCATATACAAAACGTGTAAAAGGAGTGATCTTTGAACGCATTAGGCGTGTTGTAAAAATCGTTTTTGAAAGAAAGTTGGCTGAAATAATTTCAAGCAATAGCGTTGAGCTATCAGGATAAAAAAGAAGTACCCCCACGGACATTTTTTTAATGAAATTACGTGAAACTGAAAATCGCGATTTTCGATGTAGACGAATAGGGAAGCTGAAATAACCCCCCAGACGTTTCCAATGTATTGAGCGGTCTTACGTTTGAGTTAGTGTATTGCACTAGCGGTACCTAGGCAATGTTTACTTCCCAATTCAAATACAAAATAAAACGGTGTACGTTACTAACACAACCCTCATGGAAACAATCTGACAATGCGGATACTGACACGGAAAAATTGATACTGTTAAGGCCAGTCGTATAGCCAGGATGTCGTGGAGCTAAAATCTCTCTTCTCAAGAGGTCAAAATATTCACTTGTTTCTCGATGCAAAATACTAACGAATATGAAGAAAATTCGCATATTGATCGTATAACTCTCAGGGCCATATACAAGGGGGAGAGGGAGGGTTAGGGGTCTGACCCCCTGGGTACGGCCGTACACTTAGAAATTCAGGAAAATGCGGATCTCAGAAACATTAGAAAATAAATTTCGTTTAAAATACCCCATATGTTAGGTCAATCCCCCCACGCCATATTCCTGGATACGGCACTGATAACTCTCCCTCCCCGACTCTGGAAACATTCATAAGTCGATAAAATACCTACTATCAGTATTTTCGGTGCACGAAGAGTCATTCATATTGGAACACCTTTCCTTCTGCTTCTGCTGCCTACGAATTCTGATAATTCGTTTCAGGTGGTTAATTTCTTCATCGCTCTCTTCGATTATTTCGTCTGCCAATTTCAGCCGCTGGTTGAATTTCACCTAGTTTGGAAGAACACACGAGCATTAATAATATCGTACTATGAAATACCGGTAATTTGAAAATTAATTTGTGAACAGCATACGAAAATGAAAACTGAAATAGGAAAGACGTTAAACAGACTGAAGTCAGGTCGGGCCCCGGGGCCGGACGGGGTAAAAAATGAATCGTTAAAAATATTTAGCGATATCGTGGCGGGTCCCATAGCCAGTTTATTCAGCTGCATACTCGCATCAGGTCTTTCGCCAAATCAATGGTACTTCTCCGAAATTGTATTAATACATAAAAAGGGGGATCATAACGAAATCAATAACTACAGACCGATCAGCTTGTCGTCAAATGTTCGCAAAGTGTTTATGACAATAATAAAACAAAGAATATACAAAATTTTGGATAGGCAACAAGCGATCTAACAGACTGGGTTTAGGAAGGATTTCAGTACGATTGACCATATTCAAACGTTGAGCCAGCTTTTGGAGAAAACAAGGGAATTTCAGCTAGACCTAGCTATAATGTTTGTGGATTTCAACAAGGCCTTCGATTCATTATACCATAACAAAATATGGGAAACTCTAGCCTTGCAGGGTGTCCCCGAAAATATTATCAAAATTCTAATTAGCATTTACTCAAACTCAATGGCTCAGATAAAATTAGACAAAAAATCATACTGGTTTCCAATTGAGAGAAGTGTTAAACAATGGGATCCTCTCTCTCCCAATGTTTCTAATGCAGTACTAGAACAAGTCTTTCGACAACTAAAATGGAAGGGCAAAGGATAAAAATTAAAATTAGAGGAGAAAGTTTATCAAGTTTTAAGAACCTGAATAATCTCCGATTCGCAGACGATACTGTCATCATCGCGAAGAACGGAAAAGAACTAAAAGTAATGGCGGAGGACCTAAGGAGAGAAAGCGAGAAAGTGGGCCTAACAATCAACAATTCCAAAACAAAAATTATGTCAAATATCAAGAATTTAGAAGAAATCAAAATCGACAATAAAACCGTAGAGGTGGTCTTAGAATACAAGTACTTAGAGCAAATTCTGGCTTTTGATGAAAAAACGGAAAAAGAGTTGAAAATCCGCAGGGCAAACGCGTGGAAAGCTTTCTGCTCCCAAAGAAAAATACTGAAAAGCAACATGAAGTTATATACTAAAATCAGGGTATTGGAAAGCACAGTCCTTCCAGTATTGACCTACGGAGTCCGGACCTGGGCCATCACTAAAAAACAAATGCACAAAATCTGGTCCACGCACAATTCAATGTTCAGAAGTATCCTCCAAATCAGATTAAAAGACCACACTAAAGTACAAGATATTATTAAAAAAACCAAAGCCAAAAATATCGGAGTTGTCCTCAAAAAGCTGAGGTTCAAGTATGCAGGTCATATTATCCGCGAACCAAATCATAAGTGGAATAAAGTCTTAACTACCTGGGTCCCACAAGAAGGCAAGCGAGGCAAAGGGAGGCCGGTTATGAGGTGGGAGGATGAACTGAGTCAACATCTCGGACTGAAGTGGTCTAATATGGCAAAGGATAGAACAAGGTGGAGGGACTTGACAGAGACCTATGCCCAACAATGGGCGACTGAAGGGGGGCCGACGATGGAGGCACTGTCCACTTATCAATAAACGGAAGTGTCAATATCGCGGACCCAAGTGGGTCACGGCCAATAAATAAATAAATAAATAAATAAATAAATAAAAGTTAATAAATACGAAAATGAATCTCAACAAATTTTGAGTAACACCGAATGTAAACAGGACCTAACTAAGTAGTCTCTCAACACGTCGACCTGTGACAAGAACAAATTTCTTGATAAGTACTATTCAAGATTGCGTAATTTGCTTTTTGAACCTCTATGACTTGAACTACAACTAAGGGATGATGGGGTGAACCCGGCCCAGTGACTCAACCTCAACATCAAAACTTTCTTTTTCTCCCTCATAGGTAAAATATTTGTTATCCCGTTTATGAACTCAACATCTATGCACATGTAAGTACAAATACCACACAATTAGTTGAGTTGAAGATGTCCTACCATACACACGTGTACATAGACAGATAACTGGAATTACAACTCTGATAATAAGGATAACTCGATATAAAACCTTGATAGCTTAAAAAGTGCACAGCTCCGCTGATAGACAATGATAGGCCAAAGGAATTCGAGTCATCAGGTAGTTTTATCAACCACAAGCCATAAACATTCTTTAGTTTAAACTAAATAAATGGAGTAGTTTTTTATACGAAACAAGTACATTCGCTGATACTGTGACTTATAATGTTTCTCACCTGTTCCAGAGCTGCGATCATCGCTTCGGAAATATTAAAATGCGCATTCTCGCGATCTAATTCGGCGTTCATTTGCGAGAAGACACCGGATGTTAGAAAGCTCATAATGCTCTGCCCAGGAGTGGGTTTCGGGAACGCACCCAATGACATTGGCAATGTGATATTTCCGCCATTTTCGATAAAACTCTTCCTGTCACTCGATTTCAACGTAGCGTTCGTCTGCACCAGTGTTCTCGAATCGTCCGAACCAACGCTCCTTTCGTCTTCCGAATCCTCCCAAATTCGAAACGGAAGCTTGAAGAACGACGAACGTCTTCTTCTTTTCCCTTTGTAACTCGGCTTCTCTTCGGCTCCAATTGTATCGACGCTACTGACACTTTCGGAAGATTTGAGCGTGTTTTCACTTCGATGGCTGGTTAAAACTGAGCTTCTTCTTTCTTTGGTACTGCTCGCGGGCCTATCGTATCTACCAGAGCAATTCAAATAAATTCAAAACGTAAACGAGGAATACTTTAAGAATGAAAGTAACAATAATTATATGAATCGTGGAATCGTGTACTGCACACATGCACACACGACAGACTTCCGCGAACCTCCACATTTTTAAACATACATTCCTAAAATAATACACAGCCAGTTCCAAGTTTGGGAACCAAATGCGAGGGAAATTGTGCACCCAATACTTAGTTTGATCAGTAATAACTTACATGTATTGTGATACAGAGCTAGATCCTCCATTTAACTCACGTTAGCCCACGGTCTAGATGAACCGTGAAGCAAGTCAACTACTTAATTATAATCACTTTGCTTTCTTTTAGAATCTGATTTCCTTCATATCATTCTCAAAACGCATCAACGAACTTCTACATTTCAGAAAAATCAATTAATCCAGTACTGACAAACCAGGGCACTTACCTCACTTTCAATATATCAGACATAAACGTATTTTCGACAGAAGACGGCTCCTCAGACTGCGTAGATTCCGAGAAACTTCGCCTTCTCGCTGGCTTCGTCACGATCTTAATGAACGAGAAGCTACACTTTTCTTTATGCAGCAGCAAATACACGTCGGAAGAGCTAAATGCGTTTTTCAGTAAACGCTGTCTGATGTATTTTTTCACCATTTTCTCATCTGCTGAACCTTTGAAAACCGAGTTAACTATGTTCTTGCTCACTCGAGCAACTTTCTCAATTGTTGTCGTCTTAATCGGCGTATCAGTGGCATCCGTCGGCTTCGAACTGGAACTCTTCGACTCCGTCTCTTCAATAGGCTCAGCTCGACCGCTAATCGACCACGATTTCTCATTACTAGAATTCGGTTCCGGATATGACAGGCATCGCCGATGCATTTTCGTGGTTATTGATTTTCGCTTGATGTACTGAAATCAACATTCAAATAAGAATTCAGATCGACAGATACACCTCACTGGTATAACAAAACTCATAATACATGCTTTTCTCGAGGCAGTGGGCGAGTTATTTAAAGTATAAGAATCAAGTTACCAGCGCAGGATCGATCTTCGCTAGTAAAGCTAACTGTCGCTGTTCCAAAGCTCGTAAACAAATGAGAGTCGCTTCGCTGTACTGAATTTGGCGAAGAAATGCAGTCGAGTTGTAGCAAGACAATAAATGCTGATGATCAGAAATCAACCAAGATAGCTTTTCGGACAGCGTGTGACTATCAATACTGGAAAAAAATGTAGCTGGTACGAATTAAGTACATCGACATTACATCGATGTAATGCAAGTAGAATATGCACCTGCTGTAAAGCCAAGTCATCGCTTTATCCGAGTTTCGAACTGGCGAACGAATGGGTGATGACGGGTGACCGAAGAATGACGGAGACGCGGCCAGAGTTGGCTGCAGCCAGCTGAGACCTTGAATGAACACCCACAAATCTGGCTCGCCCTGTCGTAGAAAAATTAAGTTAAAATCACTTGACAAGCGATTTGAAATAGAATTCTACAATAATAAATAGGTACATTACATTATCTCGAAAGAATCTGAACCCGTGTTTCAGAATATCGGCCACTGCCATGTGCAAACGATGAGAGCTTCCGTAGACATCCCATGTGTCAGCTTGGTGGCATCCCAACATACTTTCCACGGTTCCTTTCAACTTGCTGAGCAGATAGGCACATTTGGCATCGTCTTGTCCAACCTCCATTACTCACAGCTTCTCTTTCTATCAGTTATAAGAATAATTGAATTTAATGAGAAGAAACATCATATCGACGTGAATCTCAAACAAAACTTGGCAAACTTACGTGAATATTCTGTGACGGCGGCTGAAAAGTTAAATCAGGAATTACTGCAGCTCGGTATCGATATTTCCATCTGTCATAGTTGATTAGCGATAAGTAATAAGTGACCTCTCGTAAAAGGAACTCAAAATGTGGCAGATGCATTCAGGAGTGATGCTTAGGCTACACGACATATAATAATGAAGGGGAAAAATTACTCACTGTTCAGAAAGAGATAAATAAAGGTAGTACGTGTACGTGACCAGGTATAACTATGTATATGAAAGATACAACCAACTGATACAAAAACTAATCTCCGATATAATGGTACAATATCTAATTACTTTCTGGTTCGATGAAATTGAATATCTGCTGCGTTTATACAGTTGCTTCGCGATACCGCATGATTAATTTTCTGTATTGATACACACTGCACAGGATGTGCATAGCCGAGAATCGTCGAAAATTCACAATTATAACGTGTTAACCTGCAGACGAGTGAAGTTTCAAGGGTAGCATCTCGGTAATACTGATAAATTGTCGTAGACGGTGGGAAGTACCCATCCGGTTACGTGTAAAAGTCTAAATAATACCGAATCTGTGAACGTGAATGAACAAAGTGCCGCAGTAATTACCTGTTTACAGAATGAATTCGGCTATAATTGACTCAAAACCAAGGACGTAATTAGTTTTTTCACTGAGAACGAGAATACTTACCATAGGAATCCGAAAATCAAATGACGACTAAGATGAAATTTTAAGGTATGATACTGAGAAAATACTAATTGAGATTATCGAGACAAAAGTGAACGAAACGCTAAAACAGAATAAATATGTAGACTATGGATTAAGTGCCTCAAAACTACTTAAATTTCGAAGTTCCCAGTTAGTACATTGATTGTGGACATTATCTTATCACTTTTCAAACAAGTGTCTCTTCACTCATGTTTTACCCGAGTCCTGGAAAAAGAGTCTAAATATAAATGAATTTAAGGTCTCTTTTCCTGGCAGTTTATCTATATAGGGTTAGTCAGTTTTCCTTCCGCCATAGGAAGTATGACTCGTCAATGTGTTATCTAGGTTATCTACCAAAATGTACAGACTAACCCTGTATAATATATTATCGACGTTTTCTCGAGCTTCCCGCCTTCCTAGTTTCTACTTCAAAATATGAAAATTCAATATCTGGATTTGGGTACTTGTTAGGACTTTCAACTTATTAACATTCTGTATGTAGGTTGTGCCAATCCACAATTTCTTTTTCTGTAGTCCACAAGAAGAAGAAATTGTGAATTGGTGGCACACCCCAAGTACAGAATATTACCAAGTTCACTCACACTCCAACAATGACAAGCTTATTAACAGTTGATGGGTTCGTTTGTAAATCTCAAATTACCCAGTCATGATACAGAATCTACGTATATCAGATATTGAGAACCACGGGTCTATTATTTCTCTCTTGGTCGGAGAACGTCATTTTTGAAAACTCAACAAAAAGAGCATCAGACTCACAATTACGGTGACTCATGAACTAACAGGATAAATGAGAAGCATAAAACATAATTTGGTCAGTCCTGGCCAGTGGCATCCATCCCCCGATCCAATAATACAACTTTATTATTACGTAAAGTAGTATTACATTGAGTTTTCTTTACAGTCATTATCATCACTGTACAGGTATGCACCCCCAACTCAAGTTGTCCACTGCCGGGCATAAGCCTCCCCAGCTCGCTTCCACATCTTTCAGTTCTGGGCAGTTCTTGTCCAAAGCTTTCCCATCCTTCTAACTAATTCATCCTCTGATCTTATGCCAGGCTGATCTCTTTTCTTTTTATTGAGTTATGGAGGTATACCTACCACACAAGCAGCTTCTTACTCCATTCCTCTGTATTTGATCGTATGACATAGGTATCCTACAAATTTGAATTTACTTTTCTTTATCAAGTGAATATATATTATCCTTGGTTTTTCAGGGCCCTTACCGTTTTCTTAAGAATTGTTTGGTGTTAAACATCTTGTCCCCCGAGTTTTATGTTCAAAATTGACTTTTCCACCTTTCTCGGGGTGCTTTATAATTTCTTGGATTGCTTTTGCGTTAGCGACCATGTCTGGGAAGCGTATAAGGTAAAGAGTGAAGAGTGCATGTGCCCAAAATTTTGATTCTTGCTTTAATATATAATTTTATTTGATGGCCTTCAATGATCAGATGAGGAACGATTCTAATATTCCAAGATACTAGAATGCTGAGCGTTAACTTGGAACGTGTGATTGTTTTGATATCCTTCGTGTTTACGGTTTTACGTCTAGAACTGGAAACTACTGAGATTAGCCAACTTGATTACCACCAAAATGAATTACCTAATTCATATCTTTTCTGAGTTCACTAGTGTTATCTGAAAATGATGGATCGTATTTCGATACCCTATCTTGTCTTCAAACAGCATGTATGACATGTTCTATAGCATATTCTGGCACTGATCTGAAACTGATGATGGTGTTACCCACTCTATAGGTACGTTCAAAACATAAGGAAAAGTTCCCTAATATGGCCATCAGCCAATTGCCGGGATCCGAGGCAGGAACCAAAATGCAATCACTTTTAACACCGGGTATGTTGGGTAGGTTGCTCATGTAACTGACCGTGGAGCTAGATACTGAAGGAAAAAATCGGATCCCGGCAATTTGCTGATGGCTATATTAGGACACGTTACCTTATTAAAAATTTCTTTTCATCTGATCAAATTGGAACCTCTAATCCGATATTTCTTCTCCCCAATAACGTAATGTGTCTGCTTCTATTCAACTCGAACATGATATCTGACTCTGATCTGCAGCTAGCAATCAGAATGCAAGACTTTAGTTTCTAATAATTATCAAACTATAGATTTGGGGTTCTCTATTTTTTCATAGATTTTGAGATTCAGAAAGGGTATGCAAAGGTATGCTAAAAAGGAAAATATCCCCAAAAAACTAAAAAAAAAATTCCAAGTCATTATCCCGCGGTACGCACTTAAGTTCGCATGAAGTTTGATTGGAGCTGGAATATCTTCACTAAAGAAAAGAATTCGTGTTCAGAAAACTAAAGTCACTAATAATTCCAACCCCAAAATAACTTTCTCTCTGACTCGACTCTTTTTGCATACACCCAAGCCCAGAGTCCGGAGCATCAAAACCGATTTAACACTTCGTAAAATCTATTTCAATCCAAGTCAGGGGAACATGCTCAGTGGGAAAACAAGACAGCAGGACGGACAGTCAGAACCTGGTGAACACAAATTTCCAAATAACTCCAAAAATATAAGTCTATTTTACCTTAACTTTATTAAAAATCCATAAGACGCGCGTAAATAACACAAGGAAAACTTAAACTTAGCTACAATCGTTGCAACTGACGAACTCATCTAACCGGTGCAAGAATTATTATATGAACGTGCTGTCCTATAGAAAACATCATTAAAAATAATACACGAAATTAAAGAATATTCGTCGAAACTATCAAGTCCAAGACACATTACACAACAAACAAAATAAACAAAAAAAAGTCAAATTATCCAACGGGTAGGCCAGGGATCCGAATAACGTCTATACAATTTTTTGATTTTATTTCGTAAAATGAAACTATATCTTCGATTAGAACACAGCAATACAAATGAAAATTTTGGACGACGGTCAGAACATCTTCCACAAGTTCCCAAAATTCCAATATAAAGTACTAACAAATAACGAAGAAATAGAGAGGGGGGAAACACTTTAAATATAAATTAAAATTGAAAGTAGTATTAGCCTTAGAAAGTTTACTTTCGCAGCGTATACTAAAAATTATGAAAATAGAAATATGAAAAGTAATAAATATCGTATTTTCCTAAAATAAATACGTAGCATAAAAAGAGTGAAATATTTATATTATGGACGAGTCTTAACTATAGATCTGTGTCATACCACGCGGCAACTTGATTGTTATCAGTCGGAGGTTGCGGTAATTCGTCCAGATGGCTGAAATCGTCTAACGGGTTCGACATGACGTCCATAGCGGTGCCATAATTTGAGCCGCCTCCTTGCGAATTTATTTCTAGTCCCTGCATCGAATCTAGGGGTATCGTGTCATACCCTAAAATCCATACGACAAATCTCATTAATCTTCCAATCGCAATCTACTTTGGTCAATGGTTGAAGCACCACCCGATTCCTCATCAACTTGCTATTTCACCAATAACCAAATATAAAAACTGAAAAATACCTGGATGGTGGTAGTTGCTGGGAGGGCCTGACCCATATAAATTGTATTCGTCCGTTCCTAACAAATCCTACGAAATAACAAGCGCAAAAAAAAAAGGAAAATAACTATGAAAGCAAGTAAAAGCTAAATAAATGCACATTCTATATAGCGAACTAAAAAAATCATAAAAACAAAATAGCAAACTAATTTATTTAGAGCCTTCTTGCATTGCGGAATGCGAGTGTAAGTAATCGAAGAACGTATCGCACCTCTTCAGTGAATTCTAACATTTGGAGTAGAGAGTGCGCTTCAATTTCGGAGTCTTGCGCTGACTCTTCGTCGAGATTGAGATAGTTTTTATGCCTGAAGTGAAGGTGTTTAATTCTTTTAAGAAGTTAAAAGTGGTTCGTGTTGCATGATTACATTGTCTCGTAGTCCAAAGTATTTTTCTTCTATTCGATTTCGTTGTCTCAGAGATTTTCAATCATTCCTTCATTTACGGCCAAAAAATTGTGTGTACATCTTCAAAGAGCGTGAATGAGATTAATGACGATTGGGACACGTCATTTTAAAATAATACTGCCAATTTCGTTGTACGACCAACATTTAAAATTCACGTTTCAAATCTCACAGTGTCACACTGACTAGAATTCCAAATTAGCCGGATAAAAAGTACAAATTCTGACTACTCCGGTTGAAAAATGTTTCAATTGCTAGAATGATATGCACCAGTGATTGTAATGACTTGAAGATTACAGAGCAAAAACTAGAAGCTCTATCGTATCAGCACACTAGGCACACGTTGGTCTCAGAACTCTATACTCAATAATGATAAGCTACAAGGCGTAACTATTCCAACCTACACTCAACTCAAATGACTGAACGATAAATTATACAGGATGTCTAATACAATGGAGTGCAACATCATTGTTACAGAAAGACAGCTTCTAATATGTGCATGATATAACTTGTCTTCTGAGCTAGGCATTTACAACATTTCACTAATTAACCAAAAAGACTGCTAAGTTTCGAGACCCCTAGCTAAATACGAATTGAGAATTGCACTAGACGTTTCCTGATGCATGAGTGATAGCTGCACCTATATTCCCTCAACACTCATTTCAAGGAGCCGAAATCAGATCCGAGTCTGGAGCTGAGAACCGAAGCAAGAACACTAAAACACTCAAGGGAAGACATAGGTACGCCATTTTCTATTCAGCTTGTGCTGAGAAACGAATACTGATCAGTGATCACGCAGAAACACTCGAATACTGACATCTGCCACTTTGAGTCGCTTGGTGCCCGACGATTCACAATTCGATACGCGGACCGCGTAGTGAATTGTGAATCGTCGGGCGCCAAATGACACAAAATAGCGAATGTCAGTACTTGGGTGTTCCCAGATGCTCTAGCAGTGGTTATCACTCAGCCGATTTCCTTTTTACGGAACTAATAATGTGAAAGCACAAGGCATGGCAATAAAGTGGGACGGTCCTGGAGGTAATGCAATACTAAGACGGCTCTAGAGGGAGGTATAACAGACAATCATTTTGATTGTAAGAAAGGGAAACAAACATGTCTTGATAATTTCTCATCAAGTCATTATCAACACGCGTTTGTTTACTTTTGTTGCAATCAAAATGGCTGTCCATTATACATCTCCTTAAAGCCGCCTTAGCAATACCAGGCAGACCCGTGACGCAGAGGGAGCAAGCCCTTTAAACTCCATTGGGATTTAAACCTGCACTAGAGTGCGCTGCAAAATTACCTGCGCGGGTGTTAGCGGGTGAAAATGAGTGAGTGATCATGTGCACTTTCAAATAGAAACGCTGCTATCTACAGTAGGGGAAAAACCGAGTAAAAATTATTCTGCCAGTAGAACTGATTATAATTTAATTTTTTGGTGATGATGCAGTCGAATTTAGGACAAATTTTCTTTGAAAGTGAATTTCTAATCGACTTAATGATATTTGAAGTTTATTACACGCTTACGGTAAATCGTCCATGATCACTCACACATATCGCAGGGCTGCCAACACTTGAAACTCCAAGTTTAAATCCCAATAGGGTTTCAAAAATAAATGAATATTTTGGCACCCCACTGTAAGGCGTCTCTAAGAGGAAGGATAACGGACAGACATCTTGATTGCAAGAAAAGCATAAGTACGATTTCTCATTCTCAACACGAGATTTGTTCATTTCTTGTAATCAAAATGGCTGTCCGTCATACCTCTCCTTAAAGCCACCTTACCCACTGGGGCACGTATCAGATGTTAAGCTGATAAGAACAGATATTCCGGAACCGAACTGGGAAGAAAATGGCGTATGTATTCACTAAGAAGCAAGGATCGAGAAAGAAGAATCAAAAAACTTATTCTTCCAATCTGCAGGTCACAAATAGGTCGCGAGACTGCTACCGATTCCACTTTGCTTAATGAAGCGGAGAGCAGAGGCAGAGCTGCTTTGAGTCTGACTTTTAGCTGGTGAAGAGCGAGCAATGTACAGAAGTTGGATTAGCTGGTGAAGAGCGAGCAATGTACAGAGGTTGGATAACGTACGTAGTTCGGTAACAGAGAGGAGAGTACGAGAAGACTGGCACTGCGGTTAAAGGAACTAGAGCTATCTCAGCTCAGAAAGGCAGTAATCAAGTAAGACCACAGCGGTTGCGGGGATTGACTCGAGAGTTATAGTTCACAGATGGAACAGGACTTCAAATTGTAAAAGGTGAGATTGCGAAACCGGAGCTGGATTTCAGGGGTTCAAGACACACCATTCGTTTTATCTATCAATATTTAAACGATTCTTCTCACTAAAATATCTTAGGTAAGACATAAAACGTTCTACAGCTAAGCTGTAAAACAGTAGGATTTTTGCAAGTTCAATGGTATAATAACACAGAGATAAACAAAAAAGTCGGCAGATAAAAGTCGATGAAAGAAACAGAGAAATACCTCCTCATCATTAACCAAACTGCAATTCTACATGGACACTTTTCATTTTACAGTTTGACAACCAACTCGATTTAATATTACTGCTGACAAACCAAACCAAAATTAAAAACAACATTAAACCATCATACTTTTGAGGAACGGTAAGTCTTTTCTCATCATCTCAAACAGAAATAACCATTCACTGATTGGATACATTTTCAAAATACAGAAGTAAAACAGAAGTGAAAAACTACACATATGATAACCAACTCGATTCAATAGGACTGCTGACAAAATAAAACAAAAAGGAAAAATAACATTCAATCATCAGACTTTTGAGGAACGGTAAGTCCTTTCTCATCATCAAATCATCAAACAGAAATTACCATTCACTAATTGGATACATTTTCAAAATACAAAAGTAAAACAGAAGTGAAAAGCTACACATGATAACCAACTCGATTTAATAGGACTGCTGACAAAATAAAACAAAAAGGAAAAATAACATTCAATCATCAGACTTTTGAGGAACGGTAAGTCCTTTCTCATCATCAAATCATCAAACAGAAATTACCATTCACTAATTGGATACATTTTCAAAATACAAAAGTAAAACAGAAGTGAAAAGCTACACATGATAACCAACTCGATTTAATAGGACTGCTGACAAAACAAAACAAAAATGAAAAATAACATTCAATCATGATACTTTTGAGGAACGGTAAGTCTTTTCAGCGCTACTATATTATGCGTTCTACCGCAGTTTTGTGGTCTACAGTGGCAAGCGTCAGTGTACGCGTGTTCTACTGTCACTGCTACAGTACGCGTTATGGCCCTTGGGTGTTCAGTCTCTGACAGGGGTCGGGGCCGATTGCCCGTAATTCGTTATCGAGTGACGCGACAAAGGTGCCTTGATACCTCTTATCAAGAGGGAGTGAGCGCTCGGCTTTGTCATCCACTCCGACGAATGGCCAGTCTACTGATCATTGGCAGCGGAAGGTTACCAACACTCTACTATCGATCATCAACAGAACTACGTCGACCCCAACACTGGCGCACATACGCAAGCAATTGAAAGATCCTCGCTTCATTAAAAAATGTCAATAATGAAGAAAAAGGGAGAAGTACTCCTCTACCTCCTGCAATCCCATCTCGAACACTTCTGTTGGCAGATGTTGCGGAAGGACAGTCTGGACAAGTTCTGTGCGTTCTTAGACGATGTGGGAACTACGCACACGTAATTTGGACAGAGCCCATTGAGGGCCGAACTCTGACAACGCCCATTTTCAGCCCGCAAATTCAGACGAAACCCTAGCCAGCTGACTTTTGGAAGACTACGTATGCCAACCTCCTCTTGGTGTCTTCTGGGTAAGGCCTATAAACGATGTCGTAGACAACTTCTTCAGTAGGACACACTTTAGTCGTCCGACGCGTACTGAAGCAGGAAAACTATGCGTAGAACGCGTCATAATATAGTAGCACCGTCCATTCTCATCATCTAATCATCACACGGAACATACCATTCATTGACTGGATACATTTAAACGTTTTCAAAATACGAAAGTAAAACAAAAGTAAAAAACTACAGAAAAATAAGCTCCGCTTTAACCGTACTAGAAATGTTTGATGAAGCGTATGGCGATGCACGCATGCCAAATTGGCTCCCCAGACACCGCACCCCTGGCCGGAAACTCCCTTTCAAGTATCGCGTCGGAGACCAGAGGGACGTCTTGAGGCTGGCCCGGACCCCCATTTCGCCACTCCGCTTCGAATTTCGCGCTGTCTTGCCAGGGCCACTTTGGCACAATCTACCGACCGAGGCAACGCTCACCCAACGATAGCCTGGAATTCGGGTACACCACAGCCAGTCTGCCCTTCCTTCCTTCACCCCTCACCTCCTCATCATGGTACGTGTGGCGACGCAGGAAAGTGGTAACGGTGAGGTGATTTCGGCCGGGGGGTCTGCAGCAGCTGCAGCAACTCCGGAATGATACAGAGTTGTGTCCAGTTTGGGTCAAGCTTTATCCGTCAGTCCTCTGCCTCGATAATTCTATCTGCATCTTCTTCTTCATGATGGCCGAGACAAAGACCAACACTCGTTTCCATCCGTTTCCGCTCTTCAGCATTTCCGGAACCAAGATGTCCGGCGTGAGACAGTGGATCACGCCGTCGCTGTCGTCCCTGTTGCTGCCGGGATCGATCGCTATTATTCGTTCCTGCCTCTCCTGCGCTGGGTTTATACTCGAACAGGGTGTGCCAGGGGTCAATCGTACCAATAATAGAAAATATTGAAATAGTAAAACGAGGTATCAAACAGCTACAGATCAAGAGCAGTGGCAATTCGGACTTAAACCTCACCTAGGTCGCGCTACCATAGGCAAAGTTTTGTAGGCAGGCGTGGGGTGATCTTAAACTGATAAGAATACAATGAAAATACTGACAGTGCTGCCAACACATGCAACTTAGATTTAAGTCTGAATAAAAAATAAAATAAAACCAGAACGCAGCAGGGCATGTGCATCGCAAAAAATCTTGAACATAGAAAATTTTCCACCTCACAGAATCTCAGAGGCTAAAACTGCTAAGAGTATGGTTGATGTTAGTATGACATTTTATGCACTTCCATTGTCTTACTTCTAGGGAAATACAGTTCTCCACTCATATACCACAAACCCGTAGCAAAGTAATTCATTTATCCATTATAGGGGGGGGGGGGTAATTTTAAGAACTGACATCGTTAATACAAGCAATCAGGGAGAACAAACAAAATGCTGACAATTCCTAAGATTAGCCAACTGTAAGTCTAATTTTACGAACTGATGATCGGTTTTGCCCCCAGACAAAACATGCTCGGTTCCCGACTCGTCAAATGCTTGCTATTTACTTGCTCTGATTGTTTTACTCGCTAATAAACACCCTGTACTAAAACAACATCTACACGCCACAGCGAAGAATCCTATTCTCGAATACAAGCACGGTTGCAATGAAACTACACAGCGAAACACATCCGCAGGCCGTATCGTATTCAAAGCGATGCAATGTACACAGGGCATAAACTACACAAGCGCTAATGGAAAGTCACATTCGAAATGTTCTTCGCCTTCTACTACACGCTCTCTCGCCGGAACTAGACGCTAAATCCAAATGCCGTCACTACGAAAACTGAAATCGACAACAGGTAACCATAAACGCGTCTGTAAGGATTCAAATACGAACCTGCAAATCAGGTCCCATTCCAAGATCACCGCCCGGAGGCCAAACCCCTTGGTCTTCGCGGAATAACGAACTGGTCAGTTCCATCGATAACCGTTTCTTGTACTCCTGCGGTTTATCTTCGGACATTCGGAAAAGGACGGCGGCGGCATACGTTGCTGAAAGAAGAAAAAAACGCACGTTATTCTTTTCCTCGCCGACAGTGATTGCGATAAAATCGAACTTCTTTGATTACAGCCCAGAGACAGTAGATTTTCGATGCTCTGTCGCTCGGGCCGATAGCTCATCAACCTTCCATGTTGCCCACTATGTGAATAGATGATTATTGTAAAGTTGTGCACTTCATTCTAAAAATGACATTAAATGCATTTTGTTGAATGTATGTCTGAGAGTAGATTGAGCTGTTGCACTCGCAGAAAAGCTCACTCTGCTGATGCTCATGTATGCCTCTGCAGTTAAGTAGAGTGCTAGCCTTCTCGACGAATAATCTGGCTCTCACTCATGAAGGCTACTTCCCTCATTCCGCCCGTTTCAGCGTATCAGCATAATTTGGTGTACAGAGCAGAGCGAAATAAATTTTGATAATTTAAAAAAATACTTCCTATTAGTTGTGCATAATATGTAACCACATACCAACGCCTTCGTTCCTGGAATGTAGCAATTCAGTGAGCGGAGCGGTAGCGCCTTCCTGTTCGATTGCTTCGGCCCCTTCTTTGTCGACTGCCAGCTCGCAGAGCACGCCGGCCGCTACTCGCTGAATATTTTCAATTTCGTTGAACAGCAACTGAACGAACACCGGGATCACGTGCTGCGTCCGGATGATGGCTCGGTTATGCGACTCCCGCGCCAGTATGTGCAACGCTCCCACTGCTCCTTCGACGATTTCCTCCATGCGAACGCCGTCCCCATAGGCAGGACCAGTCTGCTGACTACCGTTACTAGCGACGCTGGATCTTTGCTGCAACCGATTAGAAATCGATGTAATCACACCGCTGTTGAACTCAGACAGCATACAGATCAAGCGAACACACGACCAAATCAATCAGCTTACTCGTTGCGTGTCCTGGAACGCTCGCATCAGGAGTCTTATCAGATGGTGGATCGCACCGTGCTCGCGCAGGGGGGCATAATTGGCCTGACACTGGGCCAGATTGCGGATCAAACCTATAACCGCTTTCACCAACGGCCAACGCGACGGCGGATGAAGCAACTTCACGATAACCTGGATACCGTAATTCAATCGAACCGCATTTTGCGCCATTTCCGATTCCACGTGCCTAGACGTTAGGTGCCGTAAGGCGCAAACCTGCAACAAAAACCATTTGTAACTACGCGCTCTCGAAGACCAAGAACAGTACTGATAACTGCGAGCCGTTAGTGATGGCAAAGTTCTCGATATTTCCAACACATCAGAAAATATCGAAGGTCGTTTCATCTTATCAATTTTCAATAATAAAAGATTGCACGGCTGCATGCTGCAGTGCACAGGTGGCGCGAGTCCTCCGAAAATCCTATGTACAATCCTCAGACCATATACGAATGATAGTGACAGACCGCTAATGTTTACAAAATCTTGTGACCAACATCGATAGGTGATAAGGCGATCATTAGCGGAATCATTCCCATATAGAGTTTAAGGTACAATCGTGAATCATCAAATCGCGCGTCAGTCATGCAATGTGGTAGTCGATAGGTCAGGTAGAGGAGTATCAACTTATCAGTTATCAGAGTTCAGAGAAGCAGCAATCCGCAGAACTGAGAAAAGATTCACGTTTCAAGAGACTAAGACTCTTGAAACCGGTAAATGATGAAACGATGAGCATTCTCATATCACTTTTCAGCAAGGAATCTGATACAAAAATGAGTTTTTTTGTAAATACCTTTAAGGTTCTTTAGATGTTCTCTAGATACTGCCACGAAAGGAGATACATCCCTTTGCCACTAAAGGAATAAGGACTATCTCCACTAGCTAAGCTTGTGGTTGTGAGTAAACGAAGACTCATCATCATCAGTTTCACACAGATTACCTAAAGATACCACTCTTCAGATGGCAGAATCTTTACACTACATTAGCGCTCCAGCGACCCTTTTGAACCACCGAAGAAAATAGGAAAATACTGAATATCGATGAAACCATGAAACCTCGATATTGGCAATGAAATTATCGATAGTATCGATATGAAAAATTCTTCGATATTGACATCACTAGAGCACCGTAAACATGGGTATAATAATCCGCCATTTTGATTCACACTGCGCCCGTCGATGCCAAACTGACTACGCGGTACGCTTCGCATAGTCGGATTCGGCATCCACGGGCATGCTGTGAATCAAAATGGCGGATGATTATACTCATGTTTGTAGTGCCCTAACTACACGCTGCACAAGCGAAATACTCACAGCAGGCTCGGTGATCTCCTCGCGGTCACCGGCGTTTATGATGGTGCGCACGAGCGCGTCGATACCACCATACTGGCAGACGGTTATTTTGTTTCTGGTATTGTTGCAGGTCAAATTAGAAAGAACACCGGCGGCGCAAGTAACTACGTTCACGTCCGGCGAGCCCAGCAACTGCACGAGGGACTGCAACAACCCATCCAGACCTTCGCACTTGGTGGCTGCATCCGACAGATTACGCAGCGTCCACAACACGTTCTGCACCAGACGTTGGCTCGGCGGATTCGGATGATTCAGGTGCATGGCAAGGGCGTGCATGCCTCCGGCTTCGACAATGGCCGGCTTGTTACTCGAGCACACAGACAAGACTGCAAGGAAATGATTTCGTATTATTACTCATCAAGGAGATGTTAATACTGAAAGCAATACATTATGGTTGTAATACTAGAAATAAATTGACAGTCTCGGGACATGCAAAGTTGGGTAGTTAAACCTCACGCCCCCATGCGTAGCTGAATACCATTTTTGCAGTGATTTCGAAGTCACATGTTGCTTATCTCGAGAAACTGAAGAAGTAATTTTCTAAAAATTGCGAATGATAATTTGGAACGTCGTATGGAACTAGGCTAGAACAGAGAACCAGAGGGTCAGCATTAGAGAAAATTCGGATTAAAGAAGTATCGGATTCGAGAACCTCGATGCCCGTACTTGCCATCAGGTGGCGAAGTCAATGACGAATCGAGGAAGCAATCCTAGGGTGCGGGGGTGATACAGAGTCCAAAAGAACTGAATAGTTTGCCAAGAAACCTTCAATTATTCCTTAGTCTTTCGACTAGTAGGATGTGTCTCTCCACTATTCTCCCTCCTGTGCTATTTTTTCATTTCTCAGAAGGATTACACTTCATATCCTTCATTACCTACTTCATAGCTCATTCTTTGTCTTCCTTTACAGTTCTTTCCCTCAACCATTACCTATAGTAGTAATAACAATATCCCAGGATGTCGTATGTTATGACCTGTTATTAATTTCTTTTTATTTCTTCCATCTTGCATTATCAAACTGCCTTTACCTCCTTTATTTTTTCACCTTCTACTTCCATATTTGTGGATATTGTTCCCGTCTACTTACTACCATCATGTTTGCTTTATTCTTATTCATCTTCATTTTACATTTTATTCTTCATTATTTGAAACATTTCTGATCATTCAACATCATCAAAAGCCTTTTCTATATCCACAAAGCTTTTCTTCAATACTCACTGAGTGTTCAAGATTCTGTAGGACTCTTCCGAACTTCATTAAAATTCTGTAAGACAAAGATCGAGATTCTTCAAGACTCTCTTAGGTTCTTCCAAACTTGTTCACGACTCGTTTAGTTTACTTCTCCTCTTTCATACTTAACAAAAACTTCTTATTCTATACTTGTTTCAGTCTTTGTAAGATTTGTAAATGCTACGAGTCTAGCCAACTTGTTTCAAAATTCTGTAACACTTCTCCATACTTGCTTGAAGCTTCTTAAAACTAGCGAAGACGCTAAAAGACCGTCATTGCTCACTTGCAGCTTTCTAAAACTCCCTGAAATTTCATTCGAGTCTGTAAAGCTCCAGTTTAGGATTCATTGGCTGTTCAAGATTCGTTCAAGACTTTAGGACTCTCCCTAAATTCATTACAACTCATCAAGACTTTATAAGACACCCCTAGATTTGTTACAAGTTTCTTGAGGCTCTTCTAAACTCATTTAGGATTTGTTACAATGATTCAAGATTCATTAAGACTTCAAGAATTGTTCAAGAATCATTAAGACTCTCCCGACTAATTCAAGAGTTTTTATGACCAGTGCCAAAGCCAGCAGGCGTGTCCTGAAAGGCTTTCAACAAAATATCAAAGGAATACGTATCATTTCTACTATTACTATGCTTTTTCTAAATGCTGTACCCGTTGCCGGGCATAGGCGGATCGCGGTTCCTGACGCGCGACTCTTCTAGCAGGTTAGTCGGGGTAGTTTGGTGCATTAGAGTATTCCTTCTCTGTGCTGAAGAGAGTGCAGCCGCAGTTCGCTTCCTGGCCACATGTTCCACGACGTTGAGTAAGCCAGCCACGACATGCACATGACAGTATCAGTCCTTTAGATCTGGTGGTAACACTCCCTGCGACTGTAGTGCCTTGTTCATTCGAACTGGCGGGGGGTTACAGGGCGCGCTACTTTCCACCTCGATTGATACTGTAGTCGCTGTGTTCGCTAGGATGTTAGCGGGGGTATTCGAATATTACTAGCTTTTTCCGGCGTTGGTGGGATTCGAACCAGAGAGCAAGGATTGCGAAGCGGGCACGTTACCATTCGGCTACACAGCGATACTATTATTATAATTATTCAATAAAAAGATCAATAAATTAAAAAATATTATCATATATTTTTGATATAAAATAAATAAATAATATTAATATGAATCTCTTTAAAATACAAATAAAAAAATAATAATAGTAATGGCAAGGAAGAGAGTGGTCGCTACTCCAAGAAAGCTGGGGAGATGGGCGACTAGCAAGCTGGACAAGGACAAGCTGGAAGCAGCCTTGCTAGCGAGCAGCTGGAGCAGAGAAGAGGCAGAAGAGGCGGCGGAGAAGCTACACCGAAAAGTAGCTGCCGTCTGCGACACCGCGATGCCCCGCCGTGGAAGAAAGGAGAGACTTATAGGTGGACCGCAGACATTGCCTATCGGAAGTCCGAGGCCAATCAGTTGCGCAGAAGATATCAGCGTACACGTGGTCGGGAGGGAGCGCAACTGGTGGCCGAGGAATACCAGCGCGCTCGGAAAAGCCTGAAGATTGCAATCAGACACAGCAAGCTGAGATGCTCGAGAGAGCTGTGCAGTCAGGTGGAGGATGACCCTTTTGGAAAACCCTACCGAATAGTGATGAAGAAGGTCGAGGCCCTCCCATAATCGAGTGTATGGAGTCGGGCACCGTGGAACAGATAGAGGACCATCTATTTCCACAACGCCCAGCACTGATGGACACACCTCTGGAATAGGATGCAGTACCACCACTGATGGCAGCGGAAATCGACGTGGCAGTAGACAGAATACGTACGAAAGCGAAAGGGGCGCCGGGACCAGATGGGATACCGAATAGTGTGTGGTACGTCATCCATCAGGCCGACCCGGGAATACTGGCTGCAGTCTTCAAGGCAGTGTTAAGCGGAGCAGTATTCCCAGCCAGATGGAAAATAGTTCGCCTGGTGCTGTTGCCGAAGCAGGAAAACCAGTCGGCGGGCTAGCGTCATACCGGCCGTTATGTTTGCTGGACACAGTTGGCAAGACCTTCGAGAGGAGAATCGCAAACAGGCTGGAGAAGCACTTCCGGGGGAAGCGCGCGTTGAGCGCCAACCAGTATGGGTTCCGAGCTGGAAGATCGACGGGAAGCTGAGGAGGCTGGCACAGTCAGCGATCCAAAAGCTCCAATTCGGCGCAGCAGTCAGCCTTGACAAACAGAATGCGTTCAATATGATGCCATGGATGCGCATATTAGAGGCGCTGGAGGACGCATCAGTCCCCGCGCACTTACGCGAAATTATCCAGGACTACTTCCGTGATCGGATAATTCTTGCGGAAACTGCTACGGGTGTGGTGCAGCGGGAGATGTCGTGCGGGGTTCCGCAGGGATCCGATCTTGGTCCACTCCTGTGGAACATCGCGTTTGACGGCATCCTGCGAGCAGAAGTACCACCAGGGTGAACATCATCTGCTACGCCGATGACACTCTGGTGGTCGCAGTCGAAGACGACATTGCCACGCTTGACAGAAACGTGAACGCGGGACTGGAGGTGATGACCAGTCGGATCAAGTCGACTGGGTTGTGCCTAGCAGCCGAGAAGACCGAAGAGGTTTTGTTTACACGCCGTCTACGGTGCAACCCTCCTTTCTTTCGCCTAAAGGCAGCGGAGATTGCGCCCTGTACAGTCCTGAAGTACCTCGGGCTGTGGTTCGACGGGAAGCTGTCGTTCAGAGAACACGCGACGAGGACAACGCAGAAAGCGGAAAGAGTCGTAGCCGGATTAAGCTGACTCATATCGAACCTAGGGGGCCGACAGGGAAGGGGGAAGAGTGGCTCTCCCGCGGTACCATGGGAGAGCCGACTGCTAGTACGCGACCTCAACGCGTGATTGAGCGGACACCATGGCCAGCTGAACTTCTACCTCACGCAGGTGATGCGCGGCCATGGAGTGTTCAACAAGTACCTGCACCGGATGGGTATAGCAGAAAGCCCGCAGTGCTCCTACGGCGCTGCAAGAGGGCGAGATGATGATGCCTGGCACACCCTGTTCGAGTGTCCGGCATTCGACCATGAAAGGGAAAAAGCGGCGGCCGCCTTTCAAAATGCGGGCGTTGCGCCGCTTACACCGGAGAACCTGGTCCCGACCATGCTGAAGAGTAAAGCGGGATGGGATCAGGCAGCTGCCGTTGTCAATAAGACGTTGGGCCGCAAGATGGAGCAAGAGTGGCAGAGACAAAGGCAGCGGACACACCACCCTATGCCGACACTTGCCATCCTACCAACATCGACAACACCCTCAACAACAACGACGATGACGATGTCGCGGCTACCAACAACCGACAACGAAGATGATCCGGCACAACTCAACAGCGAAGAAGACGAATAATAAGACGCCGTAGATTCGCCGCCGTGAAGAGGCGACAGGAGAAATGGGAGTAGCAGGAGCTACGCCAAAGCATTTTGACACAAGCCCATTCGGGGCGTTTCCGGGATAAGGGGTGCGGTGTCCTGGGGCCAATTTGACAAGCGTGCATCGCCATACGCCCCCTATCAATAATAATAGTAATAATTACATCATAAGAAATAATTACTTGAATAACTAAACGAATTAAACCAAGAATTCGATACATTGATTTAGTAGACCAACATACAACTAAGATCCCCCCCAAAAAACGCATAATTTGTATTCTTCTTTTCGTTTTGTCGGCGTTCTTTTCAACTGATCACTCCTCAACACTTGTTCCATTTTACCTCTCACGGAAGTCCCGCACTGCAAGACCGATTGCCTGTCTGCCTGTTAACCTATTTACATGTCTCCTGTCTGTCTATTTGCCAGGCGAATTGACAACCAGTTTTTCGGTTCCACAGACTTCCTGTATTTTTGTCTGACTGGATCTCGAAGCCACTTTATTCCTACAAATTTTCAGACTTCAGATAGATAACTCGCCATACATTTTTGATTTTGGTAAGGGAGGTAGGTACCAGGTTCTCAGTACACAGGTAATTATTACAAAGCAATTTTCATTTTATGCCATTTTACTGAATCTACTCCCCTCCCCTTGGACGGTTCTTCCTAGATTAAAAAACAAATGGGTTATTCACCTTCTAAGAAGAGCTCTTATGAAATGGGCTATCGACGACCTGATTACTGCTGCCCGCACATTCAATCATGAATAAATCTTTACTAGTGTGGAGACTATGAATGAATCTCCGTACGCCTTTTCCAATGAGTCACATTAGGAAGTATGATTTCAATACAACAGACACTAGCGAAAAGTAGATGGCGATAAGCAGCCGTCTCGCTACCTCAATACTTCTAAGAAATTCGAAGCGTGTCAGATAACAGTTATAAAGTTTAAGATAAATTTCAAGTTTAATACGTGGGACGTCATTCAACAGCAAGCACTGACTCGAAAAAGGGGAAACTTTATGAGTAACTTTAGACGTGTACATATGTAAACATGCGCCCAGTATATCAGAAGATTAAATACCAAAGTTTTCTCCGAACACCAGTCACTCGATTAGTTGGTAGAAATTCGGACCACTACCTGACGACCTCACCCCCGTTCTCGAGAAATATTTCTTCTTTCATCAGGTTCACATCATCACACCACCGTAAATTAAACTAGATTACTACGGGTTTTTCCTTTCCATTAATAAGTCATTTGAAAGGTACGTTTTTATCATCATATAAAATCAGCGTTCTTCAAACTCATTTCACTCTTATCAGTAGCATTCCGAGCGTATAAATATTATGTAGCAATTAGTACTCGTAGCTCATCATTCGAAGGCATTTGATAATAACACATTACGTCACCGCAAGTAATTCATCTCATTTCCTGTTAGAAGCGGCAAGAACATAAAACGACTAGATTTCACGAAAATCAGAATTCAGTAGCGTAACTTATTGTAACATTAAAAACAAGAAAAATCCTATGAATCCACCTCCTGAGCTTTTGAATACTAAAAAAACATATAGATCCTGAAGAATATTCCGACAGAATTTCTTCACACAAGTTCCATCATTTCACCATTACAGGTATCAACTGCCTACATCGTTATCACATTTCCCGCACAATTACAACTAATTGAGAGCTATGTAACAGGGAAAGTTCATTTTTTGAACCCAATCTAATACAATCCATTCGTTCACTCACCTTTCAATACTCGCGATGTAGTCCACAGAAGTTTCTCGTAATCGTACGTCTTCATGATCCGAACGAGCTCCGTCGGCCCTTGGGAAGCCAATATAATCAGCTTACTCTCTTGATTTCCATAGGCCAGGATTTGTAGACAGTCGGTAATGATGGTGAGAAATTTCACATTGTTTCTCTGCAGCAGAAGTACCATTTTCTGCAGTCCACCTGCCAGACGGACTGCCATTTTGGAACCCTCTTGATGAAGCAGCAGATTATGCAGCGTTGTAATGGCGTAGTACAGCACCGACTCCACAGACGAGCTATTTTAACACACACTCAACTAGAAATGTGAACATACAGCATTACAACTACGTAATAAGACCAAAGTACCTTAAAAGTTTCACCAGGGCGGGGATGCCACCGCTTTTGAAAATGGCTAACAGTCCTTGACGGTGATGGGACAAATTATGCAGAGTTCCGACAGCTCCCTTCGTCGTTTCCAAATCATTGCTGTTCGATATCGCCCGCACTAACGCAGCTACCATCTGTAAGAACGGCGTTTTTAGAGGAAATGTAAATGATACAGCTAACGTACCAAAATGCACTCGTTCGTCACCTGAGGGCTGTTCATAATCGCATGACGTGAGGCTTCCTTCTTCGAAAGCTGATGGACCATCATTGCAGCCTGCGAGACCACTACTTGGTCTTCATCATTTAAAAGCTTGATCAGCTCTGGGATTGCCCTGGTGGCGAGATCGGCATCGTCCTAAAAATTAAATTCCAATTGTATATTTGTTTATACTAGCTTCACTCACAGCTAATAGAACCTAGCATCACATGGTACCTGGTAGTTAATCAGGTTAACAACGGCGTGCTTCAACATTTGACTAGGCTCGGCCAGCCGCTGAACGGCAGTAGCTTGACCTTGGTCAAACTGAGTAGAAGGAATTTCAATTCCCTCTTCCAACGTTTCAGGAAACATGGCGGCTCGCACTCGCTGACTACGAGTTTGGCTCAACTGACTGTTCATTTCTGAAGATAGATTCAAAATGAGTAAAGTTTGAATACACTAGAAGACTGAGAACAAAAGTTACTAGCACAGGAAATTCTGGACTTCAATAAGCTATCTCAAAACCAGATACTTTAGCAATGGAATAAACAACTAGGCGATAAATTACCGTCCACTTGATCCTGAGTGAATCCCGTGTTGAATCCCTGATCAAGATCGAACAGAATTTGATCCCTCTCCATTTCGTCTTCTTTGCCCGAAAGTGAAGAAGCCTGGGTGGGCAGCCCAGTCGAGATGCCAGAATCAGCCAGATACGAACTCTGCTGCCATAGCATCGTCTGCTCTTTCACACTAATCTCGCCGCCTTGCTGTGGCACTATATAATTCAAATATTCAACATAGCAGTTCAATTTTTTCGACTTTTCATACATAATTAAAACAACGTTCACTTACTTGAGCGAGCAACGTAACTCATCTTCACGATTTTATCGTGCGTTCGATACCTATAACAGAAATGTAAACAGATCAACGGCTACGTATTTGCAACATGACTCAATAGTTAGAATTAAGGACGTCCAACCTGATAAGCTATTGATAGGCTAATATTTATATGTTAATAAACTGGACTAGTACGAGAAGCAAACGAATAACAAGTAAATCAACGTTATTTAATACTTTGCGATCTTGAAAACGAAAGACCTAAACTCTGGGCGTCAACTGGAGAATTACTTCCAGAGCAATTTGTACATAAAGAAATCAATAAATACAATTACGAAGGTACACTGAGAAATTGAGAAACCGCGTAAAACACTTCAGTCGGAGAAATTAGAATGAAAAAAATCATAAACAGGAAATCAACTTACCAATTCAGTTGTACCTGTTCTTTGGAAGACTTTAACAATGAATCACTTCCACTTGACGGATACAATCATTCAAAACATTCCTGGTATTAAGTAAAATGGCGTCAGCGCGTCATCACGACTGAACCACGATGGAACAAGAATGAACTGAATCCGTGGAGGCGCGGAGTCTGGAGGGATTCAAGACAGAAATTTGTACATATTCATATTCTGGCTACACTGATGAATTTCGCAGTGTTAAGAGAAAAGACCGTAAGTTACCAGTACGGATGGAATCTTATGACTGACTATTATCTCAAGTTTCCATTACCAAAAAATGCTCATGTGTCATGTCAAAATACAAAATATATTTGGAATAAAATTCTAGGTTATCACTCGAAATTCTTCTTCTTGAATCTTGGTTCTGTTCTGAAAGGACATCGGAGGTTATTTAGTGCTTTTAAATATCCGCCTTTATTCGTTTGTAATTATTATTAAGTAATTATTGAAATGCAGAATTTAGTGCAAAAAACGTCCAATCTGGGCAATGCAGTAAAGGCGACCAGCTACCTTACGACATTTCCAACAACACCAGCTGCGTTGCTAATTGTTCCTTCGCACTCAGCTGCCGTCGATACAGGAAAGTATTACCTGAGTACGAACACGATGAAATCCGTTTTGCCTTCTGGGAATGGATTACTACGAGCTGTATCTGGTGTTACAGGAGGTACTAATGTGTTATCAAGTAGTATTACTCTGAGACTGAGGAGTTGCGCCAAGATGCCCAACACTCTTTATCGAGGCAGCCTTATGATTCTCCCTAATTCTCTGTACTCGGTTCCTTCCTGAGTAATCGTTATCATTCACTCCAATATCGAGGCAGTATTATGATTCTTCATAGTGTGTTATATATTGTAACGTTCACGTATACTCTGAAATCGGGGTTACGTCAAAACTAGTAAACTATATTCATCTGCTTGGTTACCTACAATATTTACACAGTTCTTTAGCAGTCGCAGTAATGCCAGTTAGTGAAACCCATTTGCTTAGCACAGTTAAAGGCTCATTTTTATCGAAACTGTCTACTGTATCCTAACAGAGATTATTTTGAATTCTTGACAGTAAAATTTCAATGCCGATACGCACATACAGATGTGTCCCTTCCGGATTACAACAAGTTTCGTCGAAGCTCGACCACTGATCCAAAAAAACCTGCTAGAGAAACAGCTACCCAAAGGAAAGCATTCACGTACCTGGCCACTAATGGTAAATACATTATAAATACAGTCGCTAACCATCACGGCAATAAAATTTAAAATCGGAGTTATATTGTCTTTTTGTGTTCAGGTGCACTTGTGTGTACTGCGTTGATGGCTAAAACAGTTGCGGTCAAATTTGCAATGATGTTTGCATATAATCAAGATGTAGCTGCATTGGGTGTTGCTGAAATTGATATTTCAAAGGTGCCCGAGGGAAAAAGTCTTACCTTCAAATGGCAAGGAAAACCATTATTTATTAAACACAGGTAATCAATCTCGCGAACCAATTATCAATTATGTCATCTCCAAAGATGAACAATTGAGTATCGATTTTCAAGATGGTCCTACTGCTTATGGAATTCTATACTGTAAAACCTTGAAAACTGGTGCTCAATTCTAGTGTGAAAGTGAGTGTTGACAGGTATCAGTTCGGCCTATTTTCAACAAAATTGTTTCTCACTGGTATTGACAATGAAATTGGTCGAATTGGACGTGATATTTTTGAAGATGATATCGGTTATTTCGGAACCTTATCTCCAGTCTGAAAATCTGTTCTGAAACGAAAACTTTTGTATTTTTCGTATAGGACCGAAGAGGAAATCGAAATTGTGCGATCAGTGGATGTAAGTCAATTAAGAGATCCTGAACCTGACGAACAACGTGTTAAGAACCCGAAATGGTTAGTCTGTTTAGGTGTTTGTACGCATTTGGGATGCGTACCGTTGCCCAATAAAGGTGAGTTTCGCATGCCAAAACCAACTTGACAGTAGCGTTCTGTATCAGTTTTAAAAACCAGTGGACTGTTGTAATGTTTAAATTTCTTAAGCAATCACCTTTTTATTCGGTCCGTCCATCCTACAGAGAGCGTTGCAATCTGCCATTGTTATAAGTTATAAAAAGGTGAACCTTTTTGTCAAACCCTATTGTACTGGTGCCAAAAACATTCCTCTTTTCATCTGCGATACTAGCGCTGGACGGCCCAAATTACCAAATTTCAAGTGCTGCCGGAAACTTTCCATTTCTGCGCGCTCGTTTAACCTCCCATTTTTACTAGTCTGAGATAGCGCATTCATGCTCTTGACTTATGGTTCTTTCCTCTGCCAACTTTCGACCAGAACAGCAAATATTCTAATCAATCTTTACTTTTTCGATTGCGGCAATATCCGTTGCATGTTTCTAATAATTTCAATTTCAGGTAATAACATCGGTGGTTACTTCTGCCCGTGTCACGGTTCCCATTACGACGCTTCGGGACGTGTTACTGCAGGCCCGGCTCCTACAAATCTAGAAGTACCTGAGTACCAATTTAAAGACGAGAAGACCCTGTTAGTCGGTTAAGATTGTAAGATATTTAACTATCGTTATTCTTGTCAGTATATGCTGTTCACGTATGGCTTTCGGATTTATTTTGTCCTGTTTCGGAGATAAACGTAGAATAATACCATAAGATCAGATTAAAATTTTTCGTTGCTGCCAAATGCCATCAAAATCGCGAGATCTTGCTGGATCGAAATGAACTCAGTCTCATTACTTATAAGAAAGTACATATATGAAATAGTTTTTGTACATACGTGTTAGGATAACGATGTCATACAATACCAACTTGCGATCGTCGTTTGAATGCCACATCGAATGAACGCAAAGCGGATATTCATTGTTTCTGTAGCCTTTAATTCAAATGTTAAATACAGACTTGTTCAACTTTTCGATAGAAAATATTATTTTGGGCTGTAATGGGAAATCAGGTTCATGCAATTTACAAGCGCAGTTGTTATGCTAGAATGACAGAAAACAAACCAGCGACATAAGTTCTCATTTTCCATTTGAATTCTTGAACTCACTGTCTATGGTGGTTAATACCATTGACTTTATCCTGTTTGCTATTTTCGCATCAAACGGTAGATCTGTTTGTTTGAATGACGTTCTGAACTCTGGAAGTGGCCCCAGTTTTGGAGCTATCTGGTTGCGAATTTGAATACTAGTATTGCATTTTCATTCTAAAATTAGTGATACTATTGATCAGTCAGGTTCAAAACTGCGAAAAGGTAGATTTCTCGGGTGGTTTGAGACCTGAGAGGTTTGCCGAGCTATTTATTGATGATAGTAGTACCTATCTGTTCAGCATGTACCTAGTACTACCATACGAGTTATTTATCGAATTACACCGGAGAGTTTGAGATGAATGTTTCTTGCCTTTCTCTAATACAGTGCCCTCTTGTGCCTTTATGTGTTTATAGTGTCTGTCAATGGTAGAAGGATACGAAGATTTCCCAGATTTTAATTTGTCGAGTACAGTAGTTGAAGGTGCTCTGAAGCACAGAAAAAAATTAATCTCTGTAGAAACTGAGATAAGTTCTCAACAACTTGACGATAGAACTTAACCCTTTTCTAGTTAATGACCTGGGAGCTTTGGATTGGTTGTCTAAGGCTCAGCATCTCAGGGAGGATTATCGATTGTTCTCAATGAGATGCTTCATTGCAAAAATCGATAATATAACGTGAACGTCCGAGATTGAACCCATATTACGGTTAAAAACCGTACATGTATGTTATCCGAAGAGCGATATCAGTCTTCAGAGTAGAGAACATGCGTGTATCTGTTACCAACCTCTTTAGAGATGAGCGAGATCTTCGTCTAGATCATCTCAAGCTTGTAATTCTTATCGTTACCTGAGAGCAGTGGCGTAGCCAAGGGGGCGGGATTAGGGGGATGAATCCCCCCTTGAGATGAGATTTTTTTATATGCTGGCAGTATCACAGTGAATGCGCGAAATGAAATTTAAATCCAGATACATAACTGAAGTTGAAAAGCACAACATATACTGATACGTCAATGTAAAAACATACAGTTCATGTTAGGTGTACCCCCCGCCCAACATTTTGCTGATCCCCCTCCGTGGAAAAATCCTGCCTGAGAGCCGATTTGCCATTCGAGAGTGGGTTCGGTCTGTCTAGCCTGTATATTTGCAGTATTCACTAGCTACATTATTTGTATCGTTATTTCCAGTTCCTCGCAAGAAAGAACTAGAGATCGACCGATAGACACTCGTTCGCTCAACATTCCTGTGCAGTTAGAACAATATAATTATGGTAGTATATCAGAACAGATCGGACGAAATCAGTTCTGATAGGCTACTCTGGGCACAAAAACATATTCTGAAAAGTAAAATGAAAATTATTCTCAAAGCAAGAATCTTGGAAAGTTGTGTAGTCCCCACCCTGATATACGGATGTCAGACGTGGTCACTAACAAACAAACAAACTGAACGTCTGGAAAAAACATATAATTCAATGCTAAGGAGTATGCTGGGGTTCAGGTTGGAGGATAGGGTAAAAATGCGTTCCATCGGGAAACAAACGGGGTTAAGGAATAATTGAAATACAGATATGCGGGGCACATGATTAGAGGAGAACCGACAAAATGGAACTATGGATCCCCTTGGACAGGGAAAGGAATCCAGGACGACCAGCTACCCGATGGGTAGATGAATTTCTGAAAACCTTAGGCCCTCGCTGGGGAATAACTGCTAGGGAAAGGAAAATATGGAAAAGGGTGACAGAAGCCTTTGCCCCCCGGTGAGCAGATCAGGCAGCGACCCACTTCCTAAGGGACGCAATTCCTAATCAAGGCAGTAAATAATCAGTTTTCATTTAGCGTTTAGTGAAATTGAAGGTGACCAGAGATCAGTTTACGAATACCGACTGGCATGAGTTGCCCAATCAGCCAAGTGAAGTCAATGCGACATAGGAAAAGTGACGTGGTATGACTTTCGAAAACTTGTGCTCTCCCTTCGTCTTTTTCATGAATTTCGTATCACTTGGTAGAAGATTTCTCCTCCTTGGCAATGAACACCTCTCCTTGTTCGTAGGGAAAAACTGACCAAAGATCGAAGACATAAAAATTGATTATTTAAATATGCTTCTCTACTACGAGGGGTGAAACACCCAGGATCCAGGACACAAGTTATGCGAGTATCAGATAGGACTGCGAAGTGGTCGACTTCAGTACCATTCTGATGAAAGCGTAAATATCAAAATACAAAAACTCAATCATGTTTTATTATAAATTGAAATTAAATTATAACCAACAAACTTGTGAACCGTTAACGAACTCTTTTCGCAACAAAATTATTATCGCATTTCGCAACTATCGACAATCGTTTTTCGATATCACATATCTGTTCGACTTTTGAATTCGTGGGATTAGTCAAATAATCATCCATCCATATCACGTAACTTCTTCGGTTTTGATTTCGGTATCTTGCTCCATGATTTCATCTATCTTTGCCACACCATTCTGCTCCATTAGTTCATCTGTCATCTTGCCGTTTTCTTCGACTGAATCTTTACTCTCTACCGGGTTTTCTGACTTTTTGAACTTATTAACGTCTGCAATTTATGAATACACGATTTCGAATTTCAAATTACTGATACAGAAACTAAAATTACAAGAAATCGTAAGCGGACTTCGGTTATATGGGGTAGCATAAAAGGGGTTATCACGTTCGAAAATTCAATTTTATCCCTCTTTATAGATTTTTAATGTATTTTTAAAATTAATTGGGAGAGGGGACTCTCTATCGAGAGAGGCTAAGCCAGCTCTCTCCAAATCTGCAAATGTTCCTTGGTTCAATTAGTAGGCATTTGTAGGACTATTTTGCAACGGATAAAAATAGCTGCATTTTTGGAATTTAAATTTGTTCTAAGAAAGAGTTAGTCATTTTTCAGTGGAGTGATGAATCAGTCTTTTGGGGAAAAGGAATATTAGTCCCGCAAAGTTCAGCTATGTGGGAAATCATCAAAGAAACAATCTAAAACGAGCAAATAAACTTACCAAACATAGAAACATCCTGCCCTAGAATTCTCAAATAATGGATACCATCTGATACAGCGATGTATGCTCGCACTGAACAACTGCCTCGCCAACCAACTACATGAATCGGCAATTCATCATCAACCAGTCGAATGATACAACTTCCAACGCCTGTAATAAGCACAAGAAACCGTAGGTATTGGAAAATTTCGATTACAGCAAAGGAATCATCGGTACTGCTTTAATGTAGCATAAAGAAACGGATATAAGATCTCATCGTGAACTTTTCCCTCTTATAAAGGTAGCAAAATTCGATTGATAAAAGCTGAAAGAAATGTTAACGAACATAAAAGATTTCGACTTGATTACAAATCAAAGTCGATTTACTCCAATTTTACAAAATCAGGTAACTTAGAAACTGGAGCATACCAGGTATTCCACAGGGACTATTCACAACTACCGTTTGAAACTGAGCACTTTCCTCGCAATACACAAGCTAGCATCAAAGCATGTAGGGAAAACAATCCCAAGAGAGAGGAAAAACTAGGGAACTCACTGAATTCTTGGAGTCGTGTTTGCGTTTCCGGGGCCAAATCATTGATACTCAGCGGAAGAGCTGGATCGTTGTGCCGCAGTATTTTTATGAAGTCATCTTTATTGGCTTGTACGATTCTCTTGTTTCCAAAGAAGGACTGGATGTTTAGCACGCCCTGAAACCACAAACATAATGTCAACACTCACTGTACTATCTTTGCTACTCCAACAGAGTGGCCACTTTTCTTCAATTACAAATTTTCCTGATTTTTCCAGATCTATTTCTCAATTTTATCTCAACGAGTAAGCCTACTGGTTGGAAGTTCATTAATGAGTGTTGTCACTCAATTTTTTTTTCAATTTCTATTACCGTAATTTTCTACCAATAGGCAGTTAACAAAAATCTTGTATAGAACTAAACATAGGTACCCACCACCAGGAAAAAATTCTTTTTACTCAGTTTTTTTATAGTACGTGATTCAAGTGGCAAAGAAAACAGAACCCTGATACTTCTAAACCGCGCAATTTTATTAAGAATTTATTTTTCGAAAATTCCTTGACTTTTTCCTGACTGAAAAAAAAATCCCTGACTTTTTCCTGATTTCCAGTTTTTCCAGGAAAGTGGCCGCAGGAACTACAGGTATACGCACCATAAATATAAACAAACGATTATGAAGAGGTTGCATGGAAATCGCATGGTTGTATCGCGTAACTAGGGTGTTTGCCGCGCGCAGCGCTGTAAGTACCCTACTGCAAATCCATGCTAAACCCATGCCAACCTCTTCATTATTGTTTGTTTACATTTTCGGTGCGCATACCTGCAGTTCCTGCTCTTTCTTTTTCGATTGGAGAAGCTAGACTTTTACCTTCTACTACATAGCCGATCAGCAATCATTAAAGCTCAATAATTGATATTAACGTTCCTGCTTGTTCAACTTTCCCAGTTTCAACAGCGACTTTTCTTAGGTAAGAGTTCCAATGTCAAAAAGTTTAGAGACTAGCTTCAAAATTGACATTTATACTCCAATGTGATCCATTTTCTTTCTCTCCTTTTCAACTGGTCCATTCCGAGTCACTGAATTTTAACTACCTCCTTTGTAATCTATATCTAATAACTTTTCAATTAAGGAAGATTGTCGTCGGTATTTCAGTTTGTAAATCTTTACCGAGTTTTCGATAGTAGCTACTGGCCGAGTTTTCGACAGCGTAGCTAGTCTCAAAGAAATCTTAATGAGCCACAACAGAATCATGAGGAGTCTTCAAGAATCAAAATAAATTTGGATGAAGACTAACGAGTCATCGCAGCGTTTTAATGAATCTTGATCAATATGAACGAGTTTCAATTGATCATTATTCGTCTAAAGAAGCGTTAAACAGTCTTAAAACGTTTTAATTAGCGTACCTCACGAAAATGCTCAGAGTTCTAATTATGAAACTAATCTCGATAAAGTTCTGAAAAGTCTCGACAAGATTTCAATAGTAGTTTTGATCAAAGAGTTTCAATGAATTTTGAGAAACTTTTACAGTAGGTACCCCAACAAGTTTCAATCAGTCTTCTGAATGCGCCTTAGGAATGTTTAATAAGTCTGAATGTGCTGGAGAGTCGTTAAAAGTCTTGACGGGGTCTGAATAGGGCTCAATTAACCTCCACAGGCTTGAGAAGCCTTCACTGAGTATCAGGGAGTGGAATTAGTCTCACTCTAGAATGAATCTCTGTGCGTCTTAACCATCTTCAAAGAATCTAAATGAGCCTCAACAGAATTTATCAGGGACTTAACGCAGCATTAAGGATTTTCATGACACTCGATCTGTTTTAACGAACCGCAGAAATACGAATCAAGTTTTAAGTCTGAAGGAGTCTACATGAGCTGGAGTCCTAACAGAACTTCATTGTCAATGCTTTTTTCGTACAAGTGGAACATAAAGCCCCGACGAAGACATCGAAAATGCATACAGGGTTAGTCGGTTTTCCTTCCGTCATAGGAAAACTAGTTTTTTGCGAAACCAGGTGCACGTTGTTTCGCCAGGCGAGCAGTCTATTCGACAAGAATTTCATGGGAAATACTCGGGGAAAACTCCGATGGCTTTTGAAGCTCCGAAGAATCTCATCGAAAATTTTTAGAAAAAATTGTCAATGTTTTCCAAGAAAGTTCATCAGCATTCTTCGAGAAAATTTCCTGACAATTTCTGAAGAATTTCGTAGGAAATATTCGGAGAAAAACTCCGATGGTTTCTGATTAAAAATCTTTTGGAAAAATGTTCGATAATCTCCGAAGAATTTCATCGTAAATCTTTGGGAAAAAATCTCGGATGATTCTTAAGCAATTTCATTGTAAATTTTCGGAAAAAATTTCCAATAATTTCGGAAATCTATAGAAAAAATCTCCATTGTTTTCCAAAAGATTTCATAAAAATCCTTTGAGAAAATTTCCTGATCATTTTTGAAGAATTTTATCGAAAGCACTCAGGGAATAACACCAGAAGTTTTGAAGAATTGTACCGAAAATCTTCAGAAAAAACTTTCGATTTTTTCCAAGGAATTTCATAAAAAATATTCGGGACGATTCCTTTGATTTTCAAAGATAATTTCTGATGAACTTCATCGAAAATATTAAGGGTAAATTTCGGATCGTTTTCAATTGAGTTTTATCAGGCGAATTTTGTCAGAAATTTTAGGAAAATTCGTCAATGATTCCAAACAATTTTATCAAGAATCATCGAGAATACTATGATTTTGGAAGGGTTTCAGAGATTTTGGTCAAACATGTTCGGGGAAAATCCCCAATGATTTCTAAAGAATTAATCAGAAATCTTGGAGGAAAAAAATGTGATGATTTCTGGAGAATTTCATCAGAAATATTCAGAAAAAAATCCAGTGTTTTCCAAAGAATTTCCTCGAAAATCTTCGGGAAAATTTTCTGATAATTTTTAAAGAATTGCATAGGAAATTTTCGGAAAACAACTTCATCGAAAATTTTTAGGAAAAATTTCCAATGTTTTCCAAGAAAGTTCTTTCTAAAGAAAACCTTCAAGAATCATCTAAGGTACTTCTCAACAATTTCTGATAAAATCCTTTGGAATAATTGCTTTGGTTACAAGATGGAATAGAAACACAATGTTAGGGTATATAACCAGCCCTTGACAGTTGATACAGTGAGAGATGTGTAATGGAAATAACAATTGTGGGTCTACTTTAATATTATAGAGTTTTCCTAAAATTTCCCACAAATTTCTCCTAAAATTATCGGATAATGTTTTTCAATGATGTCCGATAAAATTTATTGAAAATGACCGGAAATTTAACCTTAGTATTTTCGATAAATTTCGTCGGAAATAATCTTTGAAAATCAAAAGAACTGTCCCGAATACTTTTCATGAAATTCCTTGGAAATAATCGAAGGTTTTTTCTGAAGTTTCGGTACAATTCTTCAAAACTCTTGATGTTATTCCCCGAGTGCTTTCGATAAAATTCTTCAAAATTTATCAGGAAATCTCTTCGAAGAATTTTTATAAAATTTTTTGGAAAACAATGGAGATTTTTTCTCAAGATTTCCAAAATTATTGGAAATGTTTTCCAAAAATTTACAATGAAATTGCTTATAAATCATCTGAGATTTTTTCCGAAGATTTACGATGAAATTCTTCAGAGATTATCGGAGTTGTTTTCCGAAAATTTCCGATGCCATTCTTTAAAAATTATCGGAGTTTTCCCGAAGATTTTCGAGGAAATTCGTCGAAGAATCAGAAAATGTTTCCTGAAGATTTTTGATAAAATTCTTCAAAAGCCATCGCAGTTTCCCCCGAATATTTCCCATGAAATTCTTGTCGAAAAGACCGCTTGCCTGGCGAAACAACGTGCACCTGGTATCGCGAAAAACTAGTTTTCCTATGGCGGAAAGAAAATCGACTAACCCTGTATAAGCGCCGTGCTATGCGACAGAAAGCATAATTTTTCGAAATGAAACTGATTACCTCTTGAGCTAATCGGAAGGCACAGCCCATAGCTTTCTTATCACATCGAACAAAGACTCTAACACCACTGTTGATGATCTGAAACAAAATAGATCTGAACAATTAATACTCATCGCCGCATATTGTTTTGTTAGAAAATTCGAAATTTTGTCACCAACAAAACCCTTTCCTCCCCCCTTGAAAGAAGGGAAAATATTTTAACATGCTCTTCCTCATACAGAGAAAACTCAAACTTTGAACCTTTTTTTTTATTCTCAAAAAAGCGAATGATATTTCGAATAATATTTCATCATTACCAAAATAATCACAAACCTTAATTTGGTCCTGATTGTTAGAAAGTATTCGTCTAACCAGCGGTGAACACAGATAAATATTCTTCTTTTTCCCTTTAACACATCTAGTGAATAAACATTTTGGAACGATATCATTGGTTTTCACTTCGTAGAAATCTCTTCAGAAACAAAACAAAAATAGATTAGCAATGAAAATGGTAGTGAATGAAGTAATGCGACTCTTTTCGACTTCACTCGTCAGGAGTGACATATATACAAGTAACTCAAGTCGGTCACTGAGCAGCATCAACACTGTCCGACCATATAGCCAGATTCTACCAAAAAGGCAGCGCGTGTCAATCTTCTCAAACACCAATTTTCCAGAACAATGTTCCACCAGAGAACTGAATTCTCTGATTATCTAACTGAAACAGCCAACCAATTCCAAAGCCAAAATTAAAGCGACACTCGCAGATATTTCTCGAGCATCAGCGCTATCATTCTCACCTCACTGAAGTCCACACTTCCTCGTCATCACCAAAAAATACGAACGGGTCTTCCTTGTACCCCAGTTTAATTCGTTTTCTAGGGCGGGGTTTTTCCGACACCCTATTCGCTTCACTTTGTTCACTATTGTCTGATGTTCCCGAGGCGACCGTTTTACATTGTGCTTCCCAAGGTAGCGGATTTATTTTCTCTAAAACCGCTACGAAAAATCCACCGGTATCTTGCTGGTGAGGAAGAATTCTAATGCTGGAACATATCAACCATCGAACTAATAATTTTCAGTTAGAATCAGGCAAGATCATAAAGCTAGTGATCTGAGATCATGATACTCAGAGATTCAGAACATTTGAAAAGTTTAAAACGAACACGAATTCAGATGAAAACACCATTTCGACAAAAAAAAAAAAGGATCTTGAATTGGCGAACTGTATACCATGATTTTCTACAAATTTAGGACCTTTCAATCTTGAACAATAATTTTAAAATAAGGTGACAATCACGATCAACAAAATTACGGTTTGAATAATCTTTCTAGGACCTCAGATTATGATCTTCTGTACCATTAGATCAAATGATCTTGCCTACACATTTTATTCGCAACAAAGAAACACGTATTACCAATTTTCCAGATGAAATTTTTCAGCTTCTGTCGGATCTGGGGGAAACATTTGCGGCCTCAAGACGTTATTCCACTTTTCCGGGACATCGTCGAATTTCTCGTAGAACTGGACATCTCTGGACGCTGGTAACCAGTGCGAAAGACCCTGGCAGAATTTCAAGCCCGGTAACATGGATGTCACGTTTATTGTTCTTACACTGTCTAACATCATACACAATTGTCAGTACCGATCGGTAATTTAAACTCTCGAACTGCAGCCCGAAAACCTAAAATGAAACTAAGGAAACAGAATTGGTCGCTCCCATACCTTTAGCATCGACCAACAATCGATGGATAACAGCTTCGTTTTCAACCGGATTCAAAGAGCACGTTGAGTACACCAATCGACCGCCGACCTCTAGCATCTCTAATCCACGTTTCAGAACTCGGATCTGAATGCTATAATAACTCAAGAAGTGTTAAAATCAACTTCGCAACGCTACTCCGTGGATCTGGGAAAACTGACATTTGACAACAATTACTTATGCATGTTGACTCCATTAGCGGCGTTCCATTTCATCCATATGTCCGGATTTTTGCGCATTGTACCGTCACCGGAACAAGGAACATCACACAGAACCCTATCAAATTTCAATGCCGATGTTGAACCATCTACAAAGTAATATGCTTAAAATTACTGCAAAATAATTACTTCAAAAAATTCCACAGTCTAGGGGACTACACCCCTGGCCATTTCACGTTCAACCCCACTCTGTCATCCTTGCCTCGTTGCCTACCAACTTACCGACACTCGCCTCATTTGTGCTGCCCTTTTTCAGGGCTTCACATTTCACGATGTCAGTCTGCTTGCCCATCTACCACCTTATTCCACGTACTGGCTAGCTTGCCTGTTGGTAGGACTATCCAACTATACGTCAACCAAGCAGTCTTTTTTTTCATATGTTCCCTTGGCTGTCCATTTAGCAGGTTGACTGGTGGGATAGCTGATTAACTGTCCACCTCGTGCGTTGCGTGTCTCTCTGCTCATTTGTTTGCCTGCCCGACTGACTGCCTGTTTATTCAACCTATCTGCCTATCCACCCTACTTTCATTTTATTTGCTGCTCGACTGCTTAGAGCACCTTCCCGACTGACTAGTTAGATGACTGACTGACCGTCTGTTTCTCTTTCACGCTTGCAAGTTGTTTCTCAGAGCTGAATCTTGGGGAAACTAATCTGTCTCTGCAATCACGGTTTTATGAAGGTAACCTATCCGGCCTTTCGCGGGGGGTAAGCATAGAAGGTGAAGGCTATTGTCTTGGTATATAGAGAAATAACATTGAATACCTGGACTGTCAATCATAATATTGGGCAGAATGGTTGCATCGTGATTAATGATTACTGCACAGGGGCTATTCAATCTTTTCGCCTGATGAACCAACATGTAGCACCGCTGATTGTCAATATCATTGGCCACCACAACACCACCTGAAATAATCAAATCGATAGCGATTAGTTTATTCATTTCAAACGAATTTTTCGCCAAAGACTGGATTGGCTTTCTCTTCGAAAAATTAGCTGCAAATGTTTGCCCAGACAGCTCATTACTCTTCAAAAGAAAACAAGCCCAATTGATCCACGCAGTGCTTCGATAACAAAATTGTATGAAGAATAATGAATTACTTGGAAGCTCAGAACTGGAGGTTGAGTGCAGTTGTTCTATCAACTGGGCTGTTTTTGAACCAGGTGCAGCACACATATCCAACACCTAAACCATAATTAATTCATTTGAGTACACTCGTTGAATAAAATATACATGAAGGAAGGCTAGCTATTCTTGTTACTTTATGATGGGACTGGATGTCGAGTAGGATCGGAGGAATCATGCTAACAACTTCTTGCCTACTGATATTCCCACCTTGGGTTTCAGAGATCAGAAAGTTATGAAGCTTGGAATACGCTTCCGATTTTCGGATGTCGTTTCGCGTTATCTGAATTTGCCAGCCGAGTCGCTGAGGGTACCTGTAAATACGACAAAATAAACGTTATTTCAAGTAAATATTCAGCAAAAAAAAAACAACAATATCAGACCTACAATGCTAATATCAAATCGCGTACCAAGGTAAACAATTTGGCTTAGCAGCCGTTCCTCCAATCTCACTTTCTTTAACATTGAGTAAGTCTTTGAAGAATGTGCTTTCGACTACAGACAAAAGCGCTTCGGCTTCATACTTCGGGTAACTTGTGATACGAAAACCGGTCGGCAAATCGGTACGCAAAGCTTTCAACATTTCGATCATGTCTTCTTCGGAGCATATTTTCTGTCCCTTTCATAAAGAAAAATATAATGCGACATGTAATATTACGATTAACTGATTTCTCCGCATTCGTATGAAATAAGATAGTTGCTTAAATACTGACTCTGTAGTATTTTTCAAAGTCTTGATTCTCTTTTACTATATCTTTGTAACTCGGACGACGGTCCGTTTGTTTTGCAGCATTGGCATTTCTTCTCTGCACAAACACATCAAAATTTGCAGCAGATTACGAAAATGAATACTGGCTCAAATTCTGCTTAAAATACCAACTTAGATCAAGAGAGAAGCAACAGGCAATGTAGATGAAGACACGAGTAACCCATGATGGTTGGTTTTACATTTACACATAGGAACACCAGAAAGTAAAGAGGATTCAAGTTTTCATGAGGAATTACGCTTAATCTCGATCAATGCGCCGGTTTACTAGTACCTAGTTGAACAGCGCATGCATTACTGTTTCAGGGATCTAATCGAACCGACACAAAGAATTTCTAATATAGAATTACTTGAACGATGATTTACTGACATACCATTCTTCTACGCTTTCCCATGATGTATCAACAACGATACTTTTGTCAAGATCAAACTCTCCGCAACTTCAGTAAGTATTACGGTATTAGCAAAGTTCTCAAGCACTTGAGAATAAAATCAGTCTATGAAACAAGCGGACACTACAGATTGACGTTTGACGTAATTTGTACGAAGCAGAGTGCTTATCACAAATTAGAACCGAGCGACCTAGATGGAGATTACGTCACGAGGGGGGAAAGGGTTGCGTCCTAAGGAGATAAGGAGAACCTACACAGTGGAAGTGAAATAAAGAGTTACATCGCGCAATTCGGACGAAACGAATAAGACTCGAATGTATCATGAACTCAGAAAACTAACCAATTAGTGGAAATAATGCAGGCGGTATACAGCCACTATACAGCAACGAAATGATCGAGAGAACAAATCAAAGTCATATAGATACACCAAGTTGTTCGACTCTCCATTTAACCAATGTTAAACTTCGTATGTTACGATAATTTATCCCGATAGCAGTGCTGGCAGTGTTTTCGACGGTACTATGCCATCCGGCCGCAATATCAACGGACCGCAAAACCAACGGACCGAAATACCAACGGACCGCATGATCAACGAGCCGAAATTCACAGATGAAAGTAGTGCTGCCAACCATAGAATAATGAAATAAGGGAATGGAACGATGGTTAAAATAACAGAAGGGAAATTTGATGAAATATTGACTGACGTCCTGATGAGCGAAAATTGTCGACAGGTAGCGTCACTGTTAGGTCTTTTATTTCGGGTTGTTTTGATGATGTTTCGTACGGTTGATATAATCATATCGCATTTGTATCGCACGATGTATGGCGGTTGATGAGCTGCGAAGGTTTTATAGCAATATAATTATAATAATTACGCACTTATTTGGCGAATGAGTTTGGAGAAAGATTCACGATCCGCTTTTCCTTTGTAGTTATTTTTTATAATTTTCTTTTGCAAATTAATGAAGGATGGGAATGACCCTGGAAGTGTGTTAATTTTTTTTTTCCTTTTATTATGCGATTTTTTTTTATCAGTCTAGGCTTAGGCTAAGTTTGAGTTTAATGTACTGTTCTGTAAAAACTTTTCAATTTTTTTCTGTGTGTGTTCATTTTTTGTTATTTTGTAATTTTCCGTGTGCTGTTACTTGTGTATCTCAGTATTAATCTCACTTTGGGTGTATAAGCTGAGCGAAGTAACTGCAACTTTCCTTGAGTTAGGCAGAATTTTCGTATTCGAGTTAATAATATAATATCACGTCCATATTTTGATTCCCCTTTCTCTTCAAAATCGTACATCAATTTATGATCATGACCACAATTTTCCGTGAACCTTGCTAGGTTTTTGTGAAGCAATTGTCCACCTCAGAAATGTAGCGACAGTGACGTGAACAAACCTTGTAAGTACAATTTTGGCCACACTTATTGTTTTATTCGAAAAGTGAGGTAAAAAGATTTTGTTTACAATGGCGAATGATTTACTGGTACTAGAACGACTTTCATGACAGCAGTTTACAATTAGAACAGTTTTTCGTTTAATTATTTCACAAAAAATTATTTTATACTTACGAGATTTGTTCACATCAGCGTCGAAGGGTAAAAATTGAACTGAATTCGATATCGTGATTCTACAATCAACTTATAGATATACAAATATTCGACGTGATTCCTGGAAAATTTCGATCCTTTTAATTGCACTGCTCAAACAGTCTATGACAAGAATCCTGAAAAACTTTAAAAAGAGTAATCATTCGAAACCTGACATGAATTTGTAACGAAAAAAGCTTTTTGAGTGAAAAGGTATCTTTTTTAAAAATAGTCTTCCCGAGAACGAAAGCTCGAACATACGATTAACGAAGAAGTGTATTTTGTGGATCGCTGAATTCGAATAGTGATTGCATCGCAGTTTTTTTATCTGGCTCTGATTTGAACCCAAAAATCCGAGGTGTCACAGGTGTTTCTTGCGTCGTTGGATTCGAAAAGATAATCAAATTTTTGATTCGACAACTTTGATTTGAGTCGCGGTACCCAAACTGGCTCTTTCAAATGCGCCAACTTGAGTCAGGCATTTTTTTATTACTATTGCAAATTCGTAACAGTCTTCTAACAGACAAAAACATAAAATTAAATAACATGTTAGAGTGGAGGTTTTTATGTCCCTGCATTCGAAAATTCAGTCAGATTTTCGATATGAATTTCTTGGTGCCCCAATTTTAATTTTCTTCCTTTTTGAAGGAGTGAATTCGACTATACCAAAAAATTAAATAAGGTATCGGAATAAGGATTTTTTGAGCGCTGATTTCTCGAATTCTATCCATGTTTGGTACGCAATCCCAATTTGGACCTTAGGATTTAAATTTGCTTCCTTCAAGTAAATAAAATTGATTCAACCAAGTATATCTCAAAATGCTATCAGATTTTCAATCCGTTTCTGATTTGGATCTCAAAATCCAAAATGCGTTCTTAAAAAAGGGCAAAACTTTTTGTCTGTCTGTATACAAGTAATAGGGTGATCCTTACCCATAAAGCTCGAAAAAATTTATTTATTTCGGATAAGAGATTCTCAGTCTTTTCTTCGAGGCATACATGTCTTGAAGTTTGCTTGGAAGTCAGATTTCTGAACTTTGAAAATAAGGACCATCCTACTAAATCATAAATGAATTTTACCCAGTTTCCGCTTAATCGAATTGAGCTTAATTTTAAATAGTGTCAAATTTTCCCATCTTTCAAAATTATTAGTCTTAACTATTTGATTTTTTTCCTGGGTGATCACAATCTTACTCAATTTGTGTATAAGATTTGTTTCAGAAGTCCAACTATCCAACTGAGTTTTACTTCCTAATCCTGTAATTTACTAGTTTTTTTTTCTTTCAATTTTGTCACGATTTACTGATCATTAATTTTTTCAAAACAACAATTTTCCTTAAAACTTATTGAATTTACATATGAATAACGGAGCTGATTGAAAGAATTACCTATATTACCTACATGCTATCCATAGTCAGATATTACGAGTACATACGTCACTAATGACTGTAACAGAAAATTGTTTAAATTTTTTAAATTTTGCAACTTTTAGATAGTTTGAAAATTGTAAGGAAAAGAAAAAAGAAATATCATTTTTTGTCTTGAACCTCATATTTTTCTTATAACAAATATTTTTAGATTTGAAAAACTGAACATTCATCCTGACCATTTTTCTTGGGGAAAATGGTTAGAGGAAAATTTTTAAACATTTTCCTTTGAATTAATATTTTTAGAATCAGAAAATTTTGCACAATTTTTCCTTGAATGAATATTCTTGGAATTCAATTTACTTCCCGAAACGTAGGTATTTCTACTGAAATTTTTCTGAAGGCAACAACGAAACGTCACATGGAAGTTCAGTGTACCTATGAAAGAGCACAGGCGAGTTGGTAGATATTCTTATATGGTGGACTTCGCTGATTGCATTTTTTATGTAAGATATTGAAAGCATTTCTCAGAGTAGATCTTGGATTTACATGAACTGGTTGACCAAAGCTTTTGTAAATGAGTGAAAATATGAGGTAAAGCCAGACTCTGTGTTTCATTAGGGAAGGAGGCAAGTAGTAAGGAGGCAGTGACCTGTTACCCTACTCTCCCCGTTCTTCATCGATAAGGGTTTTATCTGCGGGGAAAACGAACACGACTCCGCCTTTCTTCAGTTAGTGGAGAGTTTTCGTCGTCTTAAATGAAAAATCTATTGTTTATAGATCAGGTTGTCATTTTGTGGAATCATTCGAATTTCAATTATTTTTTTCTCCCTTAAAAGTCTTGGCACTGCTCCATGATAATTTCTGTATAGTGACACCAATTTTCCATAAATCGAGCTACATTTTGTGCACTAGATGGCTAAACACTTTTGCGATCGAATCAACACAAACGTTTTGAGGACTCACCATACTGAATTAGGTTTGAGATTATACTTCGTCGAATTATTCGAATTTCAATTTATTTTATTTTAAATCAAAATCTTATCTAATCAATGACTTTTATGAGGTGACTGATGCAATTTTCCTTGAGTTGAGCACAATTTTTGTAATCGAGCTGATAATATAAATTATGCCCATATCTTCATTCACTTGCCATCCCCGTCAAAATTGTATATAATTTTGTGATCATTCTGCGACAGTAATTTTCCGTGAATTTCGCCAGTTTTGATAAACTAATTGATAATAGCTCATGACATCAAATAAAATTGAAATTTCAATTTTGTGACCCTTTGGGATTTTTTCAGTTTCTGAATAGTGTGTAACTGATCATCGCCCCTATCTGTCTGTACAATCATAAATGATTCTTACACAGAGTGGACCTTGTTTAATACCTTGTGTCTTCAAATAAATCATACAGAAAAATGAATTACGATTCAGGAAAATTGTAATCACATTTTAGAAAAATAATCAAAGTTATGACAACGATTTGAAAGGAAACGAACACCTCGAATTTCGAATAAATTTAATTTGGTATCACTAGTTCGATTTCATTTTGTATAGGAAAATTTAGTCTGATTCGTGAAAATTTTCCATCATTCTGTAAAAACACAAATGCGATATAAAAAAAAATTTGGACGCAGTAAAAAAAATATTTTAATAATAATTTATCAAAATGGAAAATTGTTTCGTGAGTCTTCAAACAACTGGTATTCAAAAGAAAGACAAAAAAATTTGAGAACGCGAAAAATCCAAAAAAAGGGAAAATAAACTTCAAGCAATTTCAGAAAAAAAAATTCAAATTTCGAAAAAATCTACAAATTTGAAAATTTGAATAAATTTTGATCACTAATTCAATTTTACTTCATATCGGGAAATTCAGTTTGATTCATGGAAAATTTCTTCAGTCATCCAGTGAAAAAATGAGTAAGATACGATAAGAATTTTGATGAAATAAAAAATATTGAAATTTGATTAATTTAACAGAATAGAAAACTTTGTCGTGAGGTTTCAGACAAATGATATTTGAAATGTAAGATTGATGGAATATTGTGTCAACCTCGGAACAAATAATCGAAAAGTTAGTATAGAAATAGAGAAGAAAATGGGAAATTTGAAAATTTGGAAGAAATAGAACATAATTAGTTCGAAGTCATCAGTCTTCGAGCAAATTGGGCACGAACATTGAGAATGATTTCTGAAATATTCTGTTTACATTCTTAATAAAAAATGACAATACAAATTTTGAAAGAAAAAAAAAACCTTAGAATTTGAAAAATGCATGAAAAAGGGCTTGATTTTATATAAATCTTCAATCGAATAGAATAGGAAAATTAGACCTGATTCGTGGGAAAATGCATTCTCTCTGAGAAAGTAATAAAGAAGTGTTAACAAAAATTTTGAAGAAAAAATTCTAAAATTAAAAGTAATTTTACAGAGTTGAAAAGCATACCTACTAAATTCAATATTAACTCGTATGTAAACTTTGAGTAATATATTTGAAAAAAATAATCATCATCATCATCATCAAAGGGTTATGATAGGTACATATTGATTTTGATCTTCTTATATGACTTATGAAAAAGTCAATAAGGATTCTGAAGAACTTCAAAAATAGCAATAATTCGAATCTTGAATTGAATACGGCATTAAGAAAGTTTTTTGAGTGATGTTCGCTGTTTTAAAAAAAATTTTCTCCTTAAAGAAAAGGGCTTGAACATAGAACTAATCCAGAAAAGTATCAGTAAGTCACTGAATTTGAATATTGATTGCATCAGTCCTTTTCTGTGGCCCTGATTTGAAACCAAAAATCCAAATTTTAGACGATCCGAATCAGATGAAACTAACTTGGCTTTAAAAAATGGACAAAGTATGGAAATTGGAGTTTTTAGATCATTGATGTATAACAGCGTTAGATTTTTCATCGAATCCCAACGTGGGCCCCGAAATTCAATTTTTTCCGTTCTAAGAGGCCATTCAGATTTTGATTTAAAAAATTGATCAGTATGTCAAATAGGTATAGAAGTGTTTTGCAACGTTGAGTTCGAAAAGAGTGACAAATTTTTAATCCGCCAATTTCGATTTGGGCCGCATAATCCTAATTTAGACCCTTCAAATAGGCCAATTGACGTAAGCACGTCTTGATTACTGATTTTAAGAATTCTTAATAGTTTTCTAACAGACAAAATGAATGTAACTCAGAAAATCGAAAAACATATCGAAATAGAGGTTTTTCTATTTCGCTGCATTTGAAAATTCAATCAGATTTTCGATATGGCTCGTGTTCGCACGCCAATTTCAGATATTTTCCTCTCCGAAGAAGTCAATATGATTATGCCAGAAAAACTGGACCAGGTACTGGAATGAGGATTTTTGATCGCTTATTTCCTGATGTATAGATTTTTTTTTTTGACAATCGACTGATAAATTTCTTAAAATTTTTTTAATCTGAAAATTGTTATAAAGTCCTGGATATTTTGAATTTTTGGATTTTTTGGGTACATTCATTTTTTTAAAAACGTTATGAAGTTCCTTTCGAGCTTTTCATTATTTTCTGGAATTCTGGAAATTATTTTGATCCGAATTAAATTTTCTCTGGAGTCTTCAAGTTATTGTAAAATATTTCTAATTCGTAAAACTTCATGTAATTTTCTAAAATTTTCTAAAATGTTTTAAAATATTTTGGACTGAAAAAATCTATAGCTGCACTGCTAATTCGCTGTAAATTTACATAAACTGGTTGACCAAAGCTTTTGTAAGTGAGTGAAAATATGAAGTAAAGCCAGATTTTGTGTTTCATTAGAGACGGGGACAAGTAGTATGGAGGCAATGCCCTGTTACCCTACTCTTCTCGTTCTTCATCGATAATGGTTATCTGCGGGAAAAACGAACAGGATTTCGTCGTTTTTCAGTTAGTGGAGAGTTTTCGTCGTCTTAAATGAAAAATTCACCGTTTATAGATCAGGTTGTCCTTTTGTGGAATCATTCGAATATCAATTTTTTTTTCTCTCCTTTAAAGGTCTTGTCACAACTTGGTGATGATTTTTCTATAGTGATGGCAATATTTCAACACCAAATTCGAACTCAGCGTAAAAAACTGAATCAAAAACAATCTTTAATTCGGAATTTTTAATTTTTTCGAAATTTGAAAATTTCTCCATACGTATACATCATGTCTTTTTTTGGTCAAGAAAATTTTCGGAGAGCGTCTGCATCGGCGTTGCCGCTAATTACTCAATCTTTCGAGACGAATTCGAATTCGTTTGTCAAAATTGAGCTAAAGTCATTTTTTGACCCATTCTGACCACTTTTTCGAGTGAATCTCGGGGAAGGATCTTCGCCGTCAAATTTCAACACCAAATTCGAACTCAGCGTGAAAAACTGAGTCAGAAACAGTCTTTAATTCGGAATTTTTGATTTTTTCGAATTTTGAAAATTTCTCCATACCTAGTATACATTATGTCTTTTTTGGGACGAAAAAATTTTCGGAGAGCGTCGGCGTCGGCGCTCTGTTGCTAATTACTCAATTTTTCGAGACGAATTTGAATCCGTTGTCAAAATTGAGCTTTTCAACATTCTCGAGTTTAGCGAATTCCTAGATTTCCTCTTCGCATGATTGTTGTAATTCTTCCATATCATTTTCAGAATGGGACTACAATTTTTCAAGAATTTTACTCAAATTTCTTACACAAACATTTTGAAGACTCACCATATTGAATCAGATTTAAACTTATATTTCATCGAATTATTTGAATTTAATACTTCTTTTTAAATTAAAATGTCAACTCGATGACTTGCATGAAATGACAGCAACTTTCCTTGAGTTGGATACAGTTTTCGTATTCGAGTTGATAATATAAATCTCGTGCCCATGTCGATTACACTCAAAATTTAACCATTTACTATTTATCAAAATCGCATGACGGAAGTGTTATGACTCATGACCTATCATACAAATTATCTAAAAAAGGGTTTTCGATGCCGCTGAATCCGAATTTTACATTATCTTTGCAATTCAACCAGTTCTATGGCTTCAAAATCCAAGATTTAGAGCCACAAGTGGTGCCATTCTTAAATTGTTTTACTTTCTAATACCTAATTCAGATAAATAAAATAGGGGACCCATTTATCGGCCCACAATGGTAATGTTGAATTCACGAAAGAAATATGCAGTTTGCACGAAATATATAAATGACAAGCGCAGTAACAAGTACGAAACAGAAAAAGAAAAAGTTTGAAGAAAAAATTAAACTTCAGAACGCAGTATAATTCACTTACACGATAAAATAAAATACGCCCGGAATTTTAATACCTTCTACACACAATTAAAAAAAGAGACACGATATTACTGCGCCCGAAATAAAAAGTTCAAATTCTCGGCCTCCATCATACTTACCACAAATTTACAATTGCGCACAAATTAATGTCAAAATCAAATTTTGGAGCAATAAAAATTTATGAATCAATTCTCCCCCTTCTCAGGAGCCACAAATTTAGATTAAGAGCCAAACCGATATCAAAAACGAATTCGTTGAGTTCGAAACCCCTCGATGATCTCGATGGGGTCATTTGCATAAATGATAGGTCTAAAAATTCCTAATGTACTGTAATAAAGGGTAATTTTTACACGCCCACTCTTTTTTGTTCTCTCAACCGAAGCCCTGAAATCCGCCTTTTCGAGCATTACCTCAGAGCTTCCCTCTATGGCGTTTCTAGAGTACTTAAGAAAAAATTCTTAATGATCGTTTTTATAGAAAATTGGATCCCTCTTAAACTCTTGGATCTCCTATCTCCACGAGTATGTACGTTATCCGCGATGACGTATAATTTTTGTATTTAAACAACATAATATACCGTATGCAAGTCATTTCGTGATATCGATTTTAAAACTCGTAATTTAAACTTTTTTTTTCGTGGCTTCACATTTCGTTCAATCACACTTTGTATTTCGTGCTATTTAATACTTCCCATAAAATAGCATCCTGCGTATTGTTGGAAAAGACCCATGTTCCAAAATACGAATACGTGAAGAAAAGATACAAATTCAATAATTTTAGAGGGGGGGGGGGTTGCTAGCACCGGACATAGTTCATCTGCAATCAAAGTATTATGACCTACAAACAATCCACTGAGGTTTTCAAAGTCGCGGTTTCCGATTATCGCATTCGTTTCCTGATGACGCAACCATTTTTAGAGGATTCTAAAATCTGAAATTTAGAACCAAAAGAGGTGCTCTTTACAAATTTTTTATTTTTTATAGTTAGAAAGTATAGGTTTTCCCCCTTAATGGTTGTCATAAATTCAGAAGTCCCAGAGGGGATCTGATCATAGGAAAGATGTGATACTGGAAACCAGCGATACCAGCGACCTCAAAAACCTTTTCAATAGTTTGTTTGCTAAGTCACTTTGGTTTCGGATGGATTTTGGTGGATGTTATGTCCCCTGTCCCCGAAAAACTGACGTATTGGAAATCCGTTCCCGATTTGTAATTTATCAGATTGTTAGTACTGAGTCCCTCTTCTTTTTTTCCGTATAGGTCTTCGCATAGTAATTGTCCAATAGCAAGATTTATTAGTCAGAGGTATTACAAAATTTCCTCCCTTAGATGGAGGAGCCCTATCTATGGACGTGCTCGGCAGAAGGGGGCGGAGACGTACAGGGACACGCCCCAACTTGAAAATTTTTGGAAATCCTCCTTTCCACCCACCCAAGAATTTTAACCCTAAGAGGAACAATTTACTTTTCTTCGCCTAAAAGAAAGGCTGTTATTCTAGTTTTGTTGGATGTTGTCCCCCCCCCCCCATGCGTAAAGCGAGCCTGCTCATGTCTCTATCCTAGAGTGTGATGCAAGGTAACCCACCTCGTATTTTCCCCAAGCTATTCGTCGGATCTGTAATCTGTAGTAAGTTCCAGTCTCTCGAGTGCACAAGAAATTATCTCCTGTCACCCACTAGCAGCAGCATAGTTCATTGACTTGAGGGCAGAAAATCTAATCTTAGATTATCACAGCATTCTGGCTCTGATGAACTAAACTGTTATATTGTTCCAGAGAATTTTTAAGAAAGTAGGCATCAGATGAGACGCTTATTTTCAGGAAAAACGCAAGGTTCTTCATCACGAAACTCATGGATTACGCCCGGACAATCGGAATTTCTGAGCTACAAAATTCATTCCGAAGAAGAGTCCAAGTCATTTTCATGCCCAGGCTCAGGCTACTATCCAAGACCCAAGACTCCGAAAACATTTCCTGCCTAACTCGAATAAATTCCGCTCAAAATCAGTAAATTGTCTTGCCGTCATTGGAGTGATCGAGCACAAGAGAGAGGGGAATTGAGAGAGGGGGGGGGCACGAGTTAACATCGTTCATTTGATGAGTCATATCATAAATCATTGATGACCCTGCATTCCTACCCTAGAAAATTAATTGATTTGAAATTTGTGTGGTTTCGTAATTCGCAGAAGTGTGACAGTGACATTTTGCATGAAGCCCTTTGATAATCTGCATACCGCTGACTCATACGAAACTCTCTTCGATGAAGCAAGCTGTCATTTATCGAAAAACATTTTTTTTTTTTTTAAGAAGAACCATTCAATGCCAGAATACACTACCGAAGATGAAAAATTTTCATTTTCCGCAAGATGCAGTACAAGACTCGAAGACATTTTCGGACCCAATCTGTGAGTATGTATTATCCAAGACTGCCGAGAATTCTTCAAACTCAACTCGAAAAAATTACCAACAAATAATGCAATGCAATAATGTTACGGTCATCTTCTGAAAATTATGATTCGTCATAACAAAGTCTTCAAGAAAATACTATAACTTCTCTCATCTGAAGAATTCCTTTAATTTACATCAAATGGATACATCGGTGTTGACTTTGTAGCAGAGATGTTCTGAGAGAAATCCCAAAAAATGCTACACAAAGATCCTTCTTCTCAGATACGAGTATTTTCAACGGGCTCTTCATTCTCTTCCCCTATGAAGACTCTTCTTCCGCACCACGATCTCCATCTCCACCTGTAATCCTGATCTCGAGCCTCATTTACAACATACCTTCACCCTATCGCGAACGCACACGAAGATTAAAACTACTTAGCATTTCGAATGACGATTGACTCTTCGAGCGCAAAGACTTCGTCGCAGTGGACTTTACCGAAGTGGATTAAATTTTACTTAACATTCATCAACTAGCGATCAACGAACATCGTAACAATCCCTCACCCCACTAGCGAGGTAACTATACACCGATCGATTCATATTACATTTGCTGTAATGTTTCCGGTTTGAAACATGAAAATGAAATTGTAATGTAGGGACAGAAAAAATTACCCCGCCAAAAGAAAGCACTTTTTAAGAAAGGCGGTTGCCCGGGGGGATATCTTTCGCATTCTGACTACCGCTCACAACTTCCCTTCCTAAAAAGTTACGTCTTCTTCACTGCTCCGCTGTCCTGGACTCAGGTTCCGGCTCCCCCAAAACCATTTTCATGTATACTCTGACACATTCATGCCTCATCTGAATGTCCCACCGGAGACCGAATTATAGATTCACGTCATCTCATTAAACCACCCTTCCCTCATCCGTGGGAAATTCCTCTATACAGTTGAGTGAGATTAGTAAGGAGCTGATGAAAATTTGAAGGTGCGTAACTGTTACAGAGAAGTTCAGGTGGTACATCTTATGCCCGCGTTAATGCTAAAAAAACCGACTTTTTATTGTCATCATTGTTCGTATTTTACAATGTGGAAACATCCATCAGCAACTAGTTGAAAGCATTCCTGAGCCAGGATATTTTCTTTCTTTTCTATGGGTCGTAAAATGTAGGCATGTGACCGTCGGCCTATTCTTTCACTATTCGGAGTTAGCCCTAGTAAAAAGAAATATACCGAAAAGTAGAAAAGAATAGAATTGAATTGATTTCCTTACAGCATACATCTGGCTAATGAGGTCATTTATTGAAAAAATCCGGGAACAACCGTTTATGTAGCAGTTTTTGTGAAAAGAATTCATTGGCTTAACCTTTAAATGTACTCGGAAATAATCGCCGATTGTCAGCTTCATTTCTTTGTGTGAAGGTCAATAAGCAAGAACTGCATACGGAGTTCATAAAAGGTAAATATTTTTTACGCTGTGGATTGGGTGCGGCTGCTGGAGCCATTTGCCCAGGGGGTGATTTTGTGAAGATATTTGATTTTTGGTAATAAGGTTGAGCCGAAAAAACCAGCATTGTCTGTCAAGGTTGTGCGAGTCGCCACGAACCCGGGACCTCCGGATCACAAGTACAGCGCGGTGACCACTCGGCCACACAGACCTCAAAAGGTAAGTTTCTGGTCCCTTCACTTGACGGTGAATTTTGAAGTAGTTCAATGACGTCAGTGATTTTTCTGGGTTCTTTCCGTATGCATATGCAGTGGCTTTTTGGATCCGGTGTTGTGGGCAGGAGGTTAGCGGTGGGGATAAGCTCCTGGCGGCGTTGAAGAGGGCCACTAGTGTCGGGAAAAGGGCCTATGATGACGGCGGAAGATTGCTGTGAGGAAGGGTCTCTTGGTTTTGGTGGTGATGGGGAGTTAGGGCTCGGAAATCGGTGTATCGGCCACCTTTATGCATGAGAAGTGAACAGCGCATCATGTGAAAGGATTGTATGAAGTACATGAACTGATATTTACAAAGAGCAGAAAGTCAAATAGATTGTGAAAAGTGTGGAAGAAATTTGCCTTTAAAGACCTTCTTAATAATATTATATTAGCAGATTCTCTTTGTAATATAGAGAATAGGCGAGCAACGTGGTTACAGGGTTATCTTTACACTTCTCAGAGCACTGTACTCCATGTTTCGATCCCCTCCTTTGATGAGGGAGGAAAACTTTTTACCCCAAAATAAGACGAAGTACGTTTACTCTAAAACACCAGAGGGACAAAAAGGAAGTTTTTCCAATAAAAAATCATAGCACGAGTAAAAATAATGTTTGATTTCTAATTCGTCGCCTTATTTTAAGTCAGAATAATGCGTAAACGTGAGCAAGTTCCATACCTTGATTTTCTGAAACCTGGTGGGGATCTACCCCTATCTTCACCACGGGTTACGACCGAAGAAATAGACAAACATAATGTTATGAATATATTAATTCTTATTCTCTGAAGAATGGACTGTTGAAATTTCAGAAAAGGGGGAGCGGGTCCGCCCTTTGGTCTACGTATGTTTCCACCAGAAGAACAAATAGAAGGTTGTTAACCATTAATTTTTAAAGTCTGAAAAATGGAGAATTAGATTTTTGGTGTTGGGGCAGGGCCTACCCCTCGGGTCCACAAAATATTTTAGTCGAAAAAAAAAGTCCTTAAAAAAGTAAGAAAAATCGAGAGTGAAACTTTTCGGCGTAGACTGCGAAGGTTTACCCCCTCAAGTTTCCAAAAGATTCCGATCGAAAATAAAAATAAAAGGTTCGACAAAAAATAATGCTTCAGGTTCAACATATCGAGAATGACATTTTTGCAGTTGGGGCGGAGGCCTACCCTTCAGGTCCACAGGAAAGTTCATCGAGAAACAGATTTTCAAAGTTGGAGGTGGAGGACACTCCTCCGACTCTTGAAAGATGAAATAGGAAAAATAAAAAGTTCAACCAGATCCGAAAAATCGAGAATTAAATTTTCAAAGTTGGGACGACAATCTATCTCCCGGCTTAACAAAACTACCGATCGAAAAAATAACGAAGTTCACGAAACACAAGTTTCAAAGTTCGAAAAACCAAGAAAAAGCGGGATACCTCTCGAGTCCACAAAAGATTCAGATCGTGAAAATAAAAGGTACTCGAAGAATAAGTATTAAATTCTGAAAAATCGATAGTTAAATTTTCCGAGCCTGAGGCGGGGGTCTACCATCGAATCACCAAAACAATTAAATGGAAAAAATAAAAATTTGTGACCGTCCACACTAAAAGGGCACTTCGGTCTAAAAAATCGACTTTGAGATTATGTTCGATTTCAGTAGGTCAAAGGGTACTCTTCAACAATGTGAATCTGTAAACTCGAAAAAGCGAAAGTGATAGAGCACAAGAGTGGGCGTCGATAGGTTACCGCGTTCTCTCGAGATTCACGTTTGAATCTTTAAGTGCCTCCTGTAAAATTAATGTTTTGGACCGACGTGCCCTTTTAATTTAGATAGTCACATTTATCGAAAAATAATATTTAAAGTGGATAAACGGCTGGCTGCACGAAAGATTCCAATTGAAAAAATAAAAAGGTCACCAAAATTATTTTTAAAGGCAGAAAAATTGAGAATTGGAGTTTCGGAGTTCGGGGTGGAACTCTACTCCTCGGGTCCACAAAACACTTCCGATCAGAACATAAGAGTTTCGAGGAGAATTATTTCTTAAGTCTGAAAAATCGAAAATTTGATTTTCGAAGTTAGAAGCGGGGTCCACCCCTTAGATACACAAAGTAGTTAGATCGACAAAATAAGGGGTTCGCAGAAAAGTACTGTTCAAGAAGGAAAATCGCGAGTTAGACTTACAGAGTTGGGGGCTGGGTCCACTCCTCAGCCCCCAAAAATCTTCAAATTGAAAAAATAAAAAGGTTACCAAAAATACTTTTACATGCCGAAAAATCGTGAATTAGAATGTTCGGACTTGCGAGTGGGGGAGCCACCCTTCGAGTCTACATACGACTTCAACACAACAACTATGGTTTCACGGAAAACAATTTTTCAAGCTTGTAGATTTTCGGTGTTGGGGTGGGGGTCCACGTATCCACAAAAAACTTCGATCCAAAATATGAGTTTATCAAACAATGATTTTGAAGCCTGAAAAATCGAAATTTTAATTTCCAGAGTCGGGGGTGGGGTCAAAAACGGTCACCATGAATAAATTTGAGAGGCTGAAAGTCAAGAATTAGATTTTTAGGGTTGGGGGTCCGCCCCTCAGATCCACAAAACACTTCGATCAACAAAATAAGTGGTTCACAGACAATCATTGTTCAAGTCTGAAAAATCGAGACCGACGTCTGAAGTTGGGAGCGTGGTCAACCCATCGGATTCACCAATATTGTAATCGAAGAAATAAAATGTTCATCAAAAATAATTTCGAAGACCGAAAAATCCAGAATTGTTGAGGGCAAGAAACCACCTTTCGAGTCTACAAAATGTGGCAATCGAAATGAGAGGAGGTTTACGAAAAATAATTCAGAAGTTTGAAGGATCGAGAATTAGATTTCCGGAGTTCAGGACGGGCTCCACACCTCAAGTCTGTAATAGATTTTACCCAATAGTTGTTCGGTGAGTACGAATTATAACACTGTTTTTTGGAAGGTAAATACTTCTTTATCACTGTTATTTCCTTTATTCGGTAAAACGTTGTAAGCAATGCTGGTAAAGAAAAATAATTTTCCTAGGGAAGTTAAAGATTGCCTCACCGAACAGTTATTGGGTAAAATAAACTACACAACAGGATTGGTAAATAAATAAGCGACACTCGTGCGTTCGCTTCACTCGGCTACGCCTTGATCCGCAAACTTCGCACTCGTTATCGCTTATTTACCGCTCCTGTTGTGTAATCTACAATTACTAAAACAAGGAAAATAAATATTTAATAAATCAAAATCGAAAAGTAGACCTTCCGAGTTGCGGGTGTGGGTTTATCTATCAGATCCACAAAATACTTCGACCAACGAAACAGGGGTTCACGGAACATTATTGCTCAAGCCGGAAAATTCGAGAATTAGACTTCAGAGTTGATGGCTAGGTCAACCATTGGACCCCGCAAATAATTACAACTGAAAAACTGAAAAGGTCACGAAAAATATTTCTAAAGGGCAAAAAATCGAAAATCAGATTTTCGGAATTGGGGTGGGGTTTTATTCCTCGGGTCCAACAAAGACTTCGATCGAAAATAAAGGGGATCACCGAAAATTATTTTTCACGTCAGAAAAATCGAGAATTGGATTTCCAGAGTTGAGGCGGGGTCAATCCATCGGGACTCAACCATTCGATACCGCAATTGATTACAACTGAAAAATGGAAAAGGTCACTAAAAATATTTCTAAATGCCAAAAAATCGAGAATTAGATTTTCGGAGTTGGGGTGGGGTTCCACTCCTAAGGTCCACCAAAGACTTCGATTAGAAAAATAAGGGGTTCACCAAAAATTATTTTTCACGTCAGAAAAATCGAGACTTTGATTTTCAGAGTTGGGGCGGGGTCAACCCATCGGGACCACAATAGATTTGAATCGAAAAAATAAAAATTTCATCAAGAATAAATTTTAAAGCCCGAAAAATCGAGATTTATATTTTAGGAGGCGAGGGAGGTCTATCCCTTGGGTCCACAGATGATTTTGATCAAAGAGTAGAAGGGGTTACAGAAAATCATCTTACAACCCCTAACAATCAAGAATTTAATCACCGGAGTTGGGGATGAGGAATCCTCCCCTCTGATCCATACAATACATCGATTATAACAAAGTACGCGGTTCACAGAAAACTATTGTTGAAGACTGAAGAATCGAGAAAGACTTCCGGATTTGGGAGCTGGGTCAATCATTTGGCTCTACAAATGATTTCAATTGAAAACATAATCAGTTCCCTGAAAGTAATTTTTAAAGGCTGAAAAATCAATAATTAGACTATCAGGGTTTGGGCGGGGGTCTACTTTTTGAGTCTATGGAATGTATCAATCGAAAAAAGAAGTTGAAAACAATTGCACAGTTTGAAGTATCGAGAGTTAGATTTCCGGAATTTGGGATGCGTTTTATCTCTCAAATCCGCATTAGATTTTGACCGAAGAATAAATTACAGCAACAATACGTGCTTTTTAAGGCCAAAATATCGAAAATTATTATATTTTTGTGGTTGGGGGTTGGGATGGGGGCACCCGTTTAATCCACAAAATCCTTCGATCAACAAAATAAGAGGATCGCGGAAAATTATTTATCAGGCCTGAATAATTGAGAATTGGACTTCCAGAGCTAGGGGCATGGTCGACCCCTCTGTCCCATAAAAGATTCCATTTGAAATAAAAAAAATGGTCACCAAAAATATTTTTGAAGACCGAAAAATCAACCATGAATAATCTTGAGAGGCTGAAAGATCGAGACTTAGATTTCCGGAATTGAGCGGAAACCACCCATCGGGTCCACAATATTATATTATAATTTTTATTTACTGAGTGTTATTGCCTTGCTGCTATAATCTAACTATTATTAAAACAAACGTAAATTATTAGAAGAGGGTTAACGTATTATTTGAATTAAAAAAATAACACGTTCATCAAGAATAACGATTAGCTTTATTGATAAGCGAACGCTAAGGATTGTTTAGCGTGGCCACTAGGCCACTACATTTCTGTTACTGCCTTACTGCTTATACTAAACGCTTAACGCCTACGCTTCTAAACCACTTCTCAACGCTTACCAGTGTGCCCGTAGGTGCACTGTAAATTCCCTGGGAAATGACTTATAAAAGAGAAACGTCCGTGTACCGACAGCGCGCAGTTGGCAGCACTACTTTCATCTGTGAATTTCGGCTCGTTGATCATGCGGTCGGTTGGTATTGCGGTCCGTTGATTTTTCGGTCGGTAGAAATTGCGGTCCGTTGGCGGTATACCGTTTTCGACTGCCGTGAATTCAATGTAAACGTTGGGAGCCCTAACAAGGTTTTGCGTTTATCTCAATAACGGTCGAGTTTTATGAAAAAGTGAAAAGAACAAAATTTATTCTACCTGTTATTTTCTATCAGGTAAGATCAGTTTCAAAATTGTACCCATAAAAATTTCGAATTTACTCGCATTCGATGGGAAATTCCAAGGTGAACAAATTTAGCTCTTTCCAATTTTTCATCAAAATTGATAGTTTTTGAGCTAATCCGCAAAAACGTAAAAATGTCCATATAAGCGCAATGCAACCAAAGGAGTTCAGCGATAGCAGCGCGCTGGCATGACGGCAGAACGCGGAAACGCGCTAGTCGTCTAACTTGGTGTATCTATATGACTTTGGAACAAATCATCAACAAAGTTGTCGATCGTAAAAGGGGATTCCAACATTCCAAGCATCGGCACCAGTGCTGCTACCTAGCTTACTTAAAATCTGTGCTCACGTGCTCACTCTAAAATCCGTGACTGTGTATGTCACGGAGTCGAAAGAAGGAACCCAAGGTGAAGGGTGCCGGATTTTCGACACAGATAAGGCGATCTTTCATAATATGACGTTAGGGCTCTATAGTTTCACCTGGGTATACTAAGCCGCCATTTTGGTTCATACTGCGCCCGTGGATGCCGAATCCGACTATGCGGAGCGTAACGCGTAGTCAATTCGGCATCGACGGGCGCAGTATGAACCAAAATGGTGGCTTAGTATACCCAGGTGAAACTATAGAGCCCTAATGACGTTACCGCGCACTGATAATACCCCAGGACCACTATTCTCGAAAAGTTGTTATGCGATGTTATGATAACAACCGTTGTTATAAAAAAGGTGTTATGAGTTGTTACCGGTGGTTACTCATTTACCGCAATGTTGAATAACATCTCATAACCACTCATAACACCGCCTTGGGACTAGTTGTTATGAGTGGTTACCGTAACAACTTTTCGAGAATACCGCTCCTGAACTGACATGTCGGATCAGAACAGGACCTGCATAGAAGTACAGTACGGTGTCTCCTGATAACAGCGCACAAGGTCTCACTGGTCACTACCCCTTTAACCCATAGAGGGCGCTGTACAACAACAAAAAAAAACCGACTGAAATATTAATGCATACTTATAAGAGGGTTATATGACCAAAAATTTAGAAAAATCTCCAGTCTAGGGACGGATCAGAATTCTTAGCCTTATTACGCAGTTGCACACCAAAAATGAGCTATTTCTAAAAAAAATCGCATCGCGTTTTGAATTTAAAATTTCAGCTGAATGATTAGTTCGCAGTTAAAAGGGAAGGGGGGGGGGGAGTTAAGTGACTGGAAATCTCCGGTTTGGAGACACATCTAAATTCGTAGTTCTATTACGCGGGTGCAGGAAAATTCGTCACGCGAAATTTATCGCGCGAAAACTGAAAGCCGAAAAATCGTTGCTGCGAAATTAGAATAACGACAATTTGGTCGCGGGGAAAATTGACCGCGAATGAGGAAAAAAATTATTTTTAAGGGGGCAAACCGTGCACGAGTATATCTCCGTCACCAGTTGGTCAAACGTCAATTAGTGAATGTTATTAATCTTAGCCGATAACCTTCCGCTGGAAGGGCTGAGTGAATTGACAGCTAATAACATTTTTAATGAAATACAATTACGATGATTATTTGTAAACAATGAGCCTGCTATAATCTCTTCAGTAGAGTCATCTGACCATTATGAGAACTTGATTAACTGATTTCAAAATGATCTTACTAATAATTTTAAGGAACTTTTATGTAGTAACATATACATTTTTGGTCTATTTTGTAATAGGTACCTACTGCTCTGTATCTTCTAACTAGGTACCCGTTTCTGTTTCGCTATACGGACACTTACTTGCTCTTTCTCTTACTCATTTCAGCGTTTCTCATTTCATACAATGCGTAAACTTGTTCAGCAGGCCATGCAAGTATGGTACTACATTTCTTCGTCATCATCTTCCTCGCGATAACATTACCCACTTTAAAATTTCGTAGCCACGAAATTTCGTAGCAACGAATTTTCGCGCGATCAATTTTGCGCAACGACTTTTCGTATACCCCTATTACGCAGCTCCCCACCAAAAATTCGCAATTTCTAAAAAAAAAATCGCGTCGCCTTTGAACTAAAAATTTTAGCTGAATGATTAGTTCGCAGTTAAAAGGGGAGGGAGGAAGTGTTGAGTTGGTAGCACTGCTACTGATGGTACGGTCTGCGCTCTACGTTACGTACGAGTACACGACTAGTCATAGGCACAAATAGGTGGGAGCTTGGGGGGCTTAGCCCCCCAAACTTCTAAATAGCCCCCCACCCCCCAAACTCTGAAAAATTACCAAAGAAAATGATACGAGGGGTGGTGTTACTTTATAATAAGGGGGCTTAAGCCCTCCCAGTTCTGAGCCTTATTTGCGCTTCTGCGACTAGTAAGTTATGAGTATGACTCCCGAGTACGGTTGCGATCTACCGATGTTACACGTTATTCAATTACACGTTTCTGAAGTTACACTTGTGTTATGATTATGTATTGCATATCTACGAAAGTTGGTGTTCGACGATACGATCAAAGCTCAAAGCTCAATATGTTTATAATATTATATAAATTTATTACCTATTTGTTTATTCATAACAATTCCGACGTCTGCTTGCCCTTGTATTCCCTTTGTATTTATTATTTTAAAGTTTCTTGACCAAAAATCATTCTTCTCTTTCCATCTTACTTCACTTATTCCAACTATTCCTAGGCTAAGTCTCTTCATTTCTCTCTTAAGATTCTCTAATCTTTCAACTCCATTCAAGCTTCTTACACTCCAAGTTCCTATTTTAATTGCGCCTTTCTTTATAAAACTTTCCGATGATGATGCTCCCCCACGTAGCTCCCTCCCGAACATCCGAATGGGGAGCTTTTTACGTCCGAAAAAATTATTTACCTGTTGGAGCGCCATCATCAGGGACGCGACGTACCAAAGAATTTGCCCCGTGTGGGCTACCGGAAACGGCTTTACCGAATATCAAATAAATAACGCTGTATCAAGGGACACTACAGGTGGTATGCGCGGACCAGACGAGCCGGGAACGCTTCTTGGCGGGGCTCGCCAGCGGAGTGCGACTGGGGGAGGAAACTCTCAAAGTCGCACCCTGGAAGGGTCTGCCGAAGCTGACCAGCGCGTCGGTCTGGCTGCCTACGAGTGGGCGAACAGCGCAAGTACTCCTAAAGAGGCTGGAGCTACAAAATCAGGGGCTGTCTGCAGGGTCCTGGTACGTTGCCCATTGCAGGGAGGAACCAAAAGGTACACTTCTGGCGGTGGGTATCGACGAGGAGTCAGTAAAGTACCTGAGAAGAAAGGGCAACAAGCTGTTCTTCCTGGACCGCCTGGTTGATGTCAAGGTGTCAGTTTGAGGATAACAGAGAAAAGCTATACACGGAATGATAAGGGTATTGCAAATTAATCTGCATCAATGCAAAGCAGCCAGTTACCTACTGAGCAGGAGGCTGCAAAAGGGGCAAACAAATATATGCCTGTTACAGGAACCATGGTATCATCGGGAACAAGTGAGAGGCATACAGATGGCACAGGGGCACCTCATTTATGCAAAAAATGCAGGAAGACTACGTGCAGCGATATTTACAAGTTATAAATTGTTGTTTCGACCTCAATTTGGCCTTTGGCCTCCAAACTCCAAATAGGAGTGCCTTAAATATTCATTTGACCTTACTGAAAAAACTGAACAAGGGATCGCAATATTTCGGGAAGAGTACAGAAAAATGGTGTGTACTGTTTTTACAGATTATTGAAAGTAGTCTCCTAATGGAACATAAAACACAACCAAACCTCTAACCAGAGGAATGGCTCTCTTATCACTGTACTGTTAGGATGCTAGTAAACAAAAGGAATGGGGGAGGGGAAGGAGGAAAAAAATTTGCCGAGCAACCAATAAAAATGAAGACGCTGAGGGAAGTTCCACATCAAATTTATTAAAGAAAACCGAATTTCAGAAATACAAAAATAAAAATGAAACAAACGTATAAATGAACTTGAACCGATATGTATACTTTGACATACGACGTATATAGTATACCGTTATCCAGTAGAGCAATAAATTCTAGAAGAATTCAGAATTTCCACGGAAAAAAATCCAACATTATGTTTGCGGTGTTTGTACTGAAGGGCTTCCACAGTCAACGGCGAGGTTTCTGTAAATCGTTCAATCCAAAACTAAAAAAATTTTCAGTATCAAAATTCAATGGATGCAAGGAAGCTAATGAACATGAAAATGAATGACTTTTAGAATCTAGAACCGGGCAGGTGGGACGAGATGCAAATCTTCCAAGCCCATTAAAATCAAAGTTACACAATACATACTGGGACATTCGATAGATTCGAATTTCCTGGGAGAAAATCCACAAACAGCTGTTTTCCATGTGAACATCGAAGCAGTGTGTTTCCACAAATGAATGGCGAAGTCTAGTAGATCCTCGAAAATATATAGTTATTCAACCAGAAGCTGCAAAAGTAATTTAGTAGTATCAAAATTCGATAAAAATATGGACGGCAACCAATGAAAAATATTTTACTTCGCATACCGTTATCCAGCGACGACTTTCGAGAAAGTTGACAAATCCAAAACTTGTCCGGAGGAAATCCAAAACCTGCTGCTATCATCCGGTGTTTGCCTAGATGAAGGGCTTCCACGAATCAGCGGTCTAGTAGATCCTCAATAATACGATGATCGTTCAATCAAGAACTGTAAAAGTAATTGTGCAGTATCAAAATTCGAGGGGGAAAAATACAAGCTAATGAAAAAATTCTCTCACCATAAGGCAGCAGGGGTATAAATCAAAGGTTCATACGTACATTGAACACGACTCACTAACTTAGCAAGAATTTATGAACTGGTCTCCATTACATTCATCATTGATCTTGCACATTCCTGTCAAACTCATAAAAAAAAATAGCCAGCATTAGCAAGTAATCATATTTACATAAATAATAGAAAGTAATAATAAATTGGCCGAATACCAAAAAGCTTGACATCATTAGCCTGAGTGAGGTTATGAAAAGTACAATAGTAATAAGTACCTAACTAATTATTATATGAATATTAATATACTAGGGAAGCAATAAATTTGCAGACTACCAAACTATGTTTTTATCGGCGTATTGATAGCTCAGTGTTTTGAAACACTGATTGCTGTCGTTATATAATTATTACAGAGAAAGACAAAATTAATTGAAACAAGTAAAAAAAAAAGTCCCGCACCAATTATATCGAAATATACAGCAATGCGGGAAGCTGAAAAATAAAATTAGCAGCACAAAAACAAAAAATAAATGGTATGTATCATTTTTGGCGAAAAGATGAATCTGGTCTCTACTACATTCATCGTCGACCTCGCATGGCCCTGTCAATCCCTCAAAAATTACCATAAAAATAACGCATAATGTAACTTACAAGTAAACGAAGTTAAAAAAGTAAAATTACGGTAACCTAAATAGAAACGAAGTTCCGATGGAGCTCCTGGGGCTCGGCTGGAGAATAAAAGTGGCGCATCATGGGCTAAAATGTTTATACCCACCAACCCAATAAATTATCATAACTTAGAAACTCTCCACAATACTTGTACCAGCACGAGAAGGAATACTCTAGATTGGATCTCGGGATCGATTTAAAGGAATAGATTGGATCACAACCGGAATCATCCTATGAGACTTTCTACCAGTAGCTTGTTGGAATCATCCCATTACAGGACTTTCGACCAACAGTTGTCGCTACTGGAATCGTCCCAGGACTTTCCACCAGTATGAGACTTTCCGCCAGTAACTTGCTGGAATCATCCCATTACAGGACTTTCAGCCAACAAATTATTGCTACTAGCACCAGTAGCCTGTTGAAATCATCCCATCACAGGACTTTTACCAACAGTTGTCGCTACTGGAATCATCTCAGGACCCAATGATCTTAGGAATAGAAGAGATTGGATCGTGACTGGTATCAACCAACTAACAGTTTGACCCAAAAACAACCCTCAAGTGACCCAGAAGTTGTTCAACTTTAGACAGCCATTAGTTCTGAATTTTAAAATGTGAATTATCCCACTACAATACCTGTACAGACACAAGAAGGAGTAAGATTTAAAGGAATAGATGGATCGTAACCGAACTCATCCGATAAGACTTTCTACCGGCATGAAAAAGATTTCAAGGAGCACAAACTGGATCACGACTGGAATCGTCCTATGATGAGACTTTCTGCCAGTTAGCTTGTTGGAATCATCCCATTACAGGACTTTCAACCAACAGTGGTTGCTACTGGAATCGTCTCAGGACTTTCAACCAGTATGAGATTTTCCGCCAGTAACTTGCTGGAATCATCCAATGTTGGACTTTCAACCAGCAATTATTGTTACTGGCACCAGTAGCCTGCTGAAACCATCCCATTACAGGACTTTTACCAACAGTTGTCGCTACTGGAATCATCTTAGGATTCTAGATTCTTCGGATAGTACCTCCTATAACAGTTTCACCCAAAAACATTCCCCCAATCTACCCAGATATAATTGCCAATTTGACCAACCAAATTACCTAAAAATGATACGCAAATGCGCCCGGATCTTTAAACCACAGCAGAGTGGCTCAGGAACACCAGTGGATCTTTGAAGACCCGATTTGGTAACTAGAAGCTGCATAAGTAATTTGGCAGTATCAAAATTCGAGAAAGAAAATACAAAAAGTAATGAAAATGTTAATTCTAAAAATGAATTCTATCACCTGTGAGGAAGCAGGGGTATAGATAAAAAAGAAGTATCTCAAAGGGGGGGGGGGTCAAGTAGAAAATTTTTCGGTGTGGAAGGATAGTTCTAAAATGTGACCTCCTTTGGTGGCGCCCAATTCGAGTTTCATAATCAAAATTTGGAATACAAGGTTGAAAATGTCAAACTCGTTGGTACATACAAGTAGAGTGTCACTGTGCTCCCTTAGTCCAACAAAACTGAACTCTCAGGGGGGGAGGCTTTTAGAATTCGACACAGCGGACGACAGAGACAGAGGATGGTACAAGTGACAAGGACAACAGACGATGGACGGAACGAATGGCGAGGGCATGATGGACGATGAACAGAACGAATGGCGAGGGCATGATAGACGATGAACAAAACGAATGGCGAGGGCAATCGACAATAGACGACCAATAGAACGAGTGGAATGGACGACAGACAACGGGTGGAACGAGCGAGATAGACAACAGATGAGGGATGGAAACAAGCAGCATGGGCAATAGACAACGGACGGAATGAGCGGGCGCGGATGACAGACGGCAGATGACAGACAACAGATGGAACAAGCGGCATGGACAACAGACGGAACGAGCGGGTGTGGACGACAGACAACGGACGGGAACGAGCGGGCGCGGATGACAGACAATGGACGGAACAAGCGGGTGTGGATGACAGACAATGGATGGAACAAGCGGGTGTGGATGACAGACAACGGACGGAACGAGCGGGCGCGGACAGCAGACAACGGACGGAACGAGCGGGCGCGGACAACAGACAACGGACGGAACGAGCGGGCGCGGACAACAGACAACGGACGGAACGAGCGGGCGCGGACAACAGACAACGGACGGAACGAGCGGGGGCGGACAACAGACAATGGACGGAACGAGCGGGGGCGGACAACAGACAACGGACGAAACGAGCGGGCGTGGACGACAGACAACGGACGGAACGAGCGGGCGCGGACGACAGACAACGGACGGAACGAGCGGGCGCGGACGACAGACAACGGACGGAACGAGCGGGCGCGGATGACAGACAACGGACGGAACGAGCGGGCGCAGACGACAGACAACGGACGGAACAAGCGGGCGCGGACGACAGACAACGGACGGAACAAGCGGGCGCGGACGACAGACAACGGACGGAACAAGCGGGCGCGGACGACAGACAATGGACGGAACGAGCGGGCGCAGACGACAGACAACGGACGACAGACAACAGACGGAACGAGCGGTGCGGATGACAGATGATGGATGACGGATGGAACTAGCAGTGCGGATGACAGACGATGAACAGAACAAGCAGTGTCAACAACAGACGACGGACAGAACGAGCGGTGCGGACAACAGAAACAGAACAGAAGCAACCAACCCGTTACCAACTGGAGAGAGACTTTAATTACTGTACAGTTTCATGACCCAATTAAGGATGCCGGTGAAAGGGAATAAAAATATTAGAAGATAAATGAGAAAAAAACATGGAAACTACTCGCTGATTAGAGTTTGGTTTATTGTGGGAAGAAGCCAAAGTTCCTAAAAAAAAAAATGAAAACAGAACTGGAGTGTGGCCAATACCCCCTGTAACAATACACTTTCTTATACTGATAAAACTCACATATTCTATAATAAATTGAACCTCTGATAATCAAAAGTATTACACTACTTGCCTTTGTACCCAGCGGCACTGAGGAAATCCCAAAGTCTGGTAGTACTTGGTGTTGGCATAGAAGAGACGCTTTCACATATCAGCGGTCTAGTTGATCCTCAATAGGTCATCATTCAGTCAAAAGCTATAAAAATAAAATAAGTCAACGCTAAAAAAATATATACATATCTTACAAACCCATGAAAATGAAGTATTACGCCATGTACCACTGATTCAAGATACAAGGGATTTGGAAATTTCAACAGATCCAGAACTTTCACAGAGAAATACCAAAAATATGCTGGTGTTTGGTGTTTCCATTCAAAAGCGTTTCCAGGAAGCAACGGCTAGGTCTATTCGGGGAGTCGGGGAGAAGCAATACAAAACGAGAGCTAATGAAAAAATGAATTCTCTCACCTATAAGGAAGCAAAATTTGTACATGAGGAATTTTCATAGATCCAAAATCTGCTGGTATTGGGTGATAGGCATAGAAGAGGCGCTTCCACGAATCACTGGTCTAATAGATCCTCGATGATTCGATCATTCAATCGCAAGCTGTATAAATAAATTTGTCATATCACAATTCGGGGGAAAATTCGAAAGCCAATGAGAAAATGAATCCTCTTACTTACAAGGCACGTGAATTGTCACAGCACACACCACATACCTTCATGTCCAGCGACGAATTTCAGGAAACTCAACTGATCTAAGACCTCCATGGAGAAAATCCAAAATCAGTTCAATCAAAAGCTTGGCCGTATCCGGATTCGGCGAAAAAATTCGAAAGCTAATTGAAAAATGAACTCACCAACACCACATACTTTTATGTCCAGTGACGAATTTCGGGAAACTCGACAGATCCAAAAGTTCCGCGGAGGAAATCCAAAATCAGCCAGTAGACGCTTTCACAAATCAGTGGTCCAGTAGATCCTTGATATGAGATTCATTCAAATGCAATAAAAATAATTTTGCTATATCAAAGAAATAAAAGTGAATTGTCTTGATCTCAAAAGGGGTTAGGTAAGACAATATACACGATACAGAGAATTTTCACAGAGAAATAACAAACAGTTCAGGTGTTTGGTGTTTTTATGCTGACGCATTTCCACAAAGCAACGACCTGGTCTAGTAGATAGTAGATACTCTTAAGATACGTCATTCAGAAGCTGTAAAAATAAAACTTGCAGTGTAAAGTTCGAGGAGCAATTCGAATAAACGAAAGCTAATAAAGAAAAGTGAATTATTTCACCTATATGGCAGCAAACTTTGTACTAACATATTTGTTTGTCGAAGGACGAATTTCGGGGAACCCAAACCAAAACTTGTAGAGAAATCCAGAATCTGCTGGTATTCGGTGACAGCACAGAAGAGGCGCTTCCACGAATCAGCAGTCTAGTAGATCGTTGACAATCAGAAGCTGTATACATAAATTTTACGTATCACAATTTGGGGGGGGGAACTCGAAAGCTAATGAAAAAATGATCACATAAGGCAGGTATATTGTTACACCACATACTTACTTTCATTTCCAGCGCTCAACCGATCCAAAACTTCCTCGGAGAAAATCCAAAATCTGTTCAATCAAAAACTTTGCCATATCACAATTCGGCGGAAAAATTCGAAAGCGAATGTAAAAATGAATTCTTACTTGTACAACACCACATACCTACTTCTCGACGAATTGCGGGAAACTCGACAGATCCAGAAGTTCCACGGAGGAAATCCAAAATCAACTAGTACTCAGTGTTGGCATTGAAGAGGCGCTTTTACTAATCAGTGGTCCAGCAGATCCTTAATGATATGCGATCATTCGGTCAAAAGCTAGAAAAATAATTTTGCTGTATCAAAATTCGAGAAATTAGAAATAATGTGAATTATTTCAATCCTAAAGGAGGTAAGACAATTTACAAACACATGAGAATTCGAAGATTTACGCCACCTACCAATTACCCACTCAATTGTGCATTTCAACAGATCTAGAATTTTCATGGAGAAATACCAAAAACTGCTGGTGTTTGGTGTTTCCACAAAGCAATACGTTCCGGCCTAGTCGATCCACTAAGATACGATCATTCAGAAGCTGTAAAAATAAATTGGCAGTATCAAAATTCGGGAAAGCAATACAAAATGAAAGTTAATGAAAAAATGAATTCTCTCACCTATAAGGCAGCAAAATTAGTACATCACATATTTTTATATCTAGCGACAAACTTCGGAGAACGCAACAGGTCCAAAACTTCCAGAAAAATTCCAGAATCTGTTTGTATTCGGTGACTGCATAGATAAGGCGCTTCCATGAATCAGCAGTCTAGTAGATCCTCGATGATTCGATCGTTCGATCAGAAGCTGTATAAATTTGCTATATCACAATTTGAGGGGGCGGGGATTCGAAAGCTATTGTTACACCACATACTGTCATGTCCAGCAACGAATTTCGGGAAACTCGACAGATCCAAATGTTTCACGGAGAAAATCCAAAATCTGCTAATACTTGTGTTGGGATAGAAGGCACTTTCACAAATCAGCGGTCTAGAAAATCCTCGATATATGTGATGATTCAATCAAAGGATATAAAGACAATTTTGCTGTGTCAAAATTAAAAAACAATTAAGATAATTATAAATAAAAAAAAAACTATTTCTATCCCAAAGGGTTTAAGTAAGACGATATACAAATCTTACAAACCCATGAAAATCCAAAATCCGAAGTATTACGCTACATACCAGTGATTTAAGATGGATTTGGAAACTTTGAACGAAGCAATGGCCAGGTCTAGTCGATCCGCTATGATACGATCATTCAGAAGCTGTAAAAATAAATTTGCAGTATTAAAATTCAGGAAAATACAATATGAAAGTGAATGAAAAAAATGAACTCTCTCACCTATAAAGCAGCAAAATTTGTACATCACATATGTGTATTTTTATATCTAGCGACAAATATCGGGGAACGCGACAGATCCAAAACTTCCAGAGAATATCCAATAGAAGAGGCGCTTCCACGAATCAGTGGTCTAATAGATTCTCGATGATTCGATTCTTCAATCAGAAACTGTAATATTTGCCCCATTATAATTCGGGGGAAAATTCGAAAGCTAATGAAAAAATTAATTCTCATAAGGCAGCTAAATTTTTACACCATACACAACATACTTCCATATCCAGCAACGAATTTCGGGAAACTCGACAGATCCTAAACTTCCACGGGGAAAATCCAAAACCTGTTCAATCAAAAGCATTGCCGTGTCACAGTTCTGGGGGGAAATTCGAAAGCTAATGAAATCTCACTTGTAAGTCATCAGGTAAATTGTTACAACACCATATACTAATATGTCCAGCAAAGAATTTCGGGAAACTCGACCGAAGTATTACGCCACCTACCAGTAATTCAAGATGCAAGGGATTTGGAAATTTTGACGTACCCAGAACTTTCACGGAGAAATACTAAAAAATGCTGATGTTTGGTGTTTCCGCTGAAGCGTTTCCACGAAGCAACGACCAGGACTAGTAGATCCACTAAGATGCGATCATTCAGAAGCTGTAAAAATAAATTTGCAGTACCAAAGTTCGGGGATTCTCTCACCTATGAGGCAGCCAGATTTATACATCAGATGTTTATATCTAGCGACAAATTTTGGGGAACGCGACAGATCCAAAACTTCCAGAAAATATCCAAAATCGCTGGTATTCGGTGATGGCATAGAAGAGGCGCTTACGAATTAGCAGTCTAGTAGATCCTCGAAGATTCGATCATGTAATCAGAAGCTGTATAAATAAATTTGCCGTATCACAATTTGGGGGGAAAACTTGAAAGCTAGTGATAAAATAAATTCTCTCACTTATAAGGCAGGTAAATTTGTTACACCACATTCCACATACGTTCATGTCCGGTAACAAATTTCGGGAAAATCGACCAATCTAAAAGTTCCATGGAGGAAATCCAAAATATGCTAGTACTCGGTGTCGGGATAGGAGAGACGCTTTCACCAGTCAGCGGTCTAGTAGATCCTTAATATGAGATCATTACGAACCTATGAAAATCTGAAGTATTACGCCGTACCAGTGATTTACAAAACTTCCTGAGAATTCCAGAATCTGTTTGTTATTTGATAACTGCATAGATGAGGCGCTTCCACGAATCAGCAGTCTAGTAGATCCTCGATGATTTGATCGTTCGATCAGAAGCTGTATAACTAAGTTTGCTATATCACAATTTGGGGGGAGGGGAATTCGAAAGCTAATGAAAAAATGAATTCTCTCTTTTAGAAGGCAGGTAAATTGTTACACCACACACTGCATACTGTCGTGTCCAGCAACGAATGTCGGGAAACTTAACAGATCCAAATGTTTCACAGAGAAAATCCAAAATCTATTCAGTCAAATTCTATCACAATTTGGGGGAAAAATTCGAAAGCTAATGGAATAATGAATTCTCTCACTGGTAAGGCAGGTAAATTGTTACAACACCACATACTTTTATGTCCAGTGACGAATTTCGGGAAACTCGACAGATCCGAATGTTCCACAGAGAAAATCCAAATCTGTTCAATCAAAAGGACTAAAAATAATTTTGCTGTACAAAGATTCGAAAATAAAAAAATTAAATTAAACAAAGTGAACTTATACAATCTAAAAGAGGTCAGATGAGACGATATATAAATCTTGCAACCCATCAAAATTAAAATTAATACACCACATACCGTTATTCAAGGTGCGATGGATTTAGAAACTCCGACAGATCCAGAAATTTCACGCAGAAAATCCAAAAAGTACTGGTGATTGGTGTTTGTGTCGAAGAAGTGTTTTCACGACGCAATGGCCAGGTCTACAATCGTTCAATCAGCAATCAGAAGTTAATTTTGCTGAGCCTCAATTCGGGGAGGGGGGGGGGAATACGCTTATGAAAATTCATTCTCTCGCCTGTAATGCGAAAATCATTGAAATCAGAAGCTGTAAATGTTATTTTGCGTGTATCACAATTCGGGGGAAAAATATGAACCACAATGAGAAAATTAATTCTCTCACCTATAAGGCAACAAAATGTTTCCAGATACTGTTATATCCAGCAACAAATTTCAAGAAACTCGCTAAAGCCAAAACTTCCACGGAGAAATTCAAAATCTGCTGGTACTCGATACTTGCACAGAAGAGGCGCTTCCATGAATCAGCAGTCTAATAAGTCCTCGATGATACATACGATTGTTCAATCGGAAGCTTGAAAAATAAATTTGCAGTATACAATTCGGGGGGGGGGGGAATTTGAAAGCTTATGAAAAAATGAATTCTTTCACCTAGAAACTAGCAAAATTGTTACACCACATACTGTTTATATCCAGCGACGTATTTCGAGAAACTCGGTGAATCCAAAACTTCTGCATGTGAAATCAAACCTCTAGCCAACTTAGCGAATCCAAGCATCCAATCCAAAATGCACACGACTTGATCGGATTCGAAATTCATGTACTTGAACGAAGGTGGTAGATCACGGAACGAAGAAGGCAGATCACGACCAGTAATCACATGCAGCAAACATCCAAAAATATGGCGAACAAAATAAATATAACAGTCGAATGACAAACACAGCAACCACATGCAGCAAACATGCAAAAATACGACTATCAATCAAATATGTCAGAAACCAAATACATATAACAAAGGACAGGCCACAGGCAATTATTTGGGTGCCGATATTATACATGCAAAATCGACATAACTCACTACACGGGTGCAAAATCAAAACTCCATCGCAGACTTGACGAATCCAAGCAACCAATCCAAAATGCACCCATGACCGAATCCGAAGGTCTTGAACAATAGAGGCAGATCATGACCAGTAATCACATGCAGCAAACATCCAAAAATATGGCGATCAAAATATAGGTATATGATAGTCAAATGACAAGCACGGCAACCACATGCAGCAAACATGCAAAAATATAACGATCGATCAAATATGTGGTAAAATATAACAGTCATATGACAAGCAACAACCGAGATAGAACACGACCAGTAACCACATGTGGCAAACATGCAAAAGTACGACGATCAGTCAAATATGTAATAAACCAAACATTACAGTCAAAGGGCAGGCAACAGGCAATCATTTGGGTACCAAAATTAAACATGCAAAATCGACATAACTCACGGTACTGATGCAAAATCAAAACTCCATCACGACTTGGTAAATCCAAGCATCCAATCCAAAATGCACACGACTAGCCCGGATACGAAATATTACAGAAATTTTCAAGGAGAGATACTTCGTGCTAATGGTATTCAAATATAACTGATGCCGATGAAATTTGAAATCTCTGGAGTAACTGAGCCTAAAAATGTACATCGACTTTAATTGGCTTTGAATATGGAGTGGGGCAGTGGGATAAAAACCGCCCAACCAGAGATACATGCGTCGTAGAAAAAATGCCTTCGACTGGACGCGTATATTGTAAATAAAATTCCCCAAATTCGTATTGCGACAGGTATAAGGGCGGCGAAGACAATAGTCCAGCATTCTCACGAGTCACAGAGAAAATCAAACGATTGTTTAAGGACGTGATATATTGATAGCTGAAAGGGAATCCGTTAGCCGGGAGGGGTACAACCATATTTCGACAAAGCTGAAAACAAGTAAACAAAATTTCCGAATCCTGGTTAAGCCGGGGAATTTCGAAACTACCTGCTCCAGTTGTGACCTTCACGAGGTATGGGAATAATTTTGGCATACAGTGTGTCTAAAAAAATCCAGCTCGAAACAAATTCCGCTACTTCATACCAAGAACATATCATTCGGGAAAGGATGGAAATTCTCTCGAACACAGAAACATTAAAATCGATTGGAAAAATTGCCCTCAGTGGAGAACATTTAAAAAAAAAAAGTCGGGAAATTAGTGGGCAAATTTCTAAGACTATTAGCTTTTTACTTTTGTTCTATTGGGACATTGCCATTCGTTAGAAAAATCGGGAAAAGGTAATTTTTTGATTTGGCAACGAGCTTCTTGCAATCACTTTTTTCTCTTTTCTTCCAACCATTTTTTCAGTAATTTACTGCAAAGTGCGTTCGAGTTGTTGATAGAATTTTCCATGAAATTTATTCTTCCAATCATCTTTAGGCTCTACTAACGTCGTCACTGTGTGCTCTGTGTGTGAGTGTGTTCTTCATATTTCCATGGAAATTTTTATTAACAACACGGTTGCAGACATTACTACTCTGTTCATCGGATCGCCATGAAACTTTGGGAAGTTGTTATCGAACTTTGGAAGTTGTTCAATACACTCTCGCGAAGGTTTCTGGGGGGGGGGCAGCAGTGTGAGGTATGCTCCCCCAACACGCTTCTGTTACTATGACGTCCTACTACTGAGTATATTTGAGCGAAAACCGTGCCTAAGTGGTTGACATTTCCATGGAAATTTCTATCAATAACACGGCTGCAAACTGCACGTGTCTCCTGCGCAGAGACACATATTGTAACATTTTAAATACTTTCGTACCCTACTAAAAAAAAATCCATAGAAATTTCTATCAACAATACGGCTGCAGACTGTATGTAGTCGCGCAGGGCGCAGCAAAGATCAAGATCAATGGGCACATGGCTGGAAGAAAAATAAAGGTCCATGGAAATGTCAGCCATTGAACTGAATTGTCACCATGAAGAGCTAAATCATACGGACTGGCTTCGTGTCGGGGAGTATGCAGGGCCGAATTTAGGGTGGGGCCCACGGGGCCCAGGGCTCCACAAATTAGGGGCCTCCACAAAAGTCATGAAAGTGTCGTTATTACAAATATATGTTGCTCATACTTCATGTGTACTTCAAATTATTTTACTCGTAATTTTGGATTTCGGTTTGTTTGTTTGTTTGTTTGTTTGTTTGTTTTTTGTTGTTTTTTTTTGGGGGGGGGGGGGGTTCTTGACACTTTGGGCTTTCCAATCTTCATGTAGGTGTTTTCTTTTGACTAATGCTTTAGAAAAAAGGTTCTCAAACCGCTTTTAACTTTGTACTTTACTTACTTTGGGCACTCACACATACCTACTTTGGTCTTTTTCGTTATCTGTGGGATCGCAATTAGGCTCCTCTCTACTCTATATCCCTCGAAATTGGAGAGCGATACTATTGAACTCACTTAAACCAACTCACTTAAGCCCGCGGTCTAGGGTAACTTTATAAAAATCCAAAAATCATAGCGCCCCCGCCCAAAAAAATAGATTTTTCTTCTGTAATACTTCCTTTGTAAAAAAAAAAAGAGAGAGAGAGAAAGAAAGCACATCACAAATGATAACAGCGGGACTCGTATAGTTTTACATTTTTCATTTAGGGGGGCTAATTTTGAAACCGGGGGAGGGATAACTCATTCCACGATAATATGCCTCAGAAATTACACATTTCGGTTGCCTTATCGGCATGGAGAGACATCTTCACTACTACATTAACTTGCTCTTTGTACTTTGTATATCACACATTGAGAATGAAAGATACATATCGATGCGATACTTTTTAAATACTCAAAGTTTTTTTTGTAAATTTTATGCCTACTGTTCTTAAAAATAAATTTAATAATTTTTTACAATAAATACTTGATGGGGGAGGGGGGATGTATGATGAGAGTGTGAATTATCAAATATTAATTTTTCATGTTTATTATATTTCAACTTGATACAAATTATAAAGAACAAGAGAAGATATATTTGAGGCGTTATTTTTTTCAATCACGAGAATATACATAATAACTCATCAAACAGCGAATTATAGGAATTGTGTATTTTGTTCCGTAAGTTGTATAAATGTATGGAAACAAGCAACATAGAAGAGTAATACATTAAATTCACCGATAATATCTTATGGGAAAACAGCTACTGATAACCATAATATGTCCCACCACACTAATTTTCCCATGGCTCTAAAAAGGGCCCTTGTCATCCTCCTTCTTTCTTGATTCGTCCGCGTTCGTTTCTGAATGAACTACAGCGGGATTAAGCCTTCATGGGCCCCGGGGCAGAATACATAATAGGTTCTCTCCCCACCCCAAAAAAATTTTTTTCTACCAAAATTTATCAAAAAATATGCACATTTTTCAACATTTTAATTTTTTTATATTTCAAACATTTGCAAACGAATAACAGTATAAACTTTAAATATTTACTTTTCGTGTTTTGGCTACTGCAAATTCGTCTATCAATTTATCAATATCTAAATTATCCAATAAATCATTATTTATAAAAAATGAAGCATAGTTCGATAAACTTTCGTCTCCAAGTGCATTTCTTAAATAATTTTTTATGCGCTTTAGAACAGAAAATGAACGTTCACCAGATGCATTAGAAACAAAAAGACAAATATATTCTTAAAATTATATCCATATTGGGAAATGTAGAAGAACGATTTCTGATTAATTTCAAATATTCTCTGGGACAGTTATTCTCTAGTTTGAGAGCTTTTACAAAACCCTGGAAATGTACTATGTCTTCAACAAAATCACTATCCAAATCATTAGGAAAAGTTTGCAAGAGTTTTTTTACTGCTTCGCGCAATTCATCAGCTGATTGGTCAAGAAAGCGAGTTAGGCACCCAAATTTTTCCACCAAAGATGTATAAGCTGCTCGCCGTTTTGTGAGTTCGTTGATTACTCTGTCAGTTATTGAGAGGAAAGTGTTGACTCTGAAATTATCTCTGGCATTGAAAGTTGTTTCTCCTTCACGGTCCTTACATGTTGCTCTTCGTTTGATCGTTCGTTTCTGGGCACCTTTATATGCTTCAGAGCCTGATAATAATTGACCTTGCTGCTCGTAAAAGTGAAACCGATCTCGTAGGCTGGTGATATAGTTGATGAGACCATCATAGTGGTAGACAACATCATGTAGGTCAATTTCAGTCGCTTGTATAAACTTATTCACTCGATCAAACGTTGATAAAATATCTGACCAGAAAACAGTTAAAATGCCAGTCTCTCCAATTTATTGAAAATCAGCAACAAACCACGAGCTTCGGCTCGTACATCCGCCTTCTCTCGGCTATTAGTTGAAATTTTTTAAATCACTTTCCTGAATATGTCATATGAAGTTTTAAGTGCTCGCACAGCATTCCACCTTGCTGACCAACGTGTATCTGGAATATATTTCAATAATAATTGAAGATTGTCAGCTTCAACGTCCTGCATTTGACTTTTAAGAAGATCATATCAAAGCGTAGATGCTGTTTAAAATGAGTACACTTTATTTACAAACATAAAAAGTACGAAGCTGCAGCACAGGATTCGGCATGCTGCCGAGCCAACCAAATTCAACGAATGTGCGGCGCATGGTACGAAGTCTGCCAACAAGTTTCTTGACTTCATTCACTCAACAAGTGTAATGGCGGATATTTAATATACAACAACAAATAATTTTATTATTTTTCTATTTCCCTAAATTAAAATTATATTTATGTATTTTTTCTTGGGCCCTGTTTGGCCTTGGGCCCCGGGCCATTTGCCCATTTTGCCATATAGTTAATCCGGCGCTGATGAACTAAACAATGAACTAGTCATTTCTATTAATGAAATCACAGTGAACACTTTTTATAATAACGTAGTTTTCAATTAAATCAGTCTGAAAGGAGTATTTCAGCTTGAAAACTTTGAATAGTTGTTTTTCTGAAAAGCAAAATCGCTGACAAGGGCCCTTTTGACAGATAACTCCTCAAATATTCCTGGTGGGGTTGGCAGACCTGCACTGGTTACGGCCTTTATAAAAGAAAACTAATACGAGCGTAGGAAACAAACGTGCGCGCATTTTACAGCGTCGTCTACAAACCACCTGTTCGAATAACTCGTGTTTGGCGATTTTCACGTCGTAACGACGTTCAAGTTTCAACATATGAAGTTAGTCGTGTTTTGTACAGCGTTTGCGTTCGGTTGTCGTTGTGTCGTGCTTTCAACAGTCCAAGTTCATTCTCGATTTTCTCGTCGGCGTTTTCGAATTTACTTCGTTCGAACATAATTCGTAAATAATCGCTTTGATCGCGTCTTTGAAATTATCGCGGGCTCGTATTTTCTTCCAGAATCGTTAATACTAATATAATTTGCCAGTGATATCGTTTTCGTTTTTCGCGAATTCGTTCGGTCAGCGTGTTTTTGGTTTTCTTGTGTTCGTGAATCTGGATGCATTTTGTGGACGCCGTAAACCGCCGCGATCAGTTCCAGTTCGTTGTCGGATTCATTATGCTGTAAATGCCGGCACAGATTTGAATCGCGGTAAGCAAAAAGGAACGGCTTTTATTACTCGCCTAGTGTTGATTAGTCGGATTAGTTTTCGAGGTGTATACCTAGGCTAATTCAATTTACCTAATGCATGGGAAGTTATACCTAATTTGTGTTCGAAATTAACGTTGAACCGGCTTCAAACAGGTTTGCGTAAAATATAAATAAATTACCGTTTTTATTTATAATAATTTGAATGTTACCGGAATCAGGTGAATTCTTTAATGACAGAATTCATAAAACCTGTTGGCGCGGTTACGATACACGGTATTATTTGATTTCGGAGTTCGATCTGCGATCGTGAACGAGATCAGACGAAAGAGCAAATGGGGAACGTGTGCTGTGTGTCATATACGTGAGTAAACGATACTCACACATGCGCGTACTTCGGCGTTCGATGAATCTGTTCATGTCATTAGCTTTAATGTGAGCGGTTGGAGGCGCACACAGACAGTTTATTGCGATCGCGTGATGGTGGAATTTATGTAGATCACTTGCGATACTGGAACACCTTTACTCTCTTTACTTTTTACTTGTCGTATGATGTAATACAACGCAATACAACGTGATTGGAGATCTCGACTATTAGGTAAACTGAAATGTGCCGCTAAGGATCTGCAGTTAATACATACAATCAATCAAAAGAGCACAGGAAATTAAGTGTGGAGGAACAGTGGGGTGAAATAAAGGAGGGAATATCAAAGTCAGCAGAAGAAAATCTAGGTAAAACTAAGGGAGCGGAAAAGAAACCATGGATGCAGTGCCGGATTAACCTCTCCCAGCGCGGTAAGCCTGTGAACCATTGGCGCTTTTTCACATCGCGTTTAAAAGTTTTTTGCGTTGCATGAAATATGACCACACACGGACTTCCGGGAAATTTGAAAACTGAAAGGGCGCTTCACAGAAGAGAGAAGGTGACAGAGACATTTTTAACAAGCAGTTTTCCTTTAAAGGCATTTTGCAGCAATGGCACGTTGATACTACGATTTTTTCGCGTCCAAGTATTACCTATTCACATTTGTTTGATAAATGATTATATTAGCCCCGCAACCCAGGCGAATTACTAATAATTTTGATTGGAAAAAATTCGCACAAAAGGTCTTGACTGCTGAAAGATGTTGGGAAAGGTATCTATAATTAGTGGTGAAAACCCACCGCCACTACACTGAAAGCATCCATCATTATTTACAAAGGGCTCTATGGAAAAATGAATTTTATACGGTTTTCTTGATTTTTTTCAAAATTATAATATTCTAGGAAGAAACTGCTTCAGTAAAAAATTGTTGCGTGTAAAATTTTCTACAAAGCAGCCTATACTTTTCCCAAAAGGACGAAGAATTTTTTTTAAAGAATTACTTTCAACTTTCAAGAGTTAGTTCCCCCGCTCCAACGGCTCGTAACAAATCCTGAAAAGCAACAGGAATTTAGGGTTGTTGTGGATTACAAAACTGCATCATAAAATGCTTTGTTGTCCGATTTTTACTCTCACTCTACAACAAAAATAAAAAATTTACAAGAATTTACTCACAAGTCATACTTGAGGAGTTATAAGCTTAAAAAATTTTATTGTTTTTTACAAAACAGTACATGTACGTGTAATCATTCATCATTATCATTACATTCGTCTACATCATCTAACTGTGAATAGCGTGACCCGGCATTGGGGCAGGATGGGCTGTGACAGGGCTTACAACCGTCTGCACAAGGTTTTCCTAGAAAAAGAAAGGAGGCAGTGCACTTTCAAGTAGTATTTTTTAGTTAAGTTTATCTGAATGCAATGAGTGCAAACCTAAAGAACGACAGAGTCACATTTATGCCCACATCCTTTTTCTTACAACTGCAGAAGATTCTCGCCATCAGTTTCTGTGGAGCCATTTGAGATTCTGTTTTGACTGGCTGTAAACCTGATTCACTTTCCATCCAGCCCCATTCCAGTGGGGAGCCTTCACAGTCCAGCGAAGACTGAGTTTGAGTGTACACTCAGTAAGAGTGCTCTTGAGTTGCGACCTCAGTCGGTGGAAGCAAACGTAATTCCACCTTCATTCTCCCACCGCACAAGATAGGGAGAAATGGAGAGCTGCATCAAACCGTTCGTAAGACTGATAACCTTATAATCATCATCATCTCGATGATATTAAAATTCGCATTTAAGATAGGAGATAAGAAAAAAAAAGGAACGGTAATCCAAAAATGAGCATCGGCATTCAATTCCTCGTTGGAAATACTTATAAAATCATATTATGTTCTCTGTCATTGTTTTTTTTATTTTTACAAAATCTCAAATTGTTGTGTAATGTTATATTTTACCCTGGCTATAAAAACATTCCGCATCATTTGCTTCTGAGTCACTTTCTTGATAGCTTCTCTCTATTGGTTCATCTGCTTCTTCACTATCAGATGAATCATCGTTTTGAAAAATTCGTCTTTGTTCACGTCTTTATACAAGTTGTGCAGTTGGTTTTTTCCTCGGCTAACTTTCTTTTTCTTGTCATTTCTTTCTTCCCAGCCACTCCCGGTTTCACCTTATCCTTCTTCACCGCTGTGGATTTCTTTTTTCGAACGTTTTCTCTCGTCCTTCTCCAGAACCTTCTTTTCTGTCCCTTATTTTTTCTTATTTCTTCCCTCACCACTTTCTTTTCTGCCTTTCCCCCTTCTTTTTCCTAGTTTCACTGTGGCCTGCTCCCGCCAGGCTTCTGAGGCCATAACAAACGGACTGCGCTTTTCTTTTTGTTCTTTTTTTTCCCTTCTAAGTGGTTTTGGCCAGTGTAAGAATTTTCTTCCAGGCAAGGAAAGATTCAACATTTCACTGGAATGACGCAGAAGTCCGATGTCCGAAGTACTGACAACTGTTTTTATAGGTGTCGAAATTGCTGGAACTGGTGTAGGAAGGTCCCAATCTTTTATGAACAAATTATGTAATAGAGAAATTTCTCATTTCAAATTAACAAAGATAATATTCCATTCTTACATTTTTCAGCTATAAATTTTCTTCACAGGGCTTAGATTGAGTGAGGTAGAAGCTAATCTCTCTACTATCTTGTAATTGAGAATCTTCTTCGGGCGCACTTTTTAATCCATGTAACTAAATCTTCTTTTATCTTGGGAGTAATGTAGGATCCGGACCCATTGAGTCCTTTGCATACTTTCATTCTTGGCTTCCATCGTTGATCAAGACACACCGTGCTTCTTTTCAGTATAGTTGCAACCTACATGCCTCTCCGCGCATCAAAAAAGAGTCTTTCCCATTCGGCTTAGTGAATAGTTTCTATGCAGTCTTTTCTTTGCCATTTACTAAAAGATATTCCAACTTGTAATTCTTATATTCAGTAATTTTATTCAAAAATGAACATCAGCCACCATTCGTGACATCAGCTAGAAAATTGAAGTCTAATCAATTTTTTGGTTAATGACATTTAGTGTAACATCCACTAAAAATTGTGCAAGTCCATTTTCTAGTGGCTGAGACTTATTTTTGAACATTTTTAAAATTAATTATTCTCTAAGTACACCAGCATCTTCATAAAAATTAATAATGTCCCTGAATTTTTTAAGCGTTTTCAAGTTTAAGAACATTGAAGCATGTTATCAGCTGAGCAGCCGCATATTACTGATAATAATGACTAAGGTATTATATTATGACTAGAGCAAGGATTTTTAGGCTCTAAAAAAGTAAAAATACGCTCATATAATATGCATTAATGGAGCTCAAAATACGCAAAAATATGCACTATAAAGCTTAAAGATGCAATATATGTGAAATCAACAATATGGGTATCCCTTGTAAGGGATTTTTTGACCAGAATAACATGGTAACACTGAAATTGAATGCGTCCCTAGAAAGCTCTTGGCCCCTTTTCAAGAAATGATGTAGTTTGATTCGGCAGGTTAAGAACACTATAGAACACCTCACATTACAGCGCTATCTAGCGCCAAACGGCGGCAACAGGGGATCAAACATAACTGCTCTTAAAAATAATAGAGTGAACTCCGTGATATCGACTGATGCGATGCTCGAAAGGGTAGTTTCCAGGGCCGGGGGTGCGGTGTCATAGGGGCCACTTTGGCATGCGTGCATCGCCATACGTCCCATCACATCAACAGGTGTTGTAAAGCCCTAATAGCTCCACTTAGTGGCCCCATTACTCTAGATGTATGTATTATGTTGCTGGCCACATAACTTCAGCTACACAGCTTTATGCCTGTAGCGTGCTATCTTCATATTAATGGAAACTTTCAGGTTGAAAGTGTTGGTTCAGTAGTTCAGTTATCAAAGTTTGGTTCTTGAAAGCCCGTAAGGTGACTATACATCGAGTATATCATGAATAAAATGTACAGCTAGATTCAGAAAACTATTTGTTAAACTGCAAAAATAATTAGCACACTAAACAGAAATAATGTTTTCCAAAATTATCTAATTACTAATGACTGTCGGACATATTATCATCCAATTGATAGCAAAAGCAACAAGGAGTGCACGCTGCAATGTCGATGTAAGAATTTGTCGTGAGGTTAAAGAAATAATGAACGCTTATACGTCAAGGAGGAAAATTCGGTAAAATTAAATATCTACTTGTACATGTATACAACTGCATGTGCTTGTACTTGAGTACATAAGTTATCTAGATAATAAATTGTCTGCCATAACCTAATAGTTTGGTATAAGCTTGTTAATATGGCTTTCTTCGAAAGTTTTAGGTGCCATAATAATTATCGCTGCCATTTTCTATTGCTCGTTCAGTATGAAATGTGGCGATCTGAGGATGATGAAATTCATTTTTCATTCTTGGTTGACATGACGAGCGCTTACGCTGCTTTATTATATTTTTCTTATTCTTAAGATTGTGTGTCTAAAAAACGTACAATTCAATGCTGAGGAGCAAAGATAAGATTGATATAAAAACTATCAGCGCAAGAGGTATAGGGGACAAAATTAGAAAATCGAAACTGAAATACGTTGGCTATTTGGCAATGGATGACTCAGAGAAATGAAGTTACCGCTGCACCATGTGGAACCCGAAATATCAGAAGAGGAAAAGAGGCCGTCCAGCGACACGGTGGATAGACGGATTCTAGGGTACCTAGGCCCTTGCTGGGCACAGACAGCGAGAGAGCGCGAAAGATGGAGGAAGGTGATAGAAACCTATGACCAGCGGTGGGCAGATTCGATGATAGAGGGGCGTATGGCGATGCACGCGTGCCAAATTGGCCCCGGGACACGGCACCCCCTATTCTGGAAACGCTCCGAATGGGCCTGTGTCAGAATAGGGGGGGGGGGATCGTTTTGAGGTAGGTCCTGCTACCCCCATTTCTCCTGTCGCCTCTTCACGGCGGCGAATCTACGGTGACCTATTCTTCTTGTCGAGTTGCGCCGGGTCGTCGTCTTTGTCGGTTAGTGGCAGCTGTGTCATCATTCTGGTTGACGTCGTCGATGTTGGTGGTGGGATGGCGAGTGCCGGCATAAGGTGCTGCGTCCGCTGCCTTTGTCTCTGTCACTCCAGCTCCATCATGCGGCCCAACGTCTTCTTGACAAAGGCAGCTGCCTGGTCCGATCCTGCTCTGCTCTTCAGCATGGATGGGACCAGGTTCTCCGGTGTAAGCGGCTCAACGCCCGCGTTTTGATCGGCGGTCGCCGCGTCTTCCCTCTCTTGGTCGAATGCCGGACACTCGAACAGGGTGTGCCAGCCATCATCATCTCGCCCTCCTGCAGCACAGTACGAGCACCGCGGGCTTTCTGTTATGCCCATCCGGTGCAGATACTTGTTGAACACTCCATGGCCGCTCATCACCTGCGTGAGGTAGAAGTCCAGCTGGCCATAGCGTCTGCCCAATCACGCGTTGAAGTCGCGTACTAGCAGTCGGGTCCACTCTCCCTTAGTACTGCGGGAGAGCCGCTCTTTCCACATGCGAAGCGTGGACTGCATATTATCCCGCTTGACCCGAGCGCCGCACTGCTCTTCGGTGGCATCTTCGCGTTGTGCTGTATACCTCTTCTGCTCATCCGCTCGTAACTCCACTGGTGGTATACCTACTAGCACGCAAACTGCCTCTGTGGAGACAGTGCGATAACTGATGTATGATCCAAGCTGAGATCTTGTTCACATCCTGTCTCGGAGTGAGTGGTTGGTAATCCCTTTGAGAGAAAAAAGTCAATGATGTCAGGCTCTGACATCTCCACTGCGACATACCCGTCGCCTTTCTCTACCTTGCTCGGAGCTAGCGGACAGTCAGGACTCACACCAATGGCCACTAAGCCAGTATGGTCTGCCATCCCACAAAACGGTGAGCAGATTAGGTAGCGACTTCCAACGCAAACTTGGTGTACACCTAATTAAGGTTGTAATAATAATAAAATAAGATTGTGTTTGTATAGTAAAAAAAAAAAAAAATGGGCATTGTAGAAATTGTTTCCGTAACTGAAAACAACCAGCTGACCAACAGTTATTTTTCAAATGCAGTTAACATATTATATCCATATAGGTACGCCTTGAGAATGAATGCAATTTGGAAACTAAGATGATATCCAATTTTATTTTATGGACATGAAAAATATGCATTAGGCTGTCGGCACAGTGTTGCTGTTGTTCGTGTCATCTTACTTAGTAGTTATCCCTAGCCTCATTTAATGCTTACGCCAATTCGCCGTAATAGAAAACCAAGGAACATGGAACACCGGTCCTAAAAACCACTTCACTATGATTTGTAATTGATATTCAAAAGTCATCGAGTATCAAGCGGGATTCTGGATCATGACCCTGTGTATAATTCTTTCCTCTGGAAGAAGATATTCTGTAATTCAAAAATTGAGACTCTTGAATATGCCGTCCATATACAGTGTCTTTCATTTGACTTGAAGTGCAATTATAGAGTGATGAGATTTTAGTTTTGTGGAGCCTTGCACATGGTTCTTGGAGCAGTTTTCCTTGGATAGGGGATCCTAAGACTAGATTCTTACATACTTAATGTGAAGAAAAGTGAAATAAATCGACATAATCCAGATTTGAAAAGCTGGAGGGATCTTGGCTATCAGATGGTATAGCTATGCAAACTCTTGGCACAGTCCCCCCCCCCCCCCGATGGTGAAGGCTAGCATGTAATGGGCAGAAAGATACAAGAAGATGTATATATAGGACATTGTCATTTATGTCTTGGCTCCCGGCTCAATTTAGAGGCTAGGTTTTCAAAACATTGATCAACCTGATAAGCGAAAATCGTACTACTGATCGCAAGGAACAGGGGTTTCTGCCGTTCACACGGTTACACTCCTACTACCATTATTTACTAATAGAAAGAATCCCACAACCATACCAATTCCCTAGCACTGAGGACTTCTTTAGAAATTTTCAAAGAAGTAAAAAGGGTTTATTGTAACCCTGCGACCAGTTAGTTTGTTTCGTTAGTTTACTCGGCATTTGTGTTTGACCACATTTTGTCTCTTTAAATTACGCTACCTCTTGCGGCTGAGTTTCCAATTTTCACTTTTAGAAAATTAAATCTAATTTTTCGTTAGTTTGCTTTGAAAGTTTCACTTTTCCATTCAGTGGTTGTTTTCTTTCAGTGTCTAAAATGAGATTAAAAGTTGATTTTCACGTTTATCAAAGAGAGTCTCCACGCTAGCCCCTAGGCTCATTTCCCTGCTTTAAGGCTCCACCTAACTGGTCGGTTAGTGGAACTGCTTCCAACTTTTGACAAGTCTCTGCAGGTAAAATGTTTTCTCATAAATATTGCTTTTAAAATGCTTTCCTTTCAAGAGGGACTATAACGAAGAAATAGAAGCGGAAAACGATCACTAATTTTCAGTGTTTAGCGGGATGTATATATAACCTTTCTGTATCTTTGTTCAGTCTTCGAAACGAACACTGTAAATTGATTCTCGTGTAGGTGGAGATTCTGTTGCTCTTTTCTCATACGTATTACACGAGCGTTAGAAAAGTGGCTGGAATACAAACACAGTTATCCTATGTAAGTCGTTGTTAAGTAGGTATGTTGAAAAGCGTCTTCAATTATAGGGGCTGTAAAGTTCCTGCATGATGTATTTTTTAGTTTTCTTTTCTTCTGTTTCCAAACCCCATTCGCATTACGCAGTTTTCTTTTTCTGTTCTTTTCACTTTCAAGTTTTTCCAAGCGAGTTCTTTCAAGTGCTTTGCAAATGGAAGAAAGAATACTTATCTAGCAGTAGGTCATGTAGTCGTAGTCAAAATTTTCTGAAGGGTTGTAACGCAATAATGATGAGTTTGGATGCCTTTTTTATCGGCTCACTTTGACTGAGAATATACTGCCGCACAGAATTCTAATTGTTTGTTGGAAGTTGGCATACTTACTGTAATGCTGGTCTAGTACAAGTGCTTTGGTTGAGCGAGGACAGACGCATTTAGTGCTTGGTTCAGATGTGGCAGCGATGAATAATCTGTGCTACAAACAATGGGCATATTATGTCTCGACTTCGGTATTGATACCAAATGAGCTATATGTGTACTCCAGCTTGATATGCTTTTTCTCGTGGTCGTACTTACATCAGGTATTTTTTATAAAGTGTAGGTGTAGAGGTTAACAACATTGATGACAAGCGTATGTTCTACCAACTGCGCCATGTGTTGTTTCTTATTTAATTGCAACTACATTAAAACTAAACTAAGCTGAATCCTACATTCTAATCAGCAGTCTTGCCAGTCACTTTATCTAATAGACTGAACTCACCATATCTCTGTCAGAAGTTTGTTCCCAGGTACTTACCTGTTATTTTCTCTTGGAGATATCTAGTCGTTAGCGAAACCAACAACACTGAGGATACACGGGTTAAGTGTATCCAAACGGGAATAATTTGCCCGGAATATCTCGTGTAGCGCTAGACCACAATGGGGTGCGCCACTTGCTCGAATTATGATTCTTAATAAACTTATTACTATTTTAATCCAGTATGAAATTCGGTTTGTTCTGTTGTCATTTTCATTTGTTAGCTCTCGCACGAGTCGTTGGTTATAATGACGGCCATGAAGAAGTGGTGCTTTCACTTGTTGACTGTCGTTCTCGTTTCAAATTTATATTTTGCAGTGCCCTAACTTCATTCAGATTTGGTTGAGCATTAGCATGCGCATTGTCAGGTTCGTTTCCAGCAGTTGGAATTATTGCATTGAAAGCAATTTGTAATATCAACATGGTTAAAATTTTATTTTAACGAAGGTACGCGAGGACGTCAAGAACTCGCAGAAGCCCTCGACATGACGTACATTTCGCCCCGAGAGGTCACGTTATTATGCCAAATTACTTCATTCGAGCTTCCAAGTCCTCATCATGTGACTGTCTTGATACATACATATTTATCTCATTTAATTGACTAGGGTCGAGGATCCGGGTTGGTTTGTTGCTTAATTTCCTATGAACGAGCGTGTTTTCATAGGAGAGCTAGGTACTGTTCAGGATGCACTAAGTTCATATTTCTAAATTGTTGAGGAAGTACAAAAAGCTGCTTACAGATGTCAGTTATAATTTCCTTATCTCCGATTTTGGACAAAAGTTAGCCTTAACATCGACAGATGCAACCTGGCTGGACTTTACACTTTCGAAACTAAAATACTCACAAAAATATAAACTGTTGGAAACTCCCGAAACTGAACTCATTGTGTTTCAGTATTAGAATGCATAGAGTGAATGGACTTACTGCGTTTTTGAAATTAACTTTTTCATTTGCAAATACTGTGATAATATAAATAGAAATTATTTTTTCTGCTATTTAATAGATAGTGATGAGAAGTGGATTTCATCTCTCGATTGCAAAAAACAAACAAAAAGTGCACTAATTGAGCTTTTTGGATATCAGTTTTTTTTTATTAGTAATGACAAAGAAAAATAACTGTTGATGAGTTGGGGTTTCTGTCACCCGATTCCTAAAAGAAGGAAAAACCAAAAACGGACTTCCTACGTTTTGGAAAGGCATCTCCCGTATCGAATAATTTAAAAAAATGTAAATGGTCCCCCAGTAAAGGTAAAAAAGAGTACAGCGTCTGATATGATCAAAACGAAAAATTTCAATGTCTATTGCCCTCTGTATCAGGAGTTCTTTGAGGAGAGTTTCAAAAATTCTGAAAGTTATGGAATGATTGAAGTATTGGTCTTTACATAGGGTAAAAGGCTCTTTATTATATAATTCGCTTTTAGTCCATTTTAGACCCTCTTCCGTGTAATCAACAACAATCATTTGACTGACCTCCTCTACCTGCTCCCCTCGTAATGTGTAATCATTGCACATGCTCTCTTTTAAACGAATGAAAATGTTTAAATGCTATGATTCATTCCTTATTAAAAGAATAACTTAATAATAAGGGCAAAAACAAGACAAAACAACCTAATAAACCTAACAACTAACTTCAAAAGCGAGAACCTATTCCAATTAATAACATAAGACTCACTGATTGGACAGGCTACATAATCACAGACAACCAATAGGAACATCAAATAGGTTTACCATACGGTAATACCCACCACTATAAATACAGGACGACAAAGAGAGGAGTGTCAGGGTACTACACTGAAGATGGTGTAACAGCCGAAAACGCTCTGGACTGCAGAAGGAAGAAATTGTGAATGGCACGCCTTACATACAGAATTTTATTTTGCGTATTATTCTGTCGCTACTGTATTCAAATAATTTCAGGGAGCAGTATGTTGAAACCTGCACGTGCTGTTGAGAATTGATTGCATAATCATTCACAGAAGTCTCCGTTTATTTGTAATAGTAACTTTATGATCAAATGCCAGACACTCTTCCCTTTCAAGATTATGCTAGTTTTTTCTGGTAGAGGACCCGCTAATCAAGAATCATGAAATCCCAAACAAGTTGTGATCAATCTTACTACATAGTGAAGTCGATTATGAGGGGGCCAGTTAGGTTTAGGGCTTGGAGAATGCACCCTCGTTTCCCCAGAATGGATGTCATAATTTTTTCCTTATTTTGTATCATCTTATACTTGAATTCTCACATTTTGACCTCACCCCAATCCCGAGATAAATAACTGATCGTTTTCGGAGAAGGAGGCGGCTTATTTAGTCAGTCTGAATATTATGTGATTATGTAATTTTCTGACTCCCACACTGAAACATTTTATTCACCAGATTTCCGGGGGGGGGGTGCCTAATTGTATTCCCCCAAATTGTTAGGCTCAACATTTTATTCTCCGGATTTACCCGTGGGGGTGAGTAGATACTTGAAGGTATTTCCCCAAAATGTTGCGAGCGCTCTTGAGGGCTAAATATGTGCTCTTGCTAGTGTAAAAAGCTGGTGAAAATTTTTTCGCATTGTAAGATGATTAACAGTTATTCACTAGGGAGGAGCGGAGTGGGATGTTAGTATCGAATTTTACGAGGAATCCTGCATTTCAGCTTTCAAAATTCAAAAAAATAGTTTTATGGAAACAAATTATTCGAGTTGGAGAATTTAATCGAAGTACATGGAAAAAAAGGGGGGCTTGAAATCTCTGAATTCACTTTTAGGATCATTGTAATAATAACCTCTGCTAATAGTGGTTCAGAGAGGATTCAGATGACCCAATCTAGGAAAGGGGCTGAGAACAAAATTTTGGGAGAAGAGTTGAAAATTGTACAAAATAAGTATAAAGGGTGAGAGTAACTTTGAATGGAAATATTAGGGGAAAGTAGAATTCATCCTACCTCGGCTGGATGAACTAGTTGCTCGGGAGAAGCTTGCTGGCCCTTAGCCGGCCTATTTCCCTAGGGAGGGAAAAATGGGGGAAATAATTATATTCAGGACCGTAACTTGGTTGTTTTAAAGGAGGGGATCTTAAGTCTTGAACAAGTTGAAAAATAGTCTTCGTGAGCGGAGCTCTGAAGAGCCTGTAAAATTATTTGAATTTTCTGCAAAATTAGACAGAGAAGTGAATTTTAGTCTCACCTGAGAGGCGGCCTGAATTCCCAGAATTATTACCCCCCTTTTGTGAAATTTTTTTCAGGGAGGGTAAAATGTTTCCCAAAGAAAGCCTTGATTTCGGACTTACGGGAGGGGGGGAATTGAGTGCAAAACTTGAGGATGCTACTACAGAATGATATTAAATAAGTACAAAACTAAGGTATCAGTAAATCATCTAGATCTGAAATTACGGCATTTCAGTTTGGGTGGAAGGGACGGAGCTGTTTTTTGAAAAGTGGCATTTTGAAGCTGTCCGAAATTGGACGGTGATCAGTTTTTTGTACCTACCTATTGCGGGGTCGACTTGGTCCAATTTTCAACACTGTTGATGCTAGAAGTTCTCAAAGTTGTGGAAAATAATTTAGATTTGAATTCCTAAAATAAATTGATAAGTTGATGTGGAAATACAGGAGCATATATTTAGAAAGTTATTTCGAGGTCATTTGGGAGCCCGCTGTTCTCAAAATTTAGCATTCCGAGTAGTGCCGGTCGGGCAGCTCATTGTTCCATTTGATGGAAGGATAAAACACTGGAAATTTGATCTCCATTCTTACGCAGATTATCCGTTGACCACTGAAATTAAGAAAGTCATAAAGGTCTCGAATTTTTAACAGAGTGTCACAAAAGCCCAAAGAGTTGCAGAGTTTCGTGAAATTGTCGCGGAAACACAAAAATATCGACGAATTTCTGGTGAATAGTATGACACATTTAGAAAGCGTAGGAGAAAGGCACCTTATGGTATGCGGGCGCCTTTCAGTACGCAGCAGGTTTTCTCGGCCTGGTAACACTGTAAAAATGTTTGAACGATTTTACCCGATCCGTATTTCAAAGACGCATCTTTTGAAGCATCATTCATCATGCTGCCTAAAAAATTACTTTCGCAATCCTTAAAAAAAAAAGTTTTTTCAGAGATATAATGTCGTGCTCATGAAAAGTTGAGCCGGTAAAAATTCGAATACAAATCAAGAAATGCTGTTAAAAGGAAGTACCATACACCATCTTATAGAAAATTTTATATCCTCTTTCAGAATATCACAACCGTTGACCACTTTTACCGGTCAGAAAATTTTTTTTCGTAACTTTCGTGTTTTGAAAAAATTATGACTTTTTTCAAAAAAAGGGGTTCCTGGAGTACGTACCTAATTATATTTTTGGTTTCTTACAGAATGGCTTGCTCTAAACCAGTTCCAGTAAGTGGCGTAGAAGAATGGGGAGGGGGGCAAGTGCCCTCTCCCAATATTTTTACATAGTCCTCTAATATCGGCGATTCTTATAAAATACCTCGATTTTTGACTTTTTCTCTCTTGAAAATCTTATTTTGCCCTCCCCTCCTTTGGGAAAATCCTGGCTACGGCACTGGTTCTAATCAGTGGCGCAGCGTCGGGGGGATGTGCCCCTCCCCAATTTTTTTTACATAGACCTCTAATATTGGCGATTTTCAAAAACTACCTCAATTTTCAACTTTCTCTCCCTTGAAAACCTTATGTTGCCCCCCCCCCCTATTTGGGAAAATCCTGGCTACGTCACTGGTTCCAATTATTAATAAAAAGTTGGCATTTACTGAAGAATCCAGCAAAAGCTTTTGCTTGGAACAAGGATCGAGAATCATATTCGTAGCTGTTTTTTATTTATTCAATTTATAGGGTGCGTACCATTAGGGGACCGTCTGCGTACTTTCAGGGTACCATTTTTTTTAAGTTCAGTCTTGACACTTTTTACTTCAGCTTTTATAACGTGAAAAGTTTTGACCTAAACTTGATGAAAATTTTATGGAAAACGTGGGATAAGTGGGGCAACAACCCATTAAAATACCGGCTCAATCGGATAATTAGAAGAGGCGCTAGAATTTCTAAGTACTAAGTGCGTCGTATAAGGAGCCTTTCCCCTATGACATATGACCACGAATATTTTTTGGAGGTCACAACACAAGGAAACTTTGAGTCACGAGAAGTTGCAAAAAAGTCGCAACGCCTGTTTTGAGAAAATGTACCTATGGTATTCTGATTATGTCAACAAGGAAAAACATTTTCTCTGTCCGTAAAGACTTTAAAAGTTTATTTTATTCAATAAGTTGAGGTGATTGAATGTAAAATGATTTTGATCCGCGATATGGGTGGAATACGCTGGAGTGACTTCGAAGATCACAACATTCCTCTTTTTTGGAAGTACCCACTCTCCTCCAGTGGAAATAAACTTTCATAGATATTGAGGAGCCGAGAAAATATTTTTCTCATCAGCACTTAGAATGTTTTAATTAAGAAAGAAAGAGGGAGGAGTTGGTTGTGTAAGTAATTTTCAAGATTTTATCTTTCCACCCGACTGACTAATTATCCGCCGGGCGCTGCTCAGGATTTAAAATTTCGAATTACAGCGGGCACCCCGAAGAGTCATACGTGAAATTCAGAAGACTTACATGTTTAGGAGTGAAACGAGCGAAAAGTTTTTGAATTTTCAACCAATTCTAGTGGAATAAGTGCTTTTCTCGACATTTCAGGGGGGGTCGCGCTCTTGTGCCCCCTCCTGCCAAATACATACCTGTCCGTGTAGAACAGTGGTTTCTTAATTTTTAGTTTCTCGCAGTTTGTCAGACACGGAGTTGTAATGTTGTAGCTCGTGATGACGCCCACCAGATATATTCTTGGGCGTCGTATTTCGCTTGGTAAAGGAAGTTTCGAAGGGAAAATCCTCAATGAATCGCCAAATTAGCCGTATATTTGTTGACGACAACCATTGATACCGAAGATAAGAGCCCACTCGCTACAGCTTCGAGAAATTAAAATGCATACCGAGAGGAACTCAAAATCCAATAGAACACTAACGTGAATGAAATACGAGAGCGTAAGTACCGAACGGTGCCTCTATTCGGTACTGCAGAAATAATACAACGTGACACCAGACCTAGCTAAATTACTGGAGCGCAAAGTAACTCTTGTCACTCGACTCGTATACTCGCAGACACCTCGCGAGAAGAGACTTCTCAGGTGTTAAGAATTCATCGGGTGGCGTATTTTCTGTAAGTACCTGCCTCGGCGACAGAAATTAGATACGTGACACTAAAACTGTAGGCACTAAATAACTTTATTCAGAAACGTAGTTGCTGGTGTACATTTATTTCAGGCATGTACCCTCGCCTCGTGTGCCTGAAGTCACTGCGGATAATATTCGATATCCTTACAGAACCATTTTTTCCTGATTTCTTCTGGTTCCAAATTTAGCACGGCAGGAGGCGTGCAACAAAATGCATATCCATCAAGGAGCTTGAGAAAGCCGTTGGTAGTTAAGAACATAATTTTTTCTCGATTTCTTATGGTTCCAGATTTAGCACGGGAGGAGGCGTGCAACAAAATGCATTGGTGATATCCATCAAGCGGCTTAAGAAAGCCGTTGGTAGTTAGAGTGTGTTAGAATTCGTTCGTAACCTTAATTGAGGATTCTCAGAGAAAACTCTCCTTTGTATAGTAGTTAGTTAGTCGGAGCACCCCTGGCTCTCAGATTGCACCATATTCAAGAATCCGTCCTGGAAGAGGCAATTAGGACAATTGACAATGTGCTCAAATTGAATTGTTTACTGCCCCCCCCCGAACATTTGCGTCGTTTCGTGACTGAGAAAATAATTGAGTGCGTTGACAAGCGAGAAGTATCGTTTTTTTGAACGAATTCGGTTAGTTATTTTTCCTTATTGCCGTTGAAAATACCTTCCGAACTGTGCCATCAAATTTTTCCATCTCACCGGGTTGGCGTCAGCGATGATTTTTGATATTTTTTAAATTTTCCTTCTCTTAAAAGTAGAGCATAGTCCTTGCTAAATCTCTCTCTCTCTTTTTTTATTTATTTTTTTTTAATTTAACGAGATATATAATGCCAAAAGGCTATGATCTCGGCGTTGGGGTTTACATTGTGTTGGGTAGTCTATAGTAATTCATATAAATTAGATTTCTGGACAAAGTTTATTATGCCGGCGATATTCTCAATACGGAAATCACTGATTTCATTTCGGTGTTGACGGTATTGTTTGCAGTCCCTTATGATGTGGAGTACCGTGAGTGGGTCGTTGCAGGTTGTACACATCAGTGGCGGTTGGCGAGAGAAAATATATAGTCGTGGGTGGCGCGTGTGTGCCCAAGCAGGAGCCGATTTGCTGTGGCATCCTGTACCCGTGACTTGTTGCATGCTTTTCCAATGATGGAAGTCCTGCTGCGCGCGTACGGTTTGATGGACTGGAGCCTCCCATCCGTGAGATTCCACTCAGCATTCCAGGCTTTATCTAGGAGGTCGCGAAAGTGGTACTTGAGGTTGGGTACGTTGAGGAGAGGTATTGATATAATGGGCTGGGTCCTCGATGCTGAATCGACTACGTCGTGACCGGGGATTCTGCAGTGGCCCGGTATCCACACGAATTTGATTTTTTATATTGGATTGGTAAAGGCTGTCGAGGGTTGCTAGCGCTCGAGTTGTTAGTGCATCTGGTTCAGTGAGATGGTGGGTTCCCGCTTCGAGTCTACACAGTGCGGTTTGAGAATCCAAGAAGAGCAGGAATTTTGGATGTGCCTTAGTTAGTAGTTGTAGGAGGCATTGGTATATGGCAGCCATTTCCACTTTGTTGATTTTGAGAGTGGGCGAGAGGGCGAAGACCTTCAGAGTTGTGTCTATGAGATATGCTCTAGTAGTTTGTTCCTGAGTTTTGGAACCATCCGTGAAGCAGCATATATGGTCTACATGTCACCTAACTACAGAGTCAAACTCGGCATGTATTTTTTCAGGTGTTGCAGACTTGAATTCTGGTTGCGCGAGAGTCCAGAAGATCTGTGTACGGTTTTCTTGCCAGGAGTAGTTTGAGGAGGTAGGTTTTGTAAGGAGGATAGTTTAGAGTCTGTCCAGGGATGGTAGATGTTTGAAAGGAAAGTCCTACCATGTTTTGCGTGGGGAAGGTTGGGGAGCTTGGAGAGTGAGTGTATGGCGTGGTTTATTGTTGAGAGGTTTTCTTCGGTATGAAAGTGGGGGAGTTCCAGAGAATGATTGTAAACTGGGAACTGAAGTGGTTGGAAATGCCCTGAGAGCGAGTTTTAGACATGCATTCTGGACTGGTTCCAGCGCTTTCAATAGATGATCAGATGCAGATGCATATACTATAGAACCATAGTCTATTTTTGATCGAATCAAGATTTTATAGATGGTGACCAGTTTTCCGGACGTATGTCCGTGGTGTCGATTGTTTAGCGTCATTAAATGCAAGGAGGCTTCTCTTCTTTAGCTCGAGGATGTGCGGCTTCCATGTAAGTCTGCGGTCAAATATAAGACCTAGAAATATAGCCCCTGTGGTTTGTTGGTGTGGGGCGCCATGGATGCAGAGATTGAGAGAAGTGTTGGTTCGTTTCCTCGTCTAAATAATGTATTTGGTTTTGGAAGCTGAGAAGCGCAAGCTTGTTTCTGTTGCTCCTGTCTTGGAGGTTGTCTGGGTGTAGCTGGAGAATATTTTTGGGAAAGTCTAGGTTACTTGTTCGGAGCGTGACATTGAGGTCGTCGGCGAACAGTCGAGTTTGTGTAGATGTAGGAATTTCTTTGACTATGTCATTTATTAGAATCAGGAAGTAGTAGATACTCAGGATACTGCCTTGAGGTACTCCGTTGTCAGTTGTGTGTTTCCAATGCGTACCTGGATTGATCGTCGCTGGGAAAAGTTGTTTATGAACTGGACTAACCGTCCGCGGATTTCGACTGAGCCAAGTTTATGCAAGATGCCATACCTCCATGCTGTGTCGTATGCTTTCTCAATATCAAAGAAGACAGAGACCAGGTATTGGTGTTGCAGTAAAGCTTCATGGATGTTCTGTTGAGGTCCAATCGGTGAGGAAGAATGCTGTGGTGCTTCATGAAACCACTCTGGCACGGGGAGGTGGCCTCGAGCTTGTGGAGTACTCATAATAAGCATTTGGCGATAATCTTCTCCAGAAGCTTGCACATTTCGCGAGTGAGCGCTATTGGGCGGTAGGAGGAGGTGATGTATCGATCTTTGTGGGGGTTGAGGATTGGGATGACTATTGCAGTATGCCATAAGGAAGGGAAGCAGTTTTCAAGCCAGATTTTGTTGTAGATATGCAATAGTTTGGTGGTCATTCGAGGCGGGAGGTAGCGTAGGAAAGCTACTGGTGTATTATCTGGGCCGGGTGCTGAGTTTTTGATATTGCGTATTATCGTAGTCAGCAATTCTCCCATTGTGATTGGATTGTTGTGGTTCTCTATGTTCTCACTGTCTAAATCGAGGGGTTTTAGTTCTTTTGAGCGTTTATGGTTGAGGAAATCTTTCGAGCATCGGCAAAAGCGTTGGCTAGGAAGGATGATGTTGTTTCGGCGTCTTGAGTGTATCCATTATTCCATTTTAATGTCACAGTGGGAGGTGGTGGTTTGGTTCTGTTAAGGATTTGTATTCTGATCCACATTGTGGGGGGGGGGGGTCGCCATCGATTTCGTCTAGGAATTTGTTCCAGTTATTTTTCTTACTAGCACGTGAGATTCTTCAAGCTTGGGCACGTCGTAGACTGTATTTAGTTGCACGGAATCTTTTTAGTGCTTTGTTACAGTTTTTTATAGCCCCTAAGATCCTCGTTCCACCAAGGTTCGTTCTTTTGCTTAGTCGTATCACTTGATTTTGGAATTGTTGAGTCTGCAGCTTTAAGGATATGTTGATTGAAATTTGCAATACAGGTGTCAATGTCAGGATTCGGGTCTTTTTCGTAGGGAAGATTGCAAAGTTCAGTGAATTTGTCTCATAGTACTTTGTCAATCTTCCATTTCTGTGGCTTGGATCGGATTTGGTTGTCTTGTGCTGCTAACGGAATGTTTATAAAAATTTGGTAGTGGTCGCTGTTACATAAGTCGGAGTGTATAGTCCAAGTGAGTTCATGGCTGATGGTTACGCTGGAGATCCTGAGATCTATTGCTGACATCGTTCCATTGTAGAGAAAAACCAACAATTAGAATATCCGAAGACCTTGCAATCACCTACCGATCAAAAATCCTTTCCTTTTGGCACCAATCTTGGCATAAAAAATTCGTGCAATAAAAGAGAAACCGATACCCTGGATTACCTCCAACCAGAAATCACGATGCGGAGAAATGGTAATAGCACGACTTGGAATTGAACATACTCGCCTCACTCACCTGCACCTCCTCTATCCATACATTTTCCCCTCGCAATGTCCTAAATGTTCTTCAAATGAACTCACTGTCGAACATATACTTCACTGCCCCTCACTTAACTCTCACCACCAAAAACATCAACTACCACCAACAACGAAAAGCATGCTCCAAAACAACCCAATGACAATAGATAAACTCATCTTCTTTCTCCACGACACAGACCTCTTTCCATTAATTTAACCATCCCCACCAGTCGAGCCGTATAGCCTTGGTGCAGCTAGTGGCTCGTAAATGAATAATAAAAAAAAAATACAGAAAATAACCAGTTTTGAAGTACATTATCTAAGGATGGGTGGAGAGTGAAGGGAACCATTTCAGGAATTGGTAGATATGGATATAGTGAAACGGACCCGAGGGTGTTTTGTCGTTGAGACTCAGAAAAATGACGGAAATTCTACGTTTTCCCTCATAAGGCTTGTGTTAATTGTAAATTTGTTTCTGGTTGGCCGTGTAAATAGGCACTGGTTTCGGAATCCGGAGGTCCCGGGTTCGAGCCCACATAGCAGCTCGCTACATGTCGACCGAGGCCGGTTTTTCGGTAAGAAGAGAAGAGGGCTGAGACAGCCTAACAGCCTCCCCGACATCTCGGAGGTAATGCTCGAACAGGTGGATTCCAGCCTTCGGGTTGAAAGTAAAATTAGAAAAGAGGAATTGTATGTATAAAGGGTTATATTAAACTCCCTATTTATGGCATTTTGGGGGAAATTTCGAAACAATTATGAGACCTTTTTTGTGCAGAATTTGATGAGGAACAGTTTTTTTTGAAAAATATTTTCTCTATAATTGATTTTTTTCGATATTTTTAGGGGAACCTGATTTTGGAGGTGTTTGGGGTCGCTCGGATTTGAGTGTGCTTTCAGTGCGTTAATCAATATTATTAGCTAACCCTTTGTGCCAAAACTCGCTTCTCAAAAACTTGTTTCTCTATGATCGCAGTTTCTGTGTCTGAATGTGCTGGTCTATAATGCCTACGTCGTGAGGTGGTATGGTTATGGTTATTATTTCGGTGTTGTTTTCGATATCTGCATTTGTTGATGTGGTGCTTTTCTCCCCGTTGGTATTGTCGCAGCTTCCCCAATGCTTGTCTGTTGTCGCCCGACTACGTTGCTCGGCTTAGCAAGGTCTGCGACAAGCAGGTATAGGTTTGCAGTATCTGAGAGAGGCTGGTGTTGCACGAGAGAGCATTATTACTATATTTATTTATTTCTCTCTCCACACAGTTCTAGTGGTCATTTATGGGAGATGGAGGGGACGTACAGTTATAGATATACATATAAGAATACAATAAAGGATCTTAGAGAAAAAAAGAATAATAATAATAATATAACGTAAAAGCAAAAATTAGGATGTAATTTAAAAAAAAGAAGGAAAAAAATGTACTTGGTACTTGGGCTATAGCGTGGTAAGGGAAAGGCATGAAACTGAATATGAGGCAAGAGAGAGACAGAGACAGAAAAAAAAGAGGGAGAGTGAGAGAGGGGAGGGGATGAGGGGACGACAGGGATGGAGGATAAATAAAGGAGGGGAGAAATGAAGGGGAAAGAGTTGAACGGCTGCGCTAGGAGAATAGCAATTTAAGGTACAACAGGTGGCAATCTGAGAGAGAAATGTAAAAAATCGAAGACATTTAGCATTTAATTCAGTAGGGTGAGGAGAAAGCACTCAAGTGATTCAGAATCTCCGTTCGAAATACTGATATACTGCTGCTTCTCTAAATTGTTCTAATTTAGTCCCCCCTCCCCGCTCTAGTCAACTATTTCCGAATCTCAGATTTTCTCTCTGGAAGAGGTAGTCGCTTCCATCGTCCTCCTCGTGTATTCACCCGTGCTCGCAAAATCTTTCAGAATCAGTTCTACTGCACCCTGGTTTCTCGTCAAACTCGCAAACTCTTTATTTCCACTCGTTCGGCTGAAATGCCCTTCAGCCGCAGCCTCGTAAATTTGTTATTCAAGTTGTGAAACGAAAAAAGTATAATACGAATTGAGGGAATATAGACGAATGGGGCTGGTTGTGTGTCTGTAGTTAGTACCCATCGACGTGGAGAATACAACACGCGGTTCATGTATCGGCCGATGCTTTCTTCGGCTTTATCAAATCGAAAGTTGAAAAGTTTCGTTGCAAACTTTCAAGAGCGAAAGTTATATACACAGAGCGAGAGCACAGATCTCGCAGAGCGTTTGCATAAATCATTAACGTGCTCGTCGTTCGTTTTCTCATCAAAAATTTATTTTCGGGAAAGCGAACACAGGTTTTTCGACTGATTAGCATTGCCAGCCAGCGCCTGGCGACATTTGCAATTTGCAGCGTCTTCCAGCAGGACGCTGCGTGGGTGCTCTGCATACGTCTCTCATTACTTCTGCACGAGAAAATGCGAGACGAGATACATACATACGTTTTAGTTTGCACGGGGGCCAATATACCACCGATGACGGGAGAGACGCAGACGGCGTCAACCCTTGTCAGCGAGCGCAGCTTTCGGCCGAGTAACTTATGTTAGTACATCACGGATTTAATATACGTGCGCTATTAAAAGCACGAATAGGTACTCAACATAAGTGTGAGCTGCGAGCGAAGAAAAAAAGCAAAGCACCTTTTCTGTACCAGCACTAGCCCAACATCCGGGGAAGGTTTCACATATCGTCCTGCATGCGGATTTGCGTTTTTTCCCCTTATTATTTTTTGGCCAAAGCTTCGACAGGTACCCCTCTTTCGTCCTTCGTTGCAGCTCAAAAGATTAAAACCATCTCCGGCTGTCTGAAATGCTTTCGGACATTTTACTTTCGATCAGATTTAGACGGTATTTTCATTCGCATCCGACTGACGTTTAAATCTGTTTTCGAGGAGGTGGGGGGGGGGGGATTATGCGCTAACGCGAGGATCCCGAGCCGGGGCGCTCGGCACGGATGACAAAAAAACGACGTGGCACGTTCGTCGGCATTCGGCTGCTCGCTGTTCTTCTCTTTTTTTTTCCCTCCGATTATTTTTCATTATGTCAGCTCAGCGAACGGCTAATTCGACGTTTCATTCCAAAGTATTATAATGTCGAAGAATATCGATTTTTATAATACCTGGAAACAAAATGTAATTAATTTTTTGACGCCTGTTCGTCACAGTGCCACGCGCGTCTCCCTTACGAAAGTACAGCCATTTAGTCGACTATTTTGTGTTTGGTGTCGAGGTTGATTCGACGCGGGGTGTTCGGTGAGCGATGCGGTGGCTCGTACCCGTCGAATTAAGAAGGAAAAAAAAAAAAATGAAAACAACATAAAGCTCTATCGCAGCTAACGCGCATTTGAAAAACTGATTTTTTGAAATGAATCTATATGGATGATTTAGTTCTCTTTGATTAACAAGTTCATTTTAACTATCTTTTGAATAATCGATTATTTTTAATTAAAGGATTACTTAGATTAAACAATTGTATGTGGATTCTGGTCTATCAGCTCCTCATGCATCATGAATGACTGTGTTGATGAATAAATTTTAACATTTTTCCCATTTTTGGGGACTCTTAATACATGGTTGCGACCAGAGGTGCTGGAAGATAATCATGAAATCATAAGTAGGGGTGAGAGATATCAGGGTGTCTACCGGTCATACAAGTTATACAAAAGTCATACAATTGAGGCAGTGGTCATACAAGTCATACAAAAGTCATACAGATGCCTCTAATTACTTACGCATTGCGATTTCTCGGCACGTGGAAAAGAAGGGCGGTTCATGCGGAAAAAATTGCAGCAACGCAAGAAGAATGCAGTGAACATGAGGAGAAAATGAAACACGGGGGAAATAATAGAACGTGACTCTACATATAATATAAATAAACAAAAAAAATGGAACGCCAGCTTCAAAAATTTCCTTTTTGAATTTCTGAAAGCTGTGCTGTCAAATGCGCTAATCACTAGGATCGTGTTCAGGGATTAAAAGTGAACCAGTATTGCTATTCGTTGTGCTGAAAACTGTATAAGGCACGTATTTTTGCACCAGGCCAATGGACTGAAAACCCTGGTAACAAAACTGTACGCCATCCTTTCTATGGAAATGTGAAGTCACTGACAGCGAGTTGAACTTCTTAACATATACTTCCATTCTTTCTGAATAATAATTTCAGTTTATTAAGGAAAAACAGCTCGAAACGAAAATTTTACAGCGATGGACATTTCTTTATGCTTTTTCCATTCAAAAAATGGTAATTGTTCTGTCTATTGAATTGTGGATGTTATTGTGTAACCCATGGGGATAGCTTAATCGAATTTGGGATTAAAAATGATTTAAAAATCGCGAACACTTTTTTTGAAAAGAATAGAAAGCTAAAGTGGGCATAGATCTCACCAAATAAGGACACGAGAAACGAAATAGACCGCAACATGCTAGTCAACGACCTGTCGATTGTAAAAGACGTCGCCATATTGCCACGTTTTGGGTACTTATCGGATCACCGCATGTGTAGAGGAGTCAGAAACTAAGAGAAAATCGAGAATTTAGAATTACCACAAAAGGGGGACTCATAGCCAAAGAATAATTCCAGTGTACAGGATGGATGATGCGGGATGCGTTAGAAGGGAGTGGCGAGGTCTGCGGGACGGCACAAGACTTACACAATAAAATCGAGAAAACCATACACATGGTAACGCAGGAATATGGGGAAATCACGAGGAGAGTAGTCATAGACGATAAAATCACCGAAACCACAAAAAAGTTGATAGAAAAAAGGAACGGCTTGGCGATCAAAGAAAACAACGCTATAGAGAAGATCGAACTGCTTTTATTAGAGAGGAAGGTGAGAAACGAAGTACGGAAAGATGTGAGGAACTACGGGGAATAGATAATCAAGGATATTCTAGAGAAGAGTGAATCTACAAAGAGGCTGAGGAAGGAATTGAGCGAAGGGAGGAATCTAGTTGCGGCCATGAAGGATAAGACCGGAACCAAAATGCACGAGAGGAAAGAGATTATAGAAATTGCTACCACCTTCTACAAGGAATTATACAATGAATAAACTAAGAGCGTACAAAGATGAAAGTTCAGAAGCGAAAGAGAGGAAGAAGAGTTCCAGAAAGTTTAGAGGTGAAAGTCTCAACAGCATTCAGGAAGCTGAAGGTCGGAAAAGCAGGCGGACTGGATAAGATCCAAAATAAAATCTTGAAACATTTCGGGGAGGAACTACACAAACCTCTCACTGCACTATTTACAAATAATAAGATAATAGAAGAAGGTAAAGTACCACAACAGTAGATAATTGCAGAAATTGTACTACCATTCAAAAAAGGAGATAAAGAAAATATCAATAACTATTAGTTTAAGCGCAAATATCAGTACAATCTTTTCGAAAGTAATAAAAGGATGAAAATATCAACTGCTAGATGATAATCAGGGGAGGGAACAAGCGGGTTCCAGGAGGGATCACTCAGCAATCGATCAGATATTTACCCTCAACCAGATTATAGAAAAAGCGGATGAGAAAGCGACCCTGTATTTTCTCTTCATCAACTTTCAAAATGCTTTTGACATTGTCGACCATTGCTGTCTATGGTACGCACTAGCGAAACAAGGAATTAACGCAAAATTAATCAGGGTGATTAAAGATTCGTACAAGAACTCAGAGGCATATGTAAAAGTGGATCGAGAAGGACCAAAATTTAGAATCGAAAGAGGGGTTAGGCAAGGAGTCCCGCTTTCGCCGAATCTACTCAACTGCGTTCTTGAAGAAATATTCAGAAGTATATGTAGAATGGGAAGAGAAAGGACTATAAATAGATGGCGAATGGATAAATAACCTGAGATTTGCAGACGACGTGGTAGTGATAGCAAAATCTAGCAAAGAAATAATAGCCGCTAATAAAATCGAATGGAGGAAGCGCGGAGAGGCATATGCTCAGAGGTGCTCTGGAATGGGCCAGGGAATGGAGGGAGCCTCCATCCCGTAACCAGTGCCGTCTTTAAGTAACGTGCAGGGTTACCACTTGGTCACTATTAATAGTGACTTGTCACTTTTTTGGGCCAGTCACTGTTTTTCACTATTTTTTGGAAAAAAGTTACTATTGTCACTATTTTCATAAAGAGAAAGAGAAAAAATCTTAGCCTGAACAACAGAATTCCAATCGAAAAATTCATTAACAGCTATGGAGATTTTACTCGTAAAATGTCTATTCTACATTTTCAATGTAAAATTATGTAAAATGTGTAAAATACCCATAGAATGCCTAGAATAGGTGTAAAATTAGTAAAATGCTAAACAATCTAAACCAAAAAGTCAGAAAAATTCAATTTTAATCTCTGTAGAGAACGAGATTCTTCATTGATAAATTTTATTTGAAGTGTAATTGATTAATTTTACTTTTTTACGAATTTACATTTGTAAAATGACGAAAGATAGCAATAAAAAAGAAGGTTTAGGTATAATTTTTTATTCTTATTCGTTTAATAAACGTATTCTACGCATTCTACGCATTTTACGCATTCTACGCATTCTTGACGAGTATACCAAATGATTCCAAACAGAAGCATTTGATGAAACTAAAGTACAGTATAATTTTTGACTATTTGAAGAGTAGTACTTTTGAAGCAGAATTGTACTTTATTTCATGTTGTGCTAAGCTATTCTCAAGATTCACTGCAGTTTTCCTGAAGGAGGAATAGTTGATTTACTTATTATATGAAGAGTCAAAAAGATGCAAACAACTTTCATTAACAAAATTTGTAAAAAAAAAATTAAAATTTGAAGAATTATTTACTACAGAGATATATTATGATGAAATTGTATTGCCAGATCAAGTTACTAAAATTCTGAAATTGTTGAAAGATAAAGATATTTTGGTACTTTAGAATATTGTGCGTCAACTTTATAAAGCAGCAATCTCACATCCAGGAGACAAAAAGTATTTAAATCTAAGATAAATGTTCATTCTACGCTTTAGATTTCTACTGCCCGCTCAAATTAAGGGTCAGAATTCTTCAACAAAGAAAAATGAAACAGATGTGAAGATCATACTAGATAAACTAGGATTAGATTTAAAAGTCGACGAAACTGTAGATGCGTTGAAAATTCTAGTCTAAAATGCGTTGCAATGAATCTGCCAAGAACAAGAATGAAAATATTCCTGTTATGGATTTCTCGAAGGAAATATTTGAAACTAAATTTCCCTCTGGCGACTACAATTCTAATTATTTTCGCTTTCAGTGTTAAAAGTTATTTTCATACTAATTGTCGAGAAACTAGTGCCAAGTGGAGTACAAATCTATGAACAAATTGGACTTCCTCTTGCTGTTCAAAGACAGTTTGAAAATGTGAGAGATTAACTGGGCCTGAAACAGCGATTAAGAAATAAAACCTAGATTGAGGTTTTTAGTCTCTGATTTTCATCATTGCTTCAAATTTTCGTTGTGAACCTTAACTTCAATCTTTAAAATCCAAATCTCACTTCACAGTTTTTTCAATTGTTTCAATTTTAAAGAGAACAATTTCTCTTCACCGAAGTTTATAGTTAGAAAACTCGTGGCAACAAGAGCACAAAATCGTTGCGAAATGAAAATTTCTTCCTTTCGCCCCACATTAGGTCGAAAGACAACTTGAGATGTAAAATTAACTCGACCAATCGAGAAAGCAACGTATCCAAAGTAGGGAGCTTAGTTTTGGATTCTGAATGTTATTGTATAATAGGTCTCGAATTTGAACCCCTACTTACAAATTTTATAATGAAAAAATTCTACTTACAGTGGTTTTATTTCTGCATTGTGTATAGTATTTTGTTTATCGTTTGAGATGAATAAATTGAGGTTTTTACTTCAGATGGCCTCTTCACCCAAGCCAGTATAATATTTTAAATCTATAAGAAACAGAAGAGAACGTATGCACTCCTTTAAAGAGAAAAATCCTCTAAAGGGCAGTTGTTTGAATGACAAAAAATCAGGATAACCGAAATTACGAATTTAGGGTTTAGAGAAAAGTGACAAGACATTTCCATTGTGGCTGAATTCAAAACTGTATTATTTTTGAAGGATAGCCACTTTCTGGAAAACCGAGAAAAGTCAGGATATTGCTTTGATCAAAATCAGGGACATTCTGAGAATAATGAGAATTAAAGAATAAGTGTCGGCGTAAAACGTAGTTACTTATTTCTTCTACAAAAATCGTCTTCAATGAATATCAAATTTAGTCAAAGCTGTGTACAGTACTAGCTGAAAAAATGTCCGGGAAAATCATTCTAAAAAAAGTGCCTGCTCAGTTTTCATCACGCCCCATCTAAAGAGTAGAATACAAGAAAATGCTGTGCTTTTTCGGTAAAATTCGACTATTAGAAACCCAAATCGGAGTTGAATCAACATCGATACAATAATCAAGATAATAAGTGGTTAAAATAATATCTACATTTATAGTTTTTCAATTTTTAGTCAATTTAAATTTGTCATTTCAAATTGCACTTTGCAATCATCTGTGCTGTCCAGTATTTTTTACGAGGAAACCGTACCCGGCGAAGCATTTTTGATGCCAGATTCGGATTCAGCGTGAAAAAAATGATACGGAAACTCATAAATATTCATCAGACATTTTTTTGTTGTGTTGCACAGAGCTACGGAAGCACATAAATATTTATCAGACATTTTTTTGTGTTTTACAGTGCTACTTATAATGAAACTTACTTCCAATTATTCATGTTCGTGTGGGGGAAAAACAACTGACGTAAGTGTTCCTAACTTTAGGTCTACGTTGATGGACATTTCCTATAAGAAGCTTTGCGCTTCCGTATCCTCCCTCTACTGTCTCATACATGAAAAATTAACATAAATTGGAAGTAATTAGCAGTACCTTAAAAAAAGTTTTTGCACCATTTGCGATCAGCGGTTTAGTGCCGGAGATCCAACTGATGAACAACTTTTACCCCCTCTTCTTTGTTTCTACACCGATTGACTTTGCTAAAAGTTCCCGATTGTGAAACATGCAGAAAATATCACCTCCCACCGTTAGATTAATAATTATCGTTTTTTTGGGGGGACGGGGTATTCCTTTTTTCTTTACGGCAGGGGGAGTAGAGTATGAAACCAAATTTTGAAGCTAAACTGGAGGGATTTTGGATTCCAGATACTTGTCTTTAATGTTGGCCTGAAGAGTTGTGGCTTCGTTTCCTCCAGATATGTCAAGGGACTGTCTCAAGGCGGACCGCTTATCTTGCACTTCAATTGAAATTAGCCAAAAATTGTTATTGAACGTTAAATGAACAAATGTCACCTTTCATCCCGATCGAGGTCCTCTGCCCTATTTTCAAGAAAACACGCTGTAAGATTTAGTGGGGATTTGAGGCAAAAGGCGCGGGCAGCAAATGTTCTGAAGGACTCATCAGTTATGAGGTTAGAAAAAACAAAATTCAGTTGTTCTGCTGGAGCCTACTAAAGAGGGAATACGGGTTCTTTAGGACCTCTTATATGCAAAGAAAAGTCGCTCAATCACGGTACACCCCTCGCAGCGAAAAAACCTGACTATTTTCTTAGGGATTTTTATGGGCAAAAAATGTCTCACGAATCTGTAGTAGCATCCACCTTCCCGCCAAGGTAGATAAGTTTGCTGTGATTCCTTGTGTGCAAAAAAGGTTGTATGATTTTAGCAACCCTTCCCGCAAAAAAAGAATTATATGAGCTAGTTGCCCCTCTTCTGTATGCAAGAAGAGGTTCCTTTTTCTCGATGGGGTAGTTAAGGAAACAAAATTCAAGTCTATATATTTTCCTCTCTTTAGAACAGAAGATCCAAGGAATTCTGTCTGACTTTTTGGGTCAAAAATCGCAAATGTTTTACAAGAATAGTTAGCTGCTCTATGACGATCTTGTTTAAATTGGTACGTAGGAAAGTAGCAGAAGTTTAAACCTTTGTAAAAGTCCAAATTTTGAATCGAGTTCACTTTTTTTCGAAAATAGAACATTGTGTGGAGGAAGAAATAAAAGTTTTTATCGGAACTTAGTACAGCGATAAACCGAGACAACTGAAAACTTCCTAGGCCCAAACATTGAATCATGACGTCAGAGCGCATTCTCAATCAAAAATAACTTCATGTACGACATAAATAATGCTGAGAATTTCTCTCACTATTACCTTTCCTGATTACAATTTTTCATGTGTACCTACATCAATAAAAAATTACTCCCGCTTTCGCGCCCCCGTCCCAGTTGACGCGGAAGTCGAACGAGCTTTCGTAATTCGGTGCGCGAAAGTTGTGGTGGCGGTGAACATCAGCGATGTCAAAAACGCGCTCATTAAAACGATATAACATAATAATATCAATTAGACGAGCTACATTCGAAATAAATTTTTATAGTTTGTTCTTTTGCTTTTTTAAAATTCATCTCACGACTCTCTCGAGACATTATGTTTTAATTAATGAGCTATTGTTCGGCATGGGAAGGGGGAAATGCGCGTAACTTGTTTTATCTTCGACAGTCGTTAAAGTGCAAATACGATTTTATGAACGCTAATGGCTGTTGGTAGCGACGGTCATATTTATATTTCGGAATTTTCCACGGTTCTTTCATTTTTAGCAATCGTTAAGAACTTTTTTGCGCTTTTCCCTTTCCTTCTTTTTGCTCGCACAAGACATGTTCATTATACATTTTTTGAGCTATATAATAGCGTTTTAGTTCCGCGAGTCATGACAGTAACGCCCGTGTAATCATATTTTGGAGAGTTCTATTCGCCTACTTTGTTGGGTTATGATCATCGAGACGAACTGACATAGTCGATATCGTCTCTCATTAGCTGCATTAGGACTTGGGAACCGCATCTTGTTGCCAATATGCAAACCTGTAAGGAAAATAGCTATAGAACAGTCCAGACACAATTGATATGTCTACTCCAATGAGCATAATACATATTTCGTTCTAGACTGTAAACGTGGTGCGATTCCACCAGCCCGACTTGTGCCTCATTTTCGAGTCCTTAAACTCCATCTTGAACATCGGTACAAAAAACGCTCTTCCCATGCAGTGCCTTCATCCTGTCTTGAAGAAAATGTACATCAAAGTAAACCCTTAGGGGATTTGACTGTTTACCGTGATTTCTCATGAATTTCATCCGGCCTTTAGAACGGGTGATATTGAAGTTTTTCACTTTTTTCTATCAACTCATTTTGAACTGTCTTCTTTGTCAGGGTTTATCTATCTAACCCAAGCTCGCTACATTGTTCCGTCTTTTACTTGTCTTTCTCCATTTACCCGTTCTGCCCTCTTTCCTGAGAATCAGGAAAAACTAGGGGCTGGGCTTCGCCCCCTGGCCGCTTCGCAGCCCAACCGCCCGCGATCACTCGCTTCGCTCGTGCCGGCCTTGCTCGGCGCTTCGCGCCTCGTCCGACCATCACAGTCCTCCGTGTTTGGTCTAAAACGTTTGTTCCTGAGTTGAGGTTTGCTTTTCGCTTCTATTGCTCCCCCTCTATCAGCGGTCCTCAATCTTCCACCATGAACCCCCTTCCATCCTTTCTTCATCATGAGCCTCCTCTTTCACCACGACCCCCTCATTCACCACGGTCGCTCTCTGCCTCCACGGTCACACTTCAACAGTCGCAGCCCTCCTCAGCCACAAACCCCTCCCCCACAACGGCCATAATCTCCTAGCAGAGGCTTCAATGCCCACCCCACGGTATTTTACCTCCGCAGTATTCCCCCTGCGAACCCTTTCCTTCTGCACATCCGGGTAGGCCCTCTCTCTTGGACTTCCTCCTCACCTCTACAATCATCAACCACCACAATCAACCTCCACCATCTGGGCCTTAATCTCTTCACATTACCCTCTCCTTCTCTCCATGACCTTCTTTGCCCACAGCTTCTCCCCCACGTGGCACCCTCCGTTCATACCTCCAATCATCACCCAGTCCTCCACCTAGTTTCCCCCAGATCACCCTCTTCCACCCCGAGTGCCCCTATTAGGACCACGTCCCTCGACCACCCACACACTACTATGGCCTTCATTTCTGTTCACGTACCATACCCCCACCAAGACCTCTTCACGCATCTCTACGCCCTCCCCAATTAAGGCCCTAATCCTTCGCTACAGCCTTCCCCTTCCACTGCTCTTCCTCTACGACCTCCTTGTCCCCACTCCCTCGAAGATCTCCTGGTCCTCTACTCAGGAGCTCCCACCACCATGATCACCCTTCCCCTTCAGACCCCGCCACCAGCCCCTCCCCCACCATGGCTTTCATTTCCCTCCCCCGGGACTTCCTCCTCCACCAGGACCTCTTACTCACCATTCCCCCCACGCCACCCATGGATCTCCTTCCCATTCTGAAGCTCCCTCCACCATGCACCACCTCCTAGGGGTATGCTATCCATGGAGAAATAAGCAATTAGTGGGGCAGGGTAGGCGATCCGCAGTTTCTACTCTCTCTCAATGGCGGCCTTAGTCCCTCTCCACAGCCTTCCCTTCCGCGGCTTTATCACCCTACGGCCACCTCGAAGTTTCCCTGGTCCTTCAACCAGGAGCTTCCACCACAATGACCACCCCTCCTGCTCAAGAACCCTTCCTCTCAAGACCCCTCCCCGGGACCAGAATCTTCCACACCATGGCCTTGATTCCCCTTCCCGGCCGCCTCTCTCACCAAGAACTTCCTCCCCCACTTCCTCACCATTACCCCTCCCCACTCGGGATCTTTACCTCCCTCTACAGTCCCCGCCACCACCGTGGTTTTCCTCCCCTTTAGGAGCTCCCTCCTTTACCATGAGTACCTCTTACACCTCGGGCCTTTATCTACCAAAATTTTACTGCCCCTCTAGGATCTTCACCCACCATTACCTCCTCCTTCCTGAATGGCCACCCTCTCCTACCAAGGATTTCCTCCGCCACAAGGACTTCTCACCCGCCACTACCCCTTGGGCTTTATCTCCCTTCAGAGCCTCTGTCCTCACTATGGCCCTCTAACCCCCTTGAAGATCCCTGACCATCCACCCAGGAGCTCTCACAACCATGACCATCCCTCCCCCAAGAGCCCTTCCCCCTCAAGACCCCACCCCACCACCAGCCCCTCCCGCACCACGGCCATTTCTCCCCGAGGTCCCCTCTCTCACCAAGGACTTTCTCCTCCACCAGGTCCTCTTACTCCCACCCGACCCAGGGCCTTCATCTCCGTACACAGCCCACGCCCCCACAGGGGCCCTCTTCCCCCTTCAGGAGCTCCCTTCTCAGCCATGAACCCCCTCCTGAGGTTAGGCTACCTCTGGAAAATTGAGCAATTAAGGGGCAGGGTAGGCAACCTGCAGCGACTTGTGATCTTGAAGATTATGGGTAATTATGTCATTTTATTTCTTTTTATGTCTTGTTATGTCGGTCTTAAAACTTGGAGATCTTTTATGTTAGAACAGATATGTCCTTGAAAGTAGCTGATCTGCCCCTGCAATTTTCCAGGGGCCCTCCTCTCCCTTCAGGAGCTACCTCCATAACCATGAACCCCCTCCTGAGAGTAGGCTACCCCTGGAAAATTGAGCAATTAAGGGGCAGGGTAGGCAACCCGCAGCGATTTGTGATCTTGAAGATTATGGGTAATTATGTTATTTTATGTCTTTTTATGTCTTATTATGTCGGTTATGTCTTAAAACTTGGAGATCTTTTATGATAGAACAGATTATGTCCTTGAAAGTAGCTGATCTGCCCCTGCAATTTTTCTAATTTTTAGGTAGGTAACTCGTAGTGCGTTTTGGGGGAGGAGGAGTTTTGGTTTTTAATATAAATATAGAGAGATGAAAAAGTGAAGTCAAAGCTTCCAGCAGAATTCAGAAGTCGAGAGTTAAGAGCTAAATACTTTACGTAGCTGTACAAGTACATGGATAGTAGTCGGCTGAGGGGAAAAACCGAGATGTGGTAGCATCGAGTCGGAGACCGACACTAGGTGGGAATCGGACTGCGAAGTAGCCAGGGGAGAAAACCTCTATTTCTTTATTATAGGATGGACGATGAAAGAATTTAAAGTGAAATATCTCTGCTCAAACTCCTAAAACTCATAGAGACTCTGCTGAAATTTATCAAAACTCTGCGAAAATTCATTTAGGGCTTGTTAAGTGGCTCCGTCTAGGCTCTGTCAACACTCTCATTCGGGCTCAGTTAAAACTCATTGAACCCCTGTTAAAACGTGTGAGACTTATAGGAACTCATTGAACGACTCCCTTAGGACTCTTTGGAAGTAATCAGACTCAGTGCTGTTACGATTCATGCAGATTCCTGTAAGCAGGGTGTCCACTTGGTCGTTTTTTCAATTTCAAATCATTTAAAGTCATTTTTCATTTTTCTCATAAAATTGTCGTTTTTAAGTCATTTTTGGTGAAGTTTCTCCTTCGAATTCTGGAAATTCTGCTGATTATGAAGAAAATTATTTTTTTGCTTTATTTTGTGCTTCGGCTGTGTAAATAAAATTGAAGTTCAGTTTTCCGGCAGATTGCTACAAAAACTTCCAACACAACTCTAAGTAGTCAGGGGGGGGGGGTTAGAAAAAATATGATGACGAGTATTCGGTTGGCCGAGTGGATAGCGCGTTAGTCTCAGAATCCGGTGGTCCCGGGTTCGAGCCCACGTAGCAACTCGCCAGAATTTTCGACCTAGGCCGGTTTTTCGGACAAAAGGGAAGAGGGCTAAGACAGCCCTGACAGCCTCTCCGACGTCTCTAAAGTAATGCTCGAAAGGCCGGATTCCAGGACTCGGGTGGAGAGAAAAACGATAAAAGCACAAGAAAGAAGGAAAAAATTACAAATGGTCTCCAATTTTAATCATTTTTTGGTCATTTTTCATGTTTTTAAGAAGGTCATTTCCCCATTTTTCCCCTGAAATTTCTAAGTGGTTACCATGCGTAAGACTTTTTGACTCTCTAGACTCCATTGAAACTTGTATGACATTTTCAAAATTTATTTTGACTGTATCAGTCAGTCACTCTCTGTTAGGACTCGTGCAGCTCGTTTACGTGGAGGTAAGACTGGTTAAACTTCTTAGAAGTCTTCAGGTTCATTAATACTAAATTAAAGCTTATCCGGGCTCTATTTTTGATTCTTCAAAACTTCTTTGGATTCATTTTGAACTTACGCGGACTTCTTCGAATCATCCCAACTCTGTCTAGCGATTTAGTCGTTTTTAGGACTCTTGACTTACAGACAGTCTATCGAGTCTCATTCAGATTCAAATCTATTCTTTCTCTGTGGTATGAGTGAATCGAGGACCTGACTACCAAAACGCGCTTAGTCCAAAAAATCGAAAATCGAGTTTTAAGCGCAATCTGGTGGAGGAAGTTAAAAAGGCATCTTTCAGAGTTGGTTTCATGTCTAGGATTTTCAGGATCTCGCAGCTCATTTTTGAAACATCTTTGAACCTGTGCTGTGAATTATGGTACTAAGACTGAAGGTCGACGATCAAAAAGCTCTGAAATACAATACGAGTATTCAGTCATAGATTTTCGAGGTAATTGAATTCGTTTTCGACATTATGACTCGATTTTGAGCATTAGGTACTCTGAAGTGGGGGTGTAGCTGGAATGGAAAAATCGAAAAATACATTCTGTATCTTATTTTTCTGGTTTCTAGGTTAGCTGAACCCATTTTTGATATCAGCGTGACCCACTGTTTTACATTATGGTACTTTTATTATTATTATTATTATTATTTTTTTAAAAATTTGAATACCAGCATAGCCACACGAAAATCACCGTGTATTTTAAATGGGAAAAATTAGTATACTCACTGGCGAACGCTTATGCAAGCATTCGCACAAATTCTGGATACTCTTAGAATTTTATCAAGACCCACTTTCTCAATCTGTAGTCAAAACTCTTGTTAGCTGATCTTTAGTTATTCTTATTCGATACTCCATCTACTGAGTAGTTATCCGGTACTTTAACCGCTAGATAAGCACTAACTAGAGATTGAGGAAGTGGGCCTAAGTAGTATAGGAAGTTAGGTATCTAAGATAGCAATATAAACATCTTTGGTTTTCTAAAATTGTGGGGTTAGCTCAAGTCGGACGGATGGGGACACTTGGACATGTAGTGTGCTGTTTGGTATTCGTCATTGCCATCATATGAACCAAGAATCATCTCATTAATGTTCTGATTACAATTGATTGCCAATTCGCCTGCACTATTGATTTTTCCTAAAACCTTTCGAGTAGGCGTCAGCTCTCCAATAGTCTAGCCCCTCGAAAAAGAGTCTGTACGATTTACCAGCCGAATTCTGATGAAATTAAAATATCGTTCGATGGTTTTGCTTTGGTTATTTTTCTTCGCACGTAATTAATTTTCGTATTTGACGATGTTAGTCTGGCTATTTCTCGTATTTCCATTCGTTTTTGTATCGCTCTTACCGATTTTTTTTTCAAATTAGTGTGCGTGAAAGGAAAACAAGATGAAGTGCGTGTCGGCCGGGCCTCTACCAGCTGCTGAGTGGAAGGAGAAGAAAAATAGGCAAAAATCTTAATCTCCGGTTCGAAACGCGTGTATACAAAATTTGAGCGGGAGAAAATTTCCGACCGCCGATTACGTGTGCTCTCCTCCCGCGAAAATTTGTTTCTAAACACGCCTGAAATAATTTTTACTATTATTTCAGCGTCGAAATAATACTCTCTATCCGAACTTCGCCGGATATTTCTGAGGGAGAAAAAGAAAGAGGAAAGAGAAAAACGTAAATATGTAGTTTCGCACTCGGCTATATAATACTTTCTCGCCGATTTATGAGTGAGGAGAAAAACTGCGCACCGTGTAGGCCTAGCAAAAATATACAACTTAGGATGTTTGTTTTTTGTTTATCGTCGGGCGCCAAATCGACGAACGGTTTGCATCAGATGGTGAGATTGTACGTGTATGGCTGGGCAGGGGATCTTATCAAAGGATCGTGTCGTCAGTTGACTGTAATTCCGTTAAATTACTGTATAAAATTTACATCCGTTTGTTGTTACTACTATTCTTAGCGTTTAATTGATAAAACAAAGATCTGGACTGCGGATTACACTCGTAATAGTGTTGCTGAAGCGAAAGCTCCGGTTGCGTTGGCACGAAATCCACTGTTAGACATGCCGTTGAAAAATAAATCGATCGAGTGTACCGTATTTCTAATGTACATAGAGAAGTAAAGCGAAGGTTAGAATTTTTTTCCATCTGTCTTTCAGACGAGCAAGCAACATTCACCGTGTGTGCCCAATAATGACGACTGAAAAATCATCAGCTCCACGGTATTAGGGCATCGTCCGAAAGACACGAATCGACTTTCATTTAACAGGCGAATCTTTCTCATTAGTGTTGGTACTGTTTGTCGGACGATCCGTATAGTTGCAAGAACCGAGTCATTTTGCCCAAATCCTGGCTGATAACAAATCACATAAGCCTATAATCTTGCTGTCATTATGCAGACAAAAACGATTCTAGTCATATGTGTTACTCTCGTTACTTTTTATTGTCGTTAAGTCGAGAAACCAACGATGTAAGTTCCGGGTTGTAGGAACAGAAGAGGAGAACCAGGAATGCAGTTGAGTCTACCAGGTCCCTTCGCTCTTACACACAACAATTTTCTTATTCATGAAAATAGTGGTGTCTTGGTGCTGGCTATCGGTTATATGTAACCTAGGAAAGGGACAGTTTTCTTTTGATAAATGAGTGTCTAGATTAACGACCAGCTCTTATAGGGTTAATTTGAAACTTCGAGCCTATATTGTTCATAGCTACTCATTGCTTATTTTGTTGGTAGAAATAGTGATAAGTTGATGTAGCAGCCGTTGGACATTTCAAATGAACGTGTCTTTTCATAAGCTTGTCTTCGGTTTTTAGTAGGTTAGTAAGGGAAGCTGAACTTGTAATTCATCTTCATCTGAGGCCACTTGTAAACACATTTTGTGGTCGTATCGTTTATCAATAGAATTTGTTTAGTGCTTACTTAGTTCACAGGGTGACTGCTTGGTCATTTTTTTCATTTTAAGTCATCTAAGATCATGTTTGGTCATTTCCGCCGAAAATTGTCATTTATGTCATTTTTGCGGAGTTTTCTTCTACAAAGTCTGGAAATTTTGCTGATCATGAAGATTTCCCCCCCTTTATTTTGTGCTTCCGCTGTGCAGTGTAAATATAATTGAAATTCAATTTTCCGGCAGATTGCAGTAAAAACTTCCAACTCAACTCGAGCTAGTTAGTTGGGGGGGGGGGGGTTGAAAATATTGTAGTGTGTAAAGAGAGAAGCACAACTGGTCTTCAGTTCTGGTCATTTTTCAAATTTAACAAGGTAATTTTCCCCATTTGAGCGAGGGGGCTGTACTTGCACGTTGAAATAAAGTGAATAAATGATAGAGGAAGACCACGATAAAATCGATTTGCCAATAAACGTTACACATTGCACGCTTTTCTACAATAAAATAACAGGAATGAGTTCAACGATTGGAAAATATATTACACTTCTTTTTTTCCCCAAGTGCCCTCTTTCATGGGCTCTCTCTACCTAAAAATTAAAAAATTTGCTGGAGACCAGCTACGCCTTTGACTCCGATACTAAAGTCTCATGACATAACTGACATAATGAAATATAATGATGACATGCTCATCCATAAGACATGAAGACAGACGAAACGCGAGACAGATTGCCTACCTGGTGAATACTACAAAGCAGATCCGCTACCTTGGACTCCAAGATCTCAAGTGCCAAGGTCTTCCTCCTCGGCTGTATGTTAATTGTGTTCCGAGCAATTTTTATATGGTTGAGATGCGTCCCGAGGGAAAATGTACAATACTTGAATTTGCGTCCCGCAATACATACAGTAACTTGAATGAATTGAATCCCGCCCGAATATTTACGTAGGTGTTGTGCACCACAGAGAGACAGCGGATCAGTAATGGAGTAAAGAGGACGGCCATAAGTGATATAAGTGATCGACCGAAGAAACTGCTCCGTAAGGAACTGGACGCCAGCGCACTTCAGTTATTGACGGACAAAGATAGGAGTTGCATCCGCCAAAATATTTACAGAGCACGACGAAGAGTGCTGAAGGATCGTTTCTCAAGAACTTCTTTGGCTTAAGCTTCCTGTCACCGGAAGCAGTAGAAGAGGGCATCATCAGGACTTCAGACCTATTGCCCTAGACCTTTCAACAGTGGACGAATTCGTGGAATACATTCTGAAAGAATACGTAAATGATGGATGTAAGTTCCCGCCATCAATGTGGGCTGCATATGATGCACATCTAGTACGCACAACCAATGCATGTGAGGTTTTCAACAGCAAACTAATGCAATGCTCTATCATTCCCATCCCTATGTATTCATGCTCATAGAAACCCTACTCGGGATACAAGAAATGTATCTGAAAATGCGAAGATAGACCCGAAAGAAACCATTATCGAAGAGTTCATGAGTCAACTAGACCAAGGTGAAATTGATCGACTAACTTTTGTACACGACCTGTCACGTAAATTCCTACCTCCGAAGATAAAATGAAATTATCTTATTACTATACTACGTGTTCGATGTATTATTATGATTTTATTTCGTTTTTTTATAAATTTTTCCCCCCATACATTTACATGTTTCTGTACTGTATTTCAACTTATTCATTTATTTAAATTATAGACAGGTGATTTTTGTGTGTTTAACTAATTCAAAAAATTTAATTTGCTCAATTAATTACTACAAAGTACAGTATCACAGTCGTGTCTGCAGTTTGTTCACATGCTCAAACAGCATAAGCAGATAGTGGCCAGCAAAAACATAATGACGGTTAACAACAAATGGTAACAGCTGTACTAGGTCGTGAATATTTAAATGCGTTTGTAAGTCGTTATTTTGTAATTCGCTCCGTGGCCAAGTGGTTAGAGACGATCGCTACATTTCAGTCAAATGTTTTAATGAACGCGGGTTCGATTCCCCAATACGAAATTATTGGCCAGCATGTTTTTCATGTAATAATAAAAACGCTTTACATTGAGGGACGTTTAATTTACATGCAGGTTTCGTTGGCACTTGATGCATGAATGATAGGCGCTTCTTGTCGTCTATAAAACACCAATGTAAACATTGCTTTTCTGATCAAGTAAGTAGTATAAAAAACATATATTCTTGTGGCGATTTTGAGCAACCAGCGTTTGAGCGTTTGTTCAAGATAGCAACTTTGAATAAGCTGTGTTCAAGCATTCGTTTAAAATGACGATGTTTGTTATTGTGAACGGATAAACGCGAACGAACGGCACTCATTTTCATTTGTTCGACAGGTCTGCTCAGGGCGTACCTGATACAAATATTACTTATTGCTACATTCTCTTTCCCATTGGTAAGACAGAAAGACAGGCATGAGACTTGAGACATTGAACTCTCAGCTGATCTCTAAATGGAGACAGACATAAGACGAAGATGCACCTGACACTTGGTCAACACGATAAATACAGCAAAGACAAACCAATTACCTTGGAATCCGAGACTGTACGTCTTTATCTTTCTCAGATTCACTTCACAAAACTACTTCCAACCCGTCAATTCTTTGTCTTTTTATAGTTTTCAAACTAAGCTGTTTTCCTATAGTTTCCAAACCCGACTCTCCTTCGTTAGTTTCCAACCCCAGTTATTGTTCTATAATTTCCAAACACAGTTAGGTGTCTTTCTATAGTTCCCAAACCCGCTTGTCTTTCTTTTGTTTTAAAACTACTGTAAAAGCCGCTTAATAAAATCACGTTTGTCCCATGTCGTTTTGATCGGATTAACCGGCTGATCTTAATAGGCGATAAAAGAAGTTTTTCTTCTTCAAAAATGAAAAATTGTGTTGTACTGTGTATAGTGTATGTACTACTGTACTTTACATGTATGAATTATTGCAGGTTTTCAGTAATGCTGCACTGTTTCGCATTTTTTAAACTAACTTATTAATACTGTAACGGATACAACGAAACACTACACGGTAGCTAGATCGCTTCCAAAACGCACAGTTTATCGCATAAAAACTAGACTGTACGGCAACAACCAGCGGCCTTTATATTTCCCGGCGTTATCGGTGAAACTCTTATCGCTTTCGTTATCGAACTTCTATTTTGCAGCTCAAAACATGTCCATCTTTCTTCGCTTATCTCGAATGTTCGGGATAATTCGCCACAATACATTTTTCATAACTGTAGTGCAGTTGGAAGTCAGCGGCAGTTCCTTGGCATTGGACTGTTCGTCTTAAAGTTTCGAGTGCATCCTTTATCTCTTTATTAGATGGTGGCTTCATCTCCTCCTCAGCTTCATCGTTTTCTTGCACAGCAGTGTCACAATCCTCATCATCTATATTGTGCTTCTAGCACTCAAAATTCTAGAGCAAACATTGTCTTCAGTGAGTTTGGCAGATGTTTGCAAATCATTGTCAATTGACATCCACTCCTCAAAAGCCTCATTACTCATGTCGTCCGGCATCAACGGTTCGCTGTCATCTTCAACAAAGTCAGCGTCACTACGTTCAAAAGACAATGGAATGCATCCTCCCTTCTTGAAGCAATTTTGAACAGTTTTCTGGGTCGCTTTATCCCAAGAATCATGCAAGAGAATTGCTGCAGTACTTTTTTCTCACAGCTACATACAGTATTTCTTGATTTGAATAAGCGACGCGCTGCTTTTATTAAGGAGTTAATTTACAATGTATTTACACTAAAGAAATCAGGACCAAACCATTTTGATTGTATTAGCCGACTGATCTTATTAAGCGGCTTTTTACTGTAAGTTGTCTTTCTATAGTCTTCTAAAGTTTCCATACCCAACTGTCTTTCTGTAGTTTCCAAACTAGGTTGTCTTTCTTTAGTTACCAAACCCGACTGTCTTTCTATAGTTTCCAAATCCGCTTGTCTTTCTATAGTTTTCATACAAAGTTGTCTTTATAAGTTTCAAAAGTTTCCAAATCCAACTGTCTTTCTATATAGTTTCCAAACTCAGTTGTCTTTCTATAGCCTCCAAGTCCACTTGACTTTCTATGGCTTCAAAAGTTTCTAAACTAGATTGTCTTTCTATAGTTTTCAAACTAGGTTGTCTTCCTTTAGCTACCAAACCTAACTGTCTTTCTATAGTTTCCAAAGCAGGTTATTTCTCTGTTATTTCCAAACCCGAGTGTTCTTCTATGGCTTTCAAGTCTGGATTGTCTGGCAATAACATTCCCAGATCCCCAGCTGCGTGTTGACCTCCTCTGGGTTGTTTAGCCGTGACATCATGAGTTTTGTAGCCATAATTTTTCCTAGCCATGATGTTACTTAAGTGTTAGTTCATGAGGATTGCGCTTCGAAGAGACCAGGCGGCAAAACCTCCTAGTAGTAGGTGATTTGATGGCATTCATCAACTATGACTTTTGGTAAGGGGGGGGGAGGGGGACTTCTGAAAACATTTTCTGCCATTTCCCCCATGTTTAGTATTCCATTTCGAGTCGATTTAGCTCAAGGAAAAAAAAAGGTTTTGTCCACCTAGATCCTCATTCAATTCCGTTGTAGGCTACCCTAGTTTGCATTTATACTTTTATCGTGCTTGTTGTGTATTCGAATTTTTCCGCGGTTCCTCTTCCATATCGGTACCCGTTAACCATGTTTATGAACGTTTAACATGCAATCGATTTCTGTTTAATTATTCGAGACATTTAGACAAACGATACTTTGTGCAATAACTGGGACCAGTTTGCTGCAAAGTTTGTTGGGTTGGAACTGTGGTGAGCCATCGTCTTGACGTCTCGTCGAAAAGACCGGCTCGCAGCCTCCTTGCGGGTGTTTTCTTCTTTCTCGTTTCTCATGATCAAAATTGACAATTACTGGTGCAATGTGTATGGCAAGCGTGTTTTGCTCTTTTATACTACATACGTCATCCTGGTTGGCTGTGCACTCGAGACGAGAGCGATAAAATGGCGAAGTGTATATTCCTTCTGTGTTCGTTTTTCCCGAAGAACAAAAAGCCAGCGTGAAAACAGGAGAAGATGATGCCGGCACTAGACGGGGAAGCCAGAAGCCAGCACGGGAGTTCGAAAATACACTCTATGATGACCTAAATAGATGTGTGTGCACCCATTGTTGACATTTTACGCCAGGCGAAGAAAACTCACCGATCAATGTGCGTTATTTATCGAAGTAATTTTTTACGCGGTGTTTCGGGAAAGGTGCTGCATTCGAATAAATATGTCGCCGGTTATAAAACCGCCGTTAACAAGAGGTGTATACGTTCGTTTTTAAACGCCTGGCAAATATTTACTCGTTTCAATTTTTCATACACCTTTGTGTTTTTTTCGTTTTTCTCCCCCCTCCCCCCTAACACCGTTTGGTTTTATCTTTTATCTTCGTATTTACTTGTAATCGCGGACTACATCGAAATTCAGTTTTGAATTTTTATTTTCTTTTCATAATTCTTTACGAGTGTAATTAGCGATACAAGATTAGTCTTGCTACTCTGAAAATGCTATCTACTCGGTGTACGTTTACGTATTATTTGTTCTCGTCTTAGTTAATAGCTGATAATTAACTCGGAAAGCTGCTTTCGAGTAGGTGAAGGCGCTATGTAGCCTCTCGCCGCGCAAATTTATAGAACTTGCTGCCGGCGAACCGACGAATCTCGCCGGTGGAACGATTCATCTGCGCTTTCCGGATCGGGGAAAGTGATTACAAGACTCTTTTGTTGATCCCTCGAGACTTCATTAGGTTTTGTTTTTCCCATGTTGTTGCTGAAATTAATTTCGTTTCTCGATTTTTTTCTCTCGACTTCTGAGTAATTGTTATTACACGTAGTATCCGTATATTCTTGAAGGTACATTAGCCAGGTCTTCGGCGCACTTTATCACCACGACGCCGCATTTTTCGGGGGTATTCGACAACTAATGGGGTTGTGGTATTACCTCAAAAATCTGTTCCTGATTCTGGTTAAAATATTATCGAACGAAAACGGAATTCCTCTTTACCATGACGTAAGGTTGATGGTTGAAATCTGATTGATTTAAACTGTAGTCTGTCGCTCATTACCACCGGTCTACATGTGGAAGATAGTGTGTCACTCTTGTTGAAATCTTCAGGAAACTATGAGATTCTCTAGACAGTACTGCCTGCCGTACCAGTCCCTTTGTATCCAGCTCACTGCCCCGTGCTATAATTATTTACCGAGAAATAACTCTTCACCTCATCTACGAAGCATTTTTAAAGGTCGAAAACCAGAGCCGCAGGAATGGATTCATTAGTGGGGGGAGCAGTTCAAGAATCTAAGGTCTGATCCTTTTTTCTTTCTTTTCTGTTAGAAACTCAATCATATCTAGGGTGGGGGGGGGGTGAATGTAGAAATCTAGTGGTACCATCAGTTTCAGAACAATCGAATATGAACGTATTCTGTAACCATACACCGTATTCGCTTAATGTTAATAGCTGAGAGAGGGAGCAGGCAGGATCTTTAAATGCTGAAATCCCCTTGGAGGATCATGCGTTGTGTCCCAAATAGGGTCTGGGGATCCACTAGCCTTTCTTTTTCTGAAAAAAATATAAGTATCGAAGAACTTGTCGGAATTGTTTGTTTTTTGCTTCGTTGAGTCCGAACATCCCATCAGGTGGTGATGTATGATCCATCGAGGACCCAAAATGAAAGCTTCATGTTTCAAATTGGCGACAGTGGCTTGGCTTCAAAATATCGAAATAAAGGTTTTTGGGTTGTTGATTTCGAAATTGGCATACATTTTGGATCAGATTCAGATTGCAGTCCCCAAAATTGAAGTTTACTTTTGAGAAGAGGTAAAACCGACTTGAAGTGGAGAATCACAGTATCAAAATAAGGGCCTTTTAGGCCATTTTGTTCGAATAAATTAGGAATTTAGGGGCCAGAAATTTCAATTTCGTAATGGAGAATGAGAATACTGGGGGAAGTCTTTGCCTTACTTACAGCTTAATCTAAAAGTAAATAAAAATAAATGAATGAAAGACAGTGTGAAAAGGCTTAAGTAAAAAAAAAAAAAATGAAAACTGTGATATTTTTGGTATCAGTTTAAAGATATATTTTCGTATACATCGTCGAGAAACTAATGTCAAGTAATATAAATCTCTGAAAAAACTGGATTTCCTCCTCCGGTTCAAAGACAACTGAAAAATAGGAGACATCAACTGGACAGAGAAATAGAACCTAAATTAAGGTTTTTAATTTCTATTATCGCATCAAATTTTTGTTGTGAACCATAACTTGGATTTTTAAAATCCAAATCTCCCCTCACAACTTTCGCAATTTTTAATATTTTAAATGGATAAATTTCTTTCCACGTAAACAGGGTGTCTTTAGGTGTCGAAAAGTCCAAGTCCTGAAAAGTCCTGAAAGTCCTGAAGAGTGTTGAATTTTTTTTAATCCTCTGATTGGTCATTAAAAAGTGTAGCGCAGGATCTATATTCACAAGGAGAGTGGAAGTTGGGGAGCAAAAAGGAGGGAGGGGTACAGGAGATAAAACAATGGGAAACAAAAAAATATATTTGCACACTCGAGAAAATATGGAAAATATGCCGGATACAGTCCTGCAAAGAGACCTGAAAAAGTACTTAATTTTTACTTTTCAATTTCTGTAGACACCTCGGTAAAGCGTGTGACAACAGGAGGAGTACAAAGTTGTAGCGTGAAATTGAAAATTTGTTCCTGTTACCCCACAGTAGGTGGCAAGATAACTCGAGATGGGCAAAATTAATTCGAACATATCAAAATTAGGGATCTTGGCAGAGAATTCCGAATGTACTTGTATAATATTCCTATTCAGTCTCGAATTGGAACCTTTAAATCTACATTTTGCAACTAAAAAATTCTGCTTTATTTACACATGTTTCATTTTCCGCTATCTTATTTTGTTTACCTTTGAGAAGAATAAATTGAAGTTGATATTTTGACTTCAAATGGCATCTCCTCTGAAGGCGTTGAAACGCTTGGTATGAATTGAAATATAGAAAAAAAAGAGTACAATTTACTCCTTTAAATGAAAAAATCTCCTAAGGGCAGTTTTTTGATTGAAAAAAAAATCGATATAATCGAAATTTCAAATTTAAAAAGTTGAAGAAAGTAACTGGGTTTTTCCATAACTGATTTCGAATTTGTATTCCTTTTCACCAGGCTGTATTCAAAGAGTTAAAATCCAAGAAAATACTACGCTGCTTGTATAAAATCTTGACAAAATTATAATTGATTAAAATAATCCCTACTTTGATAACTTTTCAATTTTTTTAGTTCATTCAAATTCGTCTGTTTCAAGTTGCATTCATAACGATGTTTTTGAATACGACCCATGTAAAAATTGTGGAATTGTCTTTTTTATGAAGAAATTTGGTGGCTCAGTGTGAGGCTAGATCAGAAATTTGATGCAATATTCAAAATTATCAAAAAGAAAAACTATTTGGGTAGCGTTCGCTTTTTTGCCGAGTCGATTTGGCCTGTTAAAATTTCTCTTTCGACCTTGTGTCTGGTGGAGAAGACTTAGCACAAACTTTCCAATGAGATGTGCTTTGGTACATTGTTTATTAGGCTAACGAGCACGGAAAAGAACTCCACCTCGCCTTTGTCGACTAGAGGAAAGCTTTCGGCTCTCTGGTGCACTAGTTCATGCAAGTGACACTCATAAATCAAGGAACCTCCCTCGCTTTAGTCGAACTTATGATTGAACTGTATGAGAATTTGGTTTCTTGTATTATAACCGATATTGAAGATCCGTATTTCAGTGTGGAAAAACGGGTGAAACAAGGGGACCCACTGTTCTCAATAATTTCTTGTTGCGCTTTGGAAGAGATTTTTCGTAGGCTAAACTGGGAGGAAAAAGAAATTAATATAAACGGTAAAAAATTAGGCAATCTCAGGTTTGCAGACGACATTGTATTCATTGCTAGTAATATCCAGGAGCTAAAGGAGATGCTGGAAAAACTCGAAAGAGAGGGACAAAAAGCGGGTTTAATTATGAACATTTCTAAAACTAAAACCATGTCAAATAGCCATTACCCTTTCGATATCAAAATTGGGGTTGAAAAAGTAGATAAAATTACATATTTAGGCCAGTTGATTTCTTTGGAAGGGAGCGTGGAAAACGAAATTAACAGGAGAACAACGCAGCAGCGTGGAATAAGTACTGGTCCCTGAGTTACCATATTCAAAAAGCCCTACAAAAACCACCTGAAAGCCTCGGTATTTAACAAATGCATTCTTCCAGTTTTAACGTACTGTGCACAAACATGGACTCTAAATAATAGACTGAGAAGCAAACTAAATTCAAGGCAGAATGCAATGATTCGCTCAACGCTGGGGGTTACAAAAAAAAAAAAAAAAAACCCCTGAAAATTAGAAACTCTATCCTGAAGAAAAAAAAATAGGGAATATATCAAGTGGCATCTGCGAATCTAAAAGACTTAAATGGTCGTGGGCCGGCCACATTACGAGAGTTAACGACGATAGGTGGGGATATGCTTTTTTGCCCTGGGATCCAGAGGGTAAGAGGTTGCCTGGAAGGCAGAAGGAGAGGTGGGAGGATGACATCGTGAGTTTCCGGGGGGGGGGGGTAGCGCAAGACCGGGCCGAATGGGCTTGGTTGAAGAAGGCCTACGCCCAGAATTGGGCTAAACATTAATGTTGTAAATGTAACTAATAATAATAAAACATTGTTTGATTAGTCGGGTCAAATCAACTTCGTTCATTCAAATGTTAAAATTTCTGTTCTGATGGCCCTGTCAAAGCCAGGTTTGATAATCAAATCAGGGGTGAATCGAAAATTTGACGAAAAATTCGCTGTCAGTGACCCAAGAAATCACTGTTTCAATGGTTTTGTTCACTGTGTTCTCATATAATTATTAAGAATTTTCATGTTGATTCAGTTTTTCCTAGCCGTTCGTTCGCGGGAGGGAGACTGTGTTTGACCCCTCTTGTAACTAGACTTGAGCACTCAAAATTTAAGATTAGTCCTACGTTGATTTGACAACGCGTTAAGATAATAAAATCATAAATTTATAGTTATAATGAGTAAGTGAACTTCGGGCTATGAAAGAAATGATTGAGTTGGAAGACATTTTAAGGAGCCCAGAATTATAAGTGCAACTTTGATGCTAATATTGCTACTGATACCAGAACGGGAGGGAAAGTAATGGGCCACTACTCAGGGTCAAGATAGTTGGGATGCAACTAAATTCATTGTACGTATTGTTTGCTTAGTTCCTTGGCAACCCGCAAACGTTTGAAATTCACGAAGACAATATAATTTTTGCTAAAATTTAAGATCAGTTTGCTCAACGTTCCAGTAGTGTTACTAGTATCCCTTTGCCTGTTATCCGCCTCAGTAGTCGAAGTTTGACTTATTACTTTCTGCCGTTAAACCGACGGTTTGCTAAAAGCTGTGAGATCCCATGGATTTTAGTTACTTTCGTCAGTTTTTCTGGCCTATTGCAGTCCACTCGGTTTTCATGTCATCCGATTGCTTTCTGATGTTTTCATTTTTTATTTTCTCCGCCTATTTTCTTATTTCTTCCTTTCAAATCTTTTTAGGTTTTCCTACCTCTTCCCGCTCTTTTCTGTATTTTTGGGTTTCCTTCACACGGCCTAAAATTCCTTATTCTTTTTGGTCAGAATTTTCTTTATAGAATAGACCGAAGCCTATCAGTTTGCTACCATGCCCGGCAAATAAACTGGCATACAAGCAGAAATAACAAAGGTAAATAGAGATAGACTGACAGGTAAACGGGCAAGCAGATAGACGAAGAGACAGGCAACGGATGCAGACAGACTCAACATGGCTTCTGTTAGCCACCTCTCCCGTCTACAAAAAAAAAACTGGTCTCGACATAGACAGACAGACTCCTAGCATTTCAGATCAGTAGCCAGTAAGTCATCCACTCAGACAATCTAAGGGCCGATACGAGTTGAGGAAATATCGGTGGAGGCAAAGTGACCACGGGGCAAAGCCTCTAGTACTGTGTATTTGAGGTCCTACAAAAGTAAGAAAATATGAACTGCCGAATCAAGTTTCGGTCCGACAAAAATCGAAAATTTTGATGCTCCCTGAGAGCTGCAGCCTCTCTGGTATTTGTATAGGGTATCCGCGAGTGTTATATTTTGATCTTATTATCATTTGTAGCATTTGGTAAGAGTGCATATCGCACAACCCATATCTCAAATCTTGGTAAAAGTGACTTCTCGAACAGTAATGATGGGAGAATTTTATCAGTTTATGTCTGATTACTAATGATGATATCGAGTATGTGGGGTGGGGGAGTTCTGTCTTGAATGTGTACGGAAACAGACTATATTTTTTGACGAAAGTGACTGATGTTCAGTAGTGGATCTAAGAGTATCATCACTTCCTCTTATATTACCCTAGACATGATTAAAATTTTCTGATAAACAAAATATTATCTTCCATGTGTAGGGTGTGCCAATTCACTTTTTCTTCTTCTGTATTCCAGAGCGCTTTCCGTTGTTATGCCATCATAAGTGGAGGGCGCACCCTACACATGGAATATTACTAAGTTCGCTCACACTCCAAAATGGACACTAAAATATTATCTCTTTAGTCAACTTGTACGAAGAATTTGTAGACAAATTTTCGGAGCATGAGTTTCGAGTAATCGTTTTTTTTTTCTCTCGAAAACTAGCCAGCCAATAACAAAAACATTCACCGCCACCAAAAAAGACAACAACAACCAAACTAAAGAAACCAAACTAAAGATAAAACACGACGTTATTGGATATACAGTGTTGCCCACATTCGACTATTCTGATGGATCCAAACATCCCCGTTTGTGGTCTACCTGTGATACCGAGTCCACATTTACGCATACAAGATAAGGAAGGAAATTTGAGAATCCTTAGCTTATTTTATAATTATGTAAATTACAACTTAAAAATACTCAGGAAGAAGAACATTAAGTTTATCTGAAACTTTACTTAATTTATTGTAGTTACTAGAGTATCTTCAATAGGTACCTCTTCCTCGGAATCAGAGTCAGTGGGTGGTGGAATTCCATGCGCGCAGCTGTGATACATGGGCGTTGACCAGACCGTGGGTGTTCCCCTCTCGTTTGAGGTCTTGGAGCTTGTATTATATCACCAGCAACGCGTTCCACGACGGCTAATGGGCCTGAATGGTTAACTCTGTTGGTGTCACCGTATACAGTTTCCTGAATCTACCCTTGCCGGCGTCAGCCTATTTTAAACGCCAGAAAAATTTCAGGCTGGAAAATGTTTTCAGTCCCCCTCTTCTCTTGTGCTCTCTCTTCCCTTGCCCCGCTCACAAATCGAAATAATTTCCGTATCACCACTCCGGGTACTGTGTAACCGTGTAGGTTTCTCTGTCTTAATCTCCTGTCAAGTTCACTAAAATACGCTACTCAACTTTTCGGAAAGCTCGTACCGTGTTAATTAGGACGAGCGTTATACACAGCGCCATTTTAAAGATTTAAAATTTTTCCTCTGTTTTCGCGTTAATGTTTCCACTTGAGGAGGGCAAACAGGAAGACGGTGGCGAATATAAAGAATGTGCAGCCCGAAAGGGAAATCAAACTTCCAACGTGATGTTCCCATCGTTTCAACGGATTTCACGCCTGTTGAATGATTTAGTTTAATTCGCTTGAAATAGAAGTGTGGGTACAGAGCGGTGGCGGTGGAGCTCATGATCCAGGTGGAGGAGATGTCGAAGTGAATGTACAGCAGACGTTCGATTTCCCGGCAGAATAATGTATTTGACGTGGAAACCTTGTCCGTATATCTTTTCCGAAAACACGTCCTCCTTTGCATCATGGTTCGGTAATTAGGTCTTAAATTGAAAATGAACGTCGGCCGACGTCCTACCTTGCGGAGGGATTTCGGAAATTGCTTGGTCAGACTTGAAACGCGAGAGCGAGACGCTGTACTAAATCTTCGGCGGACCGCAGTTTGAAGGACTTCGAGCTATAGCTGGTTACTCCTTACTTCTAGTTTTACTCGTAGAAATGGCGAGGTGGTGCTTCGTAACTACCTATTCACGGATAGTTAGCCCGAGAGATGCACCAAATATTTAGTTACCTGGAATACATTCCTTCGCGAGGTAGGAAGAATGATATCGCTTCTCCCAGAAACTGTTCACCAGAATTATTGATTTCTCCTCGCCATCCCAATACTTCTCTCTATCGCCATAATGATATTCTCCACATCTCCGCTGTGACCGGTTATATATTTTTGCTAACCAGAGATCCGTTTTCCAGCTCTTCACGTGCCTTATAATGGGACAACATAAGAATCTAGGAGGACAAAAACTTTTCAAGCTGAATCGACTCGAAATGGGATACTATACATGGAAAATGGCAGAAAATTCTTCTCTGAAGTCAAGCCCCCTCCCCCTCAAGGCCAAGTTGAGCACTATCAAATAGATTTCGGTACTGATCATGATACATATACACCAATTCGTAGGTAACTTGAGCCGCTACGTT